>VWZX01004365.1:2256348-2902162 GCA_013399015.1 Galbula dea | reverse complement strand
TTTTTTTTTTTTTTCAGAAGAAAAGCTTTTCTTTCTCAAGCTGCAATAATTTTTACAAAGTTTTGAGGTATAGGGAGGCAAATTAGAGTTCAATATGAGAAGCCAGAAAAAGCCTTTAGACCATTTGGTCTGACGTGAATGACAGGTTTCATCTGGCTTATGTTTTGTTGTTCAAAGCTATGTGTGCTTGCATATATATATGCATACACACACACACATGCATATAACAGTATATGATCTATACAAGTAGTCTAATATGTATATACATGTGAGTGTATACATACATGTGTGTAAGTGTGTATATACATGTGAGTGTATACATACATGTGAGTAAGTGTATACATACATGTATGTATTTCACTTTGTTCAAAGGTGAATTATGTTCCTTTAATTGTCTGGACTGAAACCTTGGGAGAAAAAGTATGTTTGATCTTGGTGTTATGAGCAACCAGCCTGCTCAAAGGTAGGCAGTTCCAGGGAGGTTGGCTGGAGAGGGAGCATCCACTGAGCTGTCTTTAGAGGAATAGAAACATTTTCCCATGAAGTAACAGGGCTGCACAAGGTTTGCACCACTCAGAAGCAGGACCTGCCTGTAAAGAGAACATGGGTAGAAGAAGGAGTGTTTGGTAAACCCTTCTAATATCCTTCTCAATAGCTGAGATTTTTACCTCTCTGAAAAGTTAACTGCTCTTTTTTTTTTTTTTGTACTTTAATAATACTTGAGGGGGCAGGGAGGGCATGAGTATTTTTTAAGATTTAGGGTAGCTGAATAGGTCTAGACATGTTCACCTCAATGTTGTTGTCTTGCTTGGGCCACATGGTGCTTTCTGATAAAAGCCCAATAGTTTGCATTAAATGAAGAATAACTTCCATATGGGCAACCAGAGTTTCCCCAAACACATCAGAAGGAAAAGGATCTATCGTATCCATGCACAGAATGCTGACTGATTTAACTTTTAACAATGTCTTCTTTATTCCTAACTGGAATTAAGATCTCAGCCTTTGTTTTCATTGTTATGACTTTCTTTGCTAAATTGGTGAGCCCTTAAGCTAAAAGTACCTTCTCCCCAGTAAATTTATTTTAATTGCAATCAGTTCAGCTCCTGATCTTTTAGAGGAGAAGGAGAGATGAAATTGTCTCGCAGCATAAGGCCTCTTCTCATTCCTTTATATGTTTTTTGTCTCCATTCTGTGTTTTGACTTAAAAATGTAAACATAAGGCCTGTATGTAGCACCCCAGAATATATCTCATAAGTAGAATCACCAAGGTTCATTCAGTAGCCCTGCTCCTGCTGACTGGCCTCTGTTAAGTGCACCCAAAGATTGTTTAATTCCTTTTGTCCAAGCAGATCAGGTTGAACTGCTGCTCACTGTCTTTCAAGATCACAGTGATGCAACCAGAATGTAGTATCTGTAAGGAGTATGTGTGACTTTTATTTCTTCTTGTTCTCACTCAAGACATAAATTAATTGCTATAAAAAGTTTTAGTAGTTTAATAAACTTTTTATATAGTAAATAAACTATATATAGTTTATTTCTTTTGATAAAAATATATAGTTTATAATATTGTGGTAGGTCACTTTTGTTAAGAGCTTTGGTATGTTATTGTGGTTTGAAATAAACCTGGTTTTGCAAAAGGAGTTGTAGATGTAATTTGTATTATTATGGCACAGCATAACCACAGTGTCCTAAGTTAGATATCCACTTAAATGCTGCATCAGTCTTTAATAAGTAGGCTAATAACCATTGGTTCCTTTGTTGTGAGCAGAGTGAGGAAAAAAATAATATTCTATACATTTCCCTTCTCTATTCTAAAGTACAAGCAGCTGCTGCTGGCATCAGTTTCAGTGTTTTTTAACTTTCCATTGTGACAAACTACTGCAGATTTTTCAGTGGAGATACCTGTGGACACAGAGACAGATTTGCCTGAATAAGTTCTCTTAACGGGACACACCTCAGGTAAAACCTGCTGTATTTGCAGTATTTATAATAAATAATACTTGCTGTATTATTCAAATGAAATTACATATGGCAGAAACTAGCCTACTATGTGTCTAATTTTGGGAAAAGTTATCCATTTAATTTCCTTTAAGCAATCTGTCTATGCATGTGTGTGTACAGGATACCTCTGTTCGTGTAATACTTAATGAAATGATCTCTTAGTAAGAAATATTTGGCTCTGAGAGCCTTAGAGCTGAAAACTTAAGTAAATCAATATATCATTTATTAAACCAAGAAGTAATAGTTTGAATACAACGGGGTTTTGTTCTAATTTCACATTTGACCTTGAATACATGTCTAAGGCAAGCAACATTTTTAGGAGGTGGTGCCAGGATGTAGGTTTATTTCTTATGATTACAATTCTCCAGGCTGCTCTCAACTGTTTCTCTGTGTTCTAAGCTAAACTTATCCTTGGAGTAAGCCCATTTTACTCAATGGATGTATTTGGCCCATTAACTTTAGTTTGTGATAAAGTCAAGGACAAAAGGATATTCTTATGCAAAGCAGAATCGCTGTACATCTGCTACTAATCACTCAGGATTAGAATGAGGATATTCCTCTCCTCATAGCACCTTCACGTGGCTTTTTAGCCTTTTTTAAATAGCAAAATTACAAGGATTTTTTTCTCTAACTTTTAAGAAGATATGGTTTCATCTTAACCCCAAGTAGTGAAACTTTATTAGAAATGTAATTCTGTTTCTTGAATCCTTTAGTACTTCTGTGCATGTGATTGCTAAGCAATAGTAGTTCTAATTACAGTTTTATAAGCTGTCTATTGGCAAAATGGTAGTCTGTATGTGAACTTTCCAGTGTTACTCTTTGGGTTTGAACATTCTTAATTTGAAACCTACATATTTCAAAGGAAAATAAGTTCAACATATCTATGTAGGGCTGGAACCCCATTCACCTTAATCTTGTATTTAAATCTACAGGAAATCAGGGACCACTTGGCTGAATAAAACATCAGTGTTCTGTAGGTTTTTGAATTTCATTGTGAGTGGCATTTTATATGATGTAATGTTTTGTCTGAACAATACTACTAATATTTTTCCAGTGTTCTGAAAACTCAAAAAACCCATGACAGTCAAGTATTTCATTAGCAAAATTAAAAGGATTTTCTCCTTCAAATGGAAAGATTACTTACATTTTTATTTTGTTTCGACTCATCATTATTGGATTTTAGTTAGAAATACTTTATAGCGTATTTTTTAAAATATATATATGAGAGCAAGAGATTTCATTCATAAAGAAATGCAGCTCATCTCGCTATATTTAATTACAATGTTCTGAACTGAAATACGTAGCCAGTGGGAATAGGACTATTGATTAAAAACTAGAGTAGCTTCTGTTTAGTCTGTTGGAGGCTCCTTTTTTTTTTTCTTTTTTTTTCAGTTACTGAGTGTAGGAGAGGTCAGTCTGATAGCATTATAAAATGAGGTTGAGAGACAGTATTTCTATCACTGAATTGCATGTGATCCATTTCTTAAGACACAGTAGAATACTTTCAGTCTAAATTTAGAGCACAGCATAAAGAGTTTTTATTTTACCCTTCAAACTCATCATTACAAAGCTAGAGATGCCTGCAAAACAAAGAACACTACAAACTGATATTCAGATGAGTGTAAATTGTCTGCTTTATACTATATATTTGCCTTCGATTTTAGGGAAATTTGCTATGGAAATTACAGTGGCTATTTGGATGGCATAAAGATGCAGGCAAAGCATCATATGGATTTTAGAGAAAGGGATCTCATAATAATATCTGAGAATTATATATCTTCTCAGGAACAGCAGCTCTTATCTAACAGCCTAGCTGAGCTGCCTGAACATCCCCAGCAGGGAGGGAAGTGGGCTGAGAGCTGCTGAGCTCCACAGACCTGGGTTGCTAACATCAAACAGGTGGCAACAGTTTTTATTTTGTATTGCAGCTGGGTTTGTATTTCTCTGATGAAACATGCTAATTAATGAAATGTGATAATGTTGATATGTGAATAAAAAAGCATAGTAAGGTTTTCCAAGAAGATAATTAGGTTTTGCTTAATGCTTCATCTCAATGACTTATAAATGATAGAAAACAGAGCTGGAAAGCATCTTCAAGGCTCATTCCCCCTGCTCTGACACTAGATTAGTCCTACCTAAACCACTCTGACAGATTTTTGTCAGGCCTGTTCTTAAAAAGTGCCAGGAGGACTCCATCGCCAGCCCAGGTAATCTGTATTTACACTTAGAAAAACTTTTCTTAGTGTCAAACTGAAATTTCCTTTGTGAAATTTAAGCCAGTTATTTCTTGTCCTTTCCACAATGGATAAGAACAGTTTATTTCCTTCCTTTTTTGTAGCAACCTTTTACATATTAGAAAGTTGTTTTCATGTCACCTCTCAGTCTTCAATTCTCTAGACTAAAGAAACCCAGACCTTTCTATACTCTCTCAAGCGTCATGTTTTTCAGTCTTCTGAGTATTCAAGAAGTGTTTGGTGAAACTCTCTCTGACTTTGGGAACCAAATTGTATCTGAGTGTGAAAGTCTTGTATTTGCAAAGCATTTAGACTTAATATAAGCATTTTTGCACAATACCTTATAATCAGCTTTTATGTCTAAATGTGTTTGCTTCAAAAATAACAATAGTACATCTTGGCAATCACCTTGTGTACCCACACTGGTAGGAGCACTCAGCCTTTGACTTCTGTGTTTTAGAAATGTATATGGGACAAATAGGTATCTAATATACTCACATGACATAACATCTGGTGGTGAATAAAGATTTTTTTAAAGACATAAAAAAGTAGTGAATGTGTTTACAAGTACTCAATCAGCATTGCATATACTGTAGTCTACAGAGGTAGTTGAAAGGAAGAAAAAACCAATTACAAAAAATGTGACCCTATTCTCCTTGAACAATTAAGAAATTTTAAAAGTTTCTGCCATATCTGCAAGTACATGCAAAGCTGAATAAAGAAAGAATATGACATAAGATCATTGGTCATCTGAAAGAGAAAATGCTGAGAACAGAGGCAGAGCTTCTCTTCTCTTGGGGTTACTTTGGCTGCCATTCCTTTCATACCTCTTTAGATGCCTACGGTATTGAGGAATTAGTCTAAGCTAGTCACTGTACAATGTTTTTGAGTGGTAAATAAGAGCTTTCAGAGTGCAAATCACCTAATCATGTTTAGAAATCTATTTCTGGATGAGATAAATTGCTGCTGAACTGGTTTGTCTTTGTGCTCCATTAATTTTAACTGAGTCTAGCTGACCCATTTAAATGAGTAGACTCTGCCTAAGTTGCTGATCATGTCTCAAAGGGATTTTCTGTAGGTCCTCAGGGGTCTATGGCAGAAAGTCCATGTTATGGCTTCTTTAAAAGAAAGCACTGAAAAGATGACTAGCAGATACTGGCAACTGAGTTATATGACTCTAATGCTCAGCAAGTGGAAGACCTGATGCTGGCATGACTCCAAGAGGAAGTCTGTTGTATTGTCCAGAAAGGAGAAATGTACTATTTCTTTCCAAAGAGAAAGGGAAAAGCAAAAATAAGTAAGAGACACCTTCAAAGACTCTCCAGAGAAGGACAACAAAATGAAGGACTTCAGAATAGCTTTGGTGGAGACAGTAGGAGAGAGGCCAGACTTTCAGAAAAAAAGCATTGGAAAGACAAATCAGGACAATTCTATTATACCCAGTTCCCAGGGCAGAGGAGCCATAAAGAGGAGTAGGTAGGATTTTCCTCTGAACTGCTGTTACCTACTTACATATGAGGATTAGGAGAAGATCAGACTATATAGGCTTCAGGAGTGTTGATTGCTGCTGGAAAGGAAGAGCTGGGACAGAGATTGCAAATGAGAGATACACAAAATGTGTTCCATTAGAGAGGAAAGGAGGAAACCTGAGTTTGTATTTCAGTGACTGGAAAAGGTGGTAAGAGACAAGGGATCTTCATGCTAGAGCTGGAGGACTAGTTGAATTTAGTTCAGCTGAAAGTTTGGGAATTACTGGGATAACTAGAAGAAAACATAAGCAAGTTGCCTTAAAGGCTCTCCTAGACTACAGAAGGGACAGCAGCCTACAATGATAGCTTTGTCCTGAACCCCAGGTCGCATTGTCCTCCCTCAGGAGCAGCCTTGGAAAGTAGAGATTTCTGGGGTCTGACTTTGAAATCCATCTGGACTCACTTCTGTGTGACCTGGTCTAGGGAATCCTGCTATGGCAGGGGGTTTGGACTAGATGATCTTTCGAGGTCCCTTCCAACTCCTAACATGCTGTGATTCTGTTTATTTATTTATTTATTTATTTATACATACTGTGGTGCTTACTTGTATCTTTAGCCAATTATAAGGTACCTTTTACTGGTTTAAATATGTTAGTCAGACAGTGTGAACTGAAGTCAGACCCTTGTCCATTCCTTCTTGCTGATGTTCTCTGGAAAGACAGCAAATTCAAGAACAACTGTACTTGCCTAGATGTGAGAATAAGTAACTCTGACTGAAGTCAGGTATTCCTGCACTGCTAGCAACTCTAACTGATAATTTTTTACGCCTCTATGGAAACAAGAGCAGGATCTGCTTATTTACATCACTTTTGTGCAAGCTTTTATTAATGAGTAATGATAATGGTAAATATGACAAACTAAGTATCCCACTAAAGTACACCTTAATTCAAATTTAATGGGTGGCTCTGAAGAAAAGTTTGTTCCAGTTCTGGCTTGTCATCCTATTTTGATTGGTAAGGGTATGATACAGAAATTTCTTTGTTTTGGATTGCTACCTTTCTCAATCTAATCATTGGGTAATGCCTGATCTGCAGCCGAGTATGAAATCACAGTAAAGATTAACAGATTCTTTAGTGGTACTCCCTATCCAGCAAATTTTCAAGGAGTAGGAGTATGTGTTTGGTAGAAAAATATGGGCTTCAAACTACAGAAGCAGTTAGGCAATAGCCTATGTCATGTCTGGCTTGGCTTACAGAGGGACTTTTCTGTCTGAGAAAACCACTGGGCATAGATTGGTATTCAGAGCTGCACAGTGACTTTGTTAACCTAACCCTGTCCTTGGCTCAGGAAATGTTTGAGTATTCTGTACAGAATGGACAGGTGAGACTGACAACAATATGTCTAAAAATAAGTGAAGGTCAGTGATGATGTCATCTTCAGGGAGATCACTGAGGTTATAATCCCTACTCCAGTCAGAGATGAGATTTGAACAGGGGTTTTCCACACCCCATAGGTGTATTCCAGTCAAGCTAACTAAGGGGAAGAGAAATAAGGACTAACTCCTACTCCTCCTAACAGCACAACCAGGACTGTGGAGTACTCCCAAGGGGAAGAGGGCAGGATGCCTAAGTCCCTGCCTGTTTTCAGGAATGTTTCCTGCTTTGATGTGACCTCCTTCCATGGATGGAGTCCAAGAGCCTACTAGCAACATCTGCAAGGTTTAGGGTTTAGGTTGGGTCTTATTTTAGTTGCCTCTCAAAGCCGAGCTGGCACTTGTTAGCTGTAGTCCTCAGTTTACCAAATTTTTGTGACCAACATTAAACTGCTGACACTTAAGGTGTGGCTTCACATAGTCATAGCTCAAAAAGTCCCTGCTTTTCCCTGGTTCTGCCTTAGTTCTGACCCCTCAGAATAGCTGGGGGTGATGCTGCAGTTCCTCACGACTGAGTGAAATTGCCCTGTTTGGTTCTAGGCTAAAAAGGCCTTAGAAATGTACTCATGTACTAGCCCATCTAAGGGACCCAAGAGGAGGGATAAACAGGAGATGAGTACAGAGGTGATGAAAAGGTTGGAGGGGGAGGAGATGGGAGCTCCATGAACTAGCCTTGTCATTGATGTCCAAATGTCATGGATGTCCAGATTTCACAACACGCTTGCAAGTGCAGGGTGTTCAGGTGTTCTTCTGTTTTTATGGGCAGTGAAAATAATAGTGTAAGATACTTTTACCTTATGGTTTCATTTTCATTCTTCTTTTCCTGACTTTTCTGGTGCACTGATCTTCCTACAAATTTTCTCTTCCACCATCTCCAATTACAAGTGTTTCCAAACAGACACTTCCAGTTCATGTTTCAATGATGTGAATCAGAGCTGACGAAAGGATAAGAAGGCAAGGATAGCACAACATTTCTCAGTGTATCTAGCCTGGAATTTTCTGTGTAGAAAGGTTCCCTTCAGATATTTTGCACAGTTCACTGAAGCACATGGAAAATTATGTTGCTGTAGTTAATAACCTATTTTTTTCTATTAAATTTATAACCCTTACTGGGAATTAAATGTGAATAAGTCATTTGATGTTTTTGCTTTTATTATAAAATCCATATGTTTCCTGAGGTCTCCAAGTCTTGTCATTTAATCTGGCTTCAGGGATAATATTTTTTTGAGAAAACAACTACCTGGTGAATAACGAACGAATGTATAACTGCCTAGGCTTGCAATGGACCTACCTGTTTCTGTTGAAAGTTTAGCATTTTCTGAGATGAAAGACAGTCCAAACATGCTTGTACTCAGTATTTTTGGCATTTATATTTATCTTTTTGTTTAGTGGTGTGGGGTTTTTTTTGTGTTTTTTTTGTTTGGTGTTTTTCGGGTCGTGTAGTTTTGAGGTTTGGTTTTGTTTTGTTTTCCACAAATCCTGATGTTGTTTAGCTTTATCACATCTGATGTGACATAAATTATATTTGAGGGCATTACATTCAGGTCTTTTGCAGTCTTCGTTCCTGAAACAATGACTGGAATGAACAGGTGTCTCTCAGATATGATTCCTAAGTATCAGCAATATTGAATTTCCAGCAGTGACTGACATACCTACCCTTGTTCACTGGTGCATTCTTCTTTCATGTAATCAATGGTGCAAAGTCCAGGTGCAGGCTAGTCCTTAGTCATGTACTCCAGGGGTCAGTCCTGGGTCCAATGTTGTTTAACATCTTCATTAATGACCTGGATTCATGGGGCAGAGTACACCCTCGGCAAGTTTCTAGGTGGTACAAAACTGTGGGGAGCTGATCATAGACCAGGAGGTTGTGCTGCCATCTAGAGGGACCTCCGCAGGCTAGAGGAATGGGCCAACAGGGATCTCATGAAGTTCAACAAAGTCCTGCACCTGGGAAGAAGCAACCCCAGGCACCTCTATAGGCTGAAGGCCAACAATATGGAAAGCTACTCTGCTGAAAAACACCCTGGGCTTTGGTGGACACCAAGCTGACCTTGAGCCAGCAATACGTCCTTTAAGCAAAGAAGGCCGACAGCCTCCTGTGTTTTGTCAGGACCAGCAATATTGCCAGGTAAAGAGAGGTGATCTTTTGGCCTCTACTAAGTCCTGGTAAGACATATCTGGAGTGCTGGTCTCTCCAGTACAAGAGAGACAGATATATTGGAGTAAGTTCACTTACTTATGAGGAGGGGCTGAGAGAAATGGGACTGTTTAGCTTGGAACAAAGAAGGCTCAGAGAGGCTTCCTAAGGCTCAGAAGGGTGTGATCAATGTGTATAAATACCTGGTGGGGACAGGGGAAGTGAAGAAGAGGGAGCTAGACTCTTCTCAGTGGTGCCCCATGACAAGACAAGAGACAATGGGCACAAACTGAAGTAAAGGATATTCCATTTAATATAAGAAAAATCCAACTCTACAGTGAGGGTGGTCAAACACTCGAAGAGGCTTCCCAAAGAGGCTATGGAGATTTCCAAAATCCAACAGGAAGTGGCCCTGATCAATTTTCTGTAGATGACCCTATCTGTGAATGGAGGTTGGACTAGATGATCTCAGAGATGCCTTGCTACCTCAGCTGCTCTCTGTGAGTCTGTGGTTCTTGCATAAGCTTAGCAGAAGCACCACAATAGGCTTTGTCTGGAAGCTCTATCTGTGGTCCAAGATGACTGTCTTGTACATATTCTTGCTCCAGCAAATTTTCTTGTATTTCCAGATGATCATTGTTTTATTTTCCAAGTTTAATCCTACTGTAGGAGTCAATAGTTTTCATGTCATCTTTACTGTACTTGATCCTCAAAATGATTTAATAAGAGCATTAATAATTGTGCAATATATAAATGAAGGCTTTTCATATCCAAGATTTTGCCTAACATATCCTGTGTTTTTAATTTCAGCAGGGCATTCTTAAAAACTATGGTCTAACCACAAGTTGGTGTTAGCTGTACTTAAAAAATATGAGCTTGAATTTCTCAAAACACAACAGAGCATCCTGGTTAAAGGTCAAGGTAGTTTCAGGATGTTACTGCATGTATGTTTGTTAACCGTGGTACAGCTCTGAGTAAACAGCTTATTCTTTAAGCTCCTGTCCTCGTGTGTTCCCAACAGAAGAGTCACATAAGGGCATTGGGGTTGGTGCACCAATTACTAAGCTAATTCTGGTGGAGCATCCTCATGCCATCTTGTGTGCAATTTTTAAACTGCATTTTGGTTGTTGCTTTCATGCACAAATCTAAATTGACTGATGAGTACAGCTACTAATCCCAACTAATTCTTTCACCTTCTGTTGTTAATTAATTACTGTAACACAGGAAAAGTCTCTTAAGTCTAAACCCCCACAAAATGCTTGTATCATTAAAATAACAATGTTTTCATTTCCTTTCTTTTCCTAATCTGGTTGCTTTAGAACAATTTTAGTAACACCATCTTCCCCAGCTGATTATCTTTTAAAATTACCATATTTTGGAACTGGTTGATTAACCTGACAAGCTCTATGGGCACTTTGTCTCAGGCTACTGATGCTGGAAGTGAGATGCCCCTGGGTTGCATGGTGGAGAAAGCCTGTCACTACTTGGCTTTGACAGGACTCTTACCAGCTACTGATGAAAGTGGTGTGCTTGGAAGATGCTTGTCAAATCTATTCTTAAAAATCTCTGTCATACTTTCTCTTCTGGAGCTACCCATATATTTGGCTGAAATCCTTTTCATTTTGATCAAGATATCAAGATCCACTTCATAGCAAGATTCCCTTGACTTATCTGTTCTTGTATCTTGAATCAGCCATTACATCTTCATCTTTCATCTGGTAGAGCAGCAGAACATTTACCAATGTATACACAGCTAAGAAATGCAGTTTGACTGGTACATTAAAGGTGTTTGGTGATCTGTAATCTTAGCATAACTGCTGAGCAACAGGGATGCAGTAATGTGCTTCACAAAGCACACAAGAGAAGACAAGACCCTTAATGAGTTTTGGCTGAATTGAGCATGTTGTGCACAGTGTTATTTAAAGTGTCTCAGGTTTCCTGCCAAGCAATGCAGGAGAAAATGCTTTAGAGTATGATAGCTGTCTATCAACTCCATAGAAAGTTTTCTCAAAAACAGTCTTTGATTTGTGAGTCAACCACTATTAAGCTAGTGTCAAAACCCACTCTAGAAGCAATAAAATGGAACACAGTTCTGTTGTTACTTCTAGCATCAAAATAATCTTGAACCTAAATGTATAAGTACTGTGGTATATCTCTGGAAGCCAGAAAAGGTTTGTGCATTGAGCTATAGGGCTTAATTTCTTAACCTCACATTATAGGCTCCTAACTTGACTCTCTAGCACATACCTGTAGTGTGAACGGAAAGCTGGCAGAGAACTGCAGTGACCTCTCTCTGGTTTCAGTAGTCCATATACATATTGGGTTAGTAAAGTGGGGGACAACAAGGATGGCTTCTGAGAGGAGCTGCTAGAAGCTTTCCCCATGTCCAGTAGAGCCAATAGCAGATGGCTACAAGAGGGACTTACCACTGGTCAAGGCTGAGCCCATCAGTAGCAGTGGTAGTGCCTCTGTGATAACATATTTAAGAAAGGAGGGAAAACACCTGCTCATTTGCAGCTGGAGAGAGGATTGACAATATGGGAGAGAAACTACTCTGCATATGCCAAAGTCAGTAAAGGATGAAGGGAGGGAGGTGCTCCAGGTGCCAGAGCAGAGATTCCCCTGCAGTCCATGGAGGTCCATGGTGGAACAGGTATCTGCCTGCAGCCAGTGGAGGACCCCCCACCAGAGCAGACCATGGGAAGGACTCACATTGAAGAAATTCGTGAATAACTGTCTTCTGTGGGAGGGACCTCACACTGGAGCAGAGAGAGTGTGAATCCTCCCCCGATGAGGAAGGAGTGGAAGAAACAAGCTATGATGAGCTGCTTGAGGTCTTCAGCAAGCCAAGCTATGTGAGGGTTTGTAGGATATAAGACCCTCAAAAAGGCTTTCACATAGCAGCCTGATAAATTTATTGTCTGAATATTCTAAAAGGCTTTTTAGAGCTTTGCCTTGTCTGAGTTTGTATTGTTGTAAATATTTAAGCATTTATATGGTTTGAAGTAATGGATTTGGAAATGAAGACATGAATTTAATGTTGTAACTAGATTTGTGGAGGGAAAAAAGAAACGGAAAACACACCCCTGAGGATGGAGAACTCCTCAGATACTGCTTTACAGTGAGCCTATATACAGTTAGCAGAAAGCCTTCATTACTTCCTCCATTCACTTTGACACACTATTCTTCTTTTCTTACCTTTCCTCTTTTATCTCTGATTCCTGTTCTCAAACTTGAACGACTTCCTCTCCACCACAGATTTCCTTCATTCTCCATGCTCTCTACAGTGCAAATGCATGATGAAGCTACTGTGGCTTGACAAATTACGTGGCACCAACTGTGCCATCACTGTGTATTCCTAGCTCACAGCACAGGAAAAGGAAAACCTCTGCTGTAGGGCTAGGAGCACACAATCAGGTGTCACATCAGCACAGCTGGCATCCTGTGACTTGGTCATCCTGTGTGCCAACCTGTGTTTATAATGAGCAATGTGAAAGTTTGCTAACAGTTCTAGCTATGGTAGCCTACACATAATAACAGAGTTGTTGATCTTCCTGTAGTTATAGCATTCTCCAAGGTGGAGGTCTCAGGTGGCATGGATTTTGTAAGCATATTAAGGGAGAAGCACTGCCTTCCAGGGAATGCTCACCAGAGAGTACTCTTGTGCAGAAAGGTTGGAATAGAACTGCTGAAGGTTTGAAAATTCCTTGAGTCTCACATGTATTGTATTATAACCATATGCTGCAGAACTGAAACTCTTCTCTTTGTAAAGTTTATGCCAGCACTACACAGCCACTAGAGAGCCCTGAGCTACCTTGGAGGGACAGTGCACCTCACTGGGCTAGCCTGGTACCAGGACTGTGTATCCCAGCCTGGGCAGTCATTTGCAAAACAGGAATTTGCTCACTGTGCAAACTAGCATGGTGGAATGCTGTGTTAACATATTTATATTGCTCCTGGTAACTGAGCTAGCTTGCTCAGGTCTGATTTTAATCTTTCTCAGTACACTGGCTTGTATCAGTGGAGACATCCCCTTAGTGTACTTCGTCTCACAATCTCACTGTGAGATCATCTCATTTTTAGGGTGGGAGGAATTATACATGGACTGTCAATGTCATGGTGTCTGAGAGGCTTAGGATGAATTTGCTGCAAGAATTCTTTCCTTACCTCCTCTGACCTGCAGATTAAGCTTACAGAACCTACATCAGACAGTAAAAATTCCAGTGGCAACCTAATGCTATATCCAAGAATGTAAGTAATTTGTTATAATTTTACATTCTCTTAAAGATTTTATTCTTGACTTCTGGTGCAAAGAAATACATTCATACATATCTAGGCCAGTCTCTGTTTCAGTGATCACTTGGGATGCAGCTCCTTCAAGAGTATTGGTGACAATATATTTTATAGACTATAGGTTTTTCTTTAAAAAAAAGAAAAGGAAAAAAAAACCCCTACAATAAAAGCAACAACAACAATGAAAAAAAACCAAAAGAAAACAACAAAGAAAAACAAGATCAAACTTCTTCCTGTTTTTTGTTGTTGTTGTTGCCTCTCAGAGTGAACAAGACTGCTTTAGGACTCTCCTTTTCTCCTTGTCTTGATATGATTAAAGTAGCAGTGGCAGTGTGTTTCCAGAGGACTGGAAAATGTTATGAAGATTGTACTTGGAAGAGACGGCCAGTGTCATGTTAAAGTGAGTCTATGGCACAATGAATGTCTCAGGCCCTGTATGGGACAGAGTGCTTTACTTTTACTTTAGTTAAAGTTATTAATCCACTGGGAAAATAGATACCTTTTTGTGAAATGGAACTTCTAAATTACTTAATTAAAATGCTTCTAAACTATTGCCAATCCCATTTTCAGACACAGTAATTCCCAGCTTCTCTCTGTATTTACTATTGTAATGTCTTTTGAATTTGGCCTCAAAGGTTGAGTTCAGCATGCACCCTAGCTATTAGCCCTACTCATAAGACTTTCATCCCATCCCTTTCCTCACTCCACTATTTATGACTTAAAGGAATTTTAAAGGTGCATTTGGCATGCTTTCTGACCTTGACTTTTGAGCATTCAGGCCAAGCACTCAATCATTACCATAGAAGTTAGTACCCTTGACATATCATGAGTAATTGATCTCAATTCTCAATTATTATGTTAAGCTTATACGGATTTAGAAGGATGAGATCCTTCCTAATTAACCTCAAGTTTTTTGATAAGATTAGATTCAAGATTGACATTGACAGTTAATAATTTATCTGAATTTTAAGGAAGCTCTTCATAAAATGCCAAGCCAGGACTTGAGTGTTATTATAGAAATAGATTTCAAAACCCACTAAAAATGGGAAAGAATTTTGTAAGCAACTATAACAGGCATGGAAGGTATGCTAGACTCTCACAGGGGGTAAAGTGTCAAAGAACAGTAAGGAAGAACCCGAACAGAAGGATAACTTTCATAGTATCTAACATGAGCTAAACCATATTGACCAAAACAAAAAATGAAAAGGTAACGTAAGAAGCAGATTTACAGGGGATAAAACGCAGGAAGACTGGTTTCTAGGGGTTTTGTGCCTGGTGGTTGGATTCTTTTGCGTCTAAGAAGACCTTGCTCTACGCTGAAACACTGGTAGTGTTTCCTTTGTGAATTCGGTGCTGCAGCCTAATGGGTAAATTCTGTTATGGCTGTGGCAGTCTTCTCTCCACCCAACTACCTTCCTTCCAGACCTTTTTTTTTATAAGTTAATATCTTTCAGATTGCTCTTCTTATATCAGGGGCTTAGGGGCAGATCCCTAGTTAAGATTACTCTATTAAGGCTAATGAGGGCTGAATTAACACAATGAATCACTTTGCTAATTCACAACAGCTAAGGATTTAGCTATAGAAAATGTAAAAATTTTTAAAATGTGTTTCTAAAATAACTTGTGTTTTTCCTGTTTTGAGTAACTATTTTGCTAAGAGTCTGAGAAACAGAGGGTTGCCCAGCTACTCTACACCAACAGGATCATATTCCTGTGTGACTTCAATATTTACATGGCTTCACAAAACCAGAGAAAATGTTAATGTGACTGAAATCGAAGATGCTATGTGACACTTCAGGGAATGCAATATTTTGTATGGAATGGGATGAATGTGTATAGCTACTGAATAAACTAGGATATTTCTGCAACTGATTGTAGAAGAGCTGCAAGTACTTTCACAGAAACGGTGGTAATGCTTGCTTTGAGAAGCAGGGCATCTATGTTGTTAGAGAGGAATTCATATGGATTCAGATAAAGTAGGCTTTTTCCTGTAATGTCATTTTTGTTTGAGATCGATTAGTCTGACCTTCCCTATCTTCCACAAGACACTGCAGTAAGTATTGTTGATTCTTTTTCCTCTGGTATCACTGGGATTAGAGCATGGATTGGCAGTTAGGCTGGCCTTGCATGCTGCAAAAAAGGCAGCAGAGACTCTTAGCTCACAAGCATTGTAAAGAAGATGTTTAAACCTCTCCACATAGATATTGATAAGCAGAGCTGTTGATGGGCAGCTGCTTGCAACATTATGGTCATATATTTGTAGACCTAAGGGAATCAGATACCTATGTCCTCATAATTGCTAGCCGAGTAATTATATATGACAGTCTTATCACACGGTATTATCAGCATTTTGGAAGTATGTCTTGAAGATCAAGTTACTATAGCCCTCTGCAGTTCAACATCAGACAGCAAAAAATGTTTAGCACGAGAGATGAATTTTGAGATTCCTAAAATACAGGGTTAAGACCTCAATAATAGAAGGTAAAGTAATTTTAAAAATGTTATATAGTTCAAAGAGAAATGTATTAGAACTGTTATAATGGCCTTCCAATAGACCCTGAAGAATAGAATTCTTCCAGTGATCACAGAATCACAGAATCATTACGGTTGGAAAGGACCATCAAGATCATCTAGTCCAACCGATAGCCCTACACTACTCTTACCCCTAAATCATCCCCTGAAGAAACACATCTATCCTCTTCTTAAAAACCTCCAGGGATGGTGACTCCACCACCTCCCTGGGCAGCCTATTCCAATATCTAACCACTCTTTCAGTAAAGAAATTCTTCCTAATATCTAATCTAAACCTGCCCTGGCTCAGCTTAAGCCCATTCCCTCTAGTCCTGTCACTGCCATCCCCTTCAAGATTTGGTTGCTGTTCTCCATAGTTTTATTGATTCTATCTTTATCAGTGAATATTTCCACTGAAATTAATAGGATTAAATGTGATGGTGCAGCTTGACCTTTGGAATTTTAAGAGTATCTACAACATTGGCAGTTTCTGCCTGTGCAAGTCCTTACATAGTCCATCTCACTGTCATATCTGAGTGCATCACTGCTTCTTTTCTTTTAGCCAGTTCTGATTTTACCACTACAGAGCATCAGTGAAAGCAGTTTAGAAAACCAAATATGTCAGTTAAGTGAAAAAAAAAAAAAATCAATACCATGCAAAATTCTGGGAAACCCATTCTCCAGGAAACATACACATATATTTTATCTTCTTGGCTATGTATCACAATTATCAACAGTGCCAACTTCTGCTACTGAGACACTTTGCTGGCTCTTCAACTCATTTCTCATCAATTCCCGATGCTCTGTTTTAAATGTCTGTGTAGTTCCCCTCTCTCCCACTTTTCAGCCAATATTATCCACTATAATTTTGACACTCATTCTCATCCTTACTTTTACTCTGCTTATAAAGTTCTACCACTAATTTTGATGGCAAATACTGTGTATCTCTGTATATGTTGAATAGGTAACAATCTTTTCCAGTAGGAGTAAGATCCTAGTTAGTTGAGCAAAGTTATTGCTGCCTCACCAGTTAAACTGCTGCAAGTAAAGCCTGTTTGTAAAAGCAACTTCTTGTTCACATCTGAACAAGAGCTGGATTTCAGCAAATTCCTTTCCTCTTGAGCTGTGTTAAAGGATTTTAACAGGGTTTATTGATGTAGTGAGGTTGGTATTTATCACCTAGTTTTGAAGATAGCTGTAGGACTAAGTGTCACTTCCCCCATCAGTTTATTCAAATGAACTGGCTCATCTGAAACCACAAGACAGTTACAACTAAATTGTTTCTGGAATGAAACCTTGAAAAGTGTAAAGAAGCACAGTACTTCCCTTGTTTGTACTGGGTTTGCACGTGCGTTTGCACAGAATCTGTTTTGTTGCTAATGTGGATGGTGAAATTCTTTGGGGGAAAAGTCAGGTTAAAAGCTGAACAGCACAAACATGCTGTTGGGCAAAAGCTGGAGACTGTAGCTGTTAGAAATATTTTAAAATGTCTCTTCATTGGTGTTTTACTAAAAGGTCGTTTGGCATGTTAAATAATGGGTGATTTCTAAAGGCACTACACGGAGCTGAAACAGATACTGGATGTAGACACGTTCAGGGATTTCCCTGGATGGACCAGTAATAGTATTTGTGAAATTAATATTCTCCCCCAGTTTTTATAATCTTCTGTAAATTTGCCCAGGTGAAATCTCAATTAAGTTTTTAAAGGTCAGTAAGTAATTTTCTTGGCATTTTCAGGAAAGTAAAGATGCCAAAAGTATCTCTGTTATAGTTGTATATCTGCACCTTTTCAAACCAGCAACCCAGGTATCTACACTAGACTGACAGAAGATTTCTGAACTGTTCAGGGGCTGATGGTGATCTTAAAAAGAGACTGTCTGAGCTACTTTCTTGTTTCAATTTCTGTAATGAGTTTCTGATTTTAATTTAGCAGAAACATGAAATTCTGTGGACTGATGGAGCACATCTAAGACTCTTGACACAGACATCTTCTTTATCTTCCTCGGTTTTGGAGTTCTTCATTTCCTCCTCAGAATTACAAGTCCTCCTTCCAGAAGGGATCTTGAAAAAGATAATAACTGTTATCAAAGATTTACCTGAAGAATAATATACTATACTGGCCTCAATTAGAAAATGGGCATCAGTTTAGTTCTCTTTAGATGAAGCATTTCTTCCACCCTTGCTTATGAACAGCAACAAAATTGCTGTTTCATCTCCTTTGTGGTATCTGTGATATATAAGGCATCTCAAAGGAAATTTACATCAGCCTGTTATGGCTTTATACCTCCCCCATCAAATAATGGCCTTGAGCATGGAACAGAGACCTGAGGGAAATATGACAGAGAAGGGAGAGAGCCAAGCAATTAATAATATTTATAATACTTCCTACATGCAATAACCTATGATAAGGTTAGTTCCTTTTTTTTTTTTTCATTATTTATTTGCATAAAAGTTGCTGCATGAAGTCAGTATAAATATGTAAATGAAAGAAGTATGGAAAAGACTCCTTGTTTCAATGTGTGTATTCTGATTTTGGTAGAAGTTTATGGTGGTTTCTGCAGTATAGGAAGAATTAGAATCAGTTTAATGTATACTGTACATTATGAATACCCAGGGAATCCTTGTGCTCAGTGATATCTAGGTTGCACAGCTATAAGTACACAAAAGAAAACTTGGGTATTTTACTTACAATAGGGACATTTGCTTAAATAAGCTCAAATAATTGAGAGAGATATAATTACTACAAAATATATGTATGACACAAAGAAGTGTCAAAAAATGTTTTGTGTTTTCACTCAGGTGTAATTTGCTTAGGTGTGATTAGTGATTTAGCTGACTATCATATACGTAATACTAAAGGAAAGAGAGAGTAAGAAAAACAAGAGGGGTCACTTTAGAGTAATGTGCACAATGGATAGTGCATTACTTGGTTTAAGGGAGGTCCTACATAGCATAGGGAAGCCAGAGGCTGGCTTAGAGGACATAGGTGCTGATGTAAAAAGTCAGCATGTCAAGTTACTCTGCTAAGTGGAGCTGATTTTATGGTGGGCTTTACACACAGGTGAGATTACCGAGTTTTTAATTACAGCAGACAGAATGTCTTACCATAGATTCACTGGAGGACATATCAGTTGTCATTTTGTTGGTTTCAGTAAGTGCTCTGAGGTCTCAGTTGTTACTGTCTGTGAAACATGCATTGTAAATCTTATCCTATGTGAATATCCTTGGTTATTGATTCTTCTGTGAACTTGGCAGCCCTGTCAATAAAAAAAAGAGAAAATCAGTGTCCTTGCCTTATGCAGTAACCTGAAGAGTTCTTGGGAAAGAGTCCAGTACAGACAAAGTAGCATGGTTAATTAAAACAGGAACATTATTAGTATACTAATTTGGTAGTGTGTAGATGTTGGGCCCATGTGTATCAGAGATACATTGCAATTGTTACCCTTCTGTTGCTTGGTTTATATCTTTCTGGAATTATGTGCAAGTTGGGGTAAAAGTAGGAATATTAAACCAACACCTGAATTAAAAAGCCATATCATTTTTAAGGAAGACTTTTTATGGTGTCAGAAAGAGCACAATATTAGATTATTTGGGCACTAGAAACCTGACAAAGTTGTTCTGAGGTGGCTAATGTATGTGTTCAGACTTCTGCCAATCACCCATTGGGATCTGTAACAAGGCACAGGAATCTGCAAACTCCTTATTCTCCCAGATCCACCCAAACAGATTAATGTCTATGGGTCTGGTTTCTCTCCAGTCTAACACTGCACTCTGGTTTATTACTTTACATTGTGACTCCAACAGGGCAGTTCCACTGCTGATTCAACGCTCTCATCTATTGCAAACTGGGAATATTATGAAAAAAAGATTTTTTTTTTCCATCATTCATAGTTCATTAGTTAATTGGATGCACAGGGTCCTGCACAGAGCTACAGAATGATGCTGAACCTCTGCTCCAGTCTCTGTCCTAATTTGTATGGAGCAAGATTATCCCAGTGCTCTACTTAGAGGTCATAGAAAAAAATATGGTGCTGACTGAGAAACATGACACTCCTTTTTCAACACTATTAAAAATTGGAATAATGAAAATTTCAATACCTAGCCCACTGCTCATGTATATAAAATATCATTCACCATGTCTCACACCGAGTGCATTTAACAAACACATTTGAACTGTAATGTGTACATTAAATAACAAGGGGCAAATTGTGCCCTCAAATGAATACACTGACTGTACTGAAAGCCTTCCAACCAAATAAGAATAAATTTTGTCCCCTGTTAAATCTCAGTAGAAGTTAAGACACTCCCTGCAAGAATTCAAAGCAGTGCAATCAGCAAATTGCTATCTTATGTGCATTTGGAAAAGCAAACCATCCAGACTGCAGCCTCATGCTTGCGATCCATGATTTAATAAGCATTTTATCACTCAGGACAGTATTGTCATGGTTCGTCCATGGAGAGCATAGAAATAGCTATTGCCACTGCTAGCAAGAGCTCACCTTTCTGCTTCAAAGCTATTATATTCATTGTGGGCTTACAGAAGGAAATGAACTTTTGTATTTCCTAATGAAAACATAGGGAAAATATCAATTAAAGAAAAATCCTGATTTCATTGGAACTTTACCTTTCAGGACTGAGACTAACTTGGGAGTTCTACTGATCTGCAAACAAGTAAGTGCCCAGAGCCCCTTGGAGAGGATGATGGCATATTGTCTGAAAGTAGTGATGAAGACTACCCAACTTATAAGGACTTAACCATGCCAATGAAAACTGTCAGAGTAATGCTTTTATTTAGTCTTTATTTCAGGTTTCTCAGAGGTGCTATTCAGTCCCATGCACCTCACAGGCTATCCTCATAAATGGCCCTCTAAGTCCTAAAATATTACATATGGATACAGGGCCATGCAAGAACTACCCCTGCCTTGGTCAGATATTTGTCCTGTGTTTTCTTTCTGTGAAAAAGCAAAAGCTGAGACACTTTTCATGTATACTTATTTTCAGAGGAATTCTGCTGCTTAGAAATTCATGCTACTTCCTTCCCAGAGAGGAAGCTATTACTGCTTATTATTTCTTATTAGTAATGGAAATCTGATTGGGCACCTCTGTAAGGAGAAAAAGTATTTCCCAGCTGTTCTTTAATGTGTACGTTCCACTGGAAAAACCCCCAGTGTTTAAGACTGGGGTGACCCTTCCTGACATTAAAGTGTTTCTGATGAAGCTAGGTAGTGTTAAGTCAAAATTTTACAAGGTATTCGTCCAAGTTTTCTACTTATTTTGGTTATGCTTTATAGGTGACCTTTTGGAGTCAAGGTGCAGAACTATGGCAGGACAGCAGAGGGAGATAGTGCTCAAAGGAGGGGAAAAGACATAGGCTTTCTGCACCAGTAATAACCCAGTGAATAACGTTCAGACCAGGAGCAGACCTCCATTAGAAAAAAGAAAAATTCATTTTCTCTCCTGTGGATGAACAACTGTGTGGATAACTGGCAGCACTTTACCTCCCTGCACTTCTTCACTGGCCAAGAGCAGCAGTGGCCTCCTGAAATGGGCCTCAGTAACTTTGCCGGTTGTCCTGGCAGCAAGCCAGTTGCCTTGTTGGTGATTCCACTCAGGCAGTGACCTTGCTGGGTTACAGAAGCATGCTGTACTGACTTTATTAAGGCATGACCTTTATTGAGAGTGTGTTTAGTGCATGTGTTGGGTCTATAATTAAAATGCTAAAATATGGTTCCAGGAGAAAGTTTAACAGATTATTATCTTTCCTGTACAGAAGAAAGAGAGTGCTAGGACATATCTGTTTAAAGTGACTGTGCAAATGACATTTTGATGTTCCATATTTATAGTACTCTCCACCAGTAACTTGCATATTAAGGACTAGATTATACCAACCCTGCCCCAGCAAGAGATCAGAGAATGAACCTGAGTCATGACCGTTCTCTCCAGCTACCTAGCCTTCCCCCTCTCCTGCTCACCATAGCTGGGGTGCCATTTTGATCAAGATACCATCAATGCTGACCTATTTCTCTGTGTTAACATGACTCTTAGCACCTGTCTTTCAGGTAAGCCAGAGCAGGATTGATAATGTCTCATGAAATCCAAGCTCTAGTTATAACTTACCTGTCCCAATACAAATAGCACTGGGGCATGTTGTTAACAACAGCCATCTCCTGCTCACTCCCACTGCAGCATCTGACAGTGTTGGGACTAATATGCTCTTGGGCTTGTCAGCATAACAAATGTGAGTGTCTTTGCAGAATATGTTCTGTTTTGCTTTTTACCATTTTAACTTCCTTGTAGAGATTTTCAGCCTGACCTCCAGTCCCATCTAGTTCGAGATGCTGCCTTCTAAGCCCAGTGGTGCCTGGAAGTGGCTGGGCTGTGGCCAGCCCTGGTTACTGTCCCCTGCCCAGCCCACCTTGCCTTATGGAGCTGCAGGATGGGGCTGGTTTGCCTCAGAGGGAGAACGCTGCATCCCCTGATAGTTCTGCTGCCCCAGGCCACCCTTGGCTGTACTGCACCCTGAGAGTGAGCTTGAGCACTTTCAAGCCCTGAGCCAACTCTGCAGGGTCTGGTCCCTGGGCTGTGCATGAGCTGCCCCTTTCACCCCTCAGCCCCAGAGCTGCATGCAACAAGGTCTGCCTCAATGTTCCTGAGCTGCCCTGGCTCCCAGCAAAGGCCCTGTCTCTAGGTTTCCCCACAGCCCCTGTGGGACGAGGTCACCCCAGCTTCAAGCTGGCCCCAATCCCTGGTGGGGACGAGGGGGATACCCTCAGGCTCCTGACATGCGTGACAGGACAGCTCCCAAATTATGAACACATTCATAAGTTTGGACTTTCCCAGGTTTTATATGGGCTTAAATATTTGGGTTTAATAAATCTAATGTTCATGTCTGTTTTCTGTACCTACTCCAGTCTTTTGTGGAATAATGCTGGATCATTTCTCTTTGTTGAAATCTTATGTTTATCTGTTTTGTGGGGGTTTTGTTTGTTTCTGCTTCTTTTTGTTTACTTTTTAGTGAAAATATTTATTTGAAAAGGTAAGTGAGAGCATTACTGGGAGGCAGTGGGAAGGTTGGTTTAGTGGAGTAAACGTTTAGATGTGAACACTTGTCTGAACACTCGCCTTCTGGGATTTCTTTCAGCCCTGGATAATTATTCAATGGCACATGTCTGGTTCTTAGAGTCAGCACTCCCACCAGCTTCACTGGGACTAGTACTGTAGGATTCAGACCCACAAGAGCTAAATAGGAGATGAAACTGAGGCAGAAAACAGCCATTGACAAAATAAATGGAAGGATGCACCCTGAGAAGTGAAAGAAGCAGCACTGATGCTATGAGTGACTTATGCATATTTATCAGCTGTCCAGAGATACAGAGAGATAGTGAGGTGACTCTTGATTTCCAGAGTGTACCACAGTTTGGGTATACTGAGATATCCACCGAGCTCAAGGCCTCAAATTAAATATGTAGGACCCAAAGGATCCTTCTCCTAAGTTCTAGGTGAATCCAATTGCTTCCACACACACAGCTGCGATCAGTCAGGAAGGCTGTATACAGAGCAAAAGGACAAAAACCAAGGACAAGGAGCTGGTTATGGCTATTTAGAATATGCTTGTGCAGTATATATCTCCTTTTCCATACACACATTTTTAGGGAAAAAAAAAAAAGAAAGAAAAAAAAAATCTGTAACTAAAGTCACATTAGAAGTCTGATTCAGAGAGCCTAATCGTGTAGCTTTTTCCTGCCCTGGTAAGTAATTCAGCGGGATCATGTTTGTGAGTTAAGAAATTCTTTATGCAAGTAGAGGGATCAAAAAATGGAGAGAATTAGAGCTAGAGATAGGTTCTTGGCTGGTGTAAATCACATAACTCACCTGAAGTCACTTAGAGATATCTCCTTCCACTGGTTGCAAATCTGACAACATTTCTGTAGAACATAGGAGATAAAAATATTAAACCAGGAAATGTGTTTGTGGTTATGGCATGTTCCTCACTGCCAGTAGATGGACAGAAAAGAGAGATGGATGGGTAATTTTTAATGAATAATGTAAATTATGAGTGTTTCTTTTCCCATTCATTTCTTCAAGACTGTCTGTGGAATAAGTCACAATATTCTCAATAGTTGCTGAAAAAAATGACAAATATTTAAAGAAAATAATTCACATTTTGCCTCATCTGCAAGGAGCATAATGGAAGACTTCTGGATGGGTGTGTGGGTCTTTTAGGGTTTGTGAATTCTCTTACGTTGACTAGGGACTAGGTCACCAGCATGAATGGTGGATGTACTTAAAAAAATTAGGACTTAATAGCCATGAGATACACCTGCTTTTTGATTTTCATAGAAGCAGATATGGTTCCAGCAAGGAAATGTGAGGTCCTGAAAAGCAGAATGAGATTATTAATGATTACAGTGGCCAGAATGTTTTGTGTGGTCAGAAGTAGGGATAAAATAATATATAATATTTTTGTTATATATATAATAATATATAATATTTTTGAAATTTATATTTCCGTACTAGCATGCTAGTATGGAAACATGTTTTGTGTTATAGTGCCATCCTTATTGGAACAGATCAAAAGTCTATTGATCTATTGATTCCTCTACAAGCAAGTGTACTACAAACGTCCAGGGAACAGAGCACCCATTACTCTGAGCTTGAGAAGCAACATCTTACCATGCTTTTTAATATACTTACAAGCATTTTTCTGAGGGAAAACAGTCACAGTTCTTCATAGAGACTGGAAGGCGTGTGATAATCAGAACCTCCTCAGAATAATAAGGGAAAGCCAGAAAGGGGAGTCACATCCTTGTTGGTGTGGTATTTTCCTAATCACATGCTCTTAATGAAAATTATGTTGCAGGGTCACTGAAAATCAGGTTAACCATATGGCAAGCACAGTGGTTGCTTCGTAATGCATGGGCTTGGTAAGGTATAGAAAACTGTTAGAGAACAGATTTAGAATTCCATTGAAGAAAGTAATGAACTGCGTTTCAGTGGAGGAAAGTAATCTCAGATAAGCAGAGAGCACAGTCAGTCTGACAGTGTGTTGAAGAGGTTCAAGAGGTGAAGTAAAAGTCATGCAAAACCACCGAGGTATACACTGAGGTGAAGTTCGTCTATTTGTTTATTGTGCTGTAGATTTCCTAAGGTGGAGTTCTGCAGATGAAGTGTGTGCAAGATCCGATCTATTAAAAGCAACCCTCAAAATTCCAAACACATGGGGCTGAAGAACTACTTAGCTAAGAAGCAGATAAAAAGCCTCAAAGATCCTTCAAATAAAAAATAAGAAGCTAGTGAATTATGTGGTTTCTAAATGTGCAGTGAACTATCAGTTGATCAAAATTATACATGAAATAGCTCCACACAGTCTATAAAATAGACACAGAATCTATAAAAATAGACAAGGAATACTTTAAATCTCAAAATCTGGAAGGAAAACAAGAAATGCTTCCCTCACTTTTTTTTTTTTTTTTTTCCCCAAAGAGAATCCAACCTCCAAAATCCTAGGAGGTATCTCTTCTCAGCTGGAGAATGAGCTGCTAACAACCTAGTCACTCTGGCTGGATTTCCTAATTTATTTGGGTATGGTACTTGTGCTTCCAGTGAAACTGCATAAATATATTTTTTCAAATCAAAGAGCAGTGCCACAGAAATCAGTATGCAAACAGTGTGTTGCTTCACTATCACTACCAGGCTGCCTTCGATTCCAGACTTGATGTGTCATAAGAATTTATTCCTTCTGTGTAGCATGTATATTGGGCCTAAATTGACTGTCAGCACAGGTAGATACTTCACAAGTAGCAACTATTTTACCTTTGTTTCTCTGTGCTATGGGAAGCATTAAACTCTATGATGCCATGGGGCTTATTTTGCTTTCCTCTCTTTCAGTGTCCAGCTTCCTGCACTTGTGTATGTGCACTGCAGTGTTTCAATGAAATACACTTCTCCATGCCTGTCTCTACCTGCTGCAAAAGTGTTTCTCTTTTTTTTTCGATTCTACAGCTTTGCCAACTAAACAGTCTTTTTCTTTCAGCTCAGCTGAATCCCATGTTTACAGCTTCAGTCACATTTTCCCCAACTTGCAGCCCCATTTGAAATTTTCTACACCCTTACTCTTGCCTTCTCTGCATATGCTGACTGCATTTTTTCCAGTGAAAATTATATATGCCTTTCTCCCGTGAAATGACCATTTGACATCCCCAGCCCATCTCACATTGCCTTATAGTCTTTGTAACTGTTCTGCAAGTGTTATCTTCTCCCTTCTTAAGTGTTATCTTATGCAGATGAAAGCTCCTGAGTCATGCTCCTTCTCTAATCATCTCCAGTTTCCTCAATACCAATTGTATTGTCCTCAATCTGCCTTGTGTCTGTGTATTTTCGCTCTTTTACTCTGTCCTTTCTCTTATTGTGCTTGAGCTTTTCTCTTCACAGCACAATCGTACTTCAGTCTTTCCTATCTTAACAGAAACTGAATATGCATCCTTAGCTTCATGTAACTACAAGTACATTCTCTATTTTCTTTCTACATTTCATTTCTGTGTAATTAAAAGTGCTGTTTAGAACTCTGAAGGTCTACTTTTTCTACCTCACTTTCCTTCCCCTCCTGTGCCATCAGACCTCTCTCACTGAACTTACTAAAACCTTTTCTCTCAGAAATGCCCAAGACTGTTATTCAGGATTCATTCTTCTTGACACATCAAGAATATTCTTTCATATTAAGTATCAAATATATGATACTTGATACTTTCTCACGATGTGGCCCTCATTCTTGGGCAGCAATCCCAACAACTATGTGAAAAAATGTCATGTTGATTATCTTATCATGCCTTAAACCTTCCTTAAAATTCTCCTTGTTAATCAAGGCACTGATTATGAGTGATCCAACTCCCCTGTTATGCTCACCAACATTGCTTCACATTTTTCCTTGTGTAGCTCCATGTTAACTACTAATGTCTCTCATATTGTTCTTGTGGCAGTAACTGTCTTTTACTCTGGGTCTGTGCAGCTCATAGCCCTATTGGGCCTTGCTCCATAATTGCCACTATAATTACCACAGTAATAGTAATAACATCAATAGCAGATAGAATCCTATTGACATTCAGCACCGTAATCAGCACCTTCAAAAATACTCAGAAGTAGTACAGAGAAATTATTGGCAAGGAGGTTAGATGTTTTCTACATTGTTTAAAAAACACAAAATAAAATGAAAATGCTCTTAATGAGCATGGCTTAAGTCTGATTTTCCTGGATTAAATCAGATTAACTAAACATTCATAGCTTCAGATCCTGATTCAGTTATTTCTTTTCCTGAAGCCAAAAGATGCTTAAGTCCTTCTTGTGTTGATTCAGTTTTCTTCACCACTGTGACAAGCAAGGATTTAAAAGAAGAGTTTGGCAAAGAAGGGGTTAAAGGACAGCTACATGCTCTGAGGGTTCAATCTGAAGGATAATCAGCTATGGTGACCTGACTCCTTTCTATATTAATAGAAAGTGATGTGGGGTGAACTGTTGAGGAGTCTTTCAGAAGGTAACTTCCCAAGAGATGAAGATGTATTTTCCGATGTATTCTCTTTTTTCCTGAAGAAGAGACCAACCCCCACCTTGCTACAACCTACTTTCAGGTAGTTGTAGAGATCAAGAAGGTTTCCCTTCAGTCTTTTTTTCTCCACACTGAACAAACCCAGTTCCCTCAGCTGCTCCTCACAACACTTGTTCTCTAGACACTTCAGCAGCTTCTCTGCCCCTTTTTGGATGCACTCCAGCAATTCAATATGTTTCTCGTAGTGAGGGGCCCAAAACTGAACACAGTGACCAGGCACCAACTAGATTTAACTAACTCCATTCACCACAACTTTTCGGGCTTAGCCATCCAGCCAATTTTTCTTCATGACATTCATCTTCTATATCTCCTTATTATCATCTACTTTTGTTTTCAGTATACATTTTTGCTCTTTAAGGTACAGTAGAACACAATTCTAGGGGTAAGCAAAGTGTCTGCATGGTTATTTCCAGCTTTCTTCTTTATGGTTTTTATTGTTTATTGATTATCAGAACATAATGGTAGATGGAGTTTCAGTACATAAAAAATTTCTCTGTAGTCCCAGATGTCAGTCTGAGTGGAAGACAAGGAGGATAATGCCCATATAACAAGAGAAATTCAAGGAGAAATTCTACCTTGAAAGCTTTCCACTATCAAATCTCCCAGGACATATTTTCCTGCAGAAAGCTGTGACTCAAGGTTTATAGTATTTTTTAGTATGAAATTTTTAAAATTTATAAGGTCATTTAAACATGAAGTGGTGCATGTGTGAAGACTTGACAGCAGGAAGGATGTTATTTCCACCAAAGTGTCTTGCTACCACAACAGGCCTATCTAGGGATTGTACAGCCCTTCATACACTGAAAACGCACACATTCACTCTGTAATATCCATTGTTGGGTCTTCACCTCTAATGACCAGTCCCTTCAGGCAATATTTAATTGGGTAGTACAGTAATTTTGTGATCAAGATTCATTGCAGACTAGATTGCAACTGACAAACTCATTTCACCTGTGACCTAAACTGAGTATGAACTCAACTCTTCTCAGGTAGGAAGCTGATGCATAAAATAATTCTCAACTCATTGCCATGGGATTTAAAGTGCATGTTTTTTTGTGGTTTAATCCAGGATTTAAACCTGAAACCGGTTATTTGAAGACCTGGCCAAACTGGAGATATACAGCTAAAGCATATATATATTTATTTTTATTTTTATAAAATGGGATTACTTCACAGGTTTTTGGTGTTACTGGAACAGTGCTTTTGATAGGGAAAGACAAAATACTTAGATTTTATTTTAGCATTGAAATACATAGATGCAAGATTTATCAAAAATATGCTTAAGTGCTATATTCTTAACTGTACACTAAAATTACAAAAACTAAAATAAATGTCACAACACATATGTTTTGGTATGTTTCACTAGTGATTACAAATTTGGCAGAGTTTTACAAGATACAGTCCATAAAATGGAATGCAGACTGCCCTAAGATGATGGTCAAAATCTTTCTAAAAAGATCTCTAAAAATTTAACACAAGTGGAGAGTCCAGCTGGAAAGGAAGAGAATTATTCTCAGACATTTTAATATGTAGAAAATAAGCAAAGCAAAAATTACATTTATGGTGTGCAATTAATAACTTTGAATAGTCATTAAAATTCTGTTTCTCTCTTAACAGAAGTGAAGGACTTACTAGCTTCATGCCTGGCTGAACAAAGACATTTCAAGAACATTTCATTGCTGTTCTGTAAGTTGATTGTTGTAATGGATATTCCCATTGATTACTGTTTGCTTTACATTTTTTCACTACATATTTAAAATTGACATATATTTAAATACTTACCATTATACTGTCAATGGAGTTACTCATTTAGTAGGTCAAATAATCATTATTATTTCACTAGGATGCTGGGGTTTAATTCATTTAACAATTTAATCTTCCATCAGTTTTCCTTTAAGAGGATTTCAGTGCATATAGAGGATTTGTATAAATCTGTGCAATAAATTTATTCTTTTAACAGTTTTATTCTTTCATCAGAAATTCGTTTAAATGGATTCTACTGTATATCACATCCAGTGCCTGTGTGGCTTTAGGTCACGCTGTAATTGATGCAAAAGCAGTGAGGTATTAGAAAGGAAAGGTCTGAAACTGGAAAGAGTTCAAAAACCATGCCATTCATGGCCATGACATTCTTCAGATATTATGGGGGTGATAGGTTACCATTTTGGTCCAAACCCTGGAAGAACTGCTAATTCCAGGTTTTACTAAAGTCAGAATTTGTGCTAAGACGATGGTTACATTTAAAGCTTGAAGGGGTATATCAACTCCAGAATCACCTGTCAGGGTATAAATACGATCTCCTCTATAGTGATAAATAAGTCTAAAACCTAGATTTCATTCTATAGTGCATCTGCAAAGGAGATTCCAAGCAAAGCGGTAGGTTATGAAAAGATTATTTTCCTGATAAGTTTATCATCCAGGCCATGCTAAGGAATCCAAGTTTAAGACCAAACTCTGTGATATTTAGAATTAGGGCTAAGCTTATGAGAAAGAAATTCCAGAGTTCTTGCTGGAGTTGGCTGGAAAGGGACTGCTAAGGGAAGATGTGAGCTATAAAAATATTACTCACCTGATAACTATGGTTAAAAGTACAATGAAGATTAAATTTAGGAGAGAGACAATGCTTAGATCTCCATGTAGTGGGGCTGAAAATGGGCTGACAAAAAGAGTAATATCCTGCAGAATAAATATCCTGTCTTCAGACAGCTTTTTTTTATCTGGGTGATGGCTTCCAAGTGTGGGCCAAGTCTCACCTCATCCTGGTAGTTAGAATTAAGGTTAGGAGAAAGACAGTTTACACTTTCTTCACTTAAACTGATAATCAGTTCTTCATTTTCCTTTCTAAGAGAGCTCTTTATAGGATATCCTTCCACCACATTCGAAGTTAGACTCTCAAACTAGTGTGATGACTGTATGCTCAACAGCAAAAGGGAGTTAGTTCCTTCAGCTTGCTGCAGTCAATTTACTTTGACAACCAAGAAGTTTGATTTTTATAATGAGGCGTAAATCACTGGAAAAGGTTGTCTACATTGGGCTTCAGCAGAGTTAGGAGCAAGAGTGCAGTAGTTCATATGAATAGGGTTTTATAATAGAGTACAGCACAGTAAAGGACATGCTCTTCATGGAGAAGGAGAATTTAGAGAAATTTAGGACAGCCAGGTAATAGTTACACAGCTTAGGGGTTTAAAAGCTGTTGTTGCCTTGTTATTTTCCACTGTTGTTCAGGTGTGGTACTTGGTTTGATATATAAGTATACCATTGAGCCACGAGACTGCCTGAAAACAGAAAGATAGGGTAAAGTGCAGTGTGCCTGAAACAGCTGCAGTATGTCTCACTGCTCAGTACACTGAGCTGCATGTTTATTAAATTGAATTATACCTTTAAATTAATTCAGCTGAATGTGAGATGAATGAATTATAAATAAATCTTGGTGGGGCAATAAATATGGCTTGATAGAACCTACCTACCACAAATAGGAAAAGGCTATAAAAATGTGTTCGCATGTTTACATATCACTCCCCTGTGGTGGATTAGCAAACAGAAAGATGTCTAAAACCACAAGGGGAAGGTTTTAAATAGGATGATGCAGACATTAGTGAATGATTAAGAGTAATTTCAAAAAGGTGGATGGTAAGCTGCTCATTTTGCAGAATCTCACAAATGTGTTTTGAACGATTAACTAAATTTGCTTAGCAAAAGTTTAATTAAGGTCACCACTGATTAACTGCAATTATTTAACTCAGGTGTATAGACTGCCTATATATGCTACATGGAAAGCACAGCATTCACTCACATGAAGGTGCTCAAGGGTTCTTGGGCTCGTCTGAGCTAACTACCCTTTTGACACCTCATCTCCAAAGAACAGAGGGAGCCACTCAGAGAACATTACACGGTTCTTCTGAAAGCCCTGTGGTAGCCTCTGCAGTCTTCTTAACTGAGTGCATATATATATATATATATATATATATATATATATATATATAGCAAGCATATGCAGCCAGATCTGTGGGCCAGTGCATGAGTGAATAGGGTCAAATCCCTGTCCCCTTTGGTGAAATGCTGGATGCTGCTTACAACACTCTTGACAATTCTACAAATCTGCAAAAAACAGACTGGCTCTTATGTCTGCAAATGGTCTCAAGGCAGGGAATGAGCAGTACTCTCTTGTATCCCCCTTTGCTCCTGTTTCCTCTAACATCCCCAGCCTCCCTTTTCTCCTTCTTGCTCTCGTTCTTTATGAGCCCAAATTTAATCTGTCCTTGGCTAGTTACACTAATATTTTCAAAAGCTGCTGACAGTCTTTCATGGGAAATGCTGTTTAGTGTTGAAAACACTCATGAGAGCAAGTGATGTGTGTTATTTAATTGTGCTTTTTTTCTTGTCAGAGGGAGGAAAAAAGATTAGTATCCTTAATAATAACTTATGATCAAAGCTGATTAGGGGATAAGTATTTTCTGGAAAGCATTTTGAGAGGAAGCACACATTTTTCTTTAAGAAAAAAAAAATGAATAAAAATTATTTCCATAGTTTTATCAAAAACTTCTTACTTGTCATTTTACTCTATTATTGAACATTCTCCCAGCTTTTAATGTCATATATTGTGATTTCACAATGAGTCTCTGGCTGTCTGTATCCTAAGCTCTAGTGAAAAGATGTTGATTGGTAGATAAGAGTAGGCTAAGTAAATTTCTCTGATGATTATTGAATGCAGCTCTTCCTTCTAAAACGTTCCATTAATGTTATTAAAAAAATAGTAGGAAATACAGTACACTTACAGGGTAGACAGTGTGACATATAAGTTAAACACTGTTTATTATTAATGTTTACTATTAAGAACACCCTTACAGCCTAGTTAGGATTTCTGCACCTTCACAGAAAGAGCAAAACTTGTCTTATAGAAACAGATCTTCCCATGACTGACCCTCCTGCCAGGAATGAAAATACTGAGTTGTCTTTGTGTCAGTTTATTAAGAGTGTTCAGCTCAATCTGCTTACATGCTTTGTTTGTCCTAATAGCACTTTGAATATTCATAAATAATTAGCTCATATTCTTCTATCGGTATCTTAAATAAAAGGCTAATGATGTCAGGATAGCTTGCTTTGGCATTTATGAAACATGTTATGATCTACCTGTAACTGATTGTAGGGGTAGCTGGAAGAGCATATTTTTAGACTGCTTCATTTTCTTTTATCAGAAAATCTGTCAAGCTTAGCTGGAAGGCTTTTAACTGTTCCCCTACTTCAAGGAGACCCCTATAATGTGGTCTTGCATCTGTCGTTTAATTTTCTGAAACAGTGTTCAGGTTAAACTGCAGAAGAGTAGCCAGTTACTCCTCCTCCTCTTTTTGTTTCCCCCTCCTGTTATTCAGAGTCCCTGGGTGTACACAGGGAGCCGAATGCTGTCTCCAGGGAGTGGACCTGTGCAGGAGGCAGAGCCCTACATGCTGCCATCTGGGTTCCTGGGAAGTGCATGGGGACAGGGGTGAGGAGGGAAGCAGGCTATTGCCAGCAGTTCCCCCTGTTCTTCGACCTTCTAGAGCTCAAGGTAACTCATTCTCTTGCTTCTTGAGGCATCAGCTTTGAAGTGAGCTTTACTTTCCTCCTGGAGGCAGGGTTTAGATCTCCTCCCTGCTTCTCCTACATGATCCCTTGGATTACTGTCAATATTGATAACATCATACTAGGTACCCAAAGGGGTAAACTTAAGACAACATGAACGCCTTATATTCAGATATTTCTATTTTTTCAAGAGCTTGTTAAAGTGTCCATCTTTACAGTAGCATAGCTGTGCCACTTCACTGTTTTTCCATCAATATGCAACTGTAATTTATCCACAATGGCTAGTTTTTCATCTCTACCAATCTGTCCTCAACTCCATGTGTCAATTCAGCTGGTGAGCACAAATCCAGGTTTGCCTGCTGAGGTGCCCTTTGCTCACCATTCACCCCACACTACAGCAGGGGAGCAGATGGTGTGAGTAGGGCACTGAAGATAGGAGCCTGTGGTTTAGTAATCTCAGCAGCCAGTGTGTAGCAATGAAAACCTAGAGAAAACACAATGAACAGAAGGAGTTTCTTACTGGCATACACAGCATGAAGTAGCTCTGTTTCAATGTCAGCATGCTATCCTTTGTAGAGGTGTGTTACCTACCCCACATTAAAGTCTACAGATCCTTTTTTCTCCACGCTGAATTCATGATATTCAATTCAGGTTTGACAATTTGGTAGTCTTAGAAGCAATTGTCAAGTCTCAGAGAAAGTGCTGAATTGCCATAATCTGGTTGTGAGATGATGTGTTTGTTTAGCTGGGTTTAGGTCATCAGGTGGGATGGACTATATTCTTCAAGTTAGTCCCAGGACGTAAGATGGGTAATAAGATGTAATTTCAAAATTCAAAATAACAAAGGGCAGAGGAACTTCTTCTCTGGCAGAGTGTTTTGATGATTTGTAGCTGTCTGTCTTAGATGCTGAGTTGTAGCTGCAGATTCTGCAAAGTATCTCTGCTTCCTATAAGAATGATCTCAATTTTGTGAAGTTTTAACATTAACCAGCTGTTCTACAACCATATGGTGATCTGAGTAAGACACTAAACTGACTGGATTTCTGTAGTGTTATTGAATGTTGGTTTTTATGTGGGTGCAGAAAAATGCAAGATAGAAAAATTTATGAAATCAATCTCTCTCTCTTGGTATTCACTTCTACTCTTGGAGCATCTGCTTATGCTCAGCCTCTGAACTGAGTCAGTCAATTTACTCAAATAGATAGTAAATCAGTCACTTCACCCATAATGACTGGACAGCAGCAAAATGCATATCTGATAAAAGGTGGGAAAAATTTAACACAAAACTTAAGCTTCTCTTACAGAGAAAGAAATGAGCCCTAACCATGACTGAACAGGTTAATGTTGAAACTGTACCAAGTAAATTAATTATGCAATATGAAAGGAGAATCAATTAGACATTAGACATAAACAATAACATATTTTAAGGTACAATAAAAACAGTGCCTCAAGCCATATTTGTTAGCAGCTATTCCTTCATAAAGTGGGTCTTATAATTAACAGAAATTATGATTGAGTGAAATCTTACCACTTTGCATTGCAGATTTTCTGTAAATAAAATGATTAGTCTGGCTTAACTCTGTAGTCTGAGCAACCTTTATGAAAGGTTTACTTCATTCAAAACTAGCATCCATCTCTTAAATTCAATAGTTTTATCTGACCTGTCTTCCTTAAACATTTTATTTTTTTGACAAAGATTAAAAAATTCACTGTGGAGTAAAATTATATCAGCTTTGAAAATGCAAAACTGCATCTGAAGCAGTGCTTCAGTATTCAGAATTCAGTAATTCACTATGGTAGCTCTAAAGCACAGATGGGAGTATAGAAAGAGGATTAAACTGCTTTCCATATCCTAAACTTTATCAGGGATAACACAGAAAACTGTGTCATTCATTACTGCCTGGGGACTTCTTAAGTGTTAGCAATTTATCTAGCTGATACATTAGAAAAGCTAGAAAGTATATTTTTTTCATTAGCAATAACAGACTGCAAGTAAATGAAAGTCAAAGTTGCATTGCAAGAATTTTATTCACATGCCAAACTGAGGAAATTAATTGCTTCACATGGAAATATTGATCACAGTACATCTAAGCCAAAGCATAAGTGTATGGACCCAAGAAATGCACTAATGAAGATTTTCTCATCTTTATTTCCTAAAAGGCTATTTTTGTGGCATTAGAAATAAAAAATAATGAGAAACTATTTGTGATGCTTCATGTCACACAAAGTTTGTGTTCATACACAGTGCTTTGCATCACAAAACCAAAATGTTTTAGGATTAAGTCCAGAACCTATTAGAATCAAGAGAAATACCCTCATTAACATTTAGCAGACTTTGGATCAGGCCTATGCAAAGATTCGGCTGATAATACTAATACACGCAAGAGATTACAAGTAAAGTCTCGTTATCCCTTGTAATTATATCCTCCTCATGTTTGTTTTCACTTGTGTGCTTTGGTATTTTTTTGTAGACACTTCTGTTTATTCTGTGCACTTAGGTTTAGCAGAGCTTTATGACTGCATTAGTTTTTTAATGCTTTCTGAGTTTCATACAAATCCAAAGTTAAAATGCTCAGGTGGCAAGTTTACTGTGATTTTCTGTAAAACAGATGACATCATAGAGTTCTTGTTCACTTTGTAAATAAACCCATTAATGTAACATGGATTTTAATAAGACAGAGAGCAGCAGATCTATACTTGTAGGTTTTCTAGACATTATTTTAAACCAGTTTATGGAACTCAGTATTTATATTTACACATACACTTCTTTGCCTTAGGAGTATACATTTCAGCCTGAAAGTGGCAAGTTGCTTAAAATTATTTCCACAACATTTCTCTGTCAAATTCATCAGTATTTCTGCATGAAAGCCTGAACCTGTCATAGACAGCTGCACTAAATCTTTCTGTTACATGGTATTTTTGTCTAAGATTCCATTGCAAAAGTTTGCTACAGATCTGTTTCTCTTCTGCTAGCTTTTGTTTCATTCATCTTTGCTCTTTGTATGCTGGACTCTAGCTTATCTCCAGTTACTGGAATTAATATAAAAAGTACAAGTGACATGCAGTTGTAGTATGCCTTTTGAAAATGGGAAAACATCTCTGGAGCACCTAAAGACAACATAAGGAGACATACTATGCAGGATACTGAAGTTTTTGGAGAAGAAGAGATGGGTATCACATCACTAACAGTGACTGGAATTGTTATTAGTCATACTCAGAAAAATAATTGCAGCCTTCTTATTGTGGGGTATTTTTTTCTCCTTTTGACTATCTAATCTCTTAATAATATATTGTCTCAGTTGCTTTATGTGAGATAAATACTATGTCTTCTTTAAGTAAATGTAAACTGACACCTAGTGAAGCTCTAGCTGTGACTAACACCACTCGTAGTAGTTCTAAGAGTTTCCAGTTCTGGGAAAGGACATATGCATACACGTTTACCCTCTCTTATTCAGTGTTTGCATAGTATCAGCATTTTCTCTTAAATAACATTACCTGAATCCCCTCAGTCTGACTGGATTTTTACAGCAAGGCACTGCTGACAAAATTTTCTGACTTCCCTGTGGTTTATGCTACACACAGCATCTTTGGTGGATGCTTAGGACACAAATCTGCAACTCTGGAATGTGTTTCAGATTTCTGTCTTCTGCAGACTTCTTGCCTTAGCACCTATAAACACTGCTTTCAAATGTTTTATTTTACTTACTGCAGCAATTTGCATTTCTGCTTCAGTGAACTAAATTAATGTTTAATGTTTATTGGAGCTGGGGCTCAGGAATTCAATTGTGTCCCCTGTCAAGTCACTGCTCTAGCAACCAGGCCAGAGAGTGATGTGCTCGCACACACACACACACTCTTATCTTAACTGATGTATAATTAGTCTGTATAAAGTAGAACTGCCAATTCAAGTTGCTGGAGAAGGAGACAGTTTCAAAGCTGGTGGCTGGAGAAGTGGCATAGAAGAATAGAACAGAAACCAAGAAGAAAATATGAACCCTGATCCTCTTAGTGAGAAAGGGTGTTGCATCTCTGGGCTGTGATTGGTGGGCTGCCAGAAAGGCAGCAGAAGAGGAAAGTCCTATCCACTCCTTTACCCTTATTCTCTCTCTACAAACCTTCTTTGGGTAAGTTTGCTCTGAGGAAAGCAATCAGGCTAATCACATAGATAACACTGGAACATGAATGCATAAATTATAGATCCTGATTTCAATTAAATGTAAGGTAATTCTCTAGCTGCTCTATATTGTCAAGAATTCTACAATATCTAGATTTCTTCACAGACAGACTTTACATTTCTAAGTATCTTTAAGCACCAAAAGAGTGAGGAAGCAACTTAAACTACAGATTTGAAAATCAGTGTTTTGAATTCGGAGATCCCATCATCAAAGACTGCTAGATAACACATGATTGTGCTTTTTAGTGATACAGACAATAAGCTCAATTATATGACATCTTGGGAATACAGTTGGATGCAACATCCTCTCTCACTATGAGGATTGGGGTTCATATTTTCTTGTTTCTCTTTTCTTTCACATTTCCCATCATAGGGGTGTTCAAAGGAAAACTGCTAAAGATTTTCAAGTTTGAGATCTGATAATAATGGTACCACGTAAGTGCTGCTGATGAAGGTGGGATTATATGTCTAGCAGAGTCATCTTTAAAGTCCTACTTATACACTATAATAAGTAACACTGCTTCTAGCAGTTTGTATCATCAAACCAGTATGTGTGTGATTCACTAAGCTGTTCCTGATGGACATGTGGAGCTTATTCACGGAAATTACTTTCTGCATAAAGCAGCATTTTCTTTTCTGTGTTAGTAGGGTAACAGGTTGTTGAACCACATCTGGATTCAATAGAGTTAGAGTAAATCTTGTCTGTTCCATCATTATCCAAGATAAAAAACTTATCCATTAATCTGAATCCTACTTTGAAGAATTTGAGTGAAATAAGAGCAAGAGGAGTCACAGGAGGATGGATCACTCTTTGATATATATGTCTTTGAACTGTAACTCTATCTGGTTTTTGTATGTTTTTGCAGATCTCTGGAGGCGAGTCTTCTTCAAGAACTGTCCTGATTGTTCCTTTTTTCTCATCAGTTAAAATAAGTTAGGCTACTGAGGTAAAAGTTCCTATGCAAATACAGAAATATCGGTGCATAGTTTCCCTTCTGTCTCCCCTCTCAAGCTGTCCATAATACATTCAGATCATATTAGTTTTCTTGTTTTACCTAAAGCAGAATAACACTGAAATTTTGAAATTTCCTCAATAATGGCTTGTGATGTTTTTGGGTTTGGTTTTTTATATCCTCAACTGGTTTCTTCAAATATGTTCCAATTTTCAAGTTATCCATCATAGGCTTTTGATGAGTTGCCTGAAGTAATCATGTTCTGCTAAATCGGGGTGAGGAACGAGAAAGGTTACCCACTCAGCATTTAATAAAGTTTCAGGAACTGCCAACTCTGGGCATCTTGTTTAACTAGGATGGATTTAAATGAGTGATAATATCCAGTTACTACCTCTGAGACAATTTGGCAGTCTGAGGTACCATGAGGACTCAGCTACAGCAAGCAAGACTGTTCACAGAAATGAATATGTGCTGGTATGCTGCCAAGGTTATTCTAGGGCTACAGATGGCATCTACAGTTCCCACTGTATAAGCCTGGGTTTAATGTGACTGGTGCAGACAGTATGTAGCTGATGCAATTTTTTGCTAGCATATGATAATCAAATTTAAATTTTGTTTTTCCTAAATATTTTAGAACACACTGATAATACTGTGTGTTGTTCCTGCAACATGCCCTGACAGCAATGTACAGACTTTTTCCCCCGAGCATCAGTCTCTTCTGCATATTTGATTACCTTAATAAAAGCCAGTATAGTGGGTACAGACAGGGCATATTTTGCAGGTTTGTAAATTCATGAGTTGCAATAGGGCTTGAAAACTGCCACATTTTTTTTAAGGGGCCCTAAGAGGCAAACATGGTTTGTCTCTCTCATGGCACAGTATGTTTGTAGAAGTGAAGAAAAGTGCTATAACACATGGAGGGGAAGTAGGAGAGTATAGCAGGGTCATGCATAGTCAAAAATGAGGACGCTCCAAGCTGGAGGCTCTGCAGTCACATGCACAGAGTTGTAAACAGCTCAAATTGCCACTGCATCAGTTGATATATCCTTGCCTCTAAAAAACAGCACTGTCGCAAAAATTAGCTGCATGCATATAACTGTTGGTAACACTGGATGCAATGGCAGAGGAAGCTTTGCTAATATCTACCAAGTAAGAGTCTGTCCAAAATAACTTCCAAAGAATATAAAGGGTCTGTCCAAACAGCTTGGAGCTGTTAGCTTATGTGAAACAACAAGGTGGGAAGAAGTGGTCTGTATTTCCTGCTGCACGTGAACTCTTTTTTGTGGCTGATTCCTGCTCATGGCTATATTTGCAGCCCCAAAGTATTTAGACCACTGTTTTCTAAAGCAATTTTGTACCTCCTCGATGCGTTGGTATTCACACTTCAGAATAGGTCTAGAACAGTAGGGTTTGTCACTGTATTTTACTAAGTACAGATTGAAACCTAAGTTGAAGAGTGTTGGAGAAAAGCTTTATTTGGCGCAATAGCAACTGCATAGCCTTTAAGGTATAAATGATGTGCATTTCTGGTTGTTTAAATAATTGAGGTTTTGTTAGGAAGATGGTTTTAAAAAACTATTGAGTCTAACTTAGAATTAGTGTGGTCAAAATGCAGTGCTTGTACAGCAGAATTTATAGATTATTTGTAAAAGAACAGACTACAGGTACATATCTAATCAGCTAAGGATCCATGAGATATATGAAAACTGAACAGGAAACTTCTGAGTACCTAATTTTGATTTGTAAAAATGTGACACTTGGACAAACCTGATAAGAAAATTAAAATATAAGCCAAGAGCTTGTGTTTAGCATTTAATTTTTCTATTCTAGATGCTGCTGTGGCTTTGCTGTCTTCCAGTGAGTTACTCTTCATTCCTATGAGTGAGAGCAGAGACAAGACCCAAGAGTCTCAGTGTAGACTCCTGAAGGACAGAAGAATATTTTTAGTCTGGTGTTGGGTCTACAAATATAGGCAGATGCAAGTCTGAATCATCTGGCTGGGAATCAGCTCCAACCCAGAAAACTGCAGATAAGATGGAGGAATGGTCAAAATAGTACATTCTGCTCAGAGGCTACTCACCTATATGCAAAGGCTTGTGTGAGCCAGCTGGCTCTTCCTGCTTCACTTGGAGCTTGCTGCTCTCAACAGCCATCTGTGGGTATCTTCTGGGAGAAAGGCACTGTGTGGGAACAGGATTGGGTGCCTGTGGCCATAGGCAGTGGGTACAAGTTAGATTAGAAAGACTGTGTACAGCTCAGGCTGTGTACAGCCTGGAATATAAATGGTAGAGGAACTCTGAATTAAGTTGCCAAAAGTGCTCAGATCGATAGATGGATTCCTTTTTGGCTTCATTTAGCTTTGGATCAGGAACTCAAGGAAGAAATAGATGACTACAGTTCTTAACCTGAACTCTCATAGGCAAAAGTGAAGAGGTAATCTTTCTTGCAGAGTGGATTGGAAAACCTCTGCTGGCCTTTCAAAGTTCTGTTCTTAAATGCTCACGCAAGGCCTGGGCGGCTACAAACTTAGAGGGCAGCATTAATTGTTTGGAGCTCTTTCAAGCAGGGTGTGCTTAATAAGACTGTCATCTTGATATTAAAAAAAGCCATCAAAGTAAAAGGGGAGTGGGGTGATGGGAAGCTAAGTGTTTGCAAAACAGGCTGGTTCTTTGAATATCCCAATCCATTACATAACAAAAATGCATGAACTGTGTGGTTAAGAATACTAAGTAGTAAGTACAGAAATCAGTTCTGTTTAGTGAGGATTCAAATCCCCTTAAGCCTTTAGAATATTTTTTAAAGTCTAAGGAGATGGGAGGGGTGACATCTTTTCTATAAATGTATAGAATTACTAAGCACAGGGGATTTATTTAACCAGGAAACTTACATTATTGAGATTAGACATCTCTTTTTCAAGGTGCTTCTGGAAGATAATGGCTCCTATACCCATAATTCACTGTAGATATCATTTTTGCCTGATAATACATAAATTGGCCTGATGATACAAGTTAGCAGTTTTCACTCTAAATTGCAGTATACTGCTAGATAGCAATAAAGACTGTGTGGGCCAGATTCCTTGAGTTTCAGTAAAATTGTAGAACAGAGGATTTGGCTCTCCCCATTTAGGGAATACGTATTTCCTCTCTAGAACAGAGATGCAGTTTATCCCTTGAATAAAATTAAACTGCTCCAAAAAAATATAAATCTTCTGGGATAAGGGAAAGAACAATGTGATTATTTATCCTAGAAGGAATGTAAGCTTCAAGGTATGGCTGAATGTTACAATGAATTGTATGTGAAAAACCATGTGCTTTTATGATGATGTGATTAAAAGTAATCAGTTAGCAGAAGGTGCATGAAATTCCTATTTTGCTGAATTTGATGGGAATTTTGCTCATGACTTTAATAGGCACAGACTGGGATTCTGGAAATTATCAAAGTATTTTACCTGCCTGTTTGATTTAGTGTTGCAGAATATATTTGTGTCTCTGTGTCTTTTTTTTATTTTGTTTTCTGGGCCGAAATAAATGTTGTGATTATTTATGCTGAGTGAGCTTAAAATAATCTTTAACTGAGCTAAACTCTGTTGTAAATTCTTATTGCAAAGGTGTAAAAGCTGCTAAGTTGAATAGACCATTGCATTTGTAAAATTGTATTTTCAAAGGGAGAATGGAATACTGCAATTTGGCAGGGGCGAGAGGGGTTGTAAGCTTTTTTCTTACCAATTTTTTAATTAGCTGCTGATTTTCAAAGGAGGAAACAAAGAAGCTGTGTCTAAATTGAAGGAGATTCTAAAAGAAAAAGAAATCAATAATGTTTAAAGAATCAGATTTTTAGTTAGCACTTTATGGGTCTTTTCCAAACTATTAAGTAGATGTAATTTAGAGCCAATGATTGGAACATTTTATTCAAGAATATCAAATGTTAGTAGCTCTGTCTTAGAGACACTCTTGTGTTTGTGGTCTGAAACTTGCCTAGCTTTCTGCCTTTTAGAGTATCTTCAGGGGTTCTTGGCAAAAACAAAAAAAAGTGAAACCTGCATTATAATAACAGTTTCATAGGTTTAAATAGTAGCTTCTCATAGAGCACTTGGTCATGGGTTGTGGATCAACAAGGAAAGCGTTCTGCACAGAACTGCTTTGTCATCTGCCTATTGTAAATGAACAGGAGATGGAGAAATAAAGTTTTTATCCAGTGTGCCATCTACATGGTTGCCTTCACATGTTAGAGAATATGTCATGTCTTGAGTAGGCACTGGCTGAAAGTAGACACACAGTCTCTTTCCAAATAAATGGAAGACCCAAGAGGAAGCCTCTAACTGATTTTATTTCTGAATCTTCTACTTTTAACCAGGATAGCCTGTGAGGCATAGTAGCAGTGCCTTATGTTTACCTTGAGCGAATGATAAGTAATAATTCAGCCTTTTATATGGAATGAATAGTAAAATGTGACCATTTTGCATATAATTATTTATATATTTAATACAGACAGTATAGTCAGGCAGTAGCATTGTTGCTCTTAGTTTAAATCTGTATGAAGTTGCTCAGATGACAAGTGATGCTTCTAGGAGAAGTAGATGTATGTTTTTTACTAAGGATAAAAGAAGAAGTGGAAGAAAAATAAAGAAGAGATAATAAAATAGAGGTAAATATTAATTCTAGACTTACTAAAATGTGTCCAGTTTAACACCTACTAATACATTCTTTTTCTTCTGCCCAGCAAACCAGAGAAATCCGTGAACCACACAGGTCTGTTGGTGAGTTCTTCCAGTGACAGATGAAGCTGTACCAGTAGATTGGCCAGAACTGGGAGTTTGGAGCCAAGGCTGAATTGTGTGTACCTGAATCAATGGCTTGACCTTAGCTGATTGTATGGCAGGTTAGATTATATCTTGCCACTTACTGTGAATAGACAGCTGAAATCTAGTCCCCTGAAAAGATCAAGGATGCCTAGAGATATCAGCTATGAAGTCTATTCATTGTGCCTCAATATATAAAAGCCTTTATTTGTGGGTATTTTTTTCTCTTTTAATGGGTTTGAAATACTTGCAGAGCCCAAGCATGTAGAATCATGTAGCAGTGAAGAAAGAGAATTAAATGCTAACCGTTGTGCAAGAGTAGAGCTAGGGAAGTGAAGTTCAAGGGTTTCCTGTTTGGTAAAACCCATTTCTGTACCTTTGTTATAGTGTGGAGGGGTTGTTGTTGTGGTATGCTTCTGCAAATTGCTCTGTTTATACCAGGTAAAATTTACATAGATGTCACAACACTGATGTTACCTCCAATTTTTTCTACTTAGTTACTAGTTTTTAAATTGTTTTCAAATCTCAAATTCATTACATAGGCAGCTGTGATATCCAGTGGTACTAAGAATTCTTGCTGAGTATTTTATTTATATTATTCATCCTGATCAACTAGTCATAAGCTGTTGCATCTTTTTTAAATTACTATAGTAGATGTTTTCTCACAGTTTGTAATTTATCCATTAGTGTAGGACTGAAACCTGATAGGTAATGTCATCTGTAGTTTAAGCTTACCAACAATTTGACCCTTACAGATAGCTATACCAGTGAATTAGTAGAGGTCTAAAATGTTACATTTTCATAAGAGGAGTCTTAACACTGTAAATACTCAAAAACATGGCATAACAAATATTTCATTCTTTACTCTTAGGGTATTAGCAGTTTGTATCCAGAATACCTGCAGCAGTGATTTGAGATCCTACTTGAAGTCTTCAGGGAAGGCTATTTCCTGTAAAGCTATTAGCCCAACAGAATGGAAATCAGAATGGGTTAAATTTCTCTGTTTCTCAAGCAGGATTTTAAACCTGAACTGAATAGATAACTTCCACACAGTACTGTCACTGTAACACCTTTGGTATAGATATGTGCAGAAAGCTGACATAGCTAGAAACAAAAGGATGAGTGCAACAAGAGGTGAAATGACAGCAATTGAATGCTGAAGGTCTGCCTTTTGGAGGCTAAAGATAGGCAAACAAGATATCTGGGAAATGCACTCAGGAGACACTCCACAGAATCTATCTTAACTGGTATGACTCCTAGTTTCAATCTCCAGCTCTATCTTTGCAGAAAGCCTGCCTCTGGTTTTCACATTTTACTTCAATGGAATAACACCTAGCTCATGAGATTTCAAGCCTGACGTGATGAATTGCACCTGTCCAAATGGTGAAGAAAGAACAACTGAAACAAGAGTTGGCCCAATGCCCTAGAAAGTTCCCAGATGAGCATTTATCTCTCTTCAAAAAAGGTTGCCTTGTACAGCTCTGCATCTTTGCTTTCCTACCTAGTGGTTTGCCATATATGTATATGCCTGTGACTGTAGATATAGGCTGGTTTTTATCTTTTTATTTGTTTTTCTTCTTAAATTCTTTTTTGTATACCTTCAGCTATAAGCAAAATGAAGACTGAATAGCTCAGTATAAGATCTGTGCTTTCTTAGCTACTCTTACCTTGAGGATCTGTGGTATAAGATTAAGAGACTTTCTCCTAAAGTTTTCGGAGTAAAATGCACAGCAAAACCCCATCAAAAGCCATAACTCAAAATCAATACATTAAATCAGTCTGAATGAAAAACACATCTCCCTGAGATACTTAGGCTTTGGTCCCTTACTATATCTTGTCATTTTACTAGGTCTTCAGTCTTTCTGTAGTTTTTCAGATAGCTGTTACTGTAACAGGCATTAAAAAACCCCAAACCACAAATAAACCAAAACAAAAAATAGTAATTCTCCATAGCTGGAACAGGGTGCTTTTGATCATTACTTTCATAGTACTTGCACATGAGGTTTGTGCTGTTCTTTGAGTTTGTTCAGCTAGGGAATCTGAGACACAAGAAAGATAAGAACTCTTGCTCCCTCACAAGGAAACTAGCAAGCAAGCTACAAAGCAAATGCAAGCCCATCTGTGATAAGCTAGGACTCTCAGATGTCTATTTTTGTATAATCTCATTAGGAAAGTGTCATTAGGTGGTAATTGACTAGATCTGTTAGTGTTGCTCAAGTTTGTAGGGGAGTAAATGAGAAGTCTCCCATTAATTGGCTTCTAGCCTGTAACATTTTTTCATGAAGCTCTTCATGGACAATCCTACTTTTCTGTGTGAAACCAATCTGAAATTACAACTGAAAAGGAAACCTGGGAAAAGACTCCAGAAAGAGTTTCACATGCTTCATGGTAAAAAAAGAAAAGTGCAAACTGAAGTAATACTCCTTTTAAAATCTCAAATCTTATCTGTCCTCTGGTGTTTGTCCAGGTAGATTTGTATGAGCCTTGCTTGGGTTTTGTTCAGAGTACAAAGTGACTTACATTAAAAAGTATTTTTCCTCCCAAAATATGGACATTTCATATTCATTGGAGTACAGGATCAGACTGCAAAATTACTAGACTAAACTGAAATATTCAGAAGTATGAGCAATGAAAGAGATGCTTGAAATTTGAAAACATGAGGCTCTGTGCCCAAGGAAAGGAAATCAAGATATTGGTCACAGAATTACACTACACCTCCATTTTTGGTAACTTTGAGCTTATCTCTTTGGTACCATCTGCTACGAGTTTGTGTAACCAAATATCACACATTCACACAGGAGCTATAGGAAATAATCTGTGGGTTGAGAGGCAATGTTATTCCAAAACCAGTCTAATTTCAGGCATCTCATAACCTGAGCAATTTGAGACTCACAGTGCTTTCTGCACTATTTCTTCCTCAGTATGTTCTACTCCACTATGAATGATGGAATTTGGCTGATTTATACCACCTAGGGACATAAGCTACTGTTTTTCTTTACTGTTGCTTATCCCTCATCTACCTGTCTGTATAGATCATAATACCTCTCATATAACCCACGAATCAGCTCTGAATAATTCCATTTTCTTAATTTCCAGATTAGGTATGTTTTCTAATAGCAAAATTAATTTAGTCCTAATCTCCATCATCAAGTAGTCAACAACAGATTGGTAATTATTCGGTAGTGTACAGGCCCAGAGTCTGAGGTTTTCATTTGGTTTTGGTTTGGGTTTTTTGTTTGTTTGGTTTTGTTTTTTATTGTTGGTTTTGTTTTGTTTTGGTGGTGGTGGTTTTTTTCATTGCTGTTGTTGATTTTAAATAATTTCATTGTGGCCCACAGATTTCTTTTCCAAGATTCCTAAGGAAGATTCTTCAATTCAAAATGTAGGCAACAATGATTACTGAATTTTGTGAATTAGTTCATCTGCATAGATAATCAACATTTTCCAAAAATTTGTGTGTCTTTTGATAATCTGAGTAAGCTGAGAAAATTTGCATTGGAGTTAGCTGTATGTTCCAGCAGCCTTAGGCAGAAAGAGTTTTATCTCTGTTAGATGATAAACTAAATGAAAACAACAGCCTTCAAGAGAGCACTTCCCAAGTCCATCATAATCGTTCAGACCATGCTTTTGTTTTGTTGGTAAACATTGCTCTTTAATTCAGAAACAGTTTGTGCTGGCCTGGGGAAGCCTGTCTCATTTGATAATGGGCTCTGAATCCAGTGGATTATTGCAGGGATTTTATCTTGCAGTAATCTCCAGGGAGAATATACAAACAGCTGGGAGAGCAAGGAGGAGCTGCATTGCATTGTGCAGTGTGAGTTTGTGGAGCAGAATTTTGGGGTGCTGGAGTGGAGCTTAATACCAACATGAATCTTTTCTGTTTTTCTCTGGTAAGTGTGCACAGACATTTTTGTTTAGTGGGCTTCTAAGTGGATAAACTAAACTGATGGGTTTGTTTGGATGGAAAAATATCAAGGTCTAATATCACAAACTGTGTGAGGGTTGTGTAACAACAGTGATCTTTCGTGGTCTATCTACCAGAGATCAAAGAGTTTATTTGTGAGAAACTATACATAGCAAAATATGATTCAGTAAAAACAAGATGAAGCAAAAAGCATATATGTACTGTGCACTTACTGTAACTGTTCAAAAACATACAGTTTTAAACATGGGGCATTTGTCCTCAACACAGTAAAATGCTTCATATATATGTTAAAATAACTAAATTTATGTATGCTATTATTTCCTTTAAGCTACGTGTTTTCTTGATATAATATTATTTGGTTTGCTTCTTAAGCAATTTGGGAGAACTGCTATAACTTTTAAAGCACTAGTTTTCTGTTAGCCAAACATGAATAAATAGCCACCAGGGCTAATTCAGTCATATGGCAATATTTACTCACAGGCAGAGGAGCTGATTTAAGACCGACCTCAGTTTTTGGTGTTTGTGGGTTTGGGGGTTTTTGCTGTGTGTTCTTTGTTGTTGTTTGGGCTTTTTTGTTTGGTTGGTTTGGTGTATTTGTTTGTGGTTTTATTGTTGTTTTTTGTCCTTTCCTTGCCCCAAGACAACCAGTCAGTTAAAAGAATGAGCAGGTAAATCAGGATAGGAAATCCACAAAAACTGTTTCTGTTTTTAAAGCTTAACCATCTGTCATACGAATGTTCAGTACTAGTAATGGTAATTAGGTAGTATATTTGTTGTACTTAACACAGTAGATCTGTTTGCCTATTTTTCATCTTTTGTCCAGATGTTTAGTATATCTGCCCCATTATGTTTAGAATGAACAATAAAAGTCAATATTCAAACTGCACTTACACAAATTCAAATAGGAGAGCTGCTTTATGTAAACTGTTGTTCCTGACTGCTAATGCTATCTTAGTGCAGAGTACTGGTGTTTGCCAGATCACAAGGATTAGAATCTGTTTTGTAGTACATAAAGTAAAATGCAGTGGTATTTTAGGATTCAGTGACAAAAGTCACTCTTAAAAAAATAAATAACTCCCTGGAAATTTAATGACAGCTTAATGTGAATACCTGTGTGTTTTTTTAAAGTTAACAATGGTTTTGTGGTACAATCTGTAACAGTTTGAAAATACTCATTTCTGAAGTTCTTTGGGACAGAAATGCTGTTTCAATATTTTATTGTTCTGTCAGGGCAGCTTCTTGCTTTCTATGTAGTTTACTTTTTAAAAAGGTATTGAGCCTTGTGTCAGTTGAGAAGTCAGCATTTAGGCAAAATATGATGTAGATTGTGTAGGTAAGAGTAGATTGTGCTACAGTTTCTCTGTTAAACTGGGTATGCAGCAATTGGAGGTTTTGTGAGAGACATGACTGCAGTAATGGATGGTTCAGACAAGTGAAAGCTAGTGCCAGGATTGTTTCTGTAATGAAATAATTAATTCTGTTTAAAGATTTCTGCTAAGAAGATAACCTTCTTTCCAAGGTTTCCATGGAAGCCATTCTGTTCACTTTGGTAATCTTTCGAGCACCTAGCAAAGCACCTCACAAGTTATCAAGATTTAAAGATAGTTCATAGTTCACTAATGTACTTCATAAAACTCAGAGCCCTGTGCAGACCTCCTATGCATGGGATACAGTGCAGTTACTTTCTGTAATCAGATTGTCTAGCTTGGAAATGAGCTAGTGATCCAAGTATGTGCATTAACTACTTTTTCTCTGTTGGCCTGTTAATGTGAAAGTTCTAGTTGCAGTATCAATAGAAAGACACTTTTCAAGAGAGTTGAGTCAGAAATAATGCATAGCAAGAAAACTATTAGGCATTAAAGACAATTTTTAAAGACACTAGAGTAGCCAGTTCCTTAGTAGATGCCAATGATGAATAGAAATCACTGCTGATTTACATCTAGTGAATGTCTGGAGTAACTGCTAAACCTGAAACCATGGAAAAGAAGCTTAACTATCAGCAGACAGAACAAAAAGAGCTGTCCCAAAAAATAGTATTCACATTGAAGCAGTTTTCTCACGCAGACTGACAAGATTTCAGGCTGCAAAAAGTGTGTGCATATGTGTATGTGTTTTAAATACATTATTTTATAGCTCAGACAACAGTTTTCTGCTCTGTGGAGTAATGTGGTTGAATTAAACTACAACATGAGGGAATGACAAGAATATTCTGTCTAAAAACAGGGTAGAACCATCATTCTGGTTAATCCAAAGTGGTGGAACACTACGGTAGTAAAGGAACATCAGTTTATATTGTCAGATTTGTTTCTCTGTGGACTTGTTTTCATACCTATCCATAAAACTGAGACATATTTTTAGCGTGAGAGACACAGTGTTATGGGCCATTCTAGCAAGTGGTGACATTGAGGCTGAAGCCACTCAAGAGTCACAAGACAGTTGTAAAGACTTTGGAGCCTGAACTGAACTCTGCCCTTCCAAGGGAGGCAGACAGAAATTATTCTTATCTAATGCCGCCTGGGAGCCCTTTGAACTCCCAGTATAAGTGCTCCAAGAGGGACTATGTTCCCAGCAGTATTTTGTGTCCTCCATTGACTTCAGAATAATTTGGTTTCTCAACTGAGATTAATTTTGCATCAAACTCATTGCCTTGATCTCAAGGGGTTTGAAGACAAATTAGATTTGTCTTCAAAACCTCGTGTCCCTTTTCTACTTACAAAGTGATCAAAAGTAGACATATCATGTTAAAAGTTCAACCTGAGACTCTGAATTTGCAGTGTCTTTTCCATTTTATGGTGCTTAACATGTCAGACAATTAAATCAGAACAATATTGTTTGTATTATGGACAATATACAGAGAGGTGCCCAAATCAAGCACTGCTTCTGTATGAATTGCAAGAAATCATGTCACCAAAACATCCTTTGATATCCTGCCTAATAAATGGCAGCATCCTACAAGTCTTAGAAATAAAAGATATTACTGAATCGTAAAGTCCTTTAGTTAAGGTAGAATTGTTTTTTGTCTTTTTCCACATTATTTTCCTGAATCAACTCTCTAATATTGAGGATGGAGTTTGCACCAATTTGCTTGGAATATACAAGTTAATTCTGTCCTGGGTTATTCAGTTTTCTGATAGGGTACACTTTTATTGATTTGGTTGTATTCATTCCTGGAAGTAGCAGATGTGTCTCTTTAGGTGGAACATCTTTGACCATGGTTGTCCATTTAGCCTAAGTAATGGAATTTTCAGATATTTCTCTACTTTTGAACCTGCAAGGAAGACAAAGGTCCAACTCTATCAGTAAAGCACACACATACAGGAACATGTTCAGACACTGAGGCTCCTTGGCACGCAAGAGCCTGTGTCTGTTCTAGCAAACCCTCCAAAACAAGGTGTCTGCATGAAACTTGCCTGTCAAATATGATTTTGATGACATTTTAAAACTTGGCTGAGGAGTCATTTGGATGTCTGTTAGTTGACATAAGACAAATGTGGGCCAGGGACTGTTCTGGAAGGGAGCACCAGTGCAGTTACAGTACACTTACTCATGCTTGTCCATCATTCATTTAGTAAGAGAGGTGCAGCCAGATGTATTTCTGTTTCAATTTCAACTGCTGTTTCAATTTCAGTAAAGTTCTGTTAAGAAAATGGATTTAAGGGACATGAAAGACTTCCTTACACAAGGCAATACTTAAAGATTAGATCCTACCTTCTTTGGCAGTGAACAGTGGCATTAGTAATGGAACTAATGAAGACAGGGAAGAACTTCAGATATTTAAAAGGTGCCAACGTTTTGTATATCAGAAACCTGTACAAGAACAACAGTAGAGAAAGGACACAATACTCCTAATCACAGGGTTACTCAGATCAGTTATTCAAGTTGAGCTTAGGGTTTAAGCCAATAAGATTCCTCGCAGTTGTCTATTTCTCTTCCATATGGCCACTTTCTAAACATTGCTTTGGTTAGTAAAACTTAAAGTTAAGTACCATGTGGAAGTCTAATCACCTTAGTGATTTTCGGTAGCATTGAACTAGTTATATATTTTATTTTGATAGTTGGTTTAAAGTTGTACTGACAGGACAACATAAAATATATTAGGTCTAATGTTATAAACTGAAACAGCCCTTGGCACTAACTTAATGTTTCTATGGTAAAAGAAGCAGAGAAAATAAGTATTGATAAAAGTTGTGTAACAGATGTATATTCAATAGATGGAGCCGCTTTTCTAAACTGTCTCATAGTCTCTCCCACTCTTCCTCTCCACCTGTCCCTCACTCTCTGCCTCCCTCTCTCTTGCTCTTTCTTTCTCTGTTTCCCTCTAATTTTCTCTCATGGGCTCTCTCTCTCCCATCCATACTTCCTTTTTTGTGGCTGCTCCTTTTCTCAGACCATCACATCCTTTCTTGTGCCAGTGTTTCCTTTCTAACAATATCATAGCCTTTCTTGTGACCTCACACCTTTTCTTACACCCTTGAACTCTGTTTTTCTTATGCCCTCATCCTTGCTTTCTCATGTTTGCTTTTTCTTCCACATGCCATCTTTTTTCCAGCACACCCTGTGTTTCTCTCATTTTCTCTCTCCCCCCTTTTTCTTGCTCTTTTTTCTCTTGCATGTGCACTTTCTCCCACCTTTGCTCACTCGTGCTCACACATTTTTTTGCACGCTCCGTTTTTCAAGCGCTTGCCCTCTCTCATGCCTTTCCTGTGCTATTGCTCTTCTCTATGTTCTTGCTTTCATATGCTCTCTTGCCCTCAACCCTGCCCCTTCTTGCACTCACCCTTTCCTATGCTCTCATTCTTGCTCTGTCTCAGATGAGATTATTTTTTTTTTGTGGTGAACATTCTTTCTCAAATTCATTCTCTCTGTCTTTCATTCTCCTATACTCTTTTTAGCTCTCTTGTGAACCTTCTCACATGCTCACTCTCTTACATGAAGGCTCCCTGTCTCATGATCTCTCCTTTTTCATGCCCTTGATTTTTTTCATACCCTAATTTTCTTGTTCCCTTGCACCCTTTCTCAAACTCTTGTGCTAGATCCTTTTCACACCTTCGCACTCACTTTCTCTTGCACAGGTTCTTTTTCAATCCATCTCTCTCCCCTGCACCCCTTCTCTCTCCTTGTGCTGCCTCTCTCTTTATTCCTTGTGCATTTCCTTTCTGGAATATTCCCACTTTGTTGCCCCCCTTTTTCTTGTATCCTTATTCTTCTTTGCACGTGGTTGCTGTATCTCATGCAACCACACTCTCACATATTTATCCCACCCTTGTGCCTTCCCTTCTTGTGCCCACTCACATGGCTTGAACAGCCTTTCTTTCTGTTGAGTTAAAAACTGGCTGGATGGCTAAGCCCAAAGAGCGGTGGTGAATGGAGTTAAATCCAGCTGGTGGTCAGTCATAGGTAATGTTCCCCAGGGCCCAGTTTTGGGGACAGTTCTGTTTAATATCTTTATCAGCAATCTGGATGAGGGGATTTGAGTGCACCCTCACTAAGTTTGCAGATGACACCAAGTTCAGTGGAAGCGTTGATCTGCTTGAGGGTAAGAAGGCTACAGAGGCATCTGGTCTCTCTTACCCTTTTCCTCCTTTCTTTACATATTTTTCTTTCTCTCTTCTTTTTCTCTTTTTTCTTACCCTCTTCCTCTTCCCCTCTCTCTCTTTTTACCCTTTTTGTTCTCTTTTTTCCCCTCTCTTTATTTTATACTCCCTTTTTCACATAAGCTCTCTATTGTGCTTCAATTTCTTAATTAAATAACCTCTTCAACCAACTCCTCCTTTATTATTCCCTATTGAGTGGGAAATATATGGTTACATTTTACATTGCAGAATCCTGGAAGCATGTGACAAGGTTTTAAACTCATCATTTTTGTCTAGAAATACTTGATCTACAACTCAGAGTGGGAGCCTGAGCCATCATGGCAACAGTTACACTAATAGAAACACTATTCTTACCGAGAAACACTGTTGCTGTCAAAATGCAGGCTCAGCTGGCTGTGAGGAGCAGAAGTCATGTCCAGGGTGCTTCATATGCCACCTGCCACTTTCCCAAGAAGCATTAACTGATTAGTTCCTAGAATAAATTCCAGTATATAACTTGAGCATTTTCAGGAGGTTCAACATGTAACATTTATCTTAGCTTATCAAGGCACTAGGATACTGAAACAAATAAAGATCAATAAATATTGTGATTGCAAAAATGAATCACGTCTTTGAACTGCTGCTTCACCAGTCCATAATACTGCCTGTAAAGTTTTACATATTAACACTGTAACTTCAAATACTTCTGTGTTTTTCTTCTGTACTAGACAAATGCTTTTAAATAATAATATACTATATTAATTTCAATGGTGTTGCTCTGCTGTAAGTCACACTGCTATAAATTTGACTTATTCCTTAATTGATTAATGCAGTTAAAACCAGTAATCAAAATTAATTGCAAAAGTTTTCAGTGCAGATCAAAGTAGCAACACCTAAAACCTAGGATCATTAGTTAGATTGTCTTTAGTTTTACTATCAGCTTTCTTTTAACTCTTCAATTATGGGATTGTATTGTGTGTATGTAATCCTGGCTCTTGGAACTGTGAGGAAAATGTGAAAATCCTTGTAGCTGTTAAAATGTTTATCTTCTTGGTGGTTGAAGAAAAAGAACCCCTTACATGTGCATTATTACATAGAGTTCAAAATTTACATTCAAAAGGACTTTTTTTGTCTTAAGTTATTCTATTCATTCCTCTTATTTTTAGGGCCTAAATCACAACTCTCAAATTCTGGGAGCTGGCAGCATTGTTTCCATTTATTTCTAGGGAATAAGGTTACCTTTCTACATCAAACTAACTTTTTTTCCTATAAAGAAGTTTTAGTAACTCTAAAATATTTTTATAATTTACATAGAAATTCTCATGGTTTATAGTTTTCTCAGGAATTTTAATGTAGTGTTCAGATGGAGATATACATATGATTTTGCTTCTGAGCATATAATGTTCATTTTTGCTGTCAATCTATGGAATATATGCCATGATACTGTGGACTCCAGCATTTGGGTACTTACTATAATTGGTTTCTATATGTTTGTTCTAGAGAAGAAGTACATAAAGGCTTCCCAAAGTCAGGGAAGGAAAATCACTGTTTGGAAAATTACAGAAACTGCTTGTATTTTAGATTGCTATTATTTTAATGTGTTTACAAGTGTTGATCTTTGAAAATCTGCTTAAATATATTTTAGGAGGGCTCAATGGACAGCTTGTATGAGCCTGTCCCAGAACATCAAGAACGCAAGGATACAACTACTATTGACAGCCAGGCTAGCCCTCCACTGAGCAAGCATGCAAACTGTGGACCACCTGATAGGTCTATGTCTTTGGTAAGTAAAAGTTAATTGCAAACTATGCAACATACTTTGCAAAAAAACTATTACTCTGTATATGGGCACATGTTCAGCTGGCTTTACTGCTGGTTTGAACCATTTAGGCTCTTTAAAGCCACTGTTCAAATCTCATTTCTGTAGCCAATGACCTGATTTCTGCCCAGTCTTAACAAGCACACTTGAAAAACAGGTCATGAGTTTCTATACAGCTAGCAGCAAAGTGAGATTAGTGCAGCTTCACTGTACAAGGAAATTTCTCTTTGCAGATAATAGCATATAAAAATGCTGGGTACAGATATTAGTTGTGTTTGGTTTGTCTCTCTACAGGATATACTATTGGTGTCATCAGTTGTCCTTATTAATTAAAAAAATGCATTTCTAAAGTGTGAGTTTTGTGAGTTTTGTAACTGATGGCCTCTAGGATAACCTTTATGTTTTATAAGACATCATTAGGCAAATGTGAAGGAGATAGTCTTCTGGGTTTTTTCGTGCTAAATGTTACCCTATTTAACCCTTAATTATTGGTATGTTCTTGGTATAATATATCATTGACACTTTGGAAACTACTCTGACATAGTATATTAAGTTTCATAATCTTTTTCATTTCATAATCTCTGTTCTCTACTTTACAATGCTCCTTCATTTAGAATAACTGTCTCAATCTAGAGCAACATATGATGCAGCCTGGTGAAGGAATAAAAGGATGCTCAGTATTCAGAGAAGAGAGACTGTCCTCCTTCAGAACTTATGCCAAGCTTTACCCATGTGCAGTCTGGATTAGGTACTGTGTATCTATGAGACTGCTGGGCCTATGGTGTTGCACTATCACAAACAAGGTTCACACAAAGGATATGCACAGGGAAAGCACTGGAGCTGGTGGGATAGGATAAGGGCCAGGGAAATGTGATATGTGCTTGAATGCACTTGGATTCCTAAAAGAATGGAAATAACTTGTTCTTCTCAGACCCTTCTGCTACAACCATCTTACTCTGTCCATGTCCCTCTCTTCCAGATAACTACCTTGGTGTTTCATATAATGGTCCTGGTTTTGAGAGAGTAGCAGTGGTCTCAAGATGATTCCTCATAGCTTTGATACAGATCTATGAGCCTGGGCTCTGAAATGTGCCTAACATTGTAATTTTACTGCAGTAGGTGGGAGATGCTGTCCTGTGTGACAGGTTTCTCCTCATTAACAGGTTGTGACCTTGTTACTGTAAGAATGAGCCACCTCTACACTGTTCCAGCTAAGTGTGTTTAATCATGGTTGTGAAATATGGCTGTAACCTGATCTTAGCACACTTGTAGTATTTCAGTTGCGTGAAGCTCCAGCTATTTGGCTAGGGCTCTGTTACACAACCATAACCATACTGAAACCTGTCTTTCTATACTAATAAATGTGGACATTATGCTTCAGCTCTCACATCCATTCAGTCTTTCCCCCTTTTCCTATGCCGCTTAATAGTTAATGGCAACTACACTAATATTTCCTTGTCCAATAGATATTTATCTGCTAGGAACAGTATTTAGACTAAGTGAAATGAAAATTAAAAGCACATTTGTTATTTGGTTTGTACCCAGCATGTAACATATGAAGCCCTAATATGTTTTGCAATAGATAACTACTAGAAACTATCTTTTATCTTGTCAAGATATGGTAAAGACACATCTATAGTACAGTACTCTGCTATCGTTTTCACAATATGTAAGACTAAGAGTTAAAACTGCAGTGATCATTTATGTCAGACTTTTTGCTTCTTACTTTTTCTTGTTATGTTGTTTTTGTCCATATTGGCAGCATTTCGACAAACTCTTCATTATATTAGTATAGAATTAAGCTTCATAAATTTTTTGGCTAAATAAAAGTAAACAGCCTATTCAATGCAGAGCTTTATTTTCATTGGGCCAGCCTAGAGAAGCAGATTAGCTACTAGTGTGGTATTAGAAAATCCTGTATGTTAATCTGAACAAATTGTAGCAAAGCATTTTTCACATTGTTCAGTGTCGGTTTTGTGGGATGGCACTGCGTAGTCCATGAAGATACATGTACAGCAGTGAATAGAAGAATCCAGGACTTTGGTTACTACTAACTCTTATCATATGTTTCTGTTTTCCCAAAGAGGATATTCTAGTGATGGAACATTGATTCACCACTAAATGTAAATTTCACCATCAACAAAAGCAGTGTTAAATGTGTAAGCAAACTGTGGGCTCACTAGATGTTAATAAAAAGCTTCCTAAGACTGGATGTGGGGTTTATTTAGTTCTGTTTTGAGAGAATACTCAGCTCAGTACTTAACTAAAAATAACGGCTGGATGCTGTGTCACTGTGCTGGTTGTAGAATCAACATGATTATTTATAAAATACTCTCTAGAAATGGAAAACAAGATTAGTGATGACGTTTCAGCAGTAAGACCTATGGAAAACTGTCACTAAGGCCAAAGTACTATGTGTAATCTTATCTGCTATTTCTAGCATGTGAGTTATTAGACCTACACCTTGGATGAAGCCGTTAAGCTTATTAACTGAGCCCATTTGTACTTCTCTCCCATTTTTAATTCCGTCACTTGGTTCCAGGCTGCAGGGTGGCCCCCACAGCATGATAAATTCAGAACATTATTGGCTCCCTCAGGCCCTGATTTAGCCATCTATCATTATTCACTAATGCACATACTTAAGTGCATTGCTAAATAGGTATAGGCTCAAGTATATGTTTAAATGGTTGGCTGAACCGTAGCCATGCAGATTCAGTAGAGCTGTTAGATCTCCTGAGGGTGGAAAAGCCTGGCATGGCACATTTCCTTCATAGGAAGCTTTGCTGTCTTCTTTTTTTTCGTAACAACTTCAGAAATCAGCAGATCAGGCAAGGTCTGCTCCTCTCAACTTAAAAAAGGGAGGCTAGGGCTTAAGGAAACTTTTCCTTATACTGCAGCAAGGTAGATGATTTCTTGCAGTTATCTTGTCTGTTGTGATTTGTCCTAATCATAGCTAGGCTGTGGCAGTCTTCTAAAGACAAGGGAAAACATAGGGTGCTGTGGTCACTGGGGCTGTGCAGGATGTAACTCAGTGAACAAAGTCTATGGGCACCTTTTTGAACTGTGATTATTTTTACTACTGGCCAAATACCTGCCAAAATCACCCATGCAGGGTGAAGAATAAGCTTTTCATGTACTCAATTCTCTTCCCTCACATAACTTAGAAGACCTGTTCAGCATACAAAATGTTTTGCCTAGGGTGTTCTCACTCTGGGTTCCTATAGTACTGTTTTGTGTCTTTTACATATACTTTCCTTTTGATTTTAATGATTTCAGGGAATTGTCCTGTTAACTTTTTGGTTACTTTGGCTGTTGATCAGCTTCAGTAATATTCTCAGACAGAAAGAAAAAAACAGATTTATGGAGTTGATTTTGTACATTCTGCGTAGCAAAGCTGAATTGGACCTTCCTCAGAAACAGCTGGTAGCCAACAGTACAAAATATTGGCTACAGTACAAACAGTGCAAAATTGCTTCCTGTAACTATGCTGTTAACTGAAACCGAATTTCTACCTCTTGTAACTTAATATTACAGTATTTTACCTTATGAGCTGTCTTCAGCTTCTCAAGAAAAGAGTCTTCAGTATTAAAACTATTTTCATGTATTTCCTGTCAGATTGCAATCACTACATGCCATGAGATCCACATATTTTTCAGCTGCTGACCATGATATGATCAACTATGCTGTATATCAGAAAAGTGCCAAATAATTTATCAGTCTTCCTCAGTTATTGCCAGGAAAATCACAATCAGTCATGATACCTGCTTTAATCTGCAGTGTTATAATTGGCATTTGATTCCAGTGAGGGAAAGGAGAGGGATAGTTACCTGAAATGACCATTTCCCTGTTTGCAAGTCGTAACAGACAAAGGAGCTCTAGCTTTCTCAGCCACATTATAAACACCAGAGGGGCTCATTCAATTATTTGATTCAGAGTTATTTGATAAAAGCAGGGAGGAAAGGACTTTTTTCATAATTTTGTAATGCCTTTCTCACTTCCATGTGTGCAATTTGTTTCTAGAAAACAGATTGTTCATATTTGGGATAAGGAAAGAAAGAATTTTTTCCATGAAAAGATAATTATGGATTTTGAAGAATATGGACTGTAGAGACTAGATGAACCTTAACTTACATTCCAAGATAAAACATGCTTTTAAAACTACATAACTTCTAGTTTCAGATTAATGTTGCATACAACTTTAAGTGTAGTTTAATGAAAAGATACCTTTTTAAAAAAAAGTACAAAGAGGAGTAATTTATTCTTGTAACCTGATTTGGCCAACTGATTTAGGAATAGAAGGAAGAAATGTGTCAAATAAAAGGTGCCATTTTCAAATGGTCAGTTAAACCCGCTGTCATGTTTCACAGAATATTAGGAGTTGGAAGGGACCTCGAAAGATCATCTAGTCCAACCCCACTGCCACAGCAGGATTCCCTAGACCAGGTCACACAGAAGCTTGTCCAGACAGGTTTTGAATATCTCCATAGAAGGAGACTCCACAACCTTTCTGGGCAGTCTGTTCCAGTGCTCTGGCACCTGAACTGGGAAAAATTTCATTATGGCACTGCATCCCATGATATCCAGTGAACTTGCATCAGTATCACTTCAATGTATGTCATAGTGCCATATGTGCATCTTTTGCTGGAATTTAAGAAAACAATGCTGACACATTGGTTTCTAATTATGGAACAAAAGATTAAACCTACAGTTCTATGTTTTATGTTCCACACTAGGTGTTTGCCATGTGAAGTGTGAATTAATAGTCTTTCCAGGTATATGGCAACAATGAGGTTTAGAGAGGGTCCTGTCTCCAACTTTTTTCCCTGAATTACTTACAGATTCTGAATTAAAATATTGTTTACTCTCTGACAGACATACATAATGCTTCCTTTATCAAACTCCTTGGAAATCAAATACAAATTCTGTGTACTTTTTTGAGCTGTGCACAGCATCTGTGAACAAATCTACACATGCAAAAAAAAAAAGATTCTGTGGAAACTGCATACAACTACTAACATCCACAAATGTCCAGGTGTTAACAGGACCTCCTATGATCAGCTAAAATAAACTCAGTGCAGCAAAACAGCCTTTTCTTAATTCACCCTCCTGAAGAAACTTAAAAGAATCTATGGTGGATTTTACTGAGAGAAGGGGTAAGATATAAAATGCTCAATTATGCACTTATATTGGTTGATGTAGTTCATGTTTTGGCTTTTCATCATGCAACCTGGATGACATTTTAAAATTACTGGAGTAAGAGCCATGCATATGTAGATAGTATTACATGAAGGAAATAAATTAAACATAAGAATATAAAAGATAGGTCCATATGCTGAAGTTTTCATATTTGTAAAATAATGAATGGTTATATATATATATTTAATGTCTCCTGTTGAACAACAGATTGAACTGACATTCATCATGGACATTCTTATCCCAGTTTCTGCTTTCCAGGCTGGAAGAAATAGATATGAAAGTGATACAGTGCTTTGATATTCTGTCTCAGGAGACATCAAAGTAGTATAGGGATCAGAGATCTTTTCTGTCCTAGCATGACATCCTCAGGTTTTCATAAAGTTAAAATTAACTTCAAGTCCCAGCATAACTGCAACAGCAAAGATGCAGTAAGATGTTTTGGCATCACTTCCAGAGTGAGGCACCCTTTTGTTCACTTTTTCAACATCCACATAATTCTTCTCTTTCTTCCTGCATCTTGTCAGGGTACACATCATCTGGTCCTTGGTGGGTTATGTGATCTTGCCTCCAGGCCAGTGCTTGATTCTCATTTCATGTCCCTCAGAGCTTTGCCATGCCAGCTTGCACAAATTTCTATCTTAGAATTTCCTCTCTCTTCCATATTCTTCTGCATTTAATGGGGTTACAGAATCTGTATCCCTCTGTGTCTCTCGGAAAGCTACATCCAAATGTAACGTGCATATTTTATGCTCATAAAAAGTAAAAGAATCATACTTTGGAAGAGATCTGATATTCATTCCTGGAGTAAGAATATTGTTTTCTGTTTTTTCAGGGGTATTATGATTGTCAGCTTCTTGGGAGCCATGGATATTGAAGTCTCCCAAAATCAGGGTACATAACTACGTTTATTCTCTGCTGCACTCTGTCCTCCACAGCTTCAGCTGTTGGAAAAAGAAAGACTGGAAATGTTAATGGATATTAAAAACATGCATCAAAAGTACATCATTCAGTGTCTTTCCAGTGAGGAAAATATTATACTTGGATTAAACATTTTTGATTTTCATAGACTTCTTTTCTCTATCTTTTTAAAAGGAATTTCCTGACTTTGAGAACACAGTGACCAAAAAAAGAAAGTAAGTTGAGACCAGTTTGAGGTCTACACAGTGTCACTACATTTATCTGTACCTTTCACCCTTGTTGTTTTATTAATGTTTCCCAATGTTGCTTTAATTCTCATGCAGTGCATGTATTAATGTTGCAGTTTGAAAGCAGGTAACAAGCTTATAATGCATTCCTAAAGCTCTTTTGCCATGATTTTTTTCATATACATAAACCTTTCTTCCAAAATTTCAGAACCAGGACAACTAAAATTAAATGCAGTTAATCTGAGCTTGGTTTAACCATATGCCTGCTTTTCTGAAAGATTGAAGTGGTAACCTATTTTATAGCATGTTTGCACCATTGACCTGATAATCTCCTGAAGAGATTTTTGTTAGGGTTTTTAATCCAAGTACAAATTAGTTGCAAAATAATTCAGAGAAAGCAGGTCAGACTGTATTTTATCAAGTTTATCTGTGACAGGAGCATCCTTTGCATCCATTAATTAAACCACAACGCTATGGTTTGGGCTAATGATTAATATATATTGGTAAGCATAAGAATTCATTTTAAAAATTCTTTTTTGGCTTCAGGTTGAAGGCTATCACGTTACTGAAGTGGTCTCCTTCATATGAAATCTGAAATCCTGCCTAATGGAATGATAGAGACAGATCTTATCTGTCTGGCTGTGACAGACAGGAAAATCCCTGGACTTTTTTTTTTTTCATATAAGGGGGGGCTCCACTAAATTCAGAACATCAATATTATCTATGTCTATTGCTGAGAAATTTCAGAATAGATAAAAATTTCTAAGAAAATCAAGAGCTCCTTTGCCTAAAGTAACAGTTTTAATCTATTTCTGGTCATCTGACAGAAACAGCCTGCAAAAGCAGAGATGTAAAGTGGTGAGATCTCAGTTATCTGTGACTAGTCAGAAAATGCTCCCAAAATTGTTTTAATTAAAGTACGGACATAACACTATGATTCACAGTTTTCTCATCATTCTTTAACACTTTTAAGGAAGCCAAATTGCTGTGTAGGCCTTATGCATGGCTTGCCCTACCAATAAATTAAACAGAAACATGCCTTGTTTAGGCAGTAGGAATTAAATTGTAGAACTCTGGAAGCAAAAAAAAAAAAAAAAAGGAAAAAAATCTAACAGGTTTCAAAAGAAACTAGTGTTTATGGACCAGTTCCTTAAAAAAGCAGTAGTTCAGCTGCACCCTCTTGCTCAGGAAACCCTATGTGACTGAAGTTGGGAGATGGATCTCTGGTTTTGTTCTCTTTCTTTTCTGCTAATTGTTGTCACAGATTAAGGAGTCTCTGGTCTCATATAAAGTTCTGGCTTCATCCTTTAGCTCAGTATTACTCTATGTTGAGGTTTTTTATGGATTAAATGAAACAAATTAATTAATAGGGCAAATCTTTGTTAATTCAAAGATTTCTTTTTCTTCTGTTAAGTTAGTATATTCTTTAAGTCATCATCTATAAACCACTGACTACAGATGGAAGCACAAGTTAAGACTATTTCCTAGTGTAAATGTGCAAAAAGCTCAAGGCTTACTTGGGCAATAAAATGTCACTCAAGATTGTGAGGATGGTTGATATGTACCTCTTTGGTTCAATCTGTTATGACATGGCCAAATGTCAGACACTAATTTCTAGAAGTTGTAGGACACTTCAGATCATGTCTAAAGAAAAATGTTTCTTATTTTCTTTCTGATGGGCTCCCTGGTTTAGTCATGACATCTTCTTTCCAAAAAGAAAGTTGAATAACATATTTTTCCAGAATGAAAACTCAGAAGTTTCCAGAGCTTTGTGTGGCATGTAGGAGTAGATGATTGGGTGAACGAGAGAAGCCATGTAACTCCAATTAAAGCCAGTGGGAATTGCACAGTTAAATCCCTGTGCTCTGCTTTCTTGAATTAGTTTGAGAATATCCATATTTGATTAAATGTGCTTTCATTTTTCATTCTGACTTTCAGCTAATGTTAAATTCTTTTAATTCTTTTAGATCCATCCAGAAGTCCATGTCTGAAAATGAAGCATTTGGTTAGTAACTGCGTAAACTGTTTACTATATACTTGCTAATCTCACAGAGCCAACATTAATTGAAGGTCTGATTTACTTTACAGATGCTAGAGTAAATGCAAAGGAAAGGAAAAACCAGAGTTAAGCTATCCATATTCCCTCCCTTTCCTGCTTTCAACAGACACATTTGTAGGTGTTGAAAACAAATTAGTTAAACATAGAAAACAAACTGAGATTTAAAGAACCTACTAAGGGACTGCATGAAAAATTCTTGGCATGTCCAGTGTTTCCTTTAATCATTTAGAAAAAAAACAAACCCAAACCTGTAATATCTCTGATCTAATCAATTTTAGGCCCCTGCCTTTTGCCATTTTAAACTCCTTTGCTTCAGCTTTCACAAGCAAGTTCACCAAAGAAATTCAGGGGTCCTGACACTGCAAATTATTATCCACACTTCTGAGTCAAGGGGTTCTGTAAGAAATAATCATCAGTTTGTTAAAAAGGAAGAATTCCTATTTTTAAAGTGAGAGATACCTGTTATCATTCTACTATTTGTACTTTGGATTTAGTTGTCGTACCTAGACCTTAATGAGTAAAAAGGCTATTATATCTGTCTGTAATCATGCAGCTATATTTCATAACGTGTCTCAGATAGATGAAAGTTCCCCTTAGAAAACCACTAACACACTAGCTCATTAACTGTAAAATTAAATAATACTTATACCATTCCTGGAAGCAATATAAAGACACAGATGTTCTGTTGGCTTCTATGTCTTAAACCAGGGTTAAGATAACAATCATCCTGGTCATGTTTTAACAGCGTTAAATGAGGTACTAGACAGCAGCAAAAGATGATAAAACTTGAAGTCTGCCCATAACAAATACTATCTGTCCATCAGATTTTCTGTATTGTGAAATCATCAACTAATTTCTGTGTTTGAGCAGATGCTGCTGTGTTCTGCAAGTTTGTTTGATTTGCATTCTGATGCTGGTTTCATAGACTTTCCTATTATTTCACAGGTTTGCTATGAATTCAGGTGATTGCTCTCTGTCCTTTTACTTTAGACAGGAAAAATGTGAATGGCATGCTTTGGCAGGATTCCAGGAAGCTGGAGAATGATTCGTACATCAGAAGGCACTGTCAGCTTGAAGGTAATTGCTAAACATATTTCAGCTGATTTTGCATTTTCCACAAAGTATTTAAAAGGGCACCTAGGAAAATTTCTCACTTTTCACCAATAACCTGGCTAAATAATTTGTCAAGTCCTTTAGAGATTTATCTTGTCCTCAAGTGGGGAAAAAAAGTAGTTAAAATAAAGCTTACCTTAAAACTGGGAAGCTTAGAACGCATTGTGACCAATTGACTCTCTAGTCCAAGGTAGACTTCCACTTCAGTAAGTTGCTGCAGGCATGTTGTATAGGCTTGCCAACAGTAATATGTAATACTTATATAGTAGGAGTCCATGTTCCTGTACAATGCTCCAGGTATCCAACAGGGAAAGAGTGCAACTTTTCCCAGGAAAAACTTTTGTAGCAGGTGCAAATGAATGTTGGCAAAATTTTGTAGGCAGGTCTTTTGACTGATTTTCTTTCTAAACCTGTTTTGAACAGCTTTATCAAAACAACCTTACAGCTAGTGCATGAGAAGTGGCTAGTGACACTGTGTAAGAGCTGAGCAGGATATATTTACAAAAATAACTATAGGAAATTAGAAGTGAGCTGGCACTTTGTTAAACACAAACTGCATACTTTTAAAAATCAAAATTATTTGATAATCTACTTAATGTTGCTTCCAGGAATGGATTTATATTTGTACTTTTTAAAGTCAGGGTACATCCAGTACAGTTGCCTAATCAGACCAAAGCAGACTGATTCAGCAGGAACAGAAACCAAGAGATTGAAGTGGACCCATGTTTTATTCTCTACATAAGCCAACAAAATGGGAAAATTGTCTTTGCCTTAACTTTTAGTATCTCCTGTACAAATTACCTGGATATAATCTACTGTTAGGAGATTCCTCTGTTACCTGGATATACAAAGGAAAGCAGAGGACAGGGCACCAGCTTTCCCTCTGGATTTCACTCACTTCACCACTTGAAGATAAACTTTTAAATGCATGAAAAATAGATATGAAATTGCAATACCTATGGTATTTGCTCATATATGGGCAAATTTAGTCTATTGGAACCAGAATCAGAAAAAAAGAGATAACAGGAAAATTTATAGGCACTCAACTCTTAAAGTTATATTGTTAAGTAAAAGAAATATTAGGCATTTGTCTCCGCACAAGTCTTACTTTTAACAAAAACATTTTGGAATGATTCCTCAAACTGCTCCAGAGGTTGTCAGTTTGTAGGTGGAAAAAGACTGAATAAGAAAGCAGAACTTTTTGCCCTTCCTCCAAAGTCTTTTCTACTCAAAATATTTTTACACTTTTAAATATCCAAAACAAGGAAAAGAAGCTGTGCCCATTTTAAAAGCTGACAAGTGTTGTAATTGAAGGGCAGGGGCCCAGAGGGAACAGGAAGCAAAGCTAGCAGGTGAATAAAAATATCCCTTTCCCATACTGCAGTAAAATAATTTCAAGGGAAGTCTGCTTTACACAGTGGGGAAAACCATTGCAAGGAGATTCACAGTGTATCACTATTGATCAAGATAATTTGTCACTATTGATCAAACCTTTCTCTTAACAGAGATAATCCTTCAAGGTCTGCAAGTCTATTAGATAATATGAATTTCTGTTAGATGTAATAAGCCAAGCATAGGACAGCTTTGTTTACTTCAGAGCTGTATTCATAGACTTGACCCAAATCTCACTGAAATAAATAAAAAGGCATCCACTGATGCTAGTAGCCTTTGGATTAGGTCCTTAATGCTGCTGTGTGTGTTGCCTCTAAAAAAAAGCAGGTTTCCTGATAAGGCAGTAAAAACACATATATCCCACAGACACCATAGTGGAAATACCTACCATTGTTCACAAGCCCAAACCCAGATTTGCCAACCTAAAAGCATCACTGTTAAAGAAAGTTGACTATGCAAGTCACAGTCATTGGGCTTCCATGAAAGAGTAGTGTGGAGACAAACAGAGAAGAGCTGACACTTCTTAGAGTTAGTGGATGTAATTTTCCACTGCTTGCAATTCACTCCACAGTAAAGTCACTAGTACCTATTGCCAGACCAGGAAGAAAAGAACACTGTAGCTTACATTTATCTTTTGCATGTTTGGTTGGTTGGTTGGTTGGTTTTTCTTCCCCAAATACCTTATTCCATATTTTAGTGGATTGGAGAGCTAATTTAAGCAAGGTTTAAGAGTACTGCAGATGTATGTTGTTATGGTTAGCAAAAAGGATCTAACTAAGGTTTACTTTAATAAATTGCCATTGTTAATTTGGTGTAAAAATTTTAAAAAAGCACAATTGTATGTATTCTTTCGGGCTAGGGCTTCCCAATTTTTCTTTTTGATTTAGCTGCAAACAGCTACCAAAAACCACTATTTTGGATTAGACTTTAGGAGGACTTGCGGACACAAGACTGAACACTGCAAGACTTAAATGTTAGAGTAAGCTTAGAGAGCACAGGGCTACAGTGTGCAGAGACACCTGCAGAAGATGAAAACAAATTAGCCTGAGGAGCAGAAACAACCCAGTTATGTTAATCTGGTGTTACATAAGCACTGTTTGACATAGTTTTGCTGCTTCTAGAGGTCCGTTTAATTCTATAGCTAAATAAACAGCTGGATTGTTAGACACTCGGCTCTCAGTGACTTAAGAGACAACTTAAAATCTAGTTATTCGTGTTAGATTTTGAAATGTAACATACTTCTTGGAAAAGCTTTTGGGTTTATTGTAACCATCAAGTCTGTAGGAGAAAGACACTGTCCTATTAATGAGAGAAGCTTTTACAGAAGCCTCGAAAGGGAAAACCATGTAATAAAAAATTTTCTATGATTCATTTTTCCTCTTCCCATTACACATTGCAAATAGAGGAAATTGTTTGATGGAGTTTTCTGTAGTTTCCACATGGAACTAGGATGTTAAAAAACATTTGCTCTTTTTTGTCCAATGCCCAGATTATAATTTGTGAGTTTTACTCCAGTCTCAGAACATCTAAGTTGCAAAACTATGATGGAGATTATTTGTTATTCTGTCACAATTTTTTGTTTGCAGTGAATTTTCTTTTAAGAAAGAATAACAATCTTAAAAAGGCCTCTTGATTCAGAATTTGCTTTAGAAATAACATCTGAAAATACATGTGCTAACTTGGCTGCATAGTGTCCCTTTAATTGTTTCACTACCATGAGTTTAGGAGTTTTTTTGTCTAGTTTTATACACATTGTAGCCTATTTTTATTCCAACATAAGCATAGGCATTTTGCGGACTAGGATCTTACTTATCTTTCTGAATATAAATTTTCAAGATCAGGTTCAAAGACTTTGTCATGTGATAACTGAGGAATCTCAGTCACTTGGAGTTATTCACTGAATTAGTCTTTCTTGTTCTGTTGCTTGTAGAGACAATGTAATCAGCCTCACCTGCCTGCAATTAGCCTTTCTGAATCTGTATGTTAAGTTAGCTGTCCTTTTGCAAACCAGAGAATTACTGATGCTTTAAGGTATTCCTTAGCAGCAATAAGAATATCAAGTCAGGATTCATGAGAAAACAAACAAACAAAAAAAAACCCCAACATATTTCTGTTGGTTTCTAGTACCTGTGGAAAAACAAGACAGCACTTTGTGCTGAGACTAGCAGATAATTCTTCTGGTTTTTTCCTGCAGAATAACTGAGTGCCTCTGATATCTGTGTTGATGTAATCTAAACACTAGGACCTTTCTACAGTAGTATAATAGTGAGTGCTTTGCTTTCAGAGTGTGTGTAAGAGTAGACCTTTCAAAGTAGACTTACTAAAAGTAAACTTTTCAAAAAATTGTTTGACCTATTATTGCTCATAGTTATAATGAAGATAAATACTCTCCCCATGCAAAGCACTAATTTATTGGAAGAAATGGGAGGATGTTCACCCTTTGAAAGCAATTTCTAAACTAAACAGACATCAATTACAATGATGGGTTTTGCCCTTCATTTTCTATACAAATATTCTACAATTTTCTATTGTAAATGAATATGGCAAGAGGAAAAGCTTGGTGGGGTTCTGGGATAGTAAACTAAGGGCTAAGTACAGATGAAGAATTAAGGATGAAAAAGTTTTCTTTACGTGAGTCAGTTTGCCAATTTGTTGCGTTATTTTACTTTAAAGGTGTTTGAGATAAAATATATGCTTAAATGATGTGATTAACTTCAGAGAGACAATGTCAGCTCAGAATATCAAGTGCAATTCAAACCATATTCCTCATAAAAATTTAAACCAGGACATTTTAGGCATGTTTTCTTTTATTTTTTCATGATTCACAGAAGATAATATTATTGGTGATGGAATACATTTACTTCAAGGAAAGAAGATTGAAGAAACAACATGCCAGGTGAAAGAACCACTCTTTTTTTCAGAATCTAAAATTTCATTCAACTAAAATTAGATTTCTTGCTTCTATTCAGTATGTGCCTCACCTAAACTTCATAATCAGTATGCCTGTATATTTTAGAATCTGATTTTAAAAGAAGACTCTGATGACTATGTAAGCTGTGCACCATTTTCATTAAGCAGGTCATATGGATTTTAATACGTAGAAATCTTTTTCTTTCCCTAGACAAACACATTTCTTGTTAAACAGATAAGCTAGAATGGGGTAAAGTGAGATCTGTACTAAGTGTTTAGATCAGTCTTGCATGATCCATATCAGCATATGTATCCTAATGTTTTCTGAATTTCTATAAACAAATATCGTATCTCCTCTTTATAATATGACATTAGTTATCCCACTGTCCCCCTAGAATGAGCAATGGAGGAATTCTGACCCTTGGGTTTGCAATAGCATAAAAGTAGGTAAAACCCCATCAGCTGGTGAGTAGCAGAGACATGAGGAGAAAAATTTGTATCTTTGGAATTAGAATGAATGACATTTGCTTTTTATTTCACTTTCACTCCAATATTTGCCCTGATAATATGTTACTTCAAGGGCTAGTTCATATCTTTTGCAAATCAGCTTAGCTCTGCTGATTTTACAAGACATAACAGTTTATCCAGTTTGGGAATCTAACTAAAAGTGTAGAACACATACATATCTGTGTGTGTCTAAATGAGAAATTAATATGATAAATTATTTAAAAGCTGAACATCTGGTGCATTTTCCTTTATAGAACAGTATTACATACAAGGTGAACATTAAACTTTATAAAAGACTCAAGCTGAGTTTCCTCTGCTGTTTATACACAATATCAGGAGTCTTTTTGGATGTTTATGTTAAAAGCAAGAAAATGTACATGCATCACCCTGAAGGCATCTGAGATAAGGCAGAGAGCTGTGAGGACCCAGACTTCAGGCAATGTTCAGCTTGAGTGTAGGCCAGAGACATGATTTGTTTTTTTTAAAAAAAGTCAAATGATCTGTGTATCAGGGCACTGACAACAGTATTGGAAACTGGTGACTTGAAAGCCAGTACATTCCAAGTTTATCCTGCTTTCCCTCAGGGTTTTATCTGTCTCTGTATTTTTAGTTTGTTCCTGTGATTACCTTCTCTCCTTGCTGCCAAAAAGGAGAAAAGAGCTCTTTTCTCTTCTGCATGTCTTATTGTCTTTCTTTGTTCTTTTCCTCCTTCCTTCTAAGTATTAAGAACACAGATTATTCTTTGATTTTGTGCAGCAGCTTTAGTGTGAGAGATCTCTATGTCTGGCCCTATCCTGCTGTGGCAACCTCTGGTTAATCATGGCTGATTCCTGGTTAATATCCTGGAGACCATTCCCCAGACATGATAGAAAATGGAGGAGAAAAGGAAAGAAAAAAATAATAGGGAATAAGGCCTATATTTGCTTTAAGTACGATTTTCCTTAAAATTCTATAAAGCATCTCCCCATGAACCACTCATCTCATTTTAAGAGCAAAGTTCTTCTCTAACTTTTGAAGATGCATTTGAGCACGTGACTTGCAAGCTGTGGAGACTTGGATAACCCCAAGGTTTTGTACCAATTTACACAAGTAAGGAAATGCTAGGAAACAGGAGCTTGGAACAGAAGTGCAGGTTGGGAGACACAGCATGAACAACACTGTAACAGTTGTACTTGACCATAAAAAATAGCTTTACTTTCTGTGTTTATTTTCCATGTCTTTGTTCTTGTTTGCTCATGTCTAACAGGGCTCCCTTGATGGCTCAAACCCTTTGTAGCATATTGCAAAGGACATAAAATATCAAGTAATGCAGTCTTTGGGCTAATACATTTTCAGAAATGTTTCATGCCTCATTTCTCACATAAATTCTTAGGTTGCATTCAGCCTTCAAAGTGTCATTCATATTCATGAATAAAAAAGGCTAGTGTTCATTACTTTCACTGATAAGCCATAAGCACTGTCTGACTTGCCCACTAGGGACTGCATCAGTGTCCAAGGGAAACTGTATTCTCATGGGGTTTCTATCACAACTCTCAGTCTATGTTCTATGAGATGATACTAATTATTTTTATTCATCTTATATATGTTGGGGGGTTTTTTTTAATTTTACTTTTCTTATCATCTAGGTGATAAACTATGAGCAGTGGATTCCACCACGAGTTCACAATCCGAGTGTGGCTGGTAATAGTGAACCTGTAAGTTGCAATGAAAATAGTTATTTTGTTTGTTCATCAACAACTAGCAGCCTGGAAGAATATGCTGGTTTAGTAGAATTTCCTTTACTGTATCTTGCTTCTCCAAAAGTTGAAAGATATGTATACCAGTTTAATGAATCATTATATCTCTCTATGTTTTATATAGTAGCTTATTATTGCTCTGCCATTAATCATGATGTTTGTCTTTTATAGAATATCTTATTTTTACTCTGTGATTCCCAGATCAAAATCTAGGTATAATCCTAGCCAGTTTAATTTGACTCTGCAGTCATTTTTGAGTAGTTGAAGTACAAGACTAAAACAATGGAAATATTTAAAGGTCAGATACATATAAGCAACAGCACATGAAAGAAGTTTGTGCAGTGCTTGGCTATGTATTGATTGACCGTGGCCTTACTGACATTTTTTGACACAAAAGTATCCAAATTCAGTGCATTTTGCAGAACTAACTCTTTGTATAAATAAAGCAGAAAGTTCTCTATCATCATGTACTATTTTAATATTCCCTATGTGCAGCAAGGGTATAACTGAAACTTTTCAGAAATGTCTACAGTACAATAATGAGAGCACCATTGACACAGTAAACATAAAGTAATTTTTATCTTCTCACTACTGCACTGTACTCTGAATTTAAGTGCGTAGGTAATCATGATTAAATCATTGTAGTTCTTTGGGAAAGGCAAATGAGTTGAAAGAAAATCACAGAGATTAGATTCTGCCATGCCTAAATTCTTTATGCTGAGAAGTGACATGCTGTGCAAGTACTTTTATTGAAATTAATGCAGTTGCACCCAGGAAAGAGAGTGCTCAACAGGACTGAGATTGCTGGAATCTAACCAATAGTGTTTTACACTTAGCTTCCAAATTGCTGTATTTCTGCCACCAGGTTAATCCCCATAACATCTCAGTAAGCAAAGATTTGTAAGGTATTTAGAATATCTTAGAATAAACTGAAAGCAGTTTTTCAGATACATTTTAGGTCTTTTTTTTCTGTAATACATTTTTATAAGTGTATTTTTAAAATGTGTATTTTATTGCCTGTAAGTATTCATGCACATTTCATGCAAATTATTTGTAACTGAAGGGCAGCCTGTGATTTATTTTTTTACACAATTCATTTTTATTTGTGGTGAGACATGACTTTTCATAACTAAAACTCATTATAAGCAGGAAAATGAAGAATATTCTTGTTCTTATGGGAATTTTTTCCTATAGATAGGCAAAACACAAGCACAGCTATAGTATGCAAGAAAGCAAATGCTCTGGCCCTAGAACATAGAAGGGGAGAAAATTTAAAAGTCTTTAAATGTGTTTTAAATGAACAGCTTTTTATGAGTGGAGATATACTGCTCTGTGCACTGGTTCTTCAATATTTCTACATATTTCCTTTTGGAACATACATCCCTTTTCACAGAGTAGGAAGGTACTGGAAAGTAGCATACTTCAAATTAGTGTACACTACTGTTCCAACCAGTAGCACTGCACATCCTGTCATTGCACTTCCTTCTCTCATATCTTGGACAGCAACAACCAGAGGTACCAGATTCCAGATAACATAAACAGCAGGAAGAAAATTGCCTGAACCAGAGAACAATATTGATTTCATTTTTTTCAGTTTTATGCACGTGTTCACTAAGATGTGGCTAATGGTTGCCAGGAAAAGACACCAAAAGAGTGGAACTAGGATGGTCAGTTCACCTGATAGTCTGTCTGGTTTCTACATCAAAGAATGTATTACCTCTGTTTGGACAGGTAGCTAAACTTCTGGATATGAATGCTTAGGTAAACCAAAATAAAATACTGTAAATTTTAAAGCTGTCCCATCACAACTGATACTGCATGAGCTTTTGTCTCTATAAAAGGGAGTTACTGTATTTATTATTTAAGCACTCCCAACATTTCACTAGCAATAGACTCTACCAAATGAGTGCTTTAAGGTAAAGAGGATTAGAGTTTGCCATTAATAAAATTATCTGAATAGATTATCTTCCATTTATCTTGATGTCTCCACAATGGAAATCTCAGATCATAACTCAAAGTGATCATATTGCTTTGTGTTGTTACTTACAGGTGAACAAATGATTATTACTACAAGAGATCTTATATTAGAGCAATTTTAACATTTTAAACCCGCTGTGATTTATTTTGCAAAGACATTCCACAATGAGAGACTGAAAAATTACACCTCCATTTCTCTCTTTAGCTAGGCTAAAACTGCAGTCTTACTGTCTTGAATTTGAAAGAAGGGAGGGAAGAGAGAATACTCAGGTACAAGCTGTAAAAAGTTCCTAAGATGATTAGAGCTTTAAGGTGGATCTGCTGAGGCCTTATCATACAATGAAGATTCTCAAGAAGAGCTAAAGTGTATTAAACTCAAACCTGCTAGGTTTTATTAGTCTACAGAATAAAATAATTAGTTCTTCTAATGGCAGAAATTGAAAGCAGACAGATTTTGTCTTTATTAGTAACTAGCAGAGAGTGATATGTGAGTATCAGCACAGCAGAATAGTTGTTGCTGATGAGCTGATGTCCACACTATAGTGATGTATGGGAGATCTGTGTTCAGATCCTGTCTTTTGAACACCCAGTAGTAGCTGGAGTTAACCAGCCAAACTTCAGGAAAGCATCTTTTATCTTAATTTCACCTGCATCAAGTTCAGTTGTGACACTTTGAAACTAAAATGCAGCTTACAGGGATAACTCTGAAATTTACTTAAACTATATGACCCTGATCAAAACTAAAATACTAATGTAGCCATAACTTATGAAAGACATTGGAGACATGCAAAGATGTTTACAGGCAGCTCTCTGGGTTCCTGCTCTGTTCCTGTGGTTGAGTTCCAGTTGTCAGGAGTTGCAGCCTTCAAGGAATGTAACATGCTGCTGAGAAGAAAGGAGTCTAAACCCAACTGTTATGCACTATGGGAACTTCTGCATTACTCGCTTTGCTTGTCAAGAGGGGAACCCCTTTTCTTCTATCCTTAACAAAAGTCAGCATAGCTCCTTCAGCATGAGATGATTTGTGCTAATTTATATCAGCCATGAAGGAAGCCATTAAATGTGCATGTAGAAATAGAATGATAACAGTAATAATGATAATAATAATATTAGTAAGGTTTTACATAGCTAAGAATATTTCATAAGAGCAGTACTAAAAAAAATATAATACTTTCAGATTTTTTTGGTGTGTAATTTTACACATGTGGGTATATGTTTATTCCACTATATTTTGCCTGCTTCAAGACAATTTCTTATATTACAATAGTCAAATACTGTAATTCTACTGTTCAATATTGTAATATCCTAATATTTCAATTTATGATATTATAATATTCAAGACAATATTCTAATATTTGCATGAGAAGCATATAGCTGATTCTGTAGGCTATAAATCCCTATGTCAATTTATATCTGGACTAAGATGAAGTGGTGGTGCAAACAATTTGGTACAGACCCTTCCAAGGTTTGAAATCAAACATCTGAATATATATGGGAACATCTCACCTATTCTCAGCTTTCACTGTCTCTCTGCCTCAACTTTTTATAATTTCAGCACAGTTGTCTAGTGACACAAAACTAACCAAATACACGTAAAAATGTCCTTTGCCTGGGCATAAAAGTCTTGGACTTCTATTTGTGCCTAGAGAAACACATGTCTTCATAGAAAAGTGCCTGAACCTTTAGCACTTGAAGTGCATCCATCTTTATAAGCAGTTACCTGTCAAGTGAATGGTGGTCTTTTTTAAAATCTGAAGTTAACATATGCCATCTTCCTTAGCAGTGCTACAGGGGATGGATGTAACTTGTAATATGTGAATGGTGGGGATTCAGATGTACTTCATGCTAACACTTTGCAAAAAGCCTTTAACCCAAATGAAAGCTGGAGAGTTCAGAATCTCTTGAGACCCATCCCTGAGCAGCCTGCCCACTGTACATTAGATTGTGATGGCAAATTCTGTAATGACTTAGTCTCAAGGGATTATGCATATGAAGAAGCAGAAAAGGTCTATGATGTGTGACCTAATTGTTGAGGAGAGTGCAATAAAGATTTCCACATTTCTACCTTCTGTTAACATCAGCACTAGCATTTCATCACTTCTAGTATTGGGAAAGATGCACTGCCAAAACAGGCCAAATTCATTATTGGTGTAAATATGTGAATATCCATAGACGCCAGAGAGCATTGTTACAGAAAGTAGCCATTTGTGAATTATGTTTTAGTCATTTCTGTTATATTTACTTTTTTATTATTATTATTTCTAATGAAAAGAAGGTATCCTATGTGAAACACAGCATATGACTATGGAAGATGTTTTTTGCTGTCAGAGTTTGAAATTTCTCACTCAAGCTCACAGAGAAATTCAGAGTCAGACTGGGAGAGATTTCAAGTGTTTCTGGACTGATTTGCAAGATAGTTGATGGTTTAACACAAATGAATGTGTGAAATGGCTGCACATTCACAAGTTCCCTCTCTAGCAGCCTGTAGTACCCAAACCTTAAGTTTCTGTAGTAGGACATTGTTGGAATGTGCAATAACAGGTTTGAATTGTCATTTACATTATTGTCATTTATCTAGAAAAGGAAATAAGACCCTGAATAAAAGAAGACGCAGTATTTCAGAACACACTCCCATACGTATTTAAATGCGGTAGCTTGCCACATCTGGGATTTCTGTGCATACCTAAAATGCTTCTGGTAATATAGTGAATGCATATATTAGAATGTTTCCTGAAGTTAAGTATTAAGGTAGTATTCTGGTATTAAAGAAAAGCAATATGTAAACAGCATAAGAACACTGATCTAATCTTGATGCCTCACGTGGCTAGCCTTTTTCCTTTTTCCTTTTTTGTGTCTATTGGTCCCAAGGAAGGAATTGCAAACCTTTTAAAGTATTGTGTAGATTTGTAATTCTTTGAATCTGAAACTTTGACATTCTCAAAATAAGGACCATGTTACCCTTGGATTTTATTTGTTTGAAGGTTTGAATACTTCTAATATCTCAGTTTTTTTACCAGGGTAGAGAACCAGATGATAAAGCAGAGTCCATGGGAACATTAAAACGATTGCAGAAATTAGTCCGAACTAAAAAATCAAGTACACAAAGCTTGGAGGATGTCAAACATGTTATGCTCCCCCTCAGTAAGTAAAGCATCATATCAACATTCCTTCCACCATTTGGCAAATGACACTGTATTTACTATAACTGTAAACAATCTTGTCCTGATCTGTTATTCACCACTCATGATTTTCAAACACCAACTGAGATGTTACTGTGATACCACTTTAGTGCTGACTTCCTTATAGTGTGAAAACTTGTTTCCTGTCACACCAGCTTGAGTTTTGTAACAGTATATCATGCAAGAGGGGATTTTATCTAAGTAGAATTGTATAATAGTGGGGCTTCCGTGGTGGGGACAACTTGTTTTTTAGAGTAGTTCTTAGTTTTGTATGGCATTTTATATCAGAGGGGCAAAACTCATGAATGCAAAGATAACTTTCAACGTCAATCCATGAGTCAGTAGCAGCTGGGAGCATGAGATCTGTTGTATGGTAACCAGGTCGACCTCTCATCATACCTGATAGCCTAGGGCCATAAGACACAGGGTTTCACAGGATTTCTAAACTGTTGCTGAACTCGGGTTATTTTCTCAAGTCTCCTATAGATCACTGATGTGACTCTGAAGCAGCTCTTCATTTGAAATTGTTCTGCCAACATTAAAAGGTCATGCATTTGCTGTACAATGCATTTGTATATATAATTAATTTTAAACTAATACTAGCAAAATGAGTTGAAACTGTCTGATGGACTGCTTCAGTCAAACTATTGCTTGGCTTTAAATACAAGAGGAAATTTAGATTTCAGCAACTACTTCATAACTAGAACATACATACTGGGAAGGGGTGGGAGAGGAAGTACCTGGGAAAGCTTTCCAAGATTTTCCAGGATTTAAACTAAATTCATGCTCTCTGAAACTATGCAACAATATGACATTCAACTAGCAAATGTTTGTATTCTGTGCAGAGCCACTACAATTTTCCATGCTTTTGAAGGAACAAGACAAATTTACCAAACGGAGAATAAATCTTGCTTTTGTCTCAGACATCTGACCCAGTACCAAATCTTTTCCATCTCCATAATTATCATTATTATTTGTTTTTTTAAGGAGTCCTTGGCTTTTACATTATATAGAATGCAACAGACAGCATTTAAACAACAAAAAAAAGTGTGCTATTTATTATATGAATTGTAACATATTAAACCAGAAGTTTTTGCATTTTTAAAGATACATTAGCAGATGCTTATCTGCCTGAAGAGGATGAAGAGGCACTAACTTCTTGCATGAAATTGACAAAACCTCAGGAAAAGAAGACCTGGAAAGACAATGTGAGGAGAAAAGAAGAGACTGAGACAAAGGCAGATTTTATTTCTGCTTCTCTGGGCCACTCATATACTTCCAGACTAAATAACTTAGGAACAGTTTCAATCTATTCAGAAACTGAATTTCACTTGTGGAGTGACTGGAAGCCATTTCCTGACAACCAGCTCTGTCCTTGTGACTTCTTGATTTCAAAAATAGAAGAATGGGAAGACTGTACTTGCTCTTCTCATCAGTCACAACTTACATATTCTCTAACTGATATGGATCTACAGTACTCCTGGGTAAGTGGAAATGTTTTCTTTTATGCTGATATGCATAAAAAGTGGAAACTTTTTGCTCTTATTCAGCACTAAAGATGTGCTGTCATCTTCCATGTGGTTATGAAATGCAATAAACCAAATTTAGATTGCAGGTAAATGGATATGAATGCATTGTTCAGGCTAACACCAGAGGTTTCTGTAGCCCTAGGTAGTTAATTTTTAACCACGCAGACATCAGCAGCATAGAGATGGAAGACTTTAGGGTATTCTGTTTCTCATCAGACACACTGTTTTTCTCATCTGTACATTAAATGCTCATCCTTAAGGGCTTAGAAAAATTTCTGGCAGTCTGGGGTAAGTCAGTAAGGGCCAATGAAGCCAGTGGGCCTGGATCAGACCCCTAGAGGTCACTGCAATAATAGTAAAGGATGCTAGAATTATTTAGGCAAATGCCAGAGGTTGAAGAAGTATTGGTGTTTCAGTCTTCTTGGATCAGCTTAGCTGATGGAGCCCATTTTTACAATTACCTTTGTGGCAGTAAGTTTTTGGGGCCAGATACCAAAGAGCAGAGTTCAATCTTAGTCTGAAATCATCCTTCCGCATAGCTATCAGGAGAAGGCTTTTCTGTTTTGATTGCTGGCTTTTTTTAAAAGGGCTATTAAAACTAGAAAAACAAAATCAAGAAAACATTAGTTGGTGAAATGTACAAAAATATGGACACTGCAGTGAGGCTTTTCTCCCTCTCCTCACTGGGCACAGTGGGTTTTCCGGCACTCCACATAGAAGTGGGCACATGAAGGGTGACTCGCTGAGTAAAATATATCAGTGAAGATGGAAAGAGTAGCCTCTTTTCATTTTATGCTCTACGGTGCTTCAGAAGCAGAGCTGGTTCTCACTGTGGAATAACCCAGCCCCCAGAAAAGTGCATCGAAACTACAGAAAACAATATGCCTGCTGAAACGTGTTAGCTGAGCAACCATAGTTTTAGATCAGAGAGTCTTCTGATGAAAACAGCATTTTTTTTCTAATGTTTGTTCATATATCATTAGGAAAGGTACACATGCATGGATGTCTGCTTCAACACAACAACCATATTTCTAAATACATAGTCATTTAGTTTCTTTTCAATGATGCAGTAACTGACATAACAACAGGCAGTACCTGAAATGTGGAATTTATCTAGCTTAATGTAACCCACAAGATTTTCCTGGGATTTGACACAGAAGACAGAAAGGCTACAGCTTTAACTGATGGAACTGTAATTAGGAGAGAGAGAAGGCAAAATAACCCTAAAAAAGGCTGAAAAAGATGCATCAGTGAAGCCTTGGACAGCCTCAGCACTGTAAACTCCCAAGGACAGCCTCTGGAGACAGGACTTAGGTGCAGAGGAGTAGCAGAAGGAGGATGGGAGCTGTGAACAAAGACTGGTCTGGCAGGTGAGTCCTCCTCTCTGCCAGTAAATAGGACTGCTTGTAGAAACCAAATTGTCTCGGGGGTGCTGGGCTCCATCATATGCCTGCTTCTAAGGAAAGCAGCTTGCAGCATCCCAAAATAAGGCTGAAGTTCCAGAGCAAAACAGTAATAATAGATGTGTCAGTCAGATTTATGAGAGCATAAGCTTCAATTCAAATAATTTTATTTCATTTTGTCACAAACAGGCTGTTAACATTCTCTACCCTGCTGAGATTTGTCCTACCCATATTACTATTAAGTGCCAGCATGAGGTTTAATGCTTTTTCTTCTGCATTATTGTTTATTTTGCCATCTGCTTTTCTGATGGGTTCCTTGACTTGTATCACTATAGGTTTAGTGTCTTTAGATTTAGACTACAGGCAGTGGCAAGACATCCCATTCTTTGCAATTGCATTCTGCAAACTGGCTCAGTTTAAGATTGCGAAAACTGGGTTTTCAGTTTTGCTTTTTAAGAATCAAACAAGTTGACAGTGGTGGTTTTGGTATGAGGGGATCAGAGATGGGGGATGATGCAAGTGTTCTATCTGATGTTGGTTTGCTTATTAGAGTAAACCCAATATATTCTATAATACTCTTTCTGATTCTGTGAAAGTATTCTATGAAAGTATGAAGTATCTTTCCATTTTCTTGGCTGATCTTGACTTGCTTACTACTCTGTTGTCTTTGCTGCAGCATGATGTGGAGGAGATAGCCTAAGATGTACTATTGAAATGCTAGTCTGCATGTCCTGAATTGAGGCAAGCAGGCAAAGCAAGACTATTATTCAAGACTCTGCTACTTCATCAGCAAACTGTGGCTGATCTGGTTTGTGTGACAGACAAATATCTAGGTTGGACACATATTATCCAGATTCATCTCAGCAACATACAAAAAGCTGATTGAGCCTAGCCTTAATTAAAGCTTGAATTGCAGATAGTAAATTAAGTAGTGATCTCCTATAATCACAGGGAAAAAACCTCAATCTCTTCATGATAGACTGCTGTTTAGAGAGCTAAAACATGAGTAATACAAATTCCCTTCCTCTAGTTTCTTCCCATGACTCCTTTCTTACTCTTCCTTTCTTCCTCCTCAGTTCTTTACACAGCCTCCCTTATCATGTTTCATATTGTCATTCTTTGTTTCACCTACCACAATAAAAAGGATGACACAGATCACCCAAGCTGGTCATCTAAACAAGAACCATGAGCACAGACTGCAAAAGCCACATCCACATTCAGCCACAACATGCTCACTGAGCTTCTCCAATTTCTCCTCCTTCAGTTAAGCCTCCTCCAGTTAAGCACACAATAAACACTTGTGCTAAGTGACTGCCTCCAGCACAGTCACTTGATTGGAGACAATTAGAATCTCACCCAGCCTGCCCACCTTCATGTATTATGAAAACATTTTAGAAGTCTTTATTTCTGTCTTTTAATTAAATACAGAAATGAGTGTGCTGTGTTACCATTTTATAGCTACAGTGTCAACCTTAGCAACTTTGTGCAAAGTTAACTTAGAGATAGATCATTTTTCTTCCTGCATTGTTCAGCTGTTTACAGTGTAATTAGTGATTTGTCAAAATTTTGCTAGAGGCAACATAGAGTATTGGGTTTTCTGGTGTGTCAAGACTGCCATGTGAAATTATTGTTACTGATTTTCTTCCTAAGGAGATGTAATTTGTAAATAGCTCTTCCTCAGAAAGTGGAAGAATATAGTTAAGAAAATACTACTTCAGCAAAAAAAAAAAAAGGAAAAAAATGCCTGGATAAAGAAACTACTATGCTGCCTATTTTCATGTTACCATAAAGTATATTGGGAAAAGAAATGAGTGACCCAAGCTGGTGTTTGTAATGTTACAAATCAGCTGAAAATGAGGCAGAGAATGAAAGAAAAAAATATCCAGACATCACTTTAACAACCATCTGACCTTAATGTGAAAGGTTATTGGGGTTTATACTTTTCTATTCCTGAAGTTTAGGCCTGCAGAAAACAGTTCAGCTGTCTGACTCAGACTTTTTACTCTTTGGGAGTTTTTTGTTTGTTTGTTTGGGGGGGTTTATTTGTTTTTTGGTTGGTGGGTTGGGGTTTTTTGCTTGTTTGTTTTGCTTTGTTTTCTGGGGGTTTTTTTGTTGTTTGTTTGGGGTTTTTAAATGCTGTGATTACTAGAATGTGCCCTTCTGCTATTCATATGCTAAGATCTTCACTACCTTAACATAGTAGTATAATTAGAAGTGCCACATCCATATGACTTTCATAGAAGCCATTTCAGCCTTCTGTTGCTTTTTCTCAATCTGTGCAATTGCATGACTTTTGAAACCTCATGTAAGGCACGGAAAATCTTGACTGGCCTTGAAACAGGAACAGAGTAATGCACATGGTGGGTTCACAACTGAGGGACCTTCTTCACAAAAGAGTTCCTAGACTATGCTGGACAGCCTGAGACAGAGAAAAGCTGGTGTATCCCTTTCTTCTTTCCCTCAATACTTTAACATGGTACTTCACTGGCTGATCCCTTCACTCTCCCAATAACTGTGGAAGCTGTGTTTGTAGGATGACACTGGCATCCTTTACAGGAAAGGGAGGAAACATCTCCTGTTAGAGACAGGTCAGTAAAGAGCTACTGAAAGTAGGTTTCTCTTGCAGAAGCAGAGCTAATTTTAACAGAAGGATTTAGTAACTGATACCATAAGAATATTTCTCTGTTGCAACCTTTGCTTGGTATTCAGTGAGACAGAAAAGATGAAGGTCATTCTCCAAGAGAACACCTGTGATTTTGGTGAGGAGAAAGAAAAAATTCTAAGCGTGCTACAGAGCAAGATATTTTTTCTCTCCCATTCTCATGAAAAGAGGAGAGTAAAATCTTCAAAAGATTTAGCTTTTCTTCTGTCTGATATGGATGCATTACCTTTTGGTGGAGTGAATAATAAGTTTGGGAAAACTGCAAGTGTTCATTCTCTCAATATTCCCCTCAGACATGTCTTATGGTCTTATCATGGTTATGTTAGCCTCGCTATAATGGCCATAGTTCTCTGACATTTCAGTGACCTTGTAGCTTTTGGCTTTCTTCCTGGTCTGACTTGCTTTCTTGCAAGACAAGCCTCTCAGCATCTCCCTTTAAACTTAGCAGATATGTCTAGCTTGACACTTGTTTGTTGAAGAGACACCCTTCTTTTCAGCTCTCTTTTGGACATTCCTTGTCCTAACTTTTCCTGACATATCCTACTTAACAGGTTCTGATTCTTGGTTGCCCCATAACGTCCTTCCTTCTTCTCAGCTCTCTTTTGGACATTTCTTGTCCTAACTTTTCCTGACATTGTCTACTTAACAGGATCTGGTTCCTGGTTGCCCCATAATGACCTTCCTTGCTTGCTATGATTGCTTTTCTGATCATTGTTCACTAGGTTAGTGGAGTGGGAAGAAAGAGTATGGACAGTCAGTAACAAACAAACAGGGCAGAGCACTCTGCTCTAGCATAACGTACTTCAAAGCTGAAAGCTGAATTTTGACCATTTGCACAGCCTGGAGAATGGTTGTGGGAAGATTTCTACTTCATTTCAGCAGTTTCTTCTGCACACTAGCATGCTGTGGGCTTTAATGGACTTTCAGACTGTTCCATTTTCTTAAGCAATTTGACTCTTATGTATTTTTTTTCTTTCTTCAGCTGAAGTTTTTCTGCTAAAAGACACCTGAGTATGCCTTAGAAGAGCTTTCTCAGTTACACTTTGACTCCTCATTTGGCACAAATATAGCACTAAGAAGAATGCCTGGAAATCCCCAAATTGCTTTTCTGAGACACCGATTTTCAGCTGCTCTTGTTGCTCTAGCTGCTTCAGTGTCAGCAATAAGTGGTACCTTAAAAGCTGTAGCTTTTACTTGTTCCTATTTCAGTGACAAGTTAAGAAACCAGATCCTCACTAAGTATAAATCTGTTTTCTACTGGTGTTAGGAACTCCTGCTCAGCTGTACCCAAGCTAGACCCAAAATCTTTGCCCAGGGAAAAGATGAAGAGCAGCTGAAAGGGTGGCAGTAAGCAAGGCAGTCAAGATCATTATGATGCACATTCAGGTGATAAGCTCTGGCTGCGACATGAAAACAGCATTTGTTTTCTAAGATATGAAACTGTCCCCAGATGCTCCTTTTTCATTTTATCATATCTTCATTTACAAGACCTCTGACAGGTTTCCTGTTTCTTTTTATAACATTTTAGCTAATTTCACCTGTTACCCTGCTCTCCCCATCAGTCCACCAACTTATCCCTTCACTCTGTACCCAGCACCTTTCTTGCAAGGTAAAGAGATAAATAGAAACCACCACCTCCACCCCATGCTCCCCAGATTGCAGTCTTTGTAGCTACACAAACTGACAGAAAAAAAGGAACAGTGTTACAGCTAAACCTAGCACATGGGACTCTTTCCCAGTTCAAACACTGCCCTAGAACCTTGTGAAAGCTTACTTTTTAAGTAAGTGAGGGGGTGGGGATTGATGTATATTTTACAGAATCACAGATTGGTAGGGGTTGGAAGGGACCTCTGGGGAATCATCTAGTCCAACTCTCTATTAAAGTAGGTTTGCCTAGATCAAGTTGCAGAGGAGTGCATCCAGGCAGATTTGGAAAGTCTCTGGAGAAGGAGACTCCAAAACACCTCTGGACAACCTGTTCCAGTACTCCATCACCCTCAAAGTAAAGAAGTTTTTCTTTATATTTGTGTGTAACTTGCTGTGTTCTGGTCTGTGCCCACTGCCCCTTGTCCTCCTATCAATGGGCACCACTGAAAAGAGATTAGCCCTGTCTTCTTGACATCCACCCTTTAGATAATGATAAGCAGTGATATTTATGCATGTCTGTTGTAGTAAAATACTGATGAAATTTGAATGGATTCTTTTGGATTACTGTCATGAATGTAGTATGAGAAGGGGAATATAATTGCTGAAAGTGCAGGGATAATTGTGCATTTCACATACTTAATCTTTGTAAATGGCATATGAATTCTTAATAGAAAAAAAAAAGAAAGCTACCTGCTTCATGAAACATGGTTGAGTCAAAAGATAATTAAACTAAGTGCAGTTGTTGACAACAAACTGCCTGATGAAAGGATGACTTCCTGTTAGCATCCCTTAGAATTGTGAAAATGATGCACGTTTGCATACTGAAAGAAATAGTTTGTATGGTCTGTCTGCTGCTTTATCCACCTATGCTGAGACAATATTATCCTTCTGTGGATCTGTTGTCAGTCCAGTATTTTATAATTGATATCATTGATATTTTGCTTCTCTTTTTTTGTATTAAAAATTATTATAAAAGCTACCACTACTTCCCATATACTATACAAATCAAAAGAAAAACAAAACAAAACAAAACAAAACCCATTACTCTGTTTGAGCAGTGCTCTTGCAAATGAATCAGCTAATATAGGCTGCATTTTCATCCTGTGTTGTGCTAATGCATTAGCTCCTGATGCTGGGAGAAACATTTTGACCAATGAAGCCATCAGGTGCCTTAGGATCTGCCCATCCAGGACTGCAGCCTTTAAAGTGCAATTTGTCTCCTTACTCAAAACAATGCAGTTTTACTTCTTCATAGATTCACTTTTGAAACTTAAACTTTGGTTTGATCTTGGGCTTGTTGAGTTGGTAACAAGCTTCTTATTTGTAGTCAAAATGTTTAATCTTCACTGTCCTTGCATTAGCTCAGTATACCTTTTTTCTGCACTCATCTTTATTCAGGAGAAAAAACAAGCTTAGGTTCAGATTTCTTCCTTGTCCCTGATGAAATGGAAATTAACATGTTACCCACTTGACTGATTCAGTACGGATTTTGAGGCTAAGGCTTCTGTAAGGAAGCCACAACTTAAGATGACTGAAGGATCCTTACTGACTTTAAGTTACAAGAATGTCTAGGTGGTAGGCAGCAGTGTGTACAACAATGCCTGATAGTCCTTGTCTTCTTCCCTAGCTAATTCAAATGACTTCATGTAGGGAACATTAATTTTCTGGAAGTTCTGAGCTGGCTCAGGAGCTGATTATGTTTGTTGCTTGGTTTGTGAGTGTAGACTGAGCTAGATATTCTCTTTGGTAAGACATTCTTGTATGCTTTAAAGTATTCCTGTAAAGCCTATTTGTGAAATAAGCCTTTGATAAGTTAGAAGAAATTAGTTCTGTTTTCATCTCCCTCACACAGTAGGAAAAGTCACATGATACCAGTGTTCAGCAATGGCATAAATGGAAGAGTGAGGATTTTCAGTGCCAGAAAGGCATTAAAATTTACAGGGCTGAAGCATTATTATAGTGAATGTGTTTCAAAGTCCAGTAAAAGTACTAAGTATTTCTGCTGTGACATTTTCCAAAAACAAGGAATGTCTTGCATAATATCAAACTTCTTTCTGGAAACTAAAAGTTTAATTTGAATATTGTTTTCATCTAGCTTTGTAGAAATAACTGTGGGTAGAAGGAACAAGAATAGGGCCTGAATAATAAGATTGGAAGTGAAACAATGGACACACAGTGGACACACCTCTAATTCTGCCAATTAAATACTTTCAGGTATATGAACAGATCATTAGAAGACAAAGACCAGGGCTTTTTAGAAAGAACTGGATAATGAGTTCTATCTGAGTATTCTGTTATTTTGAAAGGAATTTACCTATGATAATGAAATTTCTGGGCTGACTTTCTGTGGACATTTAATTGATTGAAGAAATTCACCTTCCCTAATACATAAGAAAAGCAAATTGGAAACTTGAACACAACGTAATTCTTGTTGGAAGTGCTTACACTCCAATACACTTGAAGAAATATGGCTGAATATTTTTTGTAAAAGGACCAAATTAATTAAGTTAAATGACATGAAATGGCTCGTTCACTCCTACTTACATCTTCCCTTTGATAGTATACCACAAGAAATGACGACAAACTGTGTGTGGGAAGTGGGAAAACCAAGAGTTCAGGTAGTTTAAGCATGAGACTGAAACTTTTGCAGATATTTTGAGGGTTTATATATTTAGTTCTGGATTGTGTAGGTGTTCTAATACCTAGATTTCCTTCCTGACAGTTCATCCTTGGTTCCACATAACTAAAAATTAATCAGTGTGGCAATACAGCAATACATGTGGCCTCAGTTACGACAGGGGACTAGTGTGTTAGCTGCCATGCTAGCCCACAAGTCAGTTCTTGGAAAAGGCCAAAATCAGTTAATTCTGGCGGCCATTTTAAGATGGGCAGGATATTATTCAGGTTTTTCAGTCTGAAAGCCTTGAAGTTAAACTCCCCAAAATTTTGCTTGCAGCTATATTTACTCCAATTTTCTGTACCTGTAACCACAGGGTTGAAACCCGAGTATTATGTGCAGTCAATAACCAACCGCATTGTAAATAAGTTTTAACACAATTTCTTAGCATTTCACTGAAACACAATAACAAAAGAAATCCTTATTGCAGTAATTCATAGCAGCATAGCTTCCTTAACCCTGTGAATCACAGTCCAGTGATTAAGGATGTAGATAATGCAGATTCAATTTCTTTCTAAAGCCTTCTGGTGTGATATTAGACAAATCAGGCTTTATTTGCAAAAGGGGTTAGTATATTATTTTACGAGCAAGGATACACACACTTATGCACAAGGAGGGCAGGAGTTCAAACAGTTTCTTTGCAGTCTCCCCCACCTCCATTCAGATTAAACCCAACCAAAGCATTAATTATGTCTTCTTTTGGCTTTAAACCTTTTTTTAGTTAATCTAGTGAGTTTGTGTGTGTATGGTAAATGAGGGTTCTATGTTTTTAGGGGTTTAAGTATTGTTATTTAGGTTTATAGGGGTGTTTGAACCCAAAGCTGTTTCAAAGATTTTGCTGACCTTTCACCTCTCAAAATAGAGGAGCATATATTAACATTACAACAGTTTGTACGTATGTTAAAAAAAATATTTGCCATTAACTAGAAGGCCTACATCTAGCTTTCAGTTTTACTGCTCCTGGAGTAAGACTACTCTCCAGTTTGTTGTCTGTAGCTTAGCAGAACTTTTAGCGGATCATGGAGCTGTTGAATGGAAAAGTTTTGTTGCCTTTTCATCAGCCTCTGCTTTCTGTGGCAGTAGCAAGGCAGAGGAGACAGGAAACACACAAGATAACATGTATGAAAGAAGCAAAAATGATCAGATAGGTGAGAGCAGGATGTAAAAAAAGATTATCTAGAGAAGTGGTATGCAAGGTGAGTCAAAAGCTCATTTACTTTGTGGGGAAGTCACAGGAGGAGTGTGATAATACAGTGAAAAAAGATCAAGATTGCTGGTGGGAATTAAGTGGGGTGTTTATGAAGAGGCAAGCCATCCATCTCTCTTTCCACAAAGCATGCTTTCAAAGACAGCCTCCCCTTTCCATTCCCTTCTTTCCTCAAAGATAAGCAACTGTATTGACTGTCCCTGTGAGTGCTTTTAACCCACAGCCTGAGATAAAGCATGTTATCTTAAATCCTTACTGAAATAAATGCATGTGACTGTGCTTCATTTCATCTTGTTCATGGGAAGTTCCCACTCCACTAGTGAGGCTCAGGTGACCTGGAGCAACTTATGCTCTTTGTGACCATTCAGTCACAGCCCAAAGCATCCCATGGAGGCCCAAGTGAGGCAGGCAGGACACTAACCACAACCAGCACAGGGTGCAGCAATAATCCAGCCAGTTCTTCTCAGTGAGGGACGAAGCGCCATAGTACAGCAAAAGTGTCTCCTTTTCTTTAAGGAGCTCAGTGTGGCTGCAGCTTGCCCACCATCCACCACCCCTGCCCTGGAGCAAGTGGCTGAGGGATCATGGTCACCACCTACACCTGCCAGACAGACATACAGAGCAGGAGCCAGACTTCCCTGCAGTGAGGTTCAGGCCTGGAAGTAAGCATAAGAGCAAATCAACTGCTCAAGTCTCATTTCCAGTATGTTTGATTTGGCAGATCTGCTGATGAATCTCGCCTGACCCAAATACTTCTTGGTTTTGAAGGTATTGCCACTAATGTTAGCACCTGGATCAAGTGCTGCAACAGATAAGCCCACAGGTCTAGTACAGTGTTTCAATAAAATAAAATGTAAGATTGAAACTGATCACCTGTTCTTGATGATGAAGCATTTTTGTATTTCTTTTGGCTATCAATCAGGTGTCAGATCAGTTAGATGAGTAGAAAGAAAGTTTTGAACTCAGCTATAAATAAGCCATCTTATCCCTTTCTATCACTTTCAAACTATGATTTTCAGCCACTTGAAACTATGTTCAAGGAGAAAGGAAGAATACCATTTTCCTCTAGAAGCAAAATGAAATCATAGCCCTGAAAGTGGTTATACAGTGTGCCACATTATCGTGTTAGCATTTGCACAGCAGTCCTAATACTGTGATGGCACAGCGACTTGACACTGGCATCAGAGAACAAATTCAGCAGGAGATGTTTACTAGTAAAAGATAGTTCAAGCTACAGAGAGTTTTCTGACAGCAGGATGTGCATTAGAGTTAATCAGAATTTACTTCTGTTGATCTTGATTCTAATGAGAGATAGGCTGGCACACATCACGTAGGTACCTTGAAAAAATCCCCTGCTGCACTGCCAGAGCTTGCGCACTGACCTGGTCTTCTACATGCCAAATGAAGCATGTCATGTTTTGTGTATGAGATTAAAACAGAGAGCCTACATTTTTTTTATATCAGCTCCCTGTATAGAAAATCTCATATCTGAGCTTTCTGAATCAATGTGCAAGGCAACTGTCACTCCATAACTGTAAATGCATTTCAGGAAGGCTGAGCTTCAGCTGGATAACTATAAAAAAAGAATCATAGAAACCCGAAAATTACATGGGATAAAATGCCCTTGTAACTGATTAGTAATCACAGTGTTCACTAACAGAATCTGTTGAGATGCTGTAGGCATGAACATTGTGATGTAGCATTGAGCTACATTTTAACATTCACTCTGAGAAAGACTGTGCTGTACAGTTGCATGCCTGAACCCACAGCAGTGTAGTCCTGCCGGTTACTTTCTGTTATTCATTGCAGACAGTAAAGTGTATCCTGCTTACAATAAATTGTGCAAGAATACCACCAGTGACACACATATCTCTGTTTGAAATTATTACATGGTTACTGGATAAGCCTGTGGCTGTGTTTTATGGAACATCAACCTTGCTGACTTATTTTTTCCAACAGAATACCTAGAAGATGTAGATACAACTTTGCATCTTACTCTTCAATGTAATAAGAAATTTGTTCTGTAGGTGAAGGCCAGTCTCCTTGAGAATCCTTCTGTCACAACAGCATAGATTTTTATCAGTGTTAGTGCTAACCTGACATAGTGTAGGTATGACTGATCTGTTCATCTACTGTTAATGCAAAAGAATGCGTTGGGATCAAAGTTTGAGATAAGTTCTTGGTACTTCATTTTCCCTTTAGGTGAAGTGGTGCTGTGGGCATGCCAAGGACACATTCTGAAGGCCTGGCAATGAAACACTTTTTCTTACTCAGAGAGTAACCACAGCTTTTTGTACAAGACACGTTTTTAAATTCAATAGGAGCTTTGGTGATGCTTTTTAATGTGTCCCTGCCATATTTCTTTGTGGCTCCATTGACCTTAGAGGTAAAGGATTAACATAAGAGAAGGAAGAATCACAAAAATATTTTTTTCAGGAAGAGAAGGAAGTCCAATAGTCTAACAGAGATCAAGTTCACAATTCCTGGGACTTGGCACGATGAGGGTATTCCTGCTGCTCTGCACCATGACAGTTGCTTAAACAAATTTAGACTCTGCTCTGTTATTGTTCATTTATGCTGTTTCAGTGGTCATTTGGCATTAAAAATCCCACCAACACAAACTATTTAGCAAAGATCTAGTTTTTGAAGCTAACTTTAGATGCTAGCTACTGGTGTTGCTGAATAGTCAGTTTCTGCAGGCTTCATAGGGATTACACTTTGTACGGTCTAGGAATCTTCTTCATATAGTGTCAACCCTCTGCCAAATCAAGGGCATAGGCTTAAAATATTCTTTAATCCTATCTTCTGTCTTGAAGACTCTGAGTTTTGGTAACTTCTTCATTTTTTATTCATGATGAAAAGCATATAGGAGCATATTCAATAGGAAATTACACACTCTGCTGCAAGAAGCCCCTAAACATTTTGGACCAGTTTTCAGTACTTTCTGGATGCTTGCAGTGATGAGTTTGCAGTGAGTGTGAGAGTTTCAAAGATGAGACCTTAAACATCCAGCTCCATTCCCCAGCATCCCAATGGAAAATAGCAGCCTCAATCTTTGGAGTTAAAATTAAGAGTGTTTAGTTTCAATACTTTTAAAGACAGCCCAGACTGCAACATCTGGCTGCTTTCATGGCTTGTTGTCAGGAGAGGGAGAGCTTAACTCCACTTTTTCACACTTGTTCCTTTTTGTTTCCATAGAGGTTTTGCCATGGTAGTTCATGAAGAGAGCTCTGTCAAAGAGCGGCAGTGACTGTAACTGTGGCTGACCCTTGCTCAGATTACACCAGGAGAGGGAAGTAGCTAGCTATGTTCTGGCCCTTAATTAATACATATGAGGAAATTGTGTTCTGCTCATGAACATTCCTTGAGGAAATAAAGATTGAATTTGTCAAGTAAATTATTCACTGCAAATTAGACACTCAGCTCCATTCGCTGTTCTGAGATTTCTGCAATATCTGTTCATACAGGGAGAGGTGTGGCCATAAAAGCAGAGGCATGATTCCTTTCTCATACAAAATGCGAGTCCTATTTTAATTAAAATAAACAAACTAACATACTCTAGGATTGCTTAGCATTAGGGAAAGCAATGTACAAACCCAAGATACCTCTGAGCCTCTGGTAGAACTTGGACCAGATTTGTCTGATGGACAATGAAAAATGAGTTGCTAATATAAAAAAGCCTCCTTTCATTTGCTTTTTGACAGGTGGCCAGTATGCTAAACACTTCAATCTACTTTGCACTCCACTTTTTATTTTTGTAAGAATAATCAAGTATTAAAAGGATAAGTTTACACTTGCAGTTTAAACTAGAAATGATCTCTTCTTTCAGGGCAAGGTAACTGGGTGGAGCCACTGAGAGGATATAGAACTGTTGTGGCACTTGATATCACGTGGGAGGGAAGCATATAAAGGACTTGAATATCCACAACCATTTATCATGGTCCTTTCATTAAAAATGAGTAATGATAATAATAAGCTATAAGGTTATGTTGCCTTTTATAAATATAATGACAGTGGGAATCATTCTTATGGGGTCATCTTAATTATTTTTAAGTGGATAGCCTTTTTCCTCATAGGACTTCTCAGAGAGAAGAGTGACATTGCCTTGGTATTTCAGGAGTGAGAAGTCAATCCAAGCCCATAAAATTCACCTGAAAAACTCTATTGATTTCAATAGGGTTTGGATGAGGTTCAAAGACCAGCAAGGAAATGGAGTAAGTCACCTGCAATCATGTCCAACAGAAAACCAAGTATGAGAATTTTTCTTTTAATTTTACATAGGTATTCATTCCCCTTTGAAATATTAGTTTAAAAATGCAGAGGATATAAGCAGAAAGCTTATTATGAATTTTAATTCAAAAAATCTTTTTGAAATGTATTGGTTAACTAAATTAAATGAGCTAAATGCTATATATATTTGATTTTCTTCACTTGTTACTTTTTAAGACTAGTGTAGGTTAACCTTCCAAGGACAAGAACATAATCAGGTCAGCTTTCAAGCTGCTATAATTTTTCTGATATGTGGATGAGGAAAGGAAATAGATATGGGTGGTTACTATATCTCTTGAAATGGCCTCTTTCTTCCTGTTTAACAATAAATATTCTGCAGAAAGGGAGATCATATATTACTCTTCAGAAGAGTTCCCATTTTATTAATCATGAAGATTTTAACAATGGCCTGAGACAGGAAATCACAGCCTAACAATCAGTAGAGTCCGATTTAATCCTCAGATTTGGATCAAATTGAAAAGAAAAACAATATACTACAATGTACATCTTTGTAGATGATAATCAGGTTTAATTATTATTGAACTTACATACAGCTTTTATGACAATATATGGCCCTGCTGAATTACTAAGGCTGCCTAAATATTCATGGTAAAACTTCCTTATGGTTAGAAACTTAAATGGACTTTCAGGTGTTGTTATGAAATATATGAAAGAAAAGTATCTCTCAGAGTTCATAATTATGATTAATTACTGGTTATTATTAATAACATTTATTATGAACTCTAATCGATATGTTCTTATTAATAATAATTAAAAAATCAGGTCTGTTCTAGATTAGTGTAGCTCTGATTAAAATACGAAGTGAAATATTTTGGTTAATGAGTTGAGGTTCAACACGTACTCCACTGCAATTCAACAACCCAGAGAACAATCTTGCATTATATTTGGCAGAATCTCAGCACCTTAGCCCCTGTTCCTTCTCCTCTTCTTACCAACCCAGTTCTTAGAAGGTCTGGAAAGGAAAACCTCATTATACCATTAGCATATAATAAGTATTCTTGCATCAGTCAGTCTCAGTACATCCAAAAGTCCTCCAAAATTTTCTTAAATGTTTAGACAGAAGTTCATACAGCAAACTGAAAAGGGAATTCATCTGATGAGCAGTGTCTTATCCCTCCCCAAAGTATCCTAATGATAGAGGAAGAAGAGAACAATTCACCAAGGGACTGCCTGCCTTTGTAGCTTTGTCTCCTCACATGTGCTTCACAATTTAGAAGTGTTTATGGAACTGGGAACAGCTGTTCTAAGAAATAAGACCTGTATCTTTTTTACCAGCTTCCAACTATCAGTTCTTTTGTTTTTCAGTTTGGATTGTTTCTTGAAATTTGAGTTCTATCTATCAAAAGGATGACACAGAAAGAAAGGTCTATGCACTGACTATTTGGATTGACAAGTACTTCTGAATTTTTATTTGGTGCAGGAGACCTCCAAAGTGACTTGTCTTTTTAGAAGAGTTTTTATCTGTGCACGACTTAAAAGTTGATTGGAATATATTTGCTTGAAATAAAAAATTTTGAAAAAAATGTTACCAAAATAAAAAAAAAAATTGCCACTCTTTGTTTTGACACTCTTGAACATTTTTCTTGCAACATAGTTAGAAATAGATTTCTTTTTCATTTGTAGTAATGTTAAATTAAGATTAAATTGAAGTTCTGTGGATGGCCCAAAAGTTTGGAGTTTGAAATTGAGAACTTACCTCTATCTTTCAGCAGAAAGTTGGGCAATTTTCATCAGTTCAGGTGCTGTGGTCTGTGATTCACTACAAATAAGTTTTATTTAGAATACCTCAAGACTGTTGTTTGTTTGACTTTGGCCAATATTATCAAGCAAACTGAAGCAGAAAATCAAAGATGTCTTTATACCTCCACTTTCATATATGCTCTGGGCTGTTTTTTGAGAGGGTATAAAAGACCTTTGTCATTCTCCTGTTTCTTTGTTGTAAGTCTTCTGATAGACTTGCTTTTCCTCCCTGTGACTTTGTCACCAAATCAAGGACAATGAAGGACTTAAAAGTGCTATTTCAGGAAGTCTAAATACCGTGATGAATGGCAAAAAATTATTCAACCATGCAAAAGAAGAAGATGGCTTTAGAAAACTTCTCTTCCAAACAGTGACCTTTGATCTCATTGCTTTTATTGCATTACTGTAGAACTGAGTGAGAAAGGGAGACACTAGGGACCAGTCAGACCATGTACCACAGAGCAGTGCGAATCTGCTGGGTCCTCTGAACAGCAGCATATGTTCTTCACATTTAAGTCTCGGCAGAAGATGAAAAGAAGGGTGCAGTTAGGGCTACAAAGCTGAGTGGGAAAAAGAGAGGAAAAGAAGGCTATTTTCTTAAGGTTGTCCAAAGTCTTACTGAGGCCTGATGGTGACACAGAAGGAGGTAAGTCTTAAAACTCTCTGAACCCTTCTCTCACTCTGAACTCTTTCTTCATTTTCAACTCACCTCTCTAGTTCACCTTTCTCTTTCCCCCGTCACTTCCTCCCTTCCTTCCTCACTCGCACTCCAAACAAAGATTTCAGCTGGCTCACTCACACTGCAAAGCAGCTGTATGAAGTCACTTCCTGACAGAATAAGGAACTGTGTAAATGATGTACACTTGTGCAGCACACTTCATTGTATGTAGTTCAGTTACAAGCTAGTAACAGCTGCACATCAGCTGGATAAGTCTGAATTAAAAATGTTGAAGAGAAAACCATCTAATGTGTCTGATAAGGAGAAAAGTCAAAAGCCAAAGGTAAGCATGGTTAATTTTTATTGTCAGTGAAAAATAACAAATTCTTAATAATTTTTAGAAGGATTTCCTTCTAAATCCTAGCTTTAGGATTTCCTGCTGTGCTAGGAAGTGCCTCACTGGTATAATCTCAGGAACCTGTTTGTATATACTCACTTTATAAAAGTAAAGATGCACTTCAAGGAATCATTGCGAAGCTGGGCTGAAGAGTCCTTGTACTGGACTTTGTCTATTGTTATATGCTCTGCAACAGCCTTTACACAGAAGGGCTCATAAAAATCCCCTCTCTTCCTTTCATTTATGATAAACTGATGACATCCTGCAAAAGGATGTGAGAGTCAGTGAAGAATTAGAAAGGATATTAAATTTGTTCCTTATTTTAATAAATTTGCCTCTGCATTATTGTATCCAATGGAGGAAAGGGTACTTGGCAATTAGTGTTTGCTGTGTTCACTTTTCTAGGAATTATTATACTTTCAGCCTGAAAAAAATACTCTGAATAAATCAATAATATGCTACACTGAACATTTTCCACAGTCTGGGACTGTAAGAAAGAGTTTTGCAAGATGCATAAGGATGTATCCTGTGCTAGAAATTTCAGTGTCGGCACTGGGTGCAGAATGACCTTTGCAAGTATATCGTAAGCCTGAAAAGAAATGGCTACTGCTAGACCTGAGTGCATCAGTATCCATTTCTATTTCAGTTGGCCAGTGCTGAAAATTTAAATAAGAGATTAGAAAATCCTTTTAGTATATCTTTGATCTCAGTAACTCACTGTCTCCTAGTTTACAGACCCATCTTCTAATTGTTTGGAAATACAGCCCACTTTGTGATTCTAAATTCTAATATTATTGCAGACACTATTTCAGCTGGAATGTCTTCTAGTTTTATTCAACATTGGCTTTTGTGTACTTCAGCTGCAGTTTTAGACTATGATTCATTAAAAATTAAAATACTTTTTTTCCGTGGATTTGAAGCAATTCTGAAACCATTTTCCCATGGATTTGAATTGTTTTTATGAAACATTTCACTGGCTGGTAATATATAAAATATAAAAAGGTATATATAAAAAGGTATACATTTTATTCTGTTCAATCATCATACTANTAAGAAAGAAATGACCATGAGTCATGTGGGTGGGGTTTTTTCCTGTCAAATAATTTCAAAAGCAAGTTTTAGTGACTCTCTTCTTCCACAAAAATATATTCCTTAAGAACAGTCTGGGTTTTTTTCCCCCATATGATTATTTATTCATTCATGAATGCACTCCATGCATTCTATGGTATTAAAATGCTGGCATTGTGACTTCTCCAAAAAAATAAAAAATGTATCATGGGCATGGATTTGATTCATCATATGTGTAAAGCAGGGATAAAGAGAGTGCAACCACTTGACTGTCAAACCTGCTGAATTTGCTGTGCTGACTTTGTATTATTGCAAATGTTTACCAAAATGGAAAGGTCTTGTTGAAGTGGCTAAGGATCTCTTTCTGCCTCAGTAGTGTGCTTTGAAGCACTTCACCTATTGTAGTCTCACTTTTGCATAGAATTGTGTAAACTTTCCACAATGAGAAAGCTTTTGCTGAATGTGTTACTCACAAAAAGGGCATGAGAGGACACAGCGCTATGTCACACAAAATCTAAATCTTAACATGTTATAGTGTTCCCCATGGAAGCCATCAAATACTTAAGTTGCTTAATACTGAACTGGGTAATGTGGGGCACAGGTCCTGAACTCCCAACAGAACTTACAAGATTTCACAAGTGACTTCCCTAGATCGCTTCCTGGCTCCCTCTGCTCTGTGCAAGCAACATATCGTTGAATATGAATATCAGCATCCATTTATGCTTTTTGATAAAGATGATGAAATACCATGCAAGGATGGTGTTAAAACTCTTCTCAAGGCAATTTGTTATCCCTGTATAAAGCCTCTACTTATGGTGGTCAAGTCAATAACCAGTGCAAGAATAATACAATTTTTCAGTAACTAACTGCAAGTTCTCTGTGTACAATGCATTTGCTTTATATTATTGATTACTGTCATGCTTAAGGGGCTTCTGCAAATGCATTAGGTGCTACACAGACAAAAGTAGCAATAACCTGGCAGCTTTTGCATATGCACGTGTATGCATATAACTACAGTATGCTCTGTGTGTAAATTAAACCAACATTCATTGCTAGGCAAAAAAAAATTGTGAGACAAATGTTAACAAAAGATATAGTGGAAGGATTAGGATCCTTTGCCAATGTTTATCACTGTAGCTGCACATAATGCCATGGAAAGGTATGTTTATACCTTGTACATCAGCTGAAGATTCAGGTAGTTGAACTATAAAGGAAAAGTCCTGAGGCTTAATATTGAAGAAATATCCTGCATAATACTGAAGAAATTCAACCATCTGAAGCTCTCTATTTCAAGCCTGTCTAACCTAACCTATCTATCCAGGACCTTAAATGACTTTCTATCACAACAGAACCTGTGTACCTCCCATCAGGGCAAGAGGCAGCTCTTTCAAGGCTTCCTTTCAGTCCTCACCTGTCCCACTTTTTTTTCATCAGATGAGACATGGCTTAGTTTAGATGGTTTAGCTGTTCCAAGCTGCACTATTATTTGTGGGTGAGAGAGGTCAAACAAACAAAGTCTTGCACCTAGCCCTGAGGTTTTTGGTCGTGCTGATAGTCAGAGTCAACCTTAGCTCTCTGCAGGGAGAGCGTGCGTTTCCTGCATTGCTGGAGGTTTGTTTGCAGACCAGGAGCATACCAGCAAGTGGTAGGAAGATTTTACTAGTAGTGTTTCAGCTATGAGTTTGTGCAGTCTGTCCCGCCACACCTTAGACTGCTGGGGAGGAGGAGAACAGTTAACATAGAGGATGAAGGAAAGACCCTTAAAATCACTTGGATTTTAGCCTCTTTGATACTTATGACATTGCAGATGCCAGCGTACCTGTGGAGTGGCATGAGGCAGATTTGAAAGATGGCAAGAAAAAAAAAAGCAAGAAATTATATAGGAACTAGTCTTTTTGTATAATCTTGAGGCAGCATCATATCTTGGTACTATATAAATAAAACACTGTAAAGCATTTTCAAAGGATCATAGAATCATTTTGCAGCTACTCTGGATTCCATTTCGCACTGTTTTACGTGAGATCATGTGCAAATGAAAATGGAAGGTGCAAATAATCTGTAAAATATTGCTGCATTGTCTTGCCCACTTCAGAGTATGTAACGTGCCTGGCAGAGCCTATTCCTTTCTCTCTCAAATTCCTAGGGACACAGCAAACTTGAGAACTGCTTGATGATTCTTGGCTTTACTTCAAGCTGAAGCAAAGATGACTTTGTGCCATTTTTTTTTCTGGCTTGACTGAAGGAAGTCTTGTGTTGTTATTCTACATGACAGTTGATCTATGTTTATGCTAAGGGTTTGAGACGTTTTTGTTTCCTTATTCTAGTTCCAAATGCACTTGGTGCTTGAAACTCAGCTTACCGCTGGTGTGTAAAATAATTCAGGGTCAATGTCTGTGCATTTTGTTTAGGGAAAGATACGTCCAAGTTTCTAATTAAATCAATATTCTCTTAGGTGATAAACTAGTATTTATTGCCAGAGTGATGAGAAAATAATGGCAAATCCAATGGGGAAAATATTTTAATGTGTAACTTTGTTCCCTATCACTATTTCATACTAATAATTTTCCTTTTTATAAACTTTAAATGAAACCCCGACTCCATGAAATCAATGCACAGTTTTGCCATAGATTTGGGGCCAGAATTTCCCTTTTTTTATATATTACTCAGAGAGGGCCTGATCCTGGTAACATTTAAATGAATAAACTAGCTGTGACCCTATTGATTTCAATGGGATTTGTTATCTGAGTAAAGTTTATTGCTTGCCTAAGTGTTTGGAGTCTGTATTATAGACATATGCTATAAACAAGTTTTTTGGTGCTGCTTTTTTCTTAGAGAGTGTCTTGTCACTCTCCCATGGGGAATACTTATTCAAGAGAAGAAAACAGAAAATAGGTGCACCAAATATAATTCAAGACATAATTAGATCTTCTTTAGGAGAAGATCTGCAGTGAAGAGATTGCTCAGTGTTAATGAATATTAACTAGGATTTATTCTTGAGTGGGGAAAGCTGATAGTTTTAATTTCATTTCAAAGGTAAAGACTGGTAGACTTCTGAAAACAGCAAGTTTTATATTCTTTTCTTTCCTCCTGAAATTTTGAGTGCATAATAAATGAGCCACTGCTAATGTCACAGATGCTGATTTTCACAACCATGACTGAAGTGATGTTTGTTTCCATTTGCATTTCACTCTAACAATGATGAGAGGTGATGAGTTGATGATAAGCTGTTTTCACCGTACTGCCCGCTGTGCAAATTTATGCTTATAGGCAAAGATGACACATAGTTCTGTCATTAAAGGTCTTTACTGTGTTGCCTCTTGAAGAAAGACTGTTTGTCAAAAACCATTTGAACTCTGTTAAATAAGCAGAAACAGATGACAACATCTGGGAAGTAGTTTTAAGAATGTGGTTTATAGTGGAAATACCTGTGGGCCTTTATCAGGGAGGGTTCAGAGAAAGATACTTGATACTTGTAATAATGATGTATGTGTAGATGGGGACAAAAAGGGATTGCATGTGACACTTCAGAAGGTGTTTCCTGTCTCCCTAAGGCTTCATAAAATACTAGAACAAGGTTAGAGTTAACCTTGGGTTATTTTTCTTCTATGAGTGGAAAGCTCTACAATCATATTACTGCTCCTCTTATGTCTGTCATTTTTTCTTCTTCATTTGTATTATCATCTTGCTTCTTGATCATTAGTCAATTTTATTTTTCAACAGCAGTTTCACAAAGTTGTGTTTTAACATATATGTTAGTATATCTCTTCTAATAAAGTCTTGAAATTTGAGGAATTTTGTTTTCTCATCAGAAAGTAAGGGTCCAGGGCCTCTGTGGGGAAAGAACAGCCATCTTACTCCTAGCCCTTGCCAGAAGGCTCATTATGATGCTTAGGTGCCACATTTTGACCCTCAGATCAACGCACAGTCTCATTTGAGGGCTCAGACAACCCTGGACTGGCCTCTTTTGTGTGTTCCCTTGATTACACCACCTTTTAAATTTTGACTAACTTTGTGCAAAATTCAGGTCATTTCCTATTTCTTCCCTGCCTTTGTTTTCCTTCATTACACAGGCTTAAGGCCTTAACAGCAGAATATTTTAAAACAAGTCAGAGCAAATTTCTTGAAAGGAATATTTTCACATTAATAGTAATTTCACTTAGAGTGACAAACTCAGTTTGGTTCTTTGTTTGTTCCCCTAAGAAAGCAAGAGCCTTTCAACATGTCTGACCACTTTACCCAGCCATCAGCAGCATAATTTATAAATACTCTCTGATAAGTACTGTAGCAAAACTACCAAGGTGATATAAATCAGCATTAGTTGCCTTCTAATTCTTTAATTAGCTTCCTAGAACGGTTGATCTACTTCACTATTGTTTTTCTAGGACACCCAAAATACCCCAAAATAAACATTGTCCAGGTTATTGTCATTGCTGGAAAAAAAAAGTAGTAACTGTGTACAAACAGGACAACTAGAGGATGTGGCCTACAGTTTTCTGTAGGTCTCAACACTTTTCTGGTAGTATCCATCATAGCATAAATCCAGACTGAAGTCATCATAAAGCCATCACTGGCCAACTGTTATAAGCAATTTGTGGGTGGCTACAAACACTTCAGCCAGAACACTCAACCCCTCTTTGTGTGGACAGAAACGCTGAGCAATACCCACTGCAAAGATGGAAAATAAAAGATCTTCTAGGACTTTGTTATTACAATGTCTCTTAACTTTTATCTCCTGGAAGCTTGCAAAAGAGCCTGCAGAGTTACTTCAGTTCTTAGAAACAGTTATGTACTCTTGTATAAATTAGCAATGTTAGAGTTTTTACTCTAGACATTTTACTGTTTGGCACAAGGCTACAGATTATATATGCTCCAGATATTTAGCAAGTCATATGTCTTTTAATGCATCCTAAAGGAAAACTTTGTATATCAAGGCAAGGCATCTGTGTGTGTGTGTGTGTGTGTGTGTGTGTCCATATTCCACAGGAAGATGAATGACCCCCTGCCTTTCTCCCCATGTGGAATCTCTCCTGTACACCTGCTTGCTCTTACCTTTCTAGCTTTTTTATACCTTATTCTACTTATAGTGCACCCAAGAGCATGTTCTTACTTTTCCAGTTCTTCCCAAACTTGAGACTGAAATTTCAGCCTAGGGAAAAGTCTGGAGATTTTTAACTGCTTCAGGGAAGCTGCTTCTTTTATTTTACATATTATATATCATACTGCCATGGTTTTCCCCATACCTCTTTGGTTTACTCTGTGGATACACAGAAAGAGGGATAACAACTTCACCTGTACACAATCTTCAGCCTGATTAGTTGCCTAAGAAAAAGATCTAGTGATCCATCTAATGTTCTGCACCTTTATGTCTTCTGGATAGAGTTTTAGTCCCTTTCCTACCCTTTTATGTCTTAATTTCTTTCATAATCTTCACAAGAACAATCAAGTAACCTCACACACCTGTCCTTGATTTCAATGGGATGCTGAATGGTTACTTCCTTGAGAATCACAGGAAGTTGTAAGTTCCTCTACTTGGTCATGCTGACCTCATTCAGAAGGTATGGTAGGTTTGTTCTTCTTTCAGGCATGTTGAAAGGCAAGTGAGATATGGGGCTACTGAAATAATTTAGTACATGGGTTTAGGTTTTTCTGCAGGGTTTCTCATGGCTTCTTCAGGGACAAGATAAGCAGTATAGGAGTGCTATTCAACCAGAAAGCATGGAAAAGCTATGGTGCATTTTCATGTCTTCTCTTTAGCATTATGTTTGAGAAGAAGCTCTTCACTAACAGCCTGCAGCCTTGAGATAAAAAACAATCATCTTCATTTAGGAACAGCAGAGACAAAAGCAGATGCATGAAGCTGAGATGACAATGTGGCTGAAACAGCTGAATGAGCCACACAGCTTGACTCTCTGCTGCCTTCACCTGTGCAGAGCAGATGCTGAGTTTTACTGCTGATGACTTGATTTCATTTGCCACATCTGTGATGTTTTTCTTCAATGCTTCTGTCTGCCTCCTTTTTAAGGTCAGATGGTCTTTCCAGAGTTGGAAAGGGGATATGGTTCACTGATGGATGAGTAGCTCAGAGCCTTTGTAGAGGGTGCATGAAATGACTGATGATGGTAGATCAGGCAGTCAGTTCTAGTCACAAATACATGGCAAGGCTCTTCTTCTGAAGTGTGTCCATGACTTACTTTCCCTTTCTATAATGGAGCTTATATTCACTTGATTAAGGTCTCTTGCTAATTGTGTCTACAAGGGTAAAATTCTTGAAAACCATGTATTTGGAATTTTAGTTAGTATCTGAGGGAGAATGGGAAGAGCAGACATGTTCCTACCTGCTGGTGAAAGCTTAAAACCTTGTTGCTGGTATAGATATGAACAGGATTTGCAGCATTGCCTCAAGTTTGGGCTTCACCTCAAAGCTCTCACTGCTGTGATGCCTCAGTAGCATCATCTCTTTGGTAAGTGTCTCTCAACTACATGTGGTTTTTATGAAGTTTGTGGGAGCAGGGAAGGGGTGAAAAGCTTAGTCTCAGTTTTTCTGTGTGTCAGAGTAAAAATACACATCAAACATCTGGTGCATGTGTTTTTCATGAGATGAAACTGTAGTTTTCCACTAAGCAGTGATCACAAAAACCCCATGCCTCAGAGATAATCAAATGGAGGGGATTTGATGTGTCCATAATAGACTAGCCCCATTTTCAGTACCTGGTATTCACAGTGAGCTGTTGATTGTACTCATTCCTTTCTGCTGTAAGAGTGACCTGAAGACAGTCATGATGCTATCTTGCCTTCAGACAACTAGACTTTTTTCCTGGAATTGTAGTTATAGAACATATGCTACAGAGAAAGCCTAGAATTTCACACCTTATCACTTCTGCCCTAGGAATTATTCTTATGCAGTGTTAAAACACCAGGAAACCCTAAGCTGGAAAATTTCTTACAGCTTCCATACTGGTCCTAACCCAAAAGTTTACTGAAGTTATTTTACAAGTTCAAATTTCCAAGGAGCACATTTTAGATTCCCAGGCATATGTTGTGCAAGCATGTCCAGTTTTTGAAGTCTGAGAGACTGCAATGAAGTGTCACATGTGCTTTCTTCAGCTGGACAATAAGGATAACTTTGGTCTGTTGATGGCAGGCAGGCAACACTGGAACTCAGATTTCTGACAAAGGAGGATACATGGAAGAGGAAGTAAATGGTGAACATGGTTAACATTTGAAAGGTGTAAAAAGTTAGCCATTATGATGAGTGTAATTTGGGGGTTTTTTCCCCCTAAGATAAAAATAGTGACATATACATTTGATGAAACACTAAAACTCACAGTGACTGATGATAGATACTGCACTGAATTTTGCTTCTCTACTGTAGTTCATCTGCATTAAGGTAATTTCAGCTAATCTCAGTATGGATTCATTAATCAAGTGTAGTCAGGATGTCTGAAGGGAGATAATGAAGAGGGGAAAATTGCCCTATTTTTTGGATCTTATTCTTCAGCTAATTAGTTTGTTTATCATGCTCCATAATATTTGTATCCTGATAAATAAGTTCCAGTTGCAATTAGTTGTCATAATAGATGACTAACACATCTTCCTCAGGTTAACAATTTCAAAATTATTCCATAAACAGATCAATTAACTTTGTGTTTTCTTTACATGGCATGCTTGTACAGATTTCCAATTTGCTGTATCAGTTAGGAGTGAAATGGAAACAAGGTGCACCAGTAGGATTTAAAGGTTTTTTCCCTTTTAGCCAAAGGTGCAAGCATTGATGAAGTCCTTAATCCTACATCTTGTCCTCTAAGCACTAGCACCCTAAATGCATACCACAGTGTCAGCAGTTGCTTAGTGCCTTTCAAAATTTCTCCTATAAAGATCCTTAGAAAATACTTTTTCATTTTTTTACTCATTTAGGATTGCATATCTGCCTCACATAAAGATGTCACTTTGTTACTTAAAATAAAAAAAATAAATAAACAAAAGATCTTTGAAATTGCAAGAGCCCTGCAATGTTGGAGACTGCTGTAGATGAGAATGTTTATAAGCTCTGTGATATTAACTGCACCACTCAACCTCAGGTGACATAAAGCATGCAAAAAAGAACTTTCTGTCAGTTTTATTATTTCTAAAAAGGTTCCCCTTGAAAGAGAGGAGTGACCTTGCTCTGCTGAGCTGACATATGCCACTGAATTAATGGCTAAGCTTTGCTGTAGGGAAGCTTGCAGAAACATTACAACTCCAATGGCTGAGTTTGCTGTGAACATTAATCAAGGGAACCAACATGATGTATCAAACACTCATTTAAAAGTAATAAAACCTAACTCTTTTTCTCCCCCTTCCCCCAAGTTTCTTAGAATTAGCTTATTGTTGGTCATTACCTATTGTCAAGGATAAGAGTGCAGGACAGCAGTAAAACTTGCATGAGGGTTTTCTGAACTTTGCTTACTCTTCAGAAAAACCGAACAAGCTTTGGGGACGACCAGATTTAACTGTGACTTAGAGGTTATTTTTTAATCTTGTTTCCCTCTGGAAGGTCATTTGAAGGAACACCTTTGAAAACGCTCCTCTCCCTACCAAAGACTGCAGAAGCTGCCTTTCATTCTCAATGCCTCCCCAGGAGTAGGAGCAGCTCCCATGTCATGCATGAACAAAGCCTAAGATAGGCAAGGAGGCTCTTGCTGCCATCAAAATAACTGCTGTAAAGGATATTTTATGGCTGTGGTAGAGCAGTTGAGTTGCAGAGGCTCTGCCCAAAACACTGTCATTCCGGGAAGGAGTATTTTCTGCCTACGCCCTGCTGCTCTGCTCCCAGCTTGGCAGGAGAGCATGCTGCAGTTGGCAGCTGTGGCCACTTCTCAGGCTTGCTGAAAGGAACAGCAAAGCCCCCAGACATGCTGTGTCACCCTGTGCTATTCTGTGTGCTGGCTATGTATAGCACAACGAGGCAGTAGCCTGCTCATCGTGCCGTTTCTGCTCTGGTGTGGGATCATTCATGGTAGTTGTTTCCCTGCCTTCTCTGGGGAAGTATGCTGGCTGCCCCACTCTCTGTGCACTGTGTGGATAGGCATGAGGCTCCCCTTAAAACTGAACCCTTGGGGCCACAAGCTCTTGGCTCATCTTTAAGCATATATCTTTTCACTTTCACTTAAAGCCTATTCTACAAACACACATGTGAGTAATTTCTGTCACATGAGAAATCCAGCTGAACCCTGCAACATCAGGATCTAGATAACACACAGCACTAATGAAATTGGCATGTATAAATAAGCAGGGAAAGGACTTTAACAGGAGCAAGGTGATTTCTTTTTAAAATATGAGAATTTGTCTGTGAATTCATCTGGTTCAGAGAGGAGAAAATTTCAGGAGAGGAAAGGTGTTAGTATTTAAGGGATTAAAGATCAAAGCCTGCAATGCTTAGGTGGTGTTTAACCAGTCTTTATGCAGATAGCACTTCCCTTTACTGCAGTCATGGTTCTGTGGAGAGTGGATTTCCAGGCTTGTCTGTTGATGTTTCTGCCCCTGTGTAAATGAAGGGTAAAAAAAGGATAGCAGGGAGGTAGAAGTGCACATCATGCCAAGTCCTTAACTGTCACTTTGATCTCTCCTCTGAGTTTGTCACACATCCTTAACCTTCTTTTAAAGTCATTTTCTTTTCATGGTTTTGTGTGCCACTGAAAGTCACTTTTAATTAAATGTCATATAAATAATAAAGTCTTAATTACATAATTATTGCAAATACCTATGTGCACACTCCCAGAATTGGACAGACTGCTAGAGAAGCACTTGAAGTGACTTTTCTCACCTGGAACGGAGAGTGCTCTGCAGCAAGTGGCCAGGAACGGTGCTGTTCAAAATTCAGAGTTAATTGCATTTAAAGGAAGGGGAGTTAGGCCCCTCCCCCCTTGCACCTTTTGCAAGAAACTTTCTTAGTGTTAAGACTGACGTTTCTTAAATTACTTCTTTACTTAGTTCCTCACAAACTTCTTTAATCAACATAGCACATTTTTTGCCAAACCAAATTGCCTTTTTGCTCAGACTTCCTACATGGCTTGCCTCTTCCTGAGGAAGGCTTACAGACCTTGCAACCTTTGTCACCCTCATTTAACTTCCCCCTTGCTCTCAGCTGCATGGGTGCCTGCCCTGCATTAGATGCCCTTTGAAATCACTCAAGAACTGACTTTAGTGGAAACTCTGACGTGCAGCCTGGGTTATTGGGAACTACATACTTGGTGCCAGCATTGGTTCAGGCTTGAGAAACTGAACTTGATACCAGACAGAGGTACTGATAAAAAAGCTGCTCAGTGTCTACTTTGGAGACCAAAGTTTGTTGACCTGTGTTAAGTACAATTAACTCACTTTATACAGATTTTCTTTTCCAGACATTTTCCATAATTAAAATTAGGGTGTTTGGCTCTGTAGCACTTTTATTCAAAGATGACTTTGCTCCTCTCTCTTCCCACCTCCATGAGGCTACTCAATACTAGACCATGATAACAACCAGTCTTTTATAGAGTCATTTTTAAGCCAGTTAAAAATGCCATTTCAGTAGATTGCCCTATTTGAGTTAGCAAGAACAAGCTGTATCTTTTTTATTGCTTTTGGCTGGTGAAGTACAAGGTTTAGGCTAGGTTTTGTGTGCGCTATAAGTTATATTAATAGCTTGGTTAGTGGTCAGAAGTTCTATATGTGTGACTGTGTAAATAGGAAAGAAATCCCGAACTAGGGAGGTCACAATATCTTTTTTTTTTTCCCTTCAGTATTACTCTTTGGAGAGTTACTGAATCTTGTATGCAAATTCTCAATCTTTATACAGAAGTGAGGGGGTTTTGTTTTTGTTGTTCTTTACCCACAGAACATCCCAAACACTAAACTAGCAGAGTGGCAATATTCATCCCTACTTTGGTAATTCTTAATTTCATTCTCAGAGCAGTCTCCTCCTTCTGAAGGAACTAGGAGCACCAGAGAATGGAAGAAAAGAATCAAATTCTGAGCTCCGCTTATCTCCATTGATCAAAGCAGCAAGCACAAAATGTCCTCCTGGGAGCTTCTGTGGCTTCTTCTAATGAGGGAAGAATACACATGTCTGTGGCAGGCAAGGAAACTGGGCAACATGCTGAACTCCCTTTTTGTTACTTCCTGTGCCCCTATACAGCTTACATGCTCTGGGTAGTCTAAGGATGAATAGAACCTAAAAATGAAAGTGCATGGAAGAATTTCAAGAGATTTACTTGTGCAATGGGGTCAGTACAAAGACATTGCATCACACTGGACTTAAGTCCAGTGAAGCAAAACAAAATGGGCCAGAGTTTCTCACAGCAGGGAACTAGATCTCTAAGCAGTGTGAATTATCCAAAAAAAAAGATGAGATTAATATCACCCATAATGATTATTTAGCAGAATAACTGCTGTTCGTTTTGGCTCAGAGAAGCTCTGACTAGTTTATCATAAGAACTAACTTCTATGATATGCCCTACAAGACAGATACAAATTGCAGAACCTCTTCTTGTTATTTGTTGGGGTTTTTTTGATATCAGACCATTTTCTGGGCAAAAGGCCTGAAAAACTGGAACAGGCAGACTGCCAGGTCTGGGTCTCGCCTGTTAACATGACAAACGATACTTACAGACAAACCAGATCACCAACTGCAGACTGACCAAATTAAAATAAACAGCAATTACATAGCTTACCCCTTTAAAATGATTCTTTGAAGTTCCTGAATTTCAAGGAATTTAAGATATAGGTAAAGGTGGAAGAAGGATTTAAAATACTGAAAAATATATTTGATATTTTCTATTGTGCTAATTTGGTCTATCAAAGGGGAAGGGATAAAAGTTAATGCTTTTATTTGTAAAAATTATTTCATCAGTCCTTATGTGGGAAAATAAGTGTGTTCCTCCACTGCCCATCCCTCCATTAGGTTTTACTGAGCAAATTAATATTTGCTCAACATATGAATTGCATGAATTCATCCAGAAAAATCACTTAACTTTACAGGATGCTGAATTCTGGTATCAAAAGTCAATAGCATATTTTCTCCTAGTAGCTTTACATTTATTTTAAAAGCTTCCCTTCTCCTGGAAATAAGGTCTTCAAAAAGTAGGTGTTCCCTGACACTAATGCAGTGACTGACACTACAGAAAGTAGTAGTCCTGTTTCCTTTGCAGCCCAGAGCTCCTAAATCTCCTTTTTTTTATCAGTATAATGGGGTTGAATACATTTTTAAAAGGTGGTAGCTATTGATTACTTAATGGAAAAAGTTAGTGTAGAGAATTGCTGAAGCAGCCCTATTTAGTGCTCTCCAGTGCAACAAGACCATTATCTAGAATAGTGGAAATCATCCTGTAACCCTTATTAATATTTAATAAGGATGAAGCAACAATGAAGTACAGTACAAAATAGCCCAAGGCTTCTGCAAATGTAGAATATAAGGTTGTTTCAAGGGTCAGAAGAATAACTGTTTTCCATGTGCTCAATCTGTTCATAGGTAAGACCAACAATAAACAATGTTTTTCCTCATGTTCCTTCTAAAGCATTTGCAGCACATCTGCACTTTATTAATATACAGTTATTCCTACTAGACATCTTGAAGTGATTGGATGCAACAGAAAGGTCAGTGTACATTTAGAGATCACTGCATGAGACTATTTTATACTTTCCCAGTATTGCTGTGATTCCCAGCCTCCTCCTTTCTAACCCACCTGCTCAGTGCTGCAGGGCACATTTGGCTGGGTTGACAAGCCAGGGAAAGGTGCTAATCCTGTCTAATAGAACCATAATCCTTGGGGCTGTGTTTTTATATCATCTATTGAGTTAACCCCCTGTCACAGGATATTGTTCATCTACTTAACAGCAAAGTTCTTTAAGGGAATTTTAGATAAAATTGAAGTGTACAATCCAAATTGTCCTTTTCAATTTCAGAAGATAAAAAAATAAATAAACCACAATGTTTAACCAACAGAGATTTTCTGTGAGATTACAATCAATTAAGAGGAGACCTGTATGATTTATTTTCTTCTTTTTTTTACCCCAGTGATTTGGGGTTTATTATACCTCAGTGAAGAGTAAATGTCATTTTACTTGTCCAAAAATATTCAAAATCTGGGTCATCTTCTTCAAATAACCTTTGGCTGGAAATACTTTTCAAGTTAGATTAGCCCAGAAATGTAGTGAAAAAAAATGATGTTATTTCTTTTTCTCTTAGGCTGCAGTGGTTAGAACACGGACCCAAAATGTGGTTATACTTTCCATCTGGCTGTGCTTAGGCCTCTCCCACTGCTACGTTCACATTAATTATTTTGAGGGGTGGGCAGAGGTGGTTAATAAATAAGTGTGGGAAAGCAGGGAAATGAAACAGAAAGACCCTTTTATTTTCAGTTGTGTTTGAAGGGATGATGATTTTCTTCCTCTCAAATGAGACTTTAAGACAAAGTGTTTTCACGTGGTTTCCTGTGGCTTTTCTTTGTCATATTTTTTTTCCCTCTTCAAACTACTTTTAAAGTATCTGAATGTAAGAGATAAAGGAGCTAATATGGATAATAACCCTGTGATTTATGAGCAGGGACAAAGAAAGATGGGATCCTTCCTGGATGGAATCATCCAGGGTAGGTATGTGTGTACTCCACAGAGCTGGTAACATTTTGATGAACTCCTTCTTTGACATCAAGGTTGTGAAGCCTGAATGCCACCTCACCACTCTGTGTGGCATCAGGAGCCTGACACTGTTGCTGGTGAGTCCAGTAGAGGACTAATTCCTCTACTGGAATTGGAAATGGGAGTGTAAGGAGACAGGGCAGGAAACAGCAGCTTGGTAGATGTAGCAGCTTGGTAGATGTAGCCAGAAAAGGTACAGGGCCATTGCAGCACTCATAAACTTGCCAGCAGCTGGAATTGTTACTCTAGGTCTCAGTTCAAACATGCCTTTGGTTTTCCAGAAGTCCAGAGGACAGCAATCCTTCAGTGTTACTAACTCTGCTGCCTGGGTAGGGAACTGGAGGACTGTTGCAGTATGGGTGATGGTCCCTGCAGCACTCAGTGTTTGGGCAGTTCTGGTCCTCTTACCATCACCGAGAGATTTCTCCTTAGCTTCTCTGGAGCAGGTTCATGCCAGTGTAAGTGTGTCTGCAATGCAAAGACAGTCAATGGGACAGGCTATTAAACCAGTCCTTTTTGTCCTCCTCTTTTGTTGCCTATAGGATGGTCTATCTCAGTTGCCTCTGAGGGTACCTCATGAAAATTCTCAGCTTGTAGAGAAGATTGGAAAGTTGCAATGACAGAGCAGAGCCAGGAGCTCGCAGGCACTTTTGAGGCTTGTGGAATCCCTGAAGGCAGAATGAAAGGAGGTAGCTGGAGACAACAGAGGAAGGGGGCACGATGGGTGCATTGTAAACCTGGGGGAGATGAAAAGATGGCTCACATGGCCTGGGGGGAAGAAGGCAATGGATCAAGTATATGTTTAGCTGAAATCACATAGACAAGGTGAATGGATTAATAAATACAGGAAAACCAGTAACCAGGTAGTCTGAAATCAATTATGTGGTTTTTTCCCTCTAGAAGGGATTTTGAATATTCAGAAATATAAGGAGATGATTACATAGTATATAATAGCAAACCTTGCTTCAAGAAATCTGATACTGAATTTAAAGTGATTAACTTAGTATGGCAGAGAAAATTACTTTAAAAAAAGAAGTCATTCTAGATTTAGCTTTGTATATTGATAAAGAAATAAAACAAGCTCTTAAATACATTGTAGAGCTGACAAATGTCCAAATACTGGCTGTTATTAGCCACACTTAAAGAGAATTCTGACTTGTCATCAATGCCAATTTTATGAAGTTTGCTACCATGGGCAGTGCAGTGTCAGACAATTTTGTCTGGGCATGTCTTGCAGGTATTTCTTTATGACCTCTCTTGCAAAAATCTGCTATGCCACTTCCCTCCTTACCATGTAAATTATCCACACATAGAAAGAGTGAAAATTAGAAGGAATTAAAAGTAATCCCTTCATAGTCTCTTAATGCACAGCTCAGGTGATGCAGCCTTTCTTATAGACTGTGGCACAGGTAAAAATCCGTGTACATATAAAAATCAGATTTTTGGTTCGGGGAAAAAAAAAGCATGGGGGTCACCTGATTATTCTGACACCTTCTCTCTCTGCAACGTATGTGATTTGGAGAAAAATGTATTCATAAGCCTTAGTGGTTCTTGCTGGTTCCTATTGATAAAGAACCATAAACAGTCTCCCCAGCTGTGAAAGTGAACTGTATAAATTGCCACAGTTGATACTGCCAAAACCACATAATATTTATGGAAACACTTTTTTTTTTGAGCTTGTGGACAGCAATCACATCTAGAAATAACTCATAGATCTGTGTGTATAATTAATGTGAACGTGATGTAGTAGAACTCAATCATATCCATGATCTAGTTAGTATTTGAAGCAGTACTGGTTCTCTTATTCATTTTTCTGCTTCTGGCTGTACAGTCACAATTTTTTTTCGCCCTACAGTCTCCTCCTAGTTTGTTTCTATCTGAATGCAGCTGTTCAAGGTCCACTGATCTGAGAGGAGTTTTTAACACAAACAGGTGACTTGACAGTTATTTAAGTCTTAATAACAGAACAAAAGACCTTTGTGAGTCAAGGTTTCTCTTCTGTTGTTTTTCTTTTTTCACAGCGCACAAGCAGCTTTGGAAGCTTCGACCGTTTCAGGCATCACTCAATATCAAAGGCAGATGATTCAGCTGAGGTCTGTATAACATAACGTTTTACTTTCACCACTTCATTTTCCCACAACAGCTATGCAAAAACATTGGGAAACTCTGTAAATTTTACACTGGTGAGAACATTCTTTGTGTACTTGTATGGGACAGGATGACCGAGCTCTTGCAAAAATGAGCAAGAGAATCACATCTAAACTTTGGGACTTTGATGGGAAGATTAGATACAATTTTTCAAATAGACAAGAGTGCACTTCAGGTTGGTGCATGTCCGAAGTGACCGGCAGGCTGCCCAGAGAGGTTGTGGAAGCCTCATCCCCGGAAGCTTTTAAGACAAAGCTTGATGGGGCCCTGGGCAACCTGATCTAGTGGATGGTGTCCCTGTCAGGCAGGGGGGTTGGAACTAGGTGATCTTTAAGGTCCCTTCCAACTCTGATGATTCTATGTGTATGCAACACACAGATGTGCCATTTTTGTTTTCAAGAACCTGATTAAATCCCCTCAATTGTTGTTTGGATTAAGGACAATAAACAATAGGAAACAACATTTTTAGCATAAAATATATTTTCTTTCAGTCATTCACACATACAGCTATGTGCTGCAAACCTGTTTAAGTACACAATTCCCTAGGAAAATGGCTATCACTGACTCCAGTCATCCTAAGTGCATTGCTGTCCTTAATACTTTTCTGCAATTCCTGTTCCACTACACTGAATTTCATTTTCACTGTGAATTGTTGCCTACTTTTTTATTTTGAAACAGATATCTGAGTTGGAGACTATAAGTGACGTTGGAGATGCAGTTCAAACTAAAGCAGCAAATAATGGAGGAAGTTTGAGTAAGAAGATGAGAGCCATTTCACTTACCATGAAGAAAAAGATTGGTAAAAAGTACATCAAGGCACTCTCTGAGGAAATGGTAAATAACAGCTTAAAAGTCTTGTGTTTGATGATAATACACATGAAGTGGAAGGGTTATGTGCATTTTTCCTGTCCATGTTTCATTTATCATCAGTTATGACAATCCATAAAGACATACTAACACATACTGAATTAAAACAGCTTTTAGTGTGTACCCTTTCTGTCATGTGCATGTTAATGTATACACACATGCACACGTACAATGAAAGCATCATATAATAAGGCCCCAAGAGAGACACTGAGCTTTTACATTGCTGAATTTTGCTTTGTCATCAAGGAGCATCACAAAAAAATCTCCTGATGCGGACACAAGGGAGTATCGGATGAACCCTGTTGGCAGTCTGATACTCAACCTGAACAAAATGCTTCATTAGAAGAATTTATCTTTCAATACAAGAATTCTTTCCAAAGTCCATTTTGTAGAGGTCAGCCAGCATTCTAGAGCATGAAAACTCATATGCCTTATCTGCTTCTACCTTATCTAATCTTAGTCAACCTATCTGTATTAAACATAAAAAACAGTTTCACAGACTGCAAACCCTGTTTTTTCAGTATGTTGTGTCAGTGAGTTCCAAATTCTAAAAACAGTTAGGAAAAAGGACTTACCATACTTAATAATCCTAGAAAGTCTAGCTAGTCTGCATTGTATGTCACATGTGTTAATATCAAATAAGTAGGGAGAATAAGAAACTTAAGTAGAAAACAGCACTTCACAGTTTGGATAGTTTTTGGAGGTCAAAACCAAGGATTCCTATTTCATTAGTTCAGTTGGCATTTTTTACTAAAATTCAAGAGATTAAAATCCACGACTTTTATACTAAAAGAACAAAAAAATCAGACTTTCAATGTTTATCTTCTGCACACGTATAGCAGTGATTCACATGACAGAAATCAATGAATTATCTGATTGGACACACATGTAGCAAAATCTTCATTCCTGCAGGAGGTGATGACAATCAATACCAGCCTACTGGGTTATGCTACTGACTCTTGTAACAAGTATTGTCCTTGCTGAGAACTAATATAGTATTTCATTTCAATGTTATGCCTTCTACGTACCTGTATGCACTGTCATCTTTGCTTGACTTCATCACCAAACTGAGGAATATTTAGTATTTCCCCAAACATAACATAGTGTCCTAAGTACTGCAGGATGTTCCAGTTGCATCAGAACATCACGCACGTTGACAACGTGATGAAATCTGCTGAAGAAATTTCTTCCTCTGGAAGCTCATCATTATTTCATCTAGTTATTACATCATCCCTAACTTACCTATGATTGAAATATGGATCTTATTGCTTTGAGTAGGCTGGATTCCTGAGGTGTGATTTAATGCTATAAACTCAAGGGGCCAATTTCACACACCATTAGATTTTGTGAGAGAAACATGCATCTGTTAGTTCTGAAATGCACTGGATTTTGAGGTCAACGTGTAGGTCAAGCAATGTGATAAGCATGGTGCTAGAATTCACTGATGCTGTATGTGTGTGCAAGCTGTGTCCAGAACACCCTGGTTTGGGTGCCTGCCTGCCACCAAGTTCCTGTAATTTTCTGAAGTTCAGTGCAAAACACGGCTGTGTCAGCTAGCACTTCACAATGTACTTTCAGAATTAAAGTTTCTGTTTCCTCCTTGAGGCAATCAGAAAAACCACCTTATCTGGCTATCTGCAAATTTCCCATTACAAGTCTTTATTCACACTGTGGCATATTGCAGTCCTCTGAAATGGAGAATTGGTTTAGCTGCTTGAGCAGGAGTGGAATGAAGTGAGTGGGGCAGAGCACAGACAGGGGATTTCTCCAAGATATTCTAGGGGTAGTGCTGGGTATCCTTAGTACCAGGCATCCACTTCTAAAATGTTTTCTCTCACAGACTTTTCTTAATAAAGTGCAATGATGAGTTCATCTCCAATGAAGATTTAAAAGTAAAAACAAAACCAAAACAGACGTTTGTCTAAAATATATCTCTGTGTGGTTAACATCTGATTTTTATGTTGAAGAATGAAGAAGGAAGAGATGACAGTGATCCTAGTGGTGGAATACACACTGAGAAGGTCTCCCTAAAAGCCAGTGACTCTATGGAAAGTCTCTATAGTCTGAACAGTGGCCAAAGCTCATCTAGTAAGTACAAGATATCCATACTTCTTATTCAGTCATTGAATAAATATTGTTATTGTTTAAGACTGAGGTATCAGAGCTGGTGATCAAACACGTACAAAGCTCTTCAGTCTGGCAGACAAAAGTGTAATTTGATTAAATGGGTGACATCTAGTGTAGGTCTAACTCTCTCTCCAGAAACGAGCCGACTGTTTTCAAGAGTGGAAACTGAAGTAAAAAAATAATATGAATTGTAGGGGATGTTGCTGGTGTATATGCCATTAATGGGGCTTGGGGGGTTATCACTGCTATGGTGCTGGCACTCATGTGTTGAAATCCCCGCGTGCAGCCACACAAGCATCCTTTCTGGGCATAGTGACTGTGAGTTCATTCTTCACCCTGCAGGTGTGAGGCAGACAAAGTGAGAGGTCTCTCTGAGATGATGGGCAATGAGGGCCTGACCTGGCAGCTTCAAGTCATGGTGCAGAGATACAGTCTGCTTCTCTGCAAAACTGCTGAAACCCCTTCCCCAACAGGGCAGTCTCAGTCAGAGGCAAATGAATCTCTGGGGGGAAGTGGAGTTTGCCTCCACTTCTCTATCTGCTGCTCTGCTATGGACATTTGCTGAGCAGCAGGCAACAGCTGTCCTTAATGGCATTGCTGTGCCATCACTGCAGGCACCACATGAGCCCTAAGTAGGGACTTGAGCTGTAGTCCAGACCATTTGCACTTTAGCAGTTAATCTGGCTCTGAGACGGAGCTGTGCACTTAAGCAATCACCTCAAACAAAACTGGTTTTATGATCATTTTCTATGATGTGATTTGTGAAAATTGTATATGGGAGTTTACTTCCAACACACTGCTGCTCTTATCTAAAAACATATTTGGATGGGATATTGCAGAGCTTGCTCAAATTTGCTTGAATTACTCTGCTGATATTTTATTGCTCAACTTGGATAAAATGACAGGCAGAAATGTTGATAAGATTAAAATTTCTCTCTGCAATGCAGGTTCCTTTGATGTTTCAGCTAGCTCTGTAATGAAATAAATAAGTTCTCCAGTACTTGTTTTCATTTCTCTGAATAAACAGGTGACGTTCAGCAGAATTAATTCCCTGAAACTTGCACTTTTAGAGTACATTTTATTCATCTGCAGAGGTAATATTTCAAAAAATCTGTAAGTAAAATGTGTAGTCTATCAGTATCATCACCAGAAAAAGATTATTGTAGGGAAGATATTAGTGAAAGGTCTCCTACTTATTTTCTCCATCTCTTGTAGCATGCTTTTTATTGAATGTGTTTTTCCTGGAACGTGTCGAAACCACACAGGATACTTTCTTTCTCTAAATCTGTGCTTTTGAACACTTTCCTCTGGCTGCTGTGCAGAATTGCATGTCTTGGTGTTTGATGCAGGAAATCTCTCAACTTGACTCTCTTTAAGGTGGGGTGACCAGCTGCTCAGATGGAACGAGCAACAGGGACAGCCTCCGGTTTGATGATGAAATCCCTTACAGTGGGCCCTTCTGTGGTCGAGCCAAAGTTCACACTGACTTCACACCAAGTCCTTATGATACCGACTCTCTGAAAATCAAGGTAAGACAGCCACCAGGATTGGTTCTTTTCCAGTGAGAATGCCAAGGGGCATTACTTAAATGTAAAGAATATGTTCACTAATGCATGTTTAACTGGTAAGCATGTGTCACACTCTAAAGGAGAGGCCAATCTGTTTTTGTGGTGCTTCAATAAGAATTTACTTCAGACAATGCTACAGAGCCAACTGCTGCTAAAGGCTAAAGGCTTTGTAAGGCATAGACTCCACTCCATTGTGGCATGTACCTGGATACCACAGCTTTCATCAGTGGTATGTTGCTTCCCACATACTAGGTCTGGAATGAGAAAAATTTGGGTCTCATGGGATGTGAAGTTGCCTCCCCAGTTTTTTTCAGTCACAGCTAGCATATATCAAAAGCTCAGTGGTACCAGTTGTCTTTAATGAAAAGTCTTCACCTTTCCATTAAGCTTTTCTTCAAGCATACCTTTGAATTATGAATTTTCTCTGGCCCTGACAATATGGCAGGGGTATCCAGGCTGTGTGACTGAGAAAAAGGAGCTCCAGATGTGGGGCCAGCTGTACATTACTGAAAAAAGCCAGGCTATTTTCTTGTCCTATGCACAGATACATTCGATAACATCATCCTCCAGACTACTCATGTCTTCTTTCTTTTCCCTCTTTATAAACACCTTCATATTCAGATTATATTCACACTTCAGCATCTTTTCTTCTTCTTCACAGCCTCTCCTTTTGTCAAAATCTTTAACTGTATCTCAGTAGAGGCTCCTTCTCCTCCTTTAGGCTGGCCTAAAGTACAGCCACTTCTCTTCCAGTACTTGCACTCTTCAACACTGCCCTTGCCCTCCAATTCCACCCACACCTAGGACATTTCTTTCAAAACAGTTTAATTGGTTATGAAATGGCTAACGTCTGCTGGCTCACATAGGTTCCTTTTTTAGTCACCCTGATGGTGTATTTTAGAATTATAAACTAATACTTAAGGTTGAAATCCCCTAAATTTATCTCACAAAACTTCAGTGCCCTGAATCTGAATTCAAAGTACATCTCCAGCTTTGCTTAGAGCCACTGCCTAATCCTGATCTGCATCCACATCTGAAGTTCCTGAGCTCCCAAGAAAGTGTGTAGAACAATATGCATACTTATAGAGCTTTAAACAAATGTTTGTCTAGTTTCCATTTCAAACATGCTTATAGCTCTGAGATCCATATTCCAGCAAAAACAAACCACTGGAACAGTGTGAATTTCATACTTAGGTTTGTACCAAAACTAGGCTGATTGTTCTGCTTGTAGTTCCTTGACGAGACCAGAAAGGGTTTAAAAGTCTTGGAGTTGTTAACAGGTATTTTAACAAACTGAGTTTGATTTTTAACTTTCTAACAGCATGCCAAATAAAGTGTGTCCTTTGGGATCTTTTGGGTAACTCTTTAAAGGCTTTCAACATTTTTAAAAGTTCTGGGGTACTTGCCCAGAAGAGACGATTCAGTTCTGAGGTCATGGAAGCAAGCTGTGTAGGGAGTATGACTTACAAGGAAACATTTTTACTATGAGAATTACTCACAGTGACTGTTTTGCTGAGCTGAGACTTTGGTTCCCACAGGATGGCTGTGAACACCTTTACCAAAAAGCCCTGTTTAAGTACCTTGTTGTCAGTCTTTTTCACATTCAAATTTGTGAGTGAATGTACAAGCATGGAGTGTTGAAAACTTTAGATCTGTCTGCCAAGGCACCTTCCACTATTTTCTCAGTCAATTGTGTTAATAATGTGGGAAAAATTGTCAGTCCTTGGGGAAAGACAGACAGGAAGATATTAAGAGAGCTAAATGTTCTTTATTGCCTTTAAGAAATGTAACCAGTGGATTTTTTTACTGTAAAACGGGTAGGAGTCCACCTTCACATAGCTCAGCTATCAGTTTTTGAAGACCCTTGAGATACAGGATAAAAAGATTAAAGCTTTGGCACATGCTTGAAAAATAACCTCACAGTCTTCCCTTGCTTTTCACCAAAGCTATGCTCAGTATCCTTGGCAATAGTTGATTGCTGATGATGTCTTTTCAGGGACCAAGTGGAGCACAGAAATGGTAAGAGGGGTTGCTTATGCTCACATCTCTTTCGTATGGGTTTGGAGACAAAGAGTAACTCCATTTTCTGTAATTATTTTTCTGGGATTTTATAAAAGAAAGGAGCTAATTCTAGGTAATTTTAGAAAGTTACTTCACACTGACTAGTTAAGATTCTGTGCTGTCTTTGCTGGTTTTGCTCCACACAGGAAAAGCTACCAATAACAAATGGGGGGTTGCAAGCAGTGGTGTGATTCGTTTTGGGTTTTTGTCTTTTTCTTTTGCATTGCTCTAGAAAGGAGACATTATAGATATCATCTGTAAAACTCCCATGGGCATATGGACAGGCATGCTAAACAACAAAGTAGGAAACTTCAAGTTCATTTATGTGGATATTATCTTGGAAGACGAAGCTGCACCCAGAAAGATAAAGTCCCACAGAGGAAGCAAAAGGACCAAGCCTAAAACATTGCAAGAGCTCCTGGATTGTGTCCATCTGCAGGTCAGCCAATGCATTTCCCAGATCTATTTCAAACTTTTGATTTCTATGTGCACAGACTTGGATGTAATTTACAGGCAGAAGTAGAAAGGCAGATTTCAGCAGTTTTGATGTCAGCAAAGCAGCTTCATATCTGTCTTTTATCTGATGTGAGTGGCTTATAGAACTGCATTGTGCCACATCATTTGGATAGGTTAAGAGATTCCATGCAAAGAGGCACAGTGGTGACTTGTCAAGTCACCCTAACCAGAGTGCAATTGTATGCCTAAGCTCAGGAGGTATGTGACTGGACACCCCAGGACAGGGCTGCAGATTGACTTCAGTGCAAACATTTATAATTTGGGTTTCTACTTTCTCATGATCTTTAGGGAGCAAGAGTCTTTGCACTATGCTCCTGTTGTGCTTCGTTCCCTCTCTGCAACCCTAGTTGTCAACTGAGTGTTAAGGTGCTGTTAGGTTATAATTTACAGATAACTTTTTTAATCATGATTATTGCTTTGGTGCTGATGCAAATGTTCCTTTCCCTGGAATATGCATAGAGTTTCACACTGCTTTGACACACAGCTCAAGAGGGACCATTTGTGACACAGGACAGCTGAGGGCTCCCTCAGCTTCTCACCCTTGTGTACATCAAAGGGCTCCTTCTGCGCAAAGGCAGAGTGCACCCTACCTCAGAGGCTTTTCTGGACCCAGCATGTGAATCAATCATGGGGTGATCCACCAAAGGCCAGATAGTCAGCAGATTAAATCACTTCTGTCAGAGCTCTGTCCTGGTCCAATTTCCTGCTGGACTCTGTTAGACAGCTCGTGCACAGATGTGGGGTTGGCCAGGAGGACCCTCAAGCATTTCTTCTTCTGTCCTCTCCAGCTCTGGTTCCATGCTAAAGACAGGTCAATCAGACTAGAGAATGGAGCCCATTTCAACCTGACAAAAAAAAGTAAAAGAGAAATTGTGCCTATTTCTTTACTAAACATAGTGCTTGTTTACATGAGAGGATTTGCTTGTTTCTTTTTTTAGGAATATGCCTCCACCCTCTTGCTAAATGGCTATGAAACTCTAGAGGACTTAAAGGATCTACAGGAGAGCCACCTGATTGAACTAAATATTTCAAACCCAGAAGACAGGACAAGGTTGTTAACAGCAATTGAAAATTTACAGGACTATGATAGTAAGTGTTCAAGCTTTGTTAAGAATCATGCACAAGTTTTAACTGAAGAAATAGTGATTTTCACACTGATCTGTTAAATTATTCTTCTTTTAAATATGAAATATTTTCTTATTTGTTGAGCAAATTGTACATCTCTTCTAGGTAACACATGAATATTTTAAAGTTTCTTATGTGTAGGCCTTACACTAGAGAATTGTAGCCACTATTGCTTAAGAACAATGTTATTTATGGTTGAGCACCCAAATTCCAGAGAGGTTAAGTGACTTCCCAAAAGTCACAAGGTCTGTGCAAGAGTAGAAAATAAATCCTCTTAAACCCTGTGTTAGTATCTTAACTAAAATAGAGTTTATTTCAAATAGCCACAGTAAAGAATAATCTTTAATTTTTTAAACAAAATTCTGCAGAAGAATAGAGTTTTCCCTTCCCTCACTTCATTCCACACTTAAATCTTTAACCAAATGAGTTTCTTTTGTAGGAATGTTTTTTTTTAAAATATTTCTATACCTATACACTAATACATGGTTTGTATTCTTTTCTCAAAGTACACCTGACTGAAGTTTCTAGTGAGATTCTGAAAGCTGATCATGCATTGTGTCTACATGTATGTGTACTGATCATCATTGCACTTGTCTTGTTCCTTTCACTGGGAGTGGGAAAGCTAGGACACAGAATAGGAAATACTGTTCTCATGATATTTTAATGATATTTCCAACTTTACTTCTAATTTTAAATAATTTATGTCAAATTCCTAGAAACTACAGCTATGCATCTACTTGATTAAACACTCAGCCAAAACAGGAGATGTTTTCTTCTTCATTAATATTTGTACACTCTCACCCCTGTGCTGAGCAGTCATTTCATCAACTGTGCACTTACAATTGAGAAGCATCTGAAAGAAAGAAAAGGAGACCTGGAAAAGCAATGTTCTCCTGGGATAGATATTTTAAGTTTCTCACAAACACATTGGAGAGGCGCCAAAAGGGTATTCTTTGCCCACCAGGCTCAGTAGTTCTTTGTGGTCTACAACTTTCTGAGATGACCTTGCATGTGGCCTTCTTGACTCTCATAAGGTTCACACAGGCCTACCTTACAAGCTCATCCAGGATAGCATCCCCTCCTTCTGTTGCGTCAACTGCATCACTCAGCTTGGTGTCATCTGCAAGCTTGCTGAGTGTGCAGGCGATCCCATTGTCCATGTCATTATTGAAGATATTGAACAGCACTGGTCCCAGAACAGGCCCCTGAGGGACACCCCTTGTCACTGATCTCCATCTGGACATCGAGCCATTGACCACAATCCTCTGGATGCAACCATCCAACCAACTCCTTAGCCATGAAACAGTCCACTCATCAAATCCATCTCTCTCCAATTTGGAGAGAAAGGTGTTGTGAGTGACTGAGTCAAAGGCTTCAACAGAATTTCAGAGAGTCAACATCCATAGCTCTTTTCTCGTTCACTGATGTAGTCACTCCAACATGGAAGGCCACAAGGTTGGTCAGGCAAGACTTGTCCTTGGTGAAGCCATGCTGGCTATCTTGAATTACCTCCCTGACCTCCATATGCCTTAGCATAGCTTCTAAGAAGACATGTTCCATGATCTTCCCAGGCAGAGAGGTGAGGTTGACAGTAGTTCCCAGTGGTTCTACCCTTTGTAAAAATGGGTGCAATGTTTCCCTTTTTCCGTTCACCAAGGGCTTTAACAGACTGCCAAGTCTTTCCAAATATCATTGAGAGTGGCTTGGCAACTATATCGGCCAGTTCCCTCAGGATTCTGGGATGCATCTCACCAGCTTCCTCAGGTGGTCACAAAACAGATCATCTCTTAAAGTAGGATGGACTCTGTCCCCCTGGCTCCCATCTTGTGGTTCATCAACTTGGAAGATGTGAGAAGAGAGGCTGACAGTGAAGACTGAGGCAAAAATTTGTTGACTACCTCAGCCTTCTTTTCGCCTGTTGTTATCACCTTGATAGGCTTGCTCATATACAGTAAGGGTATGCTTTCTTTGACCTTCCTTTCCTGGCTGACATACCTCTAGAAGCCCTTGTTATTCTTTGCATTCTTTGCCAAGTTCAGCTCCAGCTGCACTTTGGCTTTCCTGACCCCATCCCTACACAACTGCACAGGATCTCTCTTTTAAGTCTAGTTGAGTTTGATAGGACTTAAGTATATTTTAAGTTAAACCACACATACACAGTTCCTGATCTGGGATACTGTATTGAATTAGGACTGAATCAAATCCTTGATTTGTCTGGTTATCAAAGGTTCATAACATTTATCATGTGACTGGTAGAGACAGAACAGAATTTAACAACCTCCTCTAGAAAGGAAAATACTAAAGACTAAAATTGATAGAAGCTATCTGTTAAGTCATTATAACGACAGATGAAGAGGCAAGATGATCTTGGGGATAAGCTCAGAGTGAGTCTGACTTTCCCTGAATCATTTGACCTTTTTGTCCTTCTGTCAATCCGATTGGAAAATTGGGTTGAAAGGGCTGGATGCTACTGTGAAAGTGAATTCTGCATCTGAACTGAACTTTCATAGGTCAATATTTTACTTTTTCCTAAGTGGGCATGACTCTGTCCTGTATAAATGATTTTTTAATTAAAATTGATTTTCTGCATTGCTTAGAAGTGAGCAGCATAATTACCCACAGCTACAAAGTAATCTGTTTACTGGCCAAGAATATTCTAGATATAAGTTCAGCAATTTTCCTGGTAAATGTTCACTCTTTTTATAAGCTTTATGAAAAAATATACTAAGGCCATAGACCATATCTACTCTTCCAAGCCTATCTTTCTCACAGAGCTTGGAAGACTTCCACATCTTTGCATTACATTTGTGCTTCCATGAAGCAGATTTGATTAATGGATGGAGTCACAGGTATGGTCCAGAATTGAAATGCAAGTGTTTCTGAGTTTTTATGACTCAGATATTATTCAGAACCAACAAAAATGCTGGAAGATTGCCTCATTTTACTAGGTTCTACTATAAATATAGCATCATAGAATCATTAAAGTTGGAAAAATCCTCTAAGACCATCAAGTCCAACTGTCAACCCAACACCACCATGCTCACTAAACCATGTTCCCAAGTGCCATGTTTACTTATTTTTTGAACACCTCCAGTGATGGTGACTCCACCACTTCCCCTGGGCATTTGATGTAGACCTGAATGGATTTGAAAGGAAAAACTTTACCCATCTTGTATCAGAAATTTAAAAGTAAGGAGTTTTTAGCAAGTGTTACACATATTGTTTTTAAGCAGATTTTTCCTTCTGGTACTGTACTATCTTCTTTCTACCTTTCTTGGGAGTCTAGCCCAAATTCACCTTCTTCACATAGCAAGGCTATCTTAGAACTGTAATGTCTTGTAAGTTCCTCATGACCTTCCCCCCCTTCCTAGATCTCTTTTTAGGTTTTCTGTAAGTTGACCAGACCTATATATTTGGGACAAAATGATTGGTTTCCATGAATTCATGGCTGCAGAGGAGAAAAAAGCTCTTTTTCATAACGTATTTCTTAATAGCTTTCCATTCTTCTCCCAGATGGCTTCTAGACAGAAGATGGATGGATGTGCTTTTGTAGGATGCTATTTTTAAAGTGAAGCAGTTGCTGGATGGTTAATGAATAAAGTAACAAAAGATGTCTGGAACTTTTTTTTTGACTGCTTCCGAGGACACACGTTTTTGTGTGTGCAAAGTAGCCTTGATTCTCTTCTCAGATGATGTAAGACAAGAGATTCCTAAAGTCCAGCTGGTTGCACCAGTCTGAAGCCATTCTGAGTTGAAGAAGAGTTAGACTTCTTTGGATACGTACATACAGTTCACTTCACAGCAAAAAAAAAGAGATGCATATGTGCAATTTGTGGGATATTTTACATTTATCTCCCCAAATCTACTTCCTTATCTTGCTTTTCATATTTAAGTGCCAGCTCATACTCTAAATCCCACTACCAGTACCAGATAATAAGTTTTGTTCCTTATTTATTGTACTTTAACAGCAACATAGTAGATAGCTAAGCACATGACTTTCAGTTGTCAGTTGCACTCCTTACATGAAGACCCAGCATCAAGACTACCATTTTATACCAGGAACTACCTTTAAGTACACAGAATTACACAACACCCTGTGAAAGTCAAATAGTGCTCAAAGACAATCTTCCCTTCTGTACTGTGGTGTAATTCATTGTCTGGGACATATTTCCAGATTTCTCAAGGAGCCTCATCCATGCATGAGTATTGGTATTTTCCACCTTTTTTCAGGCACATCTGCTTCCAGACTTTAGAGAAAAAAGACTTTCAGTTCTGTTTTCACCATAGACTCTCCTCTTACATCAGTTCAGTATCCTTCCCAGAAAAACTGTGCCACTGAACTTCAGTGAGTGCAATTTTTTAAGTTGCATGTCTGTAAATATCCACAAAAGATTTACTCTGAGTCTTCATAGTATTGTATTATGTGCACAGAACCACTCCAGGTTTCTCTTTTTCTTCTTTTTCAAGAAGTATTAACATTTACTGCTTCAGAATGATCCTTTCTGAGTTTGATGCTTTGTGAGTTTTCATTTCACTTTAACATTTAGGTGGTCTAACTGGTTTCATATCTATCTGGGAGGTCTAACATCAGCCTTGAAGACTCATTTTGTTCTATTTAGTTACCATATTGTGCTGCTCAGTACACCACTCCTGCACCTTCCAGGAAGGCGCACAAGTGCCTCAGCCTCAAGCACTGTGCTCCCAGCCAAGTTCTCCTTCTGGTCAAAACTCATGACGGCAAGCTCTCAGAGCGTATTCTCATGAAGTATGGCTTGCTGCTGGGTGACCCTTTTTCCACAACAAAATCCAAGTCTCCTGCCACTCATCTGGTTTAAACTGACAAAACTGCGCACAGAAGTCAGTGTGATCTCTGTACATTCTTGAGCTGAATTGCCTTAAACCTAAGCTTAAAGTGCTTTCCTAATCAGGACTTTAAACTCATTTAAAAAAGGAAAAAAGCTGGTGAAGGAACAAAGAGATCTCTCCCTGCACATTCATGCAGATCTGTGTCATTGAATAACAAACACTCATTTGAAACATCTAAACAGCAAGGAACATAAGCATGCATGACAGATCTATTATCAAGGCTAATGGCCTCACATTTTTTACAGAAGTCTGAACATAATCCTACTGTCTAAAGTAGTATTAAAATAATATGTGTCAAAATGATGCATATCTTGGAACTCTTCTGTCCATACCGTAGACAACAATGACTGTAAACTATTTATCTTATATGAAACTGCTTAACTGTAGAAAAATGCTAGGACTTCCATTTGTTGATAAGACAGTCATTTCTGATGAGTCTGCAACATCTAACGGCAGTTTCATTTTATCGGTTCCTGTTTCTTGTGCATTGTATCTTTCTTCTGACACCCAAAAGACTCAGACAACAAACTTACCTTTACTAATGTGGAACTTCAACATGTACGTGTTAGAGGAAGGAATTAAGTACAAGAGAATGCACGAGCCAAAAGTGAAAGAGAAGAAAAAAAAACCCAAACCACATGCGTAGTTCCTTTTCTCTTGAAGCAACATCTAAAGCTGCATGCTACTTTTATTTATAATACTTAGTATCCTGTTCAAGTGGTTTAGTAGTTACTGCATAATATTTAATGTTGGCCTAAAGAGAGAAAGAAAAAAAAGAAGTTTGCTTGCAGTCTTTTCTTTTTAAATATGGAGGGAGGTGTTCTTCAACATTTTCTGCTCAGAATGAAAACCAGAAATATATTTTCACTGGTTTAAACACTTGAACATTTTTGGTTTTCAGTTTTTCATGTAAAAATTTCTTCTAATGTTACAGGAAGAGACAGAAGTTTTACATTTATGTATGTTTTCTAAATAGAAATTTCTTATTCTCCTAACTGACCTAAATTCAGATTTTAAAAATATCTCTCTTCCAGGCTTGTCTGTGTCTTTTTCCCTGAAACACAGAGGTGAAAGACATCACTACAAAAGGAATTTAGAATCTGGTTTTCACGTAGGAACTATTCAGATTATGACAACTGGTTACAGGGCACTAATACACTGATGGAAAATGCATTTTCTTTTTAATCTGTTCATTACTTGGTCTTCTTTCCATTATAAAACAAACAAAGTGGATGGAGGTTCCTCTTTGACCTTGAAAATGTAAACAGGATTAACACTTTTTAGGTCACTGCTTGCCAGGGCAGCAGATGATGCTAGAGAAGCTGATAAAAGTACGAGCAAGCAGCATTAGGCTGATGAGGGGATTACAGTGGAGCATAGGGGAGCCCTGCCTGCAGCCACACTGGAGAACTTCACCCAGCCACAGGCTGAGCTCTGCCAGCCCAAAGTGACTAAGACCTGGCTCATCTGGGTGCTGGTGGGATGGGTGCAAGGAGCTAATGACACAGTTTAGACAAGGCTTTACTAGGGCATCTGCTGTTATTTGTGCTAAACTACTTCTGTTGCTACTAATAGCAGCAGTAATACCTTCACAGGTGTAATGGTTTTGTAATTCCTTGTTGACTTAAACCAGAAATCATCTGGACCCTACATGATCAAATATTTTCCCTGAAAAATGAAATAACGTTCGACATGACAAACTATGACTTAGATGTTGTCATGCTCACGTATTCATATTTTTAGTGCTTTGATGGTGAGCTTTCTGTTTCAGATAGACAAAAGATACTGATCTAGTCATATGTATATTACCAGCTCTGTTTCTACAGTTCAAGATCAGTCATGTTGCTATCTCAAATTCTTTCCCAGGATACTTACTTTAACTATTTTTCTTTTCTTTCTTTTTCTGTTCTTTCTAGTTGAACAACAGCAGAAAAGTGAAGGTGGTGATGACACGCAGAGCTTAAGCCCTCACCATGGCTTTGACAAATCACAGTTAAATGACTGCCCAAGAGATTCTGGCTGTTACATCTCATCAGAAAATTCAGATAATGGTAAAGAAGAAGCAGATCCAGAAACCCTGTCTGACATGGTGCAGTCAGTAACAATCACTGAGTCAAATTGATTCAGTCGTGCTGTTTTTCTACAGATTTTCTGAAAGGACAAATTTCCTAATATGATGGCACAGAAGCAGATCACAATATTCTCAACACAAAAAATCTACTTCTGTCTGCTGTGTGATGCTCTAGACTGTTCATATGTGGATATTTGATAGCTAAATGTTATCTGATATCTCATGCTTTTTCTAATGAATCCACAGACATTTCACTGAAAAAGTTTATATATATGTATTTATAAACATTTCTATAGCAAATGCATTTTCTATAATAATATAGAATTGTTTTAGGTATTGGTACATAACCTGGACATGTGCATTTCTGGAACTGTCCAAAATATAAATATTGTACATATTTATTTTAAAAAGATACAGATTACACTGTCTCTATTTTCAGATGTGTTTTGCTGATATTTGTACAGAATGTATTTTCATTGATATATCATCATAATAAAAAGGTCAACGCATATACATCCTACTTTGAAAAGTACCAAGCTAATTTCCATTAATATTAAAACCTGTTTCACACAATTATTCTCCAAAACGGGCTCTAAAGTAGACTATCATTTCCTATGCTTTATCCTGGGTGTACAAAAGAATCTGAATCAAGCTGTCTGTGTTCGTTGTCTTTTAGAGAACGTAGCCATCTGAAAGGCTTATGCACTGGCAGTTTCTTTATTGTTATTTTCACACAGATTCACATTTTTCCCAAGCATTCTTCTTGCAGACAATGCAAGCTAAGAGAAAAAAAAAAAAGTATTGATGCTGTGGTTTTATGAACATTTTCTGTGAAGCTCTTGCCTTTTGTGCGTGCTGTGAATTTTGTTAGTAAGAGATTTGTTTGCATACAAAACTCGGAAGCTAACATGGTTATTGTGCACTATTGTCTTTTACATGAGATTTTATTGTCATTTCCCACTATATTTTGCAATGGAATACACATTTTAACAGCCTGTCTTTTTTTAGAGTGCTTCTTTCAGTAATAAACAGAATCACATGATTGAGCCCTTTACAAACTACTTGATTTTTAATGTGGTCGTTCTATTTCAAAGATTTCTCTGTTCTAAGACTAACATAGCAAATGGCAACTCCACTGAGTATTTTTATCATGCATAATAATCTGTGTATCAAGCCAATAGAGAAACCTTTTTACTGGCTAATTAACCACATAATTTTTATCATTTAAGGCATTTTGCATTTATGTTTGAAAATTTCCAAATACTGCTGACAGCTTAAAAGAAAATCACCTTCAGAAGAGATGAAAAATGTTCCAAAACGAATATTTCTGGGGAAGCTATAAACAAATGGAAAGCTTTTCTGTCTTTGGGGTTTGTTGTTTTTTTTTGTAATGGACATGCTTCCTGTAGTTTTCATGACCCCTAAAGTGGCCACTGCTGTCATATTCCTAATGCCCTACTTTGAAGGCTATGGTATAAAAATGGCAGTTTAGAAAATTGCATTAATTAGATTTCAAAGATTTGAAGTAAACAAATTCTGTTTAGAAAAATAAGCAGGAATGGGATATGCCAAAATTTGTTTCTGGTTTTAACTTACTATTTTTGCTGGCAACAATCATCATCATTTAGTAGCAATGACAACATCTTGCCAGGCATGGTTTGCATGTAGAATCCCCTGACAGGATGGAGTATGTGAGAGATTATATCAAAGCACCTATGTTTGTTTCTAATGCTTTTCTAAACAGTAGTGTGTCATGACACTGAGTTCTGACTTTGCTTAATATGACTTTAATAACTTCTGAAATAATGTATTTGAATTGGCTTTAATCATCAGCTCATTCAAGAGAAGGACTGAAGTCAGTTTGAATTCCTCTAAGAGAAGCTGGTCTTCCAGCTTTTGTGGCAAAGGTGCTTAGACTTCAGGCAGCTTCCATCTAGATGTCTGTGAAATTGCTGAACCTGTAGAAGTATGCTAAGGTGAGTTTAAATATGATTATGACTGTCAAGAAACAGCTATGTTAGCTGGGTCAGGGACTAACAACCACAGAGACCAGAGATGTCCTATGATATAAATACTCTGAGAAATGTTTATTTGCATAGCTTTGCAAACAAAAATAGACCTCCCTAACTAGACAGTGTGACAGGCAAAGTTTTCAACAAAGCACAATACCCAACAGCTGCTACTATTTTACAGGAATCAAACTCTGCATAATTTGGGCTAATGGCAAGTGGATAAAGGTGTAAGGTTAACCACTCCTGTCTCTAATCAGTATGGCTTTGTCCAAAGGGCTTCCTGTTTAGAGAAATGTGTCAACTGAAAGCTTGTTCAAGACATTTGTAATTTCCTGTGAAGGCAGAGCAGATTAGATCTCAAACTGAGAAACTTCCGTTGTCTCAAGCTATTCTGAGAAAAAGAATGAGGAAATTTTGTACCACAAAGGAAAAAAAAAAAAAAAGCATGTTTCCTACAAGAAGTATACCCAGCCTTATTTCGTCTCTCAGTGTTCTTGTTAATCACACTAATCATGGATTAAACATTTTGCAAATCTCTCATTTGGTGATAACAGAGAGTCCACTGGTCCCTGAGGTTACAAAGCATACAAAAAGGTGCAAAACCAATCAGTAGCAGTAGTCGTGAAGCTAATGCGGTCAGCCCTACCAGCCTTTAGCAGGCGGGGGTTTCTCCTGCTACAGAGGGCCACAGTGCAGGTGCAGCAAACCCCCTTAGGACTGTGGCTCTGGACCAGCTGCTGGCTTGTGCATTGTGCTCTGTCCATGAAAGAAAGCCAGTGACTCAGAAAGACTTAGATGACCACAGAAAAAAAATCAGATGATGGTGGGCACCCTGGTGCTCTAGAAGGAACCACCTCTGGTCAAAGTTTTAACATCGTTTTTATCAGTGTTGATTCATGCTCAGCCCTGTTTGACTGATGGTCACAGCTGGCATCATTAACGTTAGAAGGCTGCTCTACCGTAACAGAGGTAGCAGAGCACCAGATCACAGCCCTGCAATCCATGTGGACTAGCCTGCAGATACCAAGAATCAGCATCCTGCTCTTCAAGTTTGGTAACAAAACTTCTGAAAGTCAGTGGGCACAAATGCAGCATTGTAGAGGCTAGCAGCAAGGAGACTTATGCATTCATTTTGCTGAGGTTTGAATGAGTACATGAAACATAAGGGCTGCAGTTCACTAGCTATGATATAAAAGCGGCCTTTATACCAGAGCATTTGCTCTCAGGTAGTGGCAATTAATTTCTGGCATTGTCAAGGAATCTGCATTATCCTGGTGGAACTATCAGAAAGGAAGGCTGATGCAGAGAGCAAAAGGCAATATGGAAAAAAAAAAAAGATACTTTGGGTGCTGTAAACCAGACAAGTCAGTTTCTAGATATTCAGACAGCATGTATAGAACCTGTCCCTTTCCCTGGAAATTGACTGTTCCATCAAGCCAAGATCAGTACTGTTCTTTCTGCCCACAGATACACACATATGTACATACACAAATCTGCAGTGTCAACACTTACAGGAAGACATGACACAGACTGTTTCACAGACTCTCAGGTCACATTAGCAGCTTGCTGTCTGTCCTAAGACAGCTTCTATGTCAGTTTAGCAACTGAGTGACATGTCATCATACATGGTTGAGCCTCTCTTCATGTCAGAGGGAAGTGGTCCTAGCATGTGTAGTAACAGCATGGCAAACCCCCTGCCTCTTCTTCACACCTCGAAGCTGAGGTTTTGGGTTATGTTAGTTACTGCAGAGGTTATCTGCATCACGCTCTGACGTCTGCTGGGTATGTATGTCATACTACTGCTTTGTGCAATGATGCTCTTCACTCAGTTCCAGGAAGACCTTGCATAGGATGGTATAAGTGTCTTCTTCCAGACTTCCGCATAATGCACTCACTTGCATCCCTGATCTTTGGTTCCTAGTTGGAAATGAGGAGATTTTTCCCTACAACTCAGGGGAGAATGTGAAAAAGGCTATAGTATGGCTGTGTAGAACATCCAATTTGTATGTCTCCAGTGTTTGTCTTACCTGATAAACACATCATCCTGCAGCTCCTTATCTTCCTCTGAAGTTCTAAGGGCTGGCCAGAGGGCTGGCACTAGCTCGCACCCTTGCCAACAGATTGACAACCAGCCAGTGATTCTGTCAAGCTCTATATTTCACCTGGTGCAAGAAGGACTTGTAGTTTCACTGGAAGGCTAACAAAGGTGGCATCATATCTATTTTGTTCTGTCCAGAGAAGGCCAAGAAACACCACTACAAGCACATGGCAAAAGGGACTAGGGAATAGTAATGCATTCAGGGAAACACAGCTGTTAAATCCACAGTGTCACATCATGTCAGCATAGCAAACAGCAGTCATTGCAATGAACCCGAATTTCTTCAGAAACAGCATATTTTCTTGGGAAACAACATGGGAGGAGGTCCATGGTGGACTAGGGGGATCTGAGATGGTCATTTCATTTTTTGTGGCTAGGCAGAATTTGGTCTAACATACCTAGTGATCTCTGCTAGGCAATCTGTCTGCTGACAAGCAAGAGCACAGAAAATCTGCCAGTGCCAAGAAGTCATGCACAAATAAGGGACAAGAGGGTAAGTAATGTTCCTTAACAGTTCACATACTCTGGCTGCTTAATTTAAACCTGGCCAGTGTTGCACAATGCATGTGTTCCTCTGGGCAGAGCCCACATATCCTCACCTCCTAAAGCCCATTCCCCCTGCCAACCCAATTAACCACATTAATGCCCTTCTACTCACTGATGCTCTGATATGGGGGCTTCTCAAATGATTCACGTTCAGTGCTCTCAGATTTCAAAGTCTGATTCTCCATGGCTCCTTTGTGCTCACAGTGAGCGAGGATGAGATGCATCCTTACTACCATCCCATTACTTTCCCATTAGAGAATATGCACAACCCAGGTCTTCCAGAATACCTGTCTTCCTTCCTCAGTGGGTGTTTCTGGAGGTGTTCTCCATGTATGGAAGGGCCCTCTTGTTGCATGCCATATATGAAGCTTTACAGTGGAATATCAAAGGTATAGACATGCTGTGCAACTCAGCACCAGGATACAGAAACAAGTCAGGAGAGTGGGTGGCCACAGGGGAGTTTTGACAGAGAGTGGGCAAGCTGGTTGACACTGTTTGGCTACCCGTCATGGCCATATGGATGAGGAAAGGTGTGGAAGGACTTCAACCTGAATCATTCCCAAGCCTTAGCTTTCCTGCAGAAGGAGCTAAATTGCATGAATCATAGCTACCCTGACTGCAAACTAACATAACTAACTAACATAACATTACTTGGTGACTTGGGACTGAGTTTGAATACAGCAGTATATACTCTGCCACCAAGACAGACAGTGTCTGCTGCTTCTATTTTCTCAGTTTTTGAAGCACCCTCATCTGGACACTACTGACCTCCTTTGCTTGGGTGTCCAGTACTCAGTGCAGGTCCCAATGACTGCTTCTGGAGCTGGTTAGCTCATCCAGATGTGAAAATCAGGCCCCAGCCTTTTGCCACTTTTCTGTGAACAGAAGCAACGTAATTTTAAGCTGTGCCTGTGACACACATTATATCACAAATATCTCTAAAATGTTCAACACCACATTAGAGATCAGTCCCTTGCTGGCTATCAAGAAAACATCCTCCAGGGAAAGCACTTCTTAAAACACTATCAGCAATAACCTTACACAGAGTGAAAATGTTCAAAGAAATTGAAAGAGAAAGTCACTCATGTGGGGAAAATAAACTTTAGAGAAAAATGAATACAGCAAAACTGAAGAACTTACATGCCTTCAAAGAAACCTCTCTGTATATCACCTAGTTTCTTTGCCTCCCAAGTTTGCTCTCATCTCTAACGAGGTGACTGATGCATCATTCTTTACACAAACATATTAAACCGAAAGGTAACATATTGGAAGAACAGTTATTTCTCTTTAAAAACCTTTGTGCTAAAAATATACAGTAAATACTTATTTTACTTCCTTGGCTATCTGTCTAGCTACATGACTATTTAAAGGCAGCTATGAAGTATCAGAAAGAGCTAGAAGATTATTAGCATAACTGATAGCTCTGCACCACTCTATAAATGCTATGAACATGCCTAAAGGACATCTACCAGTCATAGAATCATAGAATAGTTACAGCTGGAAGAGACCTTGAAGATCATCAAGTCCAGCCTTTGTCCTAGCCCTATCAACTTGCTAAAGGATTCCCCCCCAACGCAACTTCCACCCGTCCCTTAAACACCTCCAGGGATGGTGACTCAACCACCTCCGTGGGCAGCCTGTTCCAATGGCTGACAACCCTTTAAGGAAAGAAATTCTTCCCAGAATCTTAGTTCTGCTTTATTCATCTTAGTTCTGCTTTATTTTTAGTCAAAATGTATTAGCAATTTTAACTTCATTAAGAAAAACATGCTTTGTAACCTAGAATAGGCTTCCATCTGGGCTTTGGAGGGGTTGCTTTCTCATCTTGCTATCAGAGTGAAGGCAAAGCCAGCATTAATGGAAGTGGTCGTGTGACCAATAACTTTGTCAGCTATGGCTTCCCTTCATCAGAGAAAAAAAAAATGGGAAACTTGACTGGTTTGAACTGAAATTGTGGACATATGTAGAACTTAGCTAATGAATCAAAAATACTCTATATTGTGAAAAGCATTAAGACTGTGGCTAGAAAAAAAGACAATGTCTGAGTGTCTAGCAGAACAGGCTGTGTGTATGAGAGAAGCTGTAAATATTCTCACTTAAACTTTTAATATAGCAGTGAATATACATTTACTATAACACTGTTTTGCCCTGTGTGGCAGACCAACCACCTGTAATTCTTGCACAAATTCAGTCCCTGCAGCACCATAACTTCACATTTTATTCTGGAGGACCACCTAAGTCATACACAACTGGCAGAGAATTTAGACATTATTTGCACAAAATAAACAAATTTGTGTGAGACACAGTTCAACAATTTAAGATTCTAGATAACAGGATTAGCTACATACTGTAGAGTACTTCACAGTCTCAAAATTGAGTACAGGGGATCATTTAATTAAAACCTATTCAACTGAAAATCCTATTTATCTGAAACAAATGTTTGTCCTATCTATAATATCAACAAACTATTCACATGAGCAACTAGCAATAAACAACAGAAAGATGCACAATGAATGCCAATTAACACAATTTGCTTTCAAATAAACTTGACGTGTATGTATACAGCTTTAGTACTGTCCTGTGTATCCATTATAAAGGTCAATTAACCTCAATTGCAGCTAGTCAGCTTGTTCTAAAACAAAATCAGCATAAGATACCTTTTTTTTTTCAAATCAGCATCTCAGCAATTCAGTTGCCTGGCACTGAAGAACTTCCAAATTGCTAAAAGTCTTTGCTAAAAGTTTTATTTTAGGAAATTAAAAAAAAAAGAGGGGATGGTGAGATTGGCTGAAATTGGTGATGTGCCACAGTGTGGCTGCAAAAATCTTTTAAAAATTATTCATTATTCAGTGTATAATCATACAGACATACAGATTCAGAACAACAAAGTGCTTTGATATATATGTGCCTCAAAGGATGAAAATCTTCCTAAGCAAAGCTTCTGATGCATACACTAATCCAAGACCTCACTAACAGATCTCTTGAAATAGAAATCCTTGCTGAAAATGGCCTGTGTGCTTTAAACACTATCAAAGAATTTTTTCCCCCCTCCCCCCTTTGGCTGCAGAATGTCAGCATTTATGGTAAAAGGCAATCAGGTATTCACTTGTTCTGCTTAATCAGGAAGAAATAGTACCACATGAGCACTGGGAGCTCTTATTTGGAATTGCACAAGCACCACTAACTGAAAGGGCCATCAGTGTTGTAGAAAGCAAAGGGAAGTGGTTTGAAGTCTGGCATACTGGCATGTGAAAGAGACATTTGCATGACACTTTAAATGAAAATATTTGTAATTACACTCAGGAAAATAGAGGTGAATCGTTGGACTTAGGGAAATGCTTGTTTTCTCAGATGTTAGTTAAAACCAAAACAAACAAAACCCCTAAACAAATAAAATCGAAACCCACTATGGACTATTGATCACTTTGCAGGATGTCATCCAGTGGCTATTTCAGCAGCTGACCACACCAGCCATTGAGTCAGGTTTGTATTCAGTCTGTCTGTGTTTGAGAGCCTGTTTAACTCATTTCTTGAAAAATAACATGAAAGGAGATGGCTGATATCATGAATCACAATTCTGGCCCTACCAGATTCTTCAAGAGTCTTTTTGAAGCTGATGATAGTTATAAAATTACTATAGTGGTGTCTTCTCTCTTTAGAAAATAAAACATACACGACTGTACAAAGACCTAGGGGGAAAAGAGATTGCTTTCTTGGAGTGTACTAACAAAACTTCATTCACAGAAGGTTAACAGGGGCTCTGTGCTTTCTGTGTCCTTTATGAACTTCATCTTTGCTGTAGGCAGACAGCATTCAGTGCTACAGTGCAATTTTCCCAATGCTACTGCTACTGAGGCTCATGGAATATAAAAAAATATGCTAAAAATTGAGACTATAATTATACCAGACACAAAACTGTAGGTGTCTCTAAGGCCTGTGAAATGCTTACTACTGCAGTCTAAGAACTAGAGAGTCTCTTAACTACATTAGAGTACCCTGACTCACTGCCTCATCCTACTTCAGGGCTTAAGTGGTGATCTTTACCTCAATTCATTGCTATAGCAAACATAACACTCCATTACATTGTTTAACTGGTTAGGATTACATCAGTAAAAAGAGCAACTAGTAATCACAAAAAATAAGAATCATATCCGTGGCCAGGTGGCATGTGCTTTGAAAATTCAGCTACAGCCATCAGCAAGGTTCATGACTACAGAAGTATTTAAAATTTTTGTTTAAATTTGTTCATGTTGCTAAAAGAAGCCCTCCTAAAAGAAAGTCAGTGTCTGAATCTTAGCATTATGGTTTCAGCATGGGACAGATGAAACCAAATGGCTGGATTGGCTAGCTAATGATGAATGTGGTTGATCTGTATGGACTAGGCTAGAAATCTTCTACCAAAGAAGATTTCTCTTTCATGGAAAAAGAGGAAATATGCAGTTATTGATCCAGGATATGCTGACATGTTGCAGCTCTTTCAACTAAAACCAAAATACTATTATTTCTCACTAGTTAAAAAGCTTTGCAATGAAACAGTTCTGTACCCCCTTAAGAACTATTTGCTAGATGAAAGCATGCCTCATAAATCATGAGGTTTGGTCTGGTAAGGTTATGAGAAATAGACCATCTGAGTCAGCCAGCTTGGAGTAAGGTAATACCTCCTAAAAGGCATCCTGAACATCATCAGGGTCTTGTGAAACAACATTTTGATTAGCTAAGTGAAAATGAATCACAAGTGTTGGCATACAGCTATGCTATCATTTTATTCAAAGAATGATCAATTGGTAGCAGAGTGATGAAACATTAAACAGAAAGATCAATTCAAGACATTATAGTCTTACAAGACTCTTAGATCCTCTACTCAAGACCTGATAGTTTCCACAAGACTTATCAGACATGAACAATAATTACAAAGATATGGTAATTGAGGACATTAAATCAAGCATGTGAGCTAGATCTGCTGTCACAGCAAGAACTTCTTCACTGAGAACTGGCAAAGAAGGATTTTCTTCCCCCTCGACTGGCACAGCAGGATTCTCCTGCAGCCACTGGCACAGTAACAGGTTCCACTTTAAATCTATCTTATCTACACCCTGTTGATGTAATTCAGTTAATTGCATGCATCAGTCTTTGGAGAAATCTTTCATACTACTAGTTATGTCCTTGGATGAGTATGGTAGCAATCAAGCACTGCAGTGGCACACTCTTGCCTGCTAGTTCTGAAGTCTTTGCTACAGAGCCAAGAGTCCATTTAAGCACCAAGGAACCAAGAAGCCCACAAGATCATCTAAGCTTTTAAATGCTATCAATTACTCAAGAATGGCTGTGTCATAAGCACAAATGTTCACCATGGTGCAAAGCACTATAAGTGGAAAAGGTAGCCAGAGTATGGCTTGATATTTTAAAGAATTTGGAGGGGAAAAAAAAAAAGAAAAAGAAAAGGCAGGAAGGAAAAAAAAAAAGGAAAGAAAGAAAGAACGGAAAAAGAAATAAAAAAAGGAAGAAAAGAAGAAAGGAAGGAAGGAAAGAAGGAAGGAGGAGTAAAACTGAAAGAACTGCAAGGAAGGCCAGACAAAACATTCACCCAGACAGCTGAGCCACAGTTCTTCTATAGACCATGGCAATATTGACTTCCACATAAAATCCTACTTTTTTTATGGGAAAGGTTAACCTTCTACAACTTACTTACTCATGAAATATAAGGTGAACAGAGACACTGATGTAAATGATCCAGTATATTAAAAAATTAACCAAGCCAGGAAACATTCAAAGTTCTGTTATAAATTATCTTTTAAGGTCTGGGATAGCAGGCATAGTGGCTGTGCCAAGCCCTAAAAACTTGAATAGCTGGATTTAGATGGAAACTCTTTTTAGGGTCATTCTCTAAAAGATATAGGGACTTCCTGCCCCACTCATCCTTTGAAGATAAGGTTAAAAAAAGGTTATAGATAGCCTATTGTATTGTTGGGAGGGGAAAGGTGTTAATAGAGAGAGCATCTGTCACTTGGCCAGCCCAATCCTAGCAGTTTCAAAGAAGCAAGATATAATAACAACTGTTTGATCCCTTCCTATCCTATCCTATCCTATCCTTTATAAGGATGGTGGAGAAAGAGGCAGACATGGCTTGGTTAGCTTTTGATGTGAACTGAAAAATGTTAGGCTGTGTTGTTCTTCTTCCCCTATTGCCCTCAGACAGTAATCAGAGAAGTAAGTAGCCAAAACAAGCAGAGAAGAACTGAGCTTATACACTGCTAACCTGAATAATAGAGTTTTTCCACTTCTCTCTCTGGCCTAGGACATCAGAGAAATGAGTTCACACCTCCCTCCTTTATTTTTAACTACTATTCCACTGAGTCAGAGAATTTGTGGTAATGTTTGGAGTCTGAAAGAGCAGGAGCCTATGAAGAAATTCCCCCAGACTTCCCACTGACTGGGGAACTGAAAAGCCTGTAGGTGTTAGGTCCTAACTTAAGGCTTGGTTGCATGAAATAGTCTATGTGAGGGAATAAAACTGCACGAGATCTCTGTACAGAAAATTTTACTCTGCTGCAATACAGAAATTATTTCCTCTCTATGAAGAAACTATGACTGTGGGAGCAGATTTTGTACAGAAGATCAGTTCCAATTAAGCCCCAAGTAATACTCATGCACATATTTCTTGAAGGAGACAAAGAAGAAAATTGCTAAACTTGAGATCAGAGCTTAGAGATAGAATGAGTCCCTCTCCCCATAGGACTGTCCCTTCTTAGTTAGGTTTACAACTTGCCAGCATTTGCTGAGATGAATGGAAAGGTTTTGATACAGAATGAGAGAGCCTTTAAAATGAATTGTACCTTTCCTTTAAATATGAGTAATGTACTAGCTGGTGAGAAGTAAAAGGGACAAAACCAGAAAGGTGAAAAAATCTTACCTTGGGGACAAGATCTGATATAGAGATATTTGCTATGTAGGCCATATTGAAAATCCCTATAACCCTTTGGAGGGACCTTTCTGATCCTGTTTACCCACTGATTGGTGAAGAACAAAATTAGTGTTGGGTCACCATGAGAAATTCCCCAGGAAACGAACTTCCTCTGACAGGTGTATTGACTCTGGCTAACAAAAAATGCCAAAAAGATTTTGTATTTGAGAAGAGGTTTGAGGTTACCTTGATCCAGTGTCCCCGCCTTCAGTTAGCTTATGTGAATCCAATGTCCCATACCTTTGCAAAGCCAAAAGAGACAGCAGACTATGCAGTCAGCTGGGTTTGGGTTTCACAGTTCTTTTCTTAATATGTGAAGCTTTTGTGAGGGTCACACAAGTTCATCAGTCAAGCATGGAGCAACCCAGACACCATGTCCTCACATGTTCAAAGCTCTTTACAATCTGCAGTGTTTTAATACTGTCTGAAGTAACACACCCAGCCAAAGCTAGTTTCTCCTACTTTTGCCTGAAGGTGAATTAGTGGTAGCGGTTTTTACACCACAATTTCTCAGACATTCTAAAGTCAGTTGGTAACTTATGTGGTCACTTTTTAGCAAGAAGGCTGCTTGTGCAGTACCTGCCATACATGCTATTAACTATCTGGCACTTGATCATTCTTTTTAATTTAACTGAGAAAGATAACTTCTTGTGACTAGTCTCTTCAGAAGGTGACTTACTTCCTGTGTAATTTCACTTTGTGTACCATGAAAAACAACAATGCTGTTCATCTCTTTGTGTCTCCTCATTTTTAGCTCTAAGGTATACAGCTTGGTACTGTTGCACATTATGCTAGAGGTCTATTAAGCAGCACACTGGTGCACTGATCTGGAAAAATGTAGCAGTCAATGATGCTGGCTGCATTCAGCACATGTCTAGTAAATTGTGGGCACATTCTCTGCATTCCTATAAGAGGTGCTGAGGTAAAAGAGAGAAGCTGTACAACCTGCACCCATGATTGATTGCCAGCACCAAAATGTTCCCTCAAAGTGCTCCGCTGCTCCTTTGCCACTTTTGATCCAAGGGGTATGTCAGCAGGAAAGGCAGAGACAAGGAGAAAGAAGGGTGCAGGTTATATCACTGTCCATTACTCTTTGTGGGTAAGGTCTTGGAGATGCTGCTAGCTCCCTGAGTGCTCCAACCTGGCTTTGGGCTGGAAGCCAGATAAGGATTTAGGAAGCCATAACTAGTTCCTCACCCTGCTTCAACAAACATGGATTCAGCAATGCTGAAGTTCTGGCCCAGGACTTTTGCTGAACTTGGAGTCTGGGATTGCATTCTCTGTTCAGTCTGAGATTGGAAGATTTATGCAGAATTCATTCACAGAGTTTTTAATTCTTTGCAGGCAAAACAGTGTGTCAGCAGGTATTGCCTTGCTCTCTGAAAGAAGTAATCATCTTTAGCAGCACTTCCAGTCAGAGGGTCTCCAGGGCTGACTCCAAGTCAAGCTCTGCAAAGTCCAAGGAGATGTTTGAAACACAGGACTCTGGATCTAGCTCCAAAGCCTTTAAGATATTTTCAGTATATATATATATATCACATGGCACTCCTTGGAAAGTATTGCTGTCCCTGTATTACAGGTGTAAACTGTAACATAAAGAGACCCAAGTTTTGATAAAGGCTCCTATGCAAATCAGTGGTGGCTGCTATTAGCAGTGATATCTTGCATTTCTCTGTGTTCTCTCTGGATCATGTACCCCTGACGGTATCAGCACCACAGTGTTCACTAGTGTGAGCTGGCAGAGGATTTGGAAATAACCTCTTAGTTGCCATCTGTGAGTAAGCTTTGAAGCAGTGCCTGTCTGCCAGGAGCAGTGAGACATCAGCTGTAAGGTCACGCTGCCTGAGCAGTTCCCATGCTGCCAGGTATCCCTTGCAAAGCAGTCTCACCCTTCAAATCCCACACCAAGTGCCCAGACAAGTATCAGGAACAATGCTGAAGCAAACCATTAAAGAAAACAAAACAAAAACCCTTGCCTTGAAAACTGCTTCTGGATGAAGATAGATATATCCTCTGATCACTGGGTGTGAATTAATATACTCTTCCTCCTCTGACCCTGCTGGTTTTGTCATCAGTACACTGGTGGCAGCCATCTCCCTCCTCCCTAAACTGCCAGCCTCACATTTGCACAAGAAGGACAGACAAGTTGAGAACTCCTTATCAAACAACATCTCATGGAGGGTCTCACAGTTCCAGGTCACAGTAGTGCTGGTCTCCATTAGGGGCACCCAGGGAAAGTGTCCTAGCTGCAGGAGCTGCCATGAGCAGCACAAGAAGCATGGGCAACGGGATGGTGTGGAAGGTCCCAGCCCCTGTGCAGGAGTGGGGAAGGGGAGGTGAACACCATAGCATGATGGCTACACCCATGTAGGGTGGGGTGAGGGATGTCAGAGCCTCCCAAAACTCCCCAAGAACTGACAGCTCAGCTGCTAAGTGCTCCTCCACATTGTAAGTAGACTGGGAGGGGACTGCCTTTCGAGTAATGAAGACATCAGAATTTAATTTATTTGTCTTTGCCCTAAAACTGTGGCATTAGAAAGCTCCTGTTTTCTGTGGGGTTATAAAGGATAACAAATGTACAGAGTGGCCAGAAGACCAAGCCCTGGCAGATGAGGCAGGAGCCATGCTGAGGAATACCTCATGTTAAACAAGCAAGATAATTATTCTGCTCTACTTAGCATCGGCTAGGCCTCTTTCAGAGAACAGCATTCACTTTGGGGCACTGCATTTTAAAACAGACAGAGAAATTGGAAAGAGTTCAAATGGGAGCCACAAAAATGATTAAAGAGTTAGTAAATAAGACCTCTGAGAAAAGGTTACGAGAGTGGGGCCTGCTGGGTCTGGAGGAAAGAGGACTGAGGGGAAGCATTACTGTCTACAGATATGCAAAGGGCTGTTATGGAGAGGATGTAGACCAATTATTCTCATTAGAGAACAAGAACAGAACAAGAAATAATGGGTTTAAGATGCAGCAAGGGGGAATTTAGTTTTAATATTAGGCAAATGTTATAACTATTGGAAAAGTTAGGCAACTAAACAAGTTTACCGAGTAGATTGCAGAATTGCCCTTACCAGAGAAATATCTGCCTGAGATTAGAGACTCATCTGTCAGATCTAGACTAAGACTAGTGAAACTTAGAATCCTTCTGTAGTGCATGGGGATATTCCTGAGGCCCTCAAGGGCAGATGATGAGGGCTCCTAACAAACAGAAAGCTATCAATTCAGAGGAAAATCAGAGGTTTGTGTAAAGATGCATGCATGTGTATGTATATGAATACCGCTGAAGTTAACATTAAACAACAAAAGAAATGTTATTGTTAGTCATAGCCTTTATTATTTTCCTATATTTGGTCCCAAAATGCCATGCGTCCACATCAGTCTTTATCCAGCACTATGGAAACAATGAGTGGAACATCAAAAAAATTGTATATACATTTTTGGATCCCAATACTGCATTTTTTCCCCACAGGATGATGAGCTTAGCAGGAAGCTCACAGAGGTTGATTTACAACCAAAAGAACACACAACACAGAAGTTACTGCATTACTGCCATGTACACTACAGAGACAGCTCCATCATTTTCACCCCTACGCCTAGTTCAGATACAACTGCACTACTAAAAGCAGGTCCTTCCTACTCAATGATTGCCTCAACTGAAAGCCAGAAAACATCAAAGGTGCAAGCAGGGAACCAGAGACAGTAATGGAAGCACTGAGTCACTCCTACTACTACTTGCTGTGTTTGAACAATGTAAAGCCTGATAAATGTCACTTTGTTTCTATAAAAACAGAGTGCGAACAAAGAAATAACAGTATCTGAAACTCAAAACATACGCTTATATTTAATGACCACTACCACTTCTGTGAAGTTCTAAATGCTTTGAGAATCAACATAAGCAACCACTGTGCCTTGGAAGTTTAGTAGCTATCAATACATTTGTTGATTTTTTTTTCTAAAACATTATTTTTACCTTTTGTCATTAAAAGAACATCCAATCTAAGCCAAAAAGGCTCATGCACTTGGTCCACTCTGAACCTCAAAGGCTATTCTGATAATTTTGAAAAATTTGGACTAACTAATACAATCAATTGAGGTTGCTGACGAGGTAACTTTTATGTAACTTTTAGCCTAAAGTGAGATTTTATGCTAAAGTTATAAATTCATTTGAAACAGGAAAAGAAATGGGGTGGAGTTCTCATAAGCAAAGTGTTGATCCAACTGTGAAACACTGAAAAGTGTGAGAGTGTAGCCAAGTACAATGATAAACTACTTATTTGCTAATATACTGTAGTCATCTACTGTATGAGGAGAAACACTACTCTTCTTGCTTTAAGTCAGTGCTCTGTAGAGGCCATCATCACTGACCAACCTTTTTGTAACATTTTTTGAGTATCATAAAGGCAAGCAAGGGCCATGTGTTGATAAGGAACTAGTTTGAAATGTCAGCCTTATGGGAGAAGGGGCCAACAGAGGTAGCTGGGTTTTAGGGGGTTTTTGTTGTTTGTTTTGCTTTTTTTTACAAGTACAAAAGGATTAAAACCTTCCTGCTCAGGAAGCAAACCCTGAGGAAAAGAAGCCAAGAGTCTGAGAGGGCTGTGAACCTCATAGCCACAGCAATAATTTTGCAAATGACTAACAATAAGGAGTCGATAATCCAAAGGATGATCTGTGAAGTGAAGAGCACCAAATTACTTCAGGGAGAAAATCAATTATCTCCAATGCAGCTATGTGGCTGCATAGCCTACAATATGCAAATGCAGAAAAGTTACCATAGTTATAGAAACCTGAAAATCAAATTTAAAAGAAAAAATCCAAGGAATTTTACAAGAAACACTGAAAAAATACCATCCTTCTGAATGGATGCATATCTGCTTTATTGTCACAACTGCATGTTATTCTTATATTCTTCATCACAAAGGCCGACAGCCGTCTAGAGATGTCAGCATCTATGAAAGATATGTTGCACCGTGGTGAAAGCAGAATGGGGTGGCTGGGTCTGGGTACAGAAGTCAAATTACCATCAAATACTGTGGGCAGATTTTTAACATCTTTTCTCTTGCTGATTGGTGTCTTACTCCAGAACTGGGTCACTGAAATTAATGGAACTACTTGCAAGTAAAACAGTACTCAATGTGCCTTAAAGCACCAGAGTCTAACCCACAGTACATACTGAAATGTCACCTTGTATTTTAATATATATCAGATTAGGGGGATTTTTAATTATTATTAATTTAGAAATAGATTCCTTATTGGGATCACTCTTTTTTTTACTGGAAGCACAAATGTCTTTAGAGGAGACGTCTGAACATTTAGCCACTTCTTACTAAAAATCCCATTTTCATGCTTGTGTAATCCACATTCCCTGAAGGTTTTGAGAGAAAGAAGCTTATTGTTGATGAAAAGGGAGAAGTGCAGCCTAAGGGCAGCTTGGGAACTCCAGATGGATAGAGGCCTCCAAGGGGAGGGTGAGTTCCTTGAGCATCTGCTGGTAAGCCAGGAAAATGACTGCATGGGATAGACCTCATTTACATTTCAGTTAAGCACTGGGTTTGGGCACTTTGGCTAAAACACATTTAACCTTTGGATTTAAGCATAATAAAATACTATTACCCCTGTTGGGGGGTAATGGGCAAAAGAATTGTATCAATTGTTACGGAACTAAGAGTTTTCCTAATTACAGGCACCGCCTTTAAGGCCACACAAGAAAAACCTCTGAAGAGGCTGGGAAAGAAATGAGATAAGGCCAGTTTCTTCCAGAAGAGCTTATTTAGGAGCAAGGATTTTTCTCAGCCTCCACATATCACCAGTATTTTCTAAAAGTGGGAACAGAATGGCGTAATTTCCAGGACATCAAAAAGAGTTGAAAGTACTTGGATTCAAGTCAGAGAGAGAGAGAAATCTAATCAAGGTACATGGATAAGAACCTCCTAGCCTTATTACATGTACACCCCAGGCCACATGTTATGAAACCAAAGATTGCCTCCAAAGATGGTTTAGGTTGGCCCATGAAGTTCTGTGTTCTTAAGACACCCTTTCTTCTGTGTTGCTGGGCATTGCTGCTGAGTTAATTTTCAATCCTGAATTAAACTGATACTGCACCAGCAAAAGCATGTGCACTGAAGTCCCATTGAGGGAACTCTTCTTTTTCATTGGGTACAAAGTAGAGCTGAGTGGCCCTCAGAATAAACATTTATAGAAAAACCAAGTCAGTCATGGCTTTGACAGATAGACAAGAACTATTGTGCAAGCAGTGCCTCAACTACACTCCTCATTCCTTTGGAGCAGCACTGAGTTATGCACAATCACTTGCTATAGTATATGATGTATTCTAATATTGAAAATATGTACAAGGAAATAAATACTAATAGCAAGATGTACAGACTACACGCCATAATCTATGCTGCTGGGCATTCTTTTGGTTAGGTTCATTAGTATCAAGAATTACCATAATAGACAAACACACTGGTGTGCCTAACACAGCAATGGAAAAGAGCTGTCTCAGAAAGAGGGTTTATGAAATATTTACATACCTTAATTTTGTGAAGGCACTTAATGAATACATAGGTCTCAGGAAAGTTTTCTCCTAACAGCTATTTTGTAGTTGGCCAATACTCTGCAACTTGAAAATCAATATCCTTTCCATCAGCTTCTATTCTCACTCTTATTGTCAACCTGCAAGTCCAGTCTGAGGCAGACACAACATTTAGCCTTTTATAAGACAGATCTCACCAAGTATTCAGCAAATCTTGACAAGATTTTTTTTTTAGGTAACATAGGGATTATGTATATATATTTTAAGATAACAGAGGAGATCGTTGTCAAAGTAACAGGATCTTTCAGCCATTGTGTCTAGTATTTACTCAGCAATGGAAATACTGTATTGAGGAAAAAGTGGGGTATTTTTATTAGTCTATCCACGTGTATATGCCCATCAGCACCAAATGCATGCTGTGTAGTTTGAATTTCCATTTCTGAGTTATGTGAAACCTCTGTGAAGACAGCATGCAGAAATGAAACTAGGGCACCTGGTGCAATGTATTTTTGTTAAAAGTATTTTGAAGGAAATAAATGTTGTGAGAGTTTAAAGCACTGCACCAAAGATATTCCTTGTCTCACAATTATATCTTGAGCAGCAGAAGACTGTAAAAGCATTTCTATTCCATAGTTTCATACTCTGATGAAAAGATCTACAGTAAATAGTTCTGAAAGAGGAGATCTCTACAGTGACAGTTTCCACAAAGGTATTAATGTGCAGTACAAATTTAACGAGCACTGTCAAATGCTGTTTTACCTGACACTTGGGGGAAAAGGGAGAGGAGTGAAGGAATATACACTCAAAAAGCTATTTCAAAGCCTGCTTCAGTCTGGAAGAAGCAAGGCTTCAGTTACAGCTGCATCAGTTAAAACGCAACAGAAATTAGGTAGAATAGATCCATTTAATTTTGGGTCCAGTCAGAATGCCAAAAGGTTTATAACCCTTCTTCTGCAAACGTGCCACGGGATTTTTCATCCTCCCAGCGAGACATCAGAGTTGCCTTCAGATGCTAAGCAAAAATGTACTACCTCCAGCTGCTCAGTGCCTCCTGTGAGGGTGTGGGGACGAGGCTGGGCTGACTGGGGACAGAGTGCCACCTACCGTGGCATCAAGCCCCGTCCTTCTCTCCAGGGCTGTGCAAAGGGTGGCATCAGTTTGCTCGAAACCACTGGCAAAACTCCCTTGGCTTTGGTGGATTTTGTTTCAAGCCCTAAGGGCTGTATTAGCCCTGTCTCTCTTGGCTAGTGAGAGCCGATGAGATCACAGCATGCCGCGTATGTTGCTCTGGGTCTTAACAGTCCCAAACGCACAGCACTGATGCCGGAGAAGACTTAACTGCAACAAGCCTGGTGGTCAGTTTCTTGGAATCGTTTGCGTATTATCTCTTGCTCCTAGGGTAACCGGGCTATTGTACCACCAAAAAATCCACTTCTGGGCTGCTCTTTCGCATTATAATTTCAGAAAATGTAAAACACTTCTAGATAATATCAATTTAATACCTGATACAGCCTTTGTCATGGTATTATGCCATACCCTTACAGGATGATGGACTCCAGTCTCATATGGCTTTTCCTTAACTACTGTGATCATCTATCCATTTTGCTATTCAGATAGAACAGAGCTTGCTCAGACAGAAAAGAAAAATGTTATAGTCACATAGAATAACATAGCTTTAATGGAAGACAACACTTATTCTGTGTTAAGAAAAATAAGATCTGGAAAACGTACAAGGAAAGACGCAACTGTGATGAGAGCTCCATAAGCTGCAATAGCCAGCAGTGCCACACTGAATGGGTGCAGGAGGGGTTGCAAAGCACCCAGCTGGATAGAGATCTAAAGCAGGAGAAGCAGAGAGGTGGATCAGTTCCCTAGCAGCACTCAGTTCCCCCAAATCATTTAAAATGCTTGTGCTTAAAAAGAAAATTGCTTTTTTTCCTCCATTTCTTTTGCAGTCCTTATGGACTTACAGTACAGGACAGAGAAAGTCCTGAAGTATAGGAAGGAGAAAGATTCATGTTTCTGTCAAAAGAGGACCAAACAAAAAAAAATAGATAATATATGTTGTTTAAAAATGGCATAGGGGTGATAAGCTGATTTTCATGACAGGCCATCTATGAATTATCTCATTAAGATTATCATAGTCTGCAAGATAAACCACTTTTTTCTTAGGACCGCCTTTTACAGGAAGAGCTCTGCTCCTAACTGTTTGTTATACATTTGAGCTAAAATCTATCAATCTGCACTAAAAATTTAAAGAGTTCTTCTGAGAACTGGGAAAAGATTTCAGCTAACAGATCTTTTTGTCTAGTGAACTTTCCAGAAAAAAACAAATAGGCTTTCCTTGTCCTGATCAGATTTTAGGGTTGCACAATTCAAACCTAAAATATATAAACCGATCACACAGAAACAGGCTTATCCACAGCATTCTTAGCCACACACAGAAATCAGAATGAAGGAATGGAATGGCAATGAATTACTAGCTCTCTGTGACTGCAGGTAACAGTCAACTCAATGTTATTTTAATGGGACATCTACAGTATGAAGCCAAACTACCAAAAAGGTTTAACTATTTGGCTCTCAATCATGTATTGTTTGGAGCTATCCAGACATGCTGTATTTTCCCTATTAAGCCAAAATGTGTAATCCAACTTCAAAAAGCTCCGTATTACTACTTGTGTACATACACAGCATGATATATAACTATTGCTTTGCTGTAAAAAATGTAAGAGCAACAAGGTGCAAACACAAATCTTTCAGTTTGGATTATTTATTTCCACTGAACTTGCAAAACCTTTCTTTACCATTTCTTTTTGGTTTATTTTGCTGATATGTTTATTGCAGGTTTTGTGTATGTGTAGCAGTTGTCTAACTGTTTCTTTTTGACTAGACATCATTATATAGCTGCATCTATCCTACAGTTCTCCTGTCATACATACTGCTTCTGTAAAGATGGTTTCCACAGCATATGGCAGACAGAAAAGGACAGGTAGCATATTGTATTGTTCTTTGGATCCTTTTCAGCAAAGTAAGGGTAAAGTATTGATGTTGAATGATATGAACTGAATCTATGTCTATGTCTGCTTGTGAGAGAGAGGATAGCTACAGTGGGAGTAAATAGGTAAGAAAAAAAAGGGGAGTAAGTCTGTTGTTCCCGCAACTGAAACTGTCAAGGTCCTTGGGAAAGGGAAAAATCTGAAAGAATTAGCGTTTGTCAGCTCTGCTCACTTTGGGACTGTCTGACAGCAAGAAAAGAGATATTATATTAAGACTGGAAACATTTGGGACTTCAGAAGCAGTCCTGCCCAATGAGACTGTTTCCACATAGTCACAAATGTTTCTTAGACCCACAACATAAACATACTGCTGCATTTTTATCAGTATTTTGTATTTGGTAAAAATATTCTGAGGCTTAAGGGCTCAGTGCCCACAAATATGCTGGCACACAGATCCCACATATCTTGCAAAATCTACTACTATCCTGTTGTGTGCATACACAGTAGCTGACTTTTCAATATGCAATATTGCATATCTGGGCAGCAGGACTGAACCAAAAGCATGGCAATGAATTTCTGGCTGCAAGAAGGTACTGATGCAGTCCAGCAAACCTATACACAGCATAAGAAATCATCCAAGAAAGAGAGAGAAAGTTGGCATGGGACTTCTATTTTATTGTGATTGCACAGAAAGACTCATTTCTGCTTCTGTGGATGGATCATTTCCATTAGCAGCACACACTGCTAGAATGGCTCTAACTTTGCAGTATCTGCTTCCAACAAACTTCTCTCCAGGCTAAGCAGACACTTGCTACTCCTGTGACAGTGTACAGGGGAGTGATGCTCAGAAGGGAAGACATGCTGTGGCTAAGATCTCTGCTTGTCTTGGAGGAGTAATCTGACTAATGTCGGAACAATTCCATCAGTATTGTCAGAAATAGGTTTAAGAGCCCTCCAGGTACATTGGAAGCCTTGGCACAGAAACAACTAATGCAAAGTGGATGCCAGTTGACCAGAGGTTCTGGCAAGGTATGAAACAACACTAAAGACCTTGACTTAGGCTAATGAGCCTGAGTTTTCTTCTGTGTTCTCCACATTTCTTTTCCTATTTCAGATGGACTACGGTAGGTAAGAGGTATTATAGGATATGTTGTCAAGTGCTATTGGTTTCATGTATTGCACTCAGAAATAAAACCAAACTGAGCTTGTATAATGCTAGATGAGCTTGCTCACATCTTAGTCATATTTGAACTATGTATCCATTAAAGTGAAGTATGCTGGATATTCATACAATAATGACAACACTGGTTCCTGTAGGACAGATATGTGCCATAAAGATCATCAGGAAATGCCTCTACCACTTTGCACAAACAACAGTTATAAATGAGGATATTCTCTCCCAATAGATTTTTGCTGCCTCTCCATAGTACAGATTCCTTTCCTTAAAAGAATGGAAGAAGGCTGATGTCATGAGCCCTCTGGAATGGTGTTTGAGACATTTTGCTTTAAACTGCATGTGGCCTCCAGGCTCGTTGTTTGTTCTTGACTTGTTGAGTCACTGAATTTCTGTGTTCCTCTGCTTCACACTGTGTAAAGAAGAACAATAACTTCCCTTACCTATTATTTGTCCTGTATATTTGGACTGGAAATAATTTGGAGTCTCCTATGAAAATAGTAATGGTATAGTCACTCCTAGGGTAAAATAACACTATTTATAATGGATAATTCGAATAGGTCTTTTATGTCAGTGGAAAGAGTCACTGTAAAGGCCCAAAAGTTCTTATCCAGTGTACAAACCCACTGAAATACTCTAAGTGATACCTTCAGGAAAAGAATAATCATAAAATAGATATCCTGAGATGTTAGTCTCAACACCCCACAAAAAAGAAAAGCAGGAATTTTGTCTGCCCATACATATTGCAAAACCTCCTCTCCTTTGCCTGGGATGCTCCCTGTCAAGGTAGATAAATATTTGAGTGCATTCCTCTGTTTATCCTTTCGTTGTCATTTATAACAGAAAAAATTGACAAGCCTGACTGACCTCTGTATGGATTTCATATACATAGCAACAATGTGAATGAGAAAATGGCCTCCTGGGAGACTGCTAGGACTCTTGTTCATTATCATTATCACTATCATGATTCACGTAGATAATGAAACTCCCAGTCATACCCTCCTCTTTGCGCTGTAGTTTGGAGTCTTCCTGTCACTCCTGGAGTTTCTGCGGTACCCTTCTCCCTGCTTCAACACAGGACACCCAAGCTGAGCAGGTGGTGGATGATGTGCTCCAGACATCAGCATGAATCCAAGCCATGGCACAATTCAGTCTCACTAACCCAGGGTGCCAGTGACTGAGGAGAATTACCAATCTCACAGCTGCCATTCAGCCCTTGGCCTTGCAACACCTACCCAAAATGGCATTATGGTGAAGCAGGAACAGAAACTCTGTTGCCAAACCAGTAAGTACCAAACCTGTGTTGCCTCTTCAATAAACGTTTTGTGCCTTTTTTTTTCTCCACACCACAGCAAGCTGTATCAGCATGCAGACCAACCGAAATTCGAGTGAAGAAGAGGGAGAGAGACCTGTGAAATTCTCATTTCTTTTCCAGACTCTTTTTCTTAGACATCTACTTGGTTATGCTATACTGTTATCACTGCAACTGTATTCATGAAAGAGGAAACAGCAATTCATTGTTAACCTTAAAATGATTTCATGAGGCTTCAGATAAAGGAATATGTTAACAGGAATTAAACTGTAACAAAAAATGTGGCACTGTTTTCACAACTTACACCTTCACAAAAATTTGGAAAAGGCTAATATGCTTTATACGACTCTGCAGGTATTCTGTCAAAAACCAAAAGTAGTCCAAGGAAGCAACACTGCATAGCAGAGATATCTGCTGGAAGCTTCTCTGAAGTGTCTCACGCCTCATGGTTCAGCTCTCTGGTGCTACAAATCCTCCAAGCAGCCCCAAGCTGCTCCTGCTGTCTCTGTCCAGAGAGTAAATTTCTGGCTAATGGAGAATTCAGTGCACACCTGCCTGGCAGTGACCCATCAGTCACTCAAAGGCAGTCAGAAATCCTTAAGCTATATGCTCGAATTTAAATGGAAACTTTTGCATCTAAATTTAAGGTTATACTTCTCTTCCAGCTGCCTGACATTGAACTGTCTGTCAGAGGAAGACTGGGCACAGATGAAATCACTCCCTTTCCCAACGGTATAGAGCAGGAGGAGAAAAATGTTGTAATCAGGGAAAGGAACTATCAGTGAAGTTCTCTACAATTTTGATGAGATTACATTAAGGCTAAGAACCTACTTTTTAAAGTTAAAAACTGGAAATGAGGTTTCAGATTTTAGCATCTAAATAAATTGCCCCCCTGCCCAAGGAGACATTCACTACACTCTCTAAAAGGTGGATCCAAACCCCTCTCCCCTTTCCTCCCTCAGGGTGGGAAAGCACAGTCTGATTATACCATGTTGCTGGGAGCGTACTGTATTTTGTCTATACCCTGGCATGCTGCATTTCAGGTTTGGACACTGGCTTGAAAATGATTGAGACAGTACAGAAAGCACTCACTGAGTCCACCCAAGAAAAAGGAAGTCTGTTTTGTACAATGGTAGAAAAGAGGATGCTTTGCAAATTCAATTCCCTTTTCTCCAAGTGCGAGGATACAGCTGATGCAGAGCATCCTACAAATGAAAAAGAGCTGTATTTGATTCCATGCACACCAAATGCTTGAACTGCATTTAGCATATCACAGGTCTACAGTTTGAGTGATACTCCCCAGTGTAGCATTTATTTCCTGCACGTATTAGTTCACATCTGATGTGAGACTGTTTTAAAACCAGCCTTCACTCTTACATTGTAAGAGCAACTCTCTCCCTCAAGCTACGTGCAGACAAAAACGTGTTTATCTCCACCTATCAAAGCATCAAGGGAAAACCACAGCCCCTTGAAGGAAATTAATCCCCTAAAACCTTTTGAAAAGTTACAAACAGTTCACTACCAGAGTGAATAGATGCACTAATAAGGATAAACAAGTACTTAGCCCAGACCCTCAGAGGGACTTAGCTGCATGCCCACCTTCCACTCAAGTCAAGAGCAGATGAGTGTTCAGGATCCCATTGGTGGTCGACAGAGGCTGGCAAATGCTGCACAGCCAGAACAGCCCATGTAACCAAACCAGCAAAGACATCAAAAGCTGTTCAGTCCTAGTAGCCCATGCCACAACAATACACAGAATCACAGAATTAGCACTCTATTAGCCTAAGTTTTCTTCCACTATGCTGTTTGTTACTAGCTATTCATTTACCAATATTTTCTATTTAAAAATATGTAACTTAAACTGTATTAAAGAAACATCAGATTCTCACAATTTCTGCCTACACCAGATACGCAAGAACTGGAAAATCTGTTACTTCTTATGAGAGCTAATCTTAGCAGAGAAACAGCTAACAAGAACCACACCCATACTGTACTTAATGTTGTATTTGATTGATTGCTACTTCTGCTCCTCCAGGACACATTTGAGGGGCAGGTCTCATCTGTATTCTCCTTACTTGGCTAAATGTCATATGGACAAGAAGGAAATCTGCCCTCACCCTTCATAGAAACAGGTAAAAGCTGCCCTGTCTGTCTCACTGTTGAGCCACTATTTTCACTGTTAAGTTGAATGCAAGAATGCATCAGAGCACTTCAGGGAGAGTAGACAGAATCTTTTTAAAAAAGCGCAACCTCAGCCCTAGTGCTCTTAGAGCAGATCAAATGCCAGGACATGCACTAGGAGCCTGGACTCTTGAGTTGGGGTTTCCCCATCCACAGCCAAGGCCATTTCACAACATCCGGCGCTTTCCCAAAATGCCGAGGTCGCAGTACCCCCCATGCGAAATAACCCGACCCGTGGCTTTACTTGGAGCTTCTGCCCCGGAGCTGACGGGGCAGCTGCCCACCATGCCTTAGCGAAAGGCTCTGAAACACGAATGCCACTAGTAGTAATAATATAATAATTGTTATAATTATTTTTAAAGGCCCTAATAGTTTTAATGAGTGCTGATCTGGCCAGTGCCTAACCCACGGTCTCCAACGTCTCACGCCGGCAGCAGGGTGCTGGGGCGGCAGCTGCCCGGGCCAAGCCCCCAAGCCAGGTCTCTGTCCGGCATCGCGACCTGCCTCCTGCAATGTCCCAGAGGAGGAAGACGTTCGCGGCCGGAGGGAAGCCGGGTGCTGCTAATACCCCTAAGCACCAAGCTGCTGCCATAGCACCCAGCAAGCCCCACGCCGCACCACCACTCACCGAACTACCACTCCCAGCGGGCACTGCGGCGCAGTCCGCCCCGCTGTCCATATGCGCTGAGAGCGTGCCGTGAACCCCACCTCGCCAGCTGTTCCTCCTATCCCCTGCTGCCGACAAACTCCATTGACACCATTGGCTGGTGTCAGACGGAAATAGCTGCGCCGCGCGGCCCCCTGGGAGTTGTGGTGTTCTGGCTGCCGTAGCAGGGCGGTGACAGTAGAGCGGCTTTGCCACCCTTACCATCAGTCCCGGCCTGCCGCGCGGCCCGGCGTAGCCCGGAAGGAGTCGTCAGCAGACGGCGTTACCGGACGTTGTTGGAGCCGGTGGGCAGCGATGGCCGGGGAGATGGCGGTGCTGGGTGAGCGCGGGCGGGGATCAAGGGCATGGTCCGTCCCTCGGGTTGCTGAGGCGACGGTGCATGGGAGGTGGGCGGTGGTGGGGCCGGCGGATCCCCCAGGAACACCTAGGAGCCCCCGCCTGGGCTGTGGCGGCCTCCTGGAAGGGTCCAGGCGCGTCTCGTTTCCCTGCCTCCCGCAGTAGGCGCTGATCGCACTGCCCGTTTTTTCCTGTGACTCTCGCAATCTTACTGCCAGTGATACTGCTTCAGAGTGGCTTTTCAGGATGGGACAGCTTCCTGTGGCATGTCGCTCTGTTTTCCTGGAAAAGCCCAAGTGTTTGGTGGCGTATTGCTAAGAAATGCCTTGGAAGGTTCACAGCCAGAAGTAAAGCTGTTCTTTCTCAGTAGTCTGAAGCACAGCTTCCCCTCTTAAAACAAACAAACAAACAAACAACTTATCCAATCTTTGGAATTTAATCTCTCTAGATTTCTCCTTGAGATTTTGCTTGTTCGTTCCTGCTTTTCTTTTGTCCTCTCAGGCATTGCATTATGTTAAATTTTTAGTTTTCTTGCTTTGTCTGTTTTTAAATTACAAATTTCTGTTTGTAATTTAAAAAATACTGAACTTAAATGAATCTGCCTTTTGATTTCAAGGCACAGAAAAGATTCAGAGGTGTGGGAAGATGTTTTTTGGGGGGGAACTTGGGTAGGAGAGTTAGTGTGGTTTTGCATCTCCTTGTTTTTAAACTTTTAGTGAAGTTGGACGAGGTGTTTGAATTGGGAGTTTGTTATTTCACTGTGATTTTGTGCAGCCTCATTAACTAGATGTCCCATCTTTGTCGTTTGTAGGCAATACTCAAAAAAATACTTACTAGCTCCTATTTTTGAAGTACATTGCAGAGAGAATTAGTAGTATTGCAAGGTTGTGATATTTTTGGCTTTGCTGTAGCTCTTGGGCTTTTTCTTAATCAGATCAGTATTTAATGTTTAAAATAAAAACCTAACCAGTTTCTGTTGAATTAAAAGACTTGAACTTGATGGTGACCTTTAAAGAAATGGGAAACTAATTAGGTAGCTGAACAGCCTTCAGAGCATGAAATAAAACTTCATGAAGTGTAATGTATAATAAATATTATGTAATTTGCATTGACTTTGAAGTTTGCAGCAGTAGATACTATAACCCTATTTTTAAAACATCTGTGTTTCAGGTTCAGCTATTCTGGTTCTCTTGTTAGCTGGCTATCTAGCACAGCAGTATTTACCAATGCCTGCACCAAAAGTGATTGGGATTGACCTTGGTACAACTTACTGCTCTGTTGGTGTCTTTCTTCCTGGAACGGGGCAGGTGAAGGTTATTGCAGATGAAAACGGGCACAACAGCATACCAAGTATAGTCTCTTTCACAGAAACACGTGTGTATGTAGGATATGATGGCCTAGAACTGGCTGACTCAAATCCTCAGAACACCATATATGACGCAAAAAGATTCATTGGGAAAATGTTCACTTCCGAAGAACTTAAAAATGAAAGTAGTAGGTATCCCTTTAAGGTAAGTAGCCGTCGTCTTCAGTTCTCTCCAAGCAGTAAGGTGCTTGAAACATGTAGTAGGTGACCAGCTTGTCTGATCTGGAGTCATTTGGCTAAATTTGATATGCTTGAAAACTGTAAGAGGTATCCAGAGAGGGATGGAGGCAACAACTGTGGAAGTCGTGTAGGAGCTGATAGTGATTTTCTAAAAGACTCTGTCCTCTTCTGTGAGATGTGTTTGAGTAATCTTCTAGCCCCTTCTCATAAAGTATAAATTTAATCTTGAAATTCTTTACTGCTTTGCTGAAATTTAACTACTTCCATGGGATTAAAAAGAAGAAAAAGGTCTTCTCTGTCCCAGTGCTTTTTTTCCCCCTAGCACTTTTCTAGTGCTTACTTGACCAGCAGCAGCTCTTGAAAGCTGCTTTTTCTAAAAAAAATTGTGTTGCATTAATTTAGCATGGGGCAGTATTTGCTGGAAAGAGACACATTTTCAGATACTGCAAACAGTCTTTGAATTCTTTTCCTTGTTAAGAGAAGCTGTTCCAGTACCAACCTATTTATTTCCTTTCAGAAAGAACTGCCTGTGGGAAGCTTTATCAGGAGGGTAAACCTAATGGTTAAAAAGCATTACTTTTATCTTTGAATGTGGTGTTGAAGTTGATTACTCAGTTGGTCTTAGCTGAGTAAGACTAATTAATACCTCAGCAGGTCTTAACATTTTTTTAATGTGTCTTATCTGGTTAGAGTGGGTGTTACTACTTTTTCAGACCTCACAAGTGGCATGTTTTGCATAACACTTATGGTCAAGGGATGAAAGTGATTCAGAAAGTTGCAAAAGCACTGGAGATTAGAAGTTGCAAAAGCTGGAGATTAGAAGGGGGTTCTTTACCCAAAGGGTGGTGAGGCACTGGAACAGGTTGCCCAGAAAGGTTGTGGAGGCCCCATCCCTGGCAGTGTTTAAGGCCAGGCTGGATGTGGCCCTGGATGACCTGGTCTAGTGCATGTGGAGTCCCTGCCATGGCAGGGGGGTTGGAACTAGGTGATCTTCAAGGTCGCTTCCAACCTCAGCCATTCTATGATTCTATGATTTTTCCAGAATAAACAGGCTATATGCAAATAAAACATTTGGTGGGAGCATGTAATGGTTTGACCCAGGCTTTTCCTAGTAACCAGTTTGTAAGCAGGGAAGTGATCATGTTTACCCAGTATTCCACACGATTTTACGTAACTGGGGGTATAAATACAGAGGGGGAGAGGCCCTCGTTCTCTTTTCCCTTCCGGTGGATCCGAGGACGTAGGTTCTCTGCTATCGGTCTCACCCGTGCGGAGGAGTCAAGCCTTGCAGGCCTTGTAGGCCTTGAGAGGCAGCTGTTGCTGGTGTCAGTCAGTGCGACTCTGCTATCTTAAGGAGAGTTGTAAGATTTTATTAGTTCTATCCTGGGTTTCACGTGTACATACCTGGTTTAGTTTCCCTTTTTTCCCCCTTTTTCCCTTTTTCCTTCCCTTTTCCCTTTCCCTTGGGGGGTTCCCCCTACTGTGTACATAGTATTTTAATTGTATATAACTGCTATATATATAAATGCTTTTGATGTAGTTCGGGTTGTTTCGGGCTCTTTAGTTTCTCTCCTAGTTTTTTTCTAAACTCTGAGAGGGAAAGGGGGGGGAGGATTTCACTGTGAGTTTGGGCATGTGGCAGGGAGCCAGGTCCAAGCCATCACAGAGCACGGTGGGATAACATATGAAAGAATTCTCATCGGTGGGTTGTGTTGCTTTTTTTCTCCTAGATTTTCAACAATAATGGATCAGCTGAATTTTCTGTGACAACTAACAAAACCTTTCACGTCACTCCAGAGCACATTGGCTCTCAGCTGCTACTGAAATTGAAGAGAATGGCAGAAGACTACCTTGGCATGCGCATTTCAAAGGCAGTCATCTCTGTGCCAGCAGAGTTTGATGAAAGGCAACGGAATTCTACTGTTAAGGCAGCTAACCTTGCAGGTTATATCTCTATCTCAGTGTTTTTCTATAAAACCTTCAGGTCTGTTTCACTAACAGTAAAGTCTTTGGGGAGGATACAGAGAGTGAATCAGTGATAGCAAACCTTAGAATGGATTTTGAGATTTTTTTACAGACCATTAACAATTGTGAGGAACAGCAGAGAAGTGCTTGCAACAACAGGTGCAGCTCATTCTTGCAAATAGATAGGTAGAAGAATAAGTTTACCAAAAGGACTGCTTTCCCTGAAGTAAATTTCCAAATAGAGAGATTGTACAGAGCACCCATGGACAATTTAAACAGAAATAGAACATGTGAAGTAAATCTCCTTAGCAAGGTTTCTCTGGAAGAAATGGGTTTGGGCAAATGATGATTCATGACTTCACCCTGATGCTGAAGTAGTACTACTTTAGGCTTAAATAAGGAAAAGAGTTCATTGTGTATTACTGCTTAGAAAGCTATTTCCTTTAGATCAGACATTTTACTTAAAGTAAGTTTTTGGATTAATGGTAAACATTATGATGTGGGAACTGCATTTTTCTGAAGCGTACCTAACAGTTGGTACCTTTGCTCTTTGTAGGGCTAAACATTTTGCGAGTCATCAATGAACCCACAGCTGCAGCTATGGCGTATGGACTCCACAAAGCTGATGTGTTTCATGTTCTGGTGGTGGATTTGGGTGGAGGAACTTTGGATGTGTCTCTGTTGAACAAGCAAGGGGGAATGTTCTTCACACGAGCCATGGCAGGTGAGAAAAGTGCATTTTCCTGAAGGAGCTGGGGGAAGGGTACACCTAAAGGCACCATTAGAGGGGCCTTTTAAAACCTACCAGCCTTATCACAAAGTATGCCCTGAACGTGTTCTCATTTGCATTTCATGCAAAAGTAGGTTTGTGACTGGTTTCAACAATATAAATTCACAGGTTTTGGCTGACTCACAGGAATAAGTTGTGATTTCACTTTATCCACAGCTGCTAACTTAAGTCCACTAGTGAAATGCTGGTGCGTGTTATTTTGGCTGGACTTTTTGGGGCCAGGGGTATTTACAGATCTTTCTATTATTTTTTGTCCAAACTGGAAGTATTTGCCAAACCACTGAACAGTGCTGTAGAGCATCCTTATCTGTATTTTGCCTCTGGCTCAGTTGGGCAGGGTTTGGGATTGTGCATGCAATTGACCCGGAAGTAAATTTTGTGACCTATATGTGCCAGAGCGATTTATCCCTTGGCAATGAGTTCTAACAGCGATGTGTGGTAAAACTGCTATGAACACACAACTGTTTTTTCAGATGACCTGGATTCAGACAGGTCTGAGATGCAGTGCTGTCTATATTGTCTTAATGAACAAGTTTTTTGATGTGAGCTGCTACTCAGTCCAATAAGAATAGAACAGCAAGAAATATTCAGCAGCTTCACTCTCATCTATTTAGATAGAGGTGTAATAATTGAATTCCTGTTTTCAGTCAAAACAAAACAGTGGAAACTTTGAGAGTATTGTTAACACAGATGAAAATCTGTAGGCTGCTAACTCCACTGAATAAAAAGCATGAACAATTGTTTGAAAGGTTTTGTAAACTTGGTGCAAGAATATTTCTTTTCAGTAGAAATCTGCTATATATTATACTTTTCTCTTTCTCCCTCTGAAGGCCAACATGAGATCTATTAACAGGCATACCTTGAAGCTCACTGCTTGCAAATATTTCATTGCTCTCTTCTTTCGACAGAGTATATGCATACACTTTAGTAGCATGTAGTTTTTTGGTGTACATGCATGAAGACACTGAATACTCAAAACTTAAAGCAATAATCCCAATAAAGCTGTACTGTTGAAGTGCTAAGATAAAAATTTGTGGGACAGAGAAATTTGAAACTGGGAACCTTAGCTGGAAGAACAGTTTGCTGTAAGAGATTCAGTTATAGGGTTCCAGCTACAATTTTATCATTACATGTTTTCTTCTGAGTTAACCACTGCTTTTTTTCTGTTAGTGTAGCAGAGCAGTTCCAGGAGAAAAACATTGAGAGGTGTAGACTCTACAATAGCTGCTAAATAAAAATCTGAAAATTACTAGCCATTATGCATTCTTCAGTGGATAAGAGTTATGTCTTTTCACAACTATGAGCTCTTGTGCTACTATGCTTATGGTCCTAGTATAGTTCTTCTGGCTCTTGAGCACTACTTCCCAGTAAAAGAAGCATACTGCTTTCTGAAGTTTTGAAGGTGATGTGTCTGATGCCTTCTATTTTGATGTTTCAGGTAACAACAAACTTGGAGGACAGGATTTTAATCAGAGGTTGATGCTTTATTTATATGATAAGCTCCATCAAATGTACGGTTCTCTGCCAACAAAAAAAGAAGAGATACATCGCCTGAGACAGGCTGTGGAAGCAGTTAAATTAAACCTGACTGTTCACAAGGCAGCTACACTAAGGGTATTGTTGACTGTGCCAAAAGGGAAGCTTACAGAAGAAGTTCCAGCAAGTGAGGTAAAGACAAACACTGTGGCACAAGGCAATCCTTCACAAAAACCTAAAGATCTAAAAAATCTTGGAGACACTTCAGAAATAGAGAACAACTTTGTCAACGTTGTGTTTGAAACAGAAATCTCTAGGAAGCTATTTGAGATGTTAAATAAGGACCTTTTTGAGAAGATTCTTGTGCCCATTGAACAAGTGTTGAAGGAAGGCCATCTACACAAGGCAGAAGTGGATGAAGTTGTGTTAGTTGGAGGTTCTACACGGATTCCTCAAATACGCAAGGTTATCGGGGACTTCTTTGGAAAGGAACCTAACACCTCTGTAGATCCTGATCTAGCAGTTGTAACAGGTGTAGCTCTCCAAGCAGGAATTGATGCTGGGTCCTGGCCACTTCAAGTCAGTGCTATAGAAATTCCTAATAAGCATTTACAGAAGACTAATTTTAACTGAAAATAAACTTTTCCTTATTGCATTCCATCTCTCTGAAAGTGTACTCTGATGGTGCATAATTAACTGATTGGCAGTGGAGCCTAATCTTAGCTGCATTATATTATTTTTATCTATTGTACTTAGGTGTTGTTGGACACCTAAATGTGTTAAACCTATAAGTTACTTTAAAGGTACAAGTTGTCTTTGAAGTTTTGTAGTATCTTATATTTGCTTGGATATTGGATGAAAATGCTACTGATAACATGCCCACATTTTCTTGCTAAGTTTTATTAGCAAATCCTGAAGAGGGGTGTGTTAAAAATACAAAAGGAGTGTGATCCAAAGGTTAGAGATAATGTGGTATGATGCTGTAGGTATTCCCAGGTCCAGTAGATCTACATTGAAAGAATGTGAAGCAGTCTTAGCGCACGTAGCACTAGCAGTATTGACTTAAACTTATTTATTAAATTGAGTCATTTGAGCATTTAAGCACCTTTCTAAAAGGCATGTTGCAGCTTGAATGAGACATGCATTCACTTGATTCTTCTGCTGTTCATAACAGCAAATAGTATTACTGAGGCTATATGGCAAATTGTCTCATGTTTCAGCCAGACCATATTAAGAAACTTAGCTCTTGCTAGTTTACTTAACGTGTCTCCAAGGGCTTACTTCCTGATCTGATGCTGATGGTTAACAAACAGGTGCTGCTATCATACCACTGATACTCTCCAGGAAAAGGCATATCACCAAGTATTTATACTATGCCTTTTCCCACCTTACTCGAAAACTGCAGTATTTTTATGTATCTTAAAGCCACACCTGCATATCTTCCCCTGAATTTGACCAACACAATTCATTGTTGCACATCTGCATGTGTGTGAAGTCTTTCCCCTGGAGTGCCCCAAGCCATGCTGTTCTCAGGGAAAAAGTGTGAGGCAGAAGGAACTGTCTGGATGAAGTCTAGTTCCTGTAGTGCTAATAAATGGAAGTTCACCAGACTGCTTCAGGGTTCTAGCTTGCATTTGTAGTTTAAGTTTTGTCACGTTGCTACTCTTAACCTGAATATAGATCAGAGGCTGTAGCGGTCCTTTTGGGAAGGAAGCAGTGTGTGTAACTCAAGATTTGACATCACACTTCTCTTATGACTTTATTTTAAGTAAATAGTTTGCTTCCCAGCTATCTACCAAATGCATGAGAAGAAAAAAAAAATCTGAAAAAATAAACTGGTGATAGTTCTACTGTCTTTGGAGGGTTAAATCAATACCAGTTGCATTCTTTTCTCTGTAGATAAAATCCTGGTAATCAGGTAAGCTCTAGTAACAGGTGGTTCTAAGCATTTTCTTTTATTCTCCAGAATAATTGTTTGTATTAAGCTTGCCAAGATAAAGTGTGGGACTTGGATTTATTGTTTAACGTGACTACGTTAAAGTTGGCTGCTTATTCTGCTGGCAGTAGGCCTGATTTATGGCACTGCCATAAATCGATTGTGCAGATTCAGCTGTTTGCATAGCTATTGTCTAAACTATCTTTGAAGTAATCCAATTAAAAACCTCTTACTGAATCGTAGTTGCACACAACCATTCCATCAGCATTGTTTAATTTCACAGAGGATTCCCCAAATGCTAACATCTGTGTAACTTCCCTGAGTTGAAAGCCAAAGTGATTTTCTTTTTTTGAGATTTTGGCTTTTTTCCTTTGTACCTCTTTGAAAGTGACCCTGTCAAAGTCTATATGGAACTTCCAGTAACTAAAACTCCTGTGCTGAAAGTGCCTCGTCAAGTGAAATCGTGGATTAATGCCACTGTACAGTACAGTTCTCACACAGTTGCTATTTGGCTTCTTTGCTTTGCAGAGATAAGTGTATGTATTTAATTTAGCATATATTTCAGTGTCTTTGGAGTCACTGTGGCCTTTCCTTCTGCCTTGCTGTAAATTCATCTCAAAGTTTGCTAGAGTTACACAGTAGGTCTTTCGGGTTTTTGTTTGTTTTTTGCACTGTGTAAAATGAGGAGATGTGTATAACTTCACATCACAGTGAAGTTAAACTATTAAAAGCCTTCTGCAATTTTGGGACAAGTTAGGTAGGAGTAACTTTAAACAACTAAAACTCTCAATGCAAATAAGTGAAGTACTTTTTTTCCTTTCATATACTCCTTCACTCTGGAGGAGTTAAATCTTCTGTTAATCAGGAAATTGGAAGGGAAGGGTGGGTTGTTTACTTCTTTTTAAAAATAAGTAAACCCAAACCTCCCCAAAGGGTATTTATTCAGACTTCTACACAGCTGGGTATTTTCAGTAGAGAATTTACTGTACATTGGCTGTCTTGCAGTGCATCCTTATTTATTAAATAACTTTTCTGAATTCTGCTATCAAGTTATTTATGTTGTATAATTTTATTTTAATACTGTATTTTGGCACAAACCATTGAATTTTTAAAGAAGAGTCCATTGTAGTAAGTGGGTATTTCATAGAAAGCACTTGTACTGCTTACTAAAAGTCTATCTTTAAAAATTGGTATTTGGAGGCTGAAATCTTTCTACAAATAGTCCTTGAAATCTGAGTATGGTTGTCCATGGTGTTAGGTGTGTAACAAATTTATATAGCTAAAGCTTGTTTTGTGAGTTGAAATTCTGAAAGTATAAGATGCCTCAGCAATTGTATATTCCTGAATTGATTCCAAGTGCAGATGATGAAATGCTTTTTATAAATAACCTTTTAGAATGTTTTTAATAAAAGCAATTCCTGTTCCTTGAACATGCCTTGTTTCAGTTTCTGAGGGAAATACTCTAACAGCACTCTTTCCCTGTCTTCCTGGACTTTTTCTTTGGAGGTTACAGGTAGTCTCTCAACTTGTCAAGGGGTTAGTGTGCCAGAAGTGGCACAGAACAATGTTAGGAACAGGGCTGGGATCAGGGGGAAAAATCCCTTTCTGCTGAGGTCAAAGGGGGTGACAGTGAACTTCCTGTTCCTGTTGGGAGTGGGAGAAGCTCCTACTCCTTCTCTGTTTACACTCCTTATTCCCTTTTCCAGCATAGGAGAATGCTTTTTGGAAGAGAAAGTGTAGGAGAGGTGAGGTATGTACCGTGCTGGCCTCATTTCTATGGCACAGCTTTGTCTGTGCTGTTGAGGGAGTTGGATGATGATACCCTGGTGGGTTGTCCTGGGTACTGCAAAGCCTGAATTAATATGGCACCTGAGGCAGCCAAGTAGTCCCTCTTTGTTTCTTGCAGTTAATCAATTTGACATCAGGCATCTGAGGAGAGTGGAAGCTGCAGATCCTGGGTGATACTTTTACCACAAAATTGCCTTTTCCTGCCAACCCTGGGCCTGCTGGATAGTTTGGTAAGCTATTGCATGAAAACACAGCAGGAGCATATACTGATTGAAAAAAAAAAAAGCATAGGAAGAACAAAGTGTAGCTGTATGTTAGGACAACAGCTTGCTGAAAGACAAGAAATGTCTGTTTGGCTTTCGCTGATACTAGTCCACCATTTTCTCTCAGACTTTGCAATCATTCAGTCTGCAGCTTTTCCCAACTGTGGTCCAAAGGCAGACTGAAGCCCACCAATAAGCACAGAAAACCCTCTTCCCCACAAATAATAATCAATGTTAAAAAGTAAAAATTACCATACACTGATAACAGTTACCAGATTATTTTCTCTGGACCTTCCATAAGGGGTCAGTCTCTGAGGTACATAAAGCTAATTCCCCTAGCCTTAGATCTAAAACTTACCAGTTTAGGAATGGCATGTACTTCAGTCCTAACCAGTTCCTGCAATACTTCCAGGTACAGGTGGGTTTGGAAAGGCACATGAAGGTAAGTAAGGGATGGTGACGAGGCTGGGGGAAGTGAAGCCCCAGAAGAGCCTGCCTGTGGCACTTTGTTGCGGGAAAGTTAAATGTTGGTATGAGAAGGTTCTGCTCTGTTGGGAAGGTACCGTTGGCCTTGCTTGAGGGAAAGAAGAGGAAAACAGAGATGAAAGCAAAAAGCTGCTCTCTCTTGAGAAATCCTGTCACACCAGTCTCTCCAGGACTTTCTGAAGATAAGTTACTTGGGCAGTTATTCCTAGTCTAAAATCATTATATGCTTCTAACAGTTTTGTTCAAGTGATAGTATATTTATGTTTTGTACCCATTTAGTACTCTGTTAATAGAGGAAGACAGGCTTTCTCTTTTACATTCAGGAAAGGCTAGAGAAATCACTTGCCTTCACTGTAGCAGAATCACATCTTTGGGGAACTCTCTTCAGAGAGCCTCCATCACTTCTTACCACCTTTCTAAAACAGAAATATGGTTTTCTTGCTAGCAGGTGAGAAATTAAGATCCTACTTTACATTAACCAGGTGTCAAAGTAATATTACAGGGTTGTAGCTGACTTTATTAATGTACTTTGGGCTTGGGGTTTGGGTTTTTTTAAAGCAGTTGATGGGGATCTTAGTTTTTGAAGATAAGACTGCAATGATTAAGTTGGCGTTAAATCTGAAGAGTTTTTAGGAACTGTAATAAAATTGAAAGAATATTTATGTGACCTACAGAAACACAGACACTTTAAACTGACAGTTTCAGTAAATGTACATAACCTATTCTGCTGCTGTAACCAGTATTGAGGTTTCCATTAAAATCTAGCAAAGAGAAAGTTGCACTTAACTCCCATTTTCCTGCTATTATTTCCCAGTGAGATTTCTGTAATGCTCCATTAGATACTCAAGACATGGTTTTCAGTTATTTGAACTATTTTTCAGTTCTTCAGAAATCATAAGGTTAAAAGGAAAATTAACTTAATGTGGCAAGTTTATTGCCTCAAGAATTACCTAAATATACATGCAAATATGCATGTCCTAAAAATCAGCACCATGTGACACCTGCCTGTATGTCCACACAATAAGCAGCAATGTTTATTTTATGAATTTGCAGTTATTGTAGGAATTTTATTAATCAAATGGGGATAATGCCAGAGTAACTTAAAATACTATTTTTAAAATTAAAACCAGTGTGTGAAAAGCAAGATTTATTTTTTCAATCAGTCTTAACTAGGGCAAGAGTTAAAATATGCCATGAAAATTATTGCTTAACTTTATTGTTCCAGTGCCAAGATGATCAAAATAAGTGATTTGTATAAAATTAGAAAGTTACTTTAAGAAACCTGACCAATATATACAGATTGCAGCAATGCTGTGAGGAGCTTTTGAGTAAACTGATTATTTTATATGGAATATAAAATATTCTGAATATATGTAGAATGCCAGATATCCCTTGAGTGTTTACTAGAGTAAGGAATTCTCATCTTCATTAGAATTCATTTATTAGTTTTCTTTATCTTCTTATCCCAGCCTCTGCAACCATTTCAGAAAAGGCACCTTTTCGTTGTAACAAATTATGTGGTGTATCATATTCTAGAATCCTTCCTGCATCCAGAACAAGCACTCTGCAATTCAAAAGCAGGAATATTACAGAAGAAAAATTAGCTCTTCAACCATATTTTCCAGTACTACTACAAATCTCTGGATAATGGGAACACTTATTTAGAAAAAATATCCTTTAGGTAACTCATTGGTTCCTAAAGCTAGGAATGCTTATAATGAAAGAGCCTTTTGAAAACAGCATTTTTGCTTAATGGGTAAAAATGCTACAGTATAGTCCATTTACTCATGAGGTACTTGATACCTGGACCTTAGCAGGAAAAATATTAAATTAATTCTGTAATTAGAAGGGGAAAACAGAACACAGCTTACTGATATTTAATTAATATGGATGCTCAAGTGTTTTGTGATAGCTTGAATTATACACAAAGATACAAAGATAAAAAATGTTGGAGTGTAAAATTTAGTAAGTCTGTAGACTGATGCATTTAAAGGAAGCCATTCATTTTTAAAATGGCTTACCAAAATTTACTTACCTCTCTGAATCCATAACTGTGTGTAACCTGTGGGCTATAGTTAATACTGTGCAGTTGCAAAACTCTCTTTTGATGGTGGACTGTATCAAAGTATCTGTTTCTACATCAATAGAAGCTGTTGCCTCATCTAGGACCAGGATTTTTGTCTTTCGTAGCAAAGCACGGGCCAGACAGATCAGCTGTCTCTGCCCAACACTGTTAAAAATACATTTGAGAAGGTCAGGACAGGCACACTGAAGAAGGGGAGAACAATATAAAGCTGAGATTACTGTGGAGCCTCTCTCTTCTATCTTAGCAATGCTCTACACTTCTGAGAAGACTAGAGAAACATAATTCACCTTGTTTTGGAAGTTTTGATTTCTTCCTGAGCATACTGATGAAGTTAAGGTGTGACTTTGCAGTGTAAACCCAGTCTTGCCTTCAACTTCTATAGTCACATTATAATGAGGACTCTGAATAAGCCAGATTGAATGTTAAAGTATTTTTAAATAATGCTCTGTGTAAAAGTCTGGATCTTCCCATTATGTTAGCTGTGGTGCAAGCCTTCTAGAAACTACCTCCTGAAAATGATCTGCCAAGAAAATTCAAGGTGATACTCAGTACACTACAGTTAAGACCTGCCCTTTTGATGCAGAAAGCTTCAGTATTTGTCTCCTGGAGCTTAGAGTTCTTTTATTTCAAGTATAACACTCTTTCCATAACTATGGATTAATGTTTTACAAGGAAACAATGAGTTCCTTTCCCTAAGTAAATAAAGCAAAGGAATAAGCTTTCTGCAGTTTTGCTGCCTTTGCAGGTGTGGTGGTTTTTGTGGGGTTTGGTTTGGTTTTGCTTTGTTTTGTCTTGATTGTTTGGGGTTTTTTTTAAATTTTAAATAAATTATCACTTTTCTATGAAATCTAATTACATGGTGCATGAATTGCCCTCCCTCTTCTACACCTACTCCTACACTTTAGCTGAAAACAGTATACTTCCTTGGCTTCTCAGCGTACAGGCCAAAGAATTTATATAGTTGTAACCAGTTGGCCACCTCAAAGAAAACTCATACTACCAGAAACATCCTACTTAGAATGATGAGCAAAGTCTTATTTCTATGCTGTTGCTTTCTGAAATAAATTTTCTGGAAGGAAATTTACAGTACCATAAAATAACTGCAATAGCACCTTCTTGTTTATGTACCTGAGATTTTCACCACCTTCTGCAATCTCATGAAGGAGCTTCTTTGGAAGTGACTGGACAAAATCCTTCAAGTCACACAGTTCCAGTACCTCCCACAGCTCAAGATCGGAGTGTTTTCCAAGTGGATCCAAATTTGACTGCAGTGTCCCAGAAAACAAGACCGGGTCCTAAAGAACAGCAGAATGTGAGTACAGAATTCCAACACAAACCTAAAACAGTCTGCCATATATCCTTAAACTAATATAGGAAAGTGGGACAAAAAACTTTTTTAGTATTGTCATTTCTGACCCAGAAGTTTTTTATATAACTGTAAATTTATCACTGTCTTGAGCAAATATATTTCTGAAAGGAAAAGCAGCCAAGGATTTGAAGGAATATAGATTTACACACACACACACAGATTATACTTGGAAAGACTCAAGCTACTTTGGTTTAAATATCAGCCTCACCTCCATGCACAGTCTATGGGAGGAACACAGAGGAAATATTATCAAGGTTAAAACTCTAGAAAAACTAGAAAAAATATAAACCTTCCTTTGGAAAATGCCAGATACATTTATTGTAAGTGATGTTAACATCACCCATGCACAAAAATGGTTTTATGAATGGCATTCAGGGAACATAAAAAAAGTCTTCAGATGAACATTGAATTTGTGGTTTTACTTTATAGTATGGCATTTCAATGTAAATCATTTTACCAATGTAATCCTAATGATAATCTTGAGTTGACTGCCTTCTTCTGAAGTAAGCAGGGACATGACAGACCATGGCACATTAATTTAAATATGTACGACATGATTCATGTATACATCACTTTATTCCCTACGTTCTTCAGACAAAGAGTTAGTTTCAAGTATTTTTGCCTTCAGGTGGGACTTGAAAACATCATATGTAGCTATACACATACAGATTCTGCAGAATGCGAGTTATTCCAGCTAAGATTGTGAAACTAAACCCAGCATAATAAAACCTAATGTCATACTTGTGGTCTCCCTGTTTTGAGACTTCCTGTGGCATTTTTCAAGACAGTATTATGCCAGCAGTACTGAAGATTTCTGTCTAATCAAATAGCTAAGATTTTCAAAAATTCAATTCTAACCCCATAACATTTGTTTTCAAAGACCGGTAAAATTCTAATCGAGTTTTATGCCTCTGCCTCTTGACAGCCTGTAGACTTCAGTTATAATTTCTCCAAAAATAATGAAATGTCTTGTGTTAGTCATGAAAATAAAAGTTATCTCTAAAACACATCTCACCTGTGGAATAATGTTAAGCCTTCCACGTAGGTCATGTAGTCCAATGGTTGATATATCAATTCCATCAATAATTATTTTGCCTTCAAATCCCTCTAGAACTCTAAACAAGCAATTTGTGAGTGTTGATTTACCAGCTCCTGTTCTTCCAACAATTCCAACCTGAAACAGAAAGTTTTCTGATAAACACTAACTTTCCAGGCTACACATTTCACATTTTCCCTGTTGAACATCATCTTGCTACATGTAGTACTGGAGTCTCCTCATATGAAATCTTTCTGAAGTATAAAGTTGGGAAGAAGAATTTTATACCTCTAATTTATTTCTTATTATATACAGTACCTTCTCTTTACTCTGTGTCTGAAAAGAGACATCACTCAGGGCTAAACCAAGATCCTTCCTGTACTGAGCCTTGTAGTTAAGAAACTTTATTATTCCTCTATCAGGCCACCCCACTGGTGGTCTTTTTGACATTATCCATGGTTCCTGGAATTAAAACCATTGATATTTCAGTATATGACAAAAATGTTACCAGTTAATAAAAACATCAGGAAAATCATATATATTTTTTAAATCCCAGCAGGTTTAGGATAATTCCAATGCAATATAAGAGAGGGAAAATGTACTTTAATGAACAATGTGCAGAAACATTCCAACTGTGTTTTTTAGGGGTTTTGACTTGTGGGTTTTTTTAACATTTTATACACTCATTTAAAACAACTAAACTCAGTTCAACCAGGTAGTTGCTAATAGTCTGATATGTGTTCTATCAATTGACAGGAACTGAATTTAATCTGATGCCTAATCTCCCAGATATATAGATTGCATATTTTATGAGAATCACCTTGTTTTAAGACATAGAGTAGGAGAGAACTGAAAGATGTAACAAAGGTGAAAGAGTATAAGTGAGTGAATAAGCAGAAGAGATTCTTATTTCCAAGAGAGACCAAGGCTCTTATGCCTCTATACTTGACATAGGCACTACTTTCAGAAAAGCGTAACAACCAAGGCAAATCAGTTTGAAACAAATGTCTCTGCAGACATGAGGTGTATAACAGTTAAGGATCTGAGAGGCCTCTCTTCCTCTCTTCAGATGCTCCTCTGGTTGCACATAACAGAGAGTTCACCTGAGCTGTAGCTGCATTAGTCTTACTACAAAATCTATTGCTAAGAAGGATGCCAAGAAGTTTACTGGTCAAAACAGGAATAAAACTGCTTTGACTGTAAATGTAATGAAGAAGCTACATATCATTTTCAATGTAAGTATATAATGACACATTATATATAACCTGTAACTGCCACTCACCAATATTAAAGTCCATCTAAGTTAGTAATTTTCTATGCACATAAATTAACTAGTCAAGAAGAATGCTCACCTCTTTATCCATTTTTGCATATTCACAAACTCTTTCAATTGAAACTGCGTTGGTCTCAATTTCACATGCTTTACGTACCCAAAAATTTAGACTCTGAATTATCTGGGGAAATAGTTGCATAATAGAACATAAAAATTTGACTCTACTAGAATACAACATGCTGAATTTAATAATCTCATAAGCTGGATGCTTAATCACAAAAGCCAGAAAGCGTACACCAAATGAACTATCACTTAGAAAAATCACTGATGTCAGCACTCCGAGCACTTCTTGTCTGCTTTCAGACTGCTCAATGGCTATTGTAATTTTCACAAACACAACAGCTAGGCTTCTTATTTGATCTAACAAAACACTTAAAAATAAATTACACCTAATTTCAATGTCTTGATTTTTAAATACATTTTAGTAATTATTATTTCATTTAAACTCATAAATGGAAAATAACTGTGAAGCTTCACAGAATTAATGGAATTCAAATGCAAACTCTGTTCTGCCCATGTGATTTAGTTTCATTGATGCCACTATGTGCATTCACCTACTAAACTTCATTGTATGTATCTTCCCTTTTCCCTTTGGTAGCAACAAAAAAATTATACCATCACTTACATTTAGAGCATAGGATAACGATAAACCCACTGTAGAAGAACTCACTGTATTTCCAGCCAGTACTACAAATAGTGCAGCAAAGAACACCATTAAATTTCCCAGAAATTCAAGCCTGACAGATAGCCACCTGTAGTAAATCAAGCCAAGGAAAAAAGTGAATTACCTATAAAAATTTTATAGCATAGTGAACATATTGCTAATTTAATGACTCTTTGAGATTATATTAGCAATATGTTCACATTACAGAAGAGGTAAGTGCTACAATCCTGATTTTACAGATAGACTGTGAAAGGAATATGACATATCCAGAAGCACCTCTAAAAACTAAAACACAGAACTCCTGGCTTGTGCTCTCTACTCCTCAGACTGCTTTCCTACCCATTCTATCAGGAAAAGATTGAGGTATATAACTGAAAACCTGAACTGAAAAATCTTCTCCTTGCTAATCTCTGCCTGTAACTGAACTGAATCACAAAGGACGCACAGGAAATGGTCTTCTTTTCTTAAGCCCAAAATTCCACTCTCAAGACCTACTTAGTGCCTCTAGATACAGACACCAGGTTATTTCCACATGACCTAGTGAAATATAAATTGCATTTGTTCATAAACTTGTAAGAGGAAGCGTAAGATGAAATGTAGTATAGTCCATGCTCATAACCTATTGGTAAATTTTTTCCTTTTATTATCTATCTTCTCCTTTTAATATTCTCATCCCAGAGAGCACATGCACATTTCTATAAACCTGCTACTTTCTGGTACATAAAAAAAATCACCCTACAGTTTAGACATAATCTATGCATTCATTACAAAGAGTAGTAGATAATTTGCTCTCGTCCTTCTGCTCCTCAGTGAGTTTCCTCTGACCAAAGGTAAACAGTTATGGAATTCTCCAGAAGATGGGCTCAGTCACAGAACTGCTGTAAAGTACCTGTTTGAGATGACGTTGTTGTAGAAGTAAACTAAGTTCTCATATACAACCTCATGATTTTTTCTAATGAATCTCTCTTGGTGGCCAAATGCTCGAATTGTTGATCGCCCTACAAGGGTCTCACTGAAGTGGGAGATCACAGGAGAATGCGATGCCCCCGCTAGCCGTCGAATTTGTCGTGAACTCGCTACGTAGTATCGCTAATAAAAAAAAACAACACACACAAACCAGACATTTTGAGTTGCTACAGTTTCTTTTATACTGCTTAAAATATTTGCCATATTTATTTGCAGTTAAGTAATTCCTGTAAATTTTGAATATAAAAATTTGGAAGTGTCTACAAAGAAATAAAGCTATTCACAAACAGTATAGAGAAAAAAAAAACAAACAGTCTGTCTCTTGGGGCACACCAACATTGTAATGGTGACATAACTGCAACATATAAATTCCTGGCAAGGTTAAAATAAGAGAACTTTATTTCCAAATACTATATAAAATGTGTTATACCACAGGTGTGTAATAACCAACTAGAACTTCTATGTAAACTTTTGAATTAGAATGTCCCTCTTCTTCCTCAGATGAAAATCAATCTTTATTTCTTCAATACAATGACATCTGTATTTAATTTCCTTAGCAGAAACTGAATCCAGGCACTCTTTTCCTTCCTTTATTTTCTCATTTTTTAAGGCCTTTAATCACAGCTCATACTTTGAGCATCAAGAAACATTACTTTTTGAGTTCTCAGTTGTATAACTGACACTCTAGAAAAAAGAGTGCAAGTAGTTGAGGCATCATTCTATTTTATATCTGCTGTTTCGAGGTTACCCTTCAACTTTTAACTTTAATATAGACCCCATTGTTTTCAGTTAACTTCATCAAATTTCTTAGCGGGATCTGTAGCAACATTGTTTCTTTCTAAGGAAAAGGAAAATTTAAAGAGGAAAACGTAAGCTGTTAAAAGTTCCCAAGCATTACAGGATATATTTAAGAAGTGTTCAAATTTCCTTTTAAGAAGCCTGAAGATTTTTTTCTAAAAGCAGTTTCAGGTATCTTCTGATATATGTCTGGTTTTCACAATAAAGAATAATTTAAGTTTGTATACTTGACTGCTTTGGACATTTCATCCACACACATCTAGAAATCCTTATAAAAGCTTAATGCACTTACTTGGATAGTAAAATAAAAGTATCCCAATGGAATAACTACTGCTACAAATAGTGGTGAGGCAGATGTGATAACCAGAACAGTTCCAATAACATCTAGTGTACAGTTTAGCCAAGTTCGTAAGTAGTAATGGAAACGTACGTCCACTATAAATAAGTCCTGGAACAATGCACAGGAGAATCAAAATTTTGTAAGTAAATTCCACTAAAAACTTGGAGAAAGCATCCTTTAAAAATGGAATCAAATAAAAATACCTTCAATAAAAATTAGTGGGATCCTCTCTTATTATATCTTAATCAATTGTATTCATAAATCATTATTATTTGTTTAAAAGTAAAGTAGATATAATAGCTTTTAGACTACTCACAGTACGTAAGAACAGGCTCAGCGTGCGAAGTCAAAGGAGACAGCTTTTGCTATTTTGCTACTCAATACTATTTAGCTGCCATAAAGCTTATCAGACTGCAAAGGAGGCTGGGAATTCAAATCTTAACTATTATACACTCCTGTTAATAATTCTGGAAGTGTACTGAAATATGACCAATCTCTTATTGTACATGGTAAAGCTTTTTCAAATCCAGTTTATAATATATTGCTACCAGAATCTAGGAGCTTCAGTGAAATCTAAAACAACTCATCTTTTTGTGTATTAGGAGGCCTGATCTGGGTGGTTTTTGGTTTTTGTGAGTGTGTTGTTGGGTTTTTTTTTTAGTATCTTTAACAGTATATAGTGTATAAGAATCAAATGCTATTGTCAAAATATTTTCATACATTAAATTGACATTCTCACAGATATATAAAGTGAATGTTATTTTCTATTTTGTATTGGTTTGGCTTTAATTGCAACCTCTAACACACAAACAAGTGTTACTTACTATGATTTTAGTACTTCCCACTCTCATAACTAGATTGTTGCAAGGCATTACCAATTACTTCAAATACAGCGAGTCCTTTTGGTTGTGTTCTCTAAAACAGACCCAAGAGTGGTTGTGTAATACACAAAAGATGAGTTGATTTAGTAGAAGTTGTATAGACTACTAACATGTTTTCATGATCTTGTAAAAAACAAACAAAAAAAAGCTTGAGAAAGTTCTTTAAGATTCTATACACTGAAACAGCTTTCCATTTCTAGATACTGCATTCACTTTGATTTCCTTAGTTTTTCAACAATATGAAATGGAATTAAATCTCTAGTCACTCAAGCTTCATTATCATAAAATGGAAAATACACATGAATTTCTCCATTACCTTTGTGAATCTATTGATTATCTGACCAACTGGATTAGTTTCAAAATGCTGAAGAGGAAGGTGCAATACATTGTCTAACAGCTGATGATGCAATGCCCGAGAAGCAGCCAGGGATCCCCTGGTGAGCACATAAGCACCACAGCAAACAACAAGACCTTGTGAATGAATAAATTAAAAGACAGAATGAATGGCTGTGGAGAGAAAGGAGATGGAGCTTGTTTCTGCTGCTGTTTCCTAACACAGTGATGAGCAATCCAACAAGCACAATTCACATCTCAGTTTTTCAAATGTAAATAATTATATCTTGCTGATACATCTCACTACTTCATAGTGTGTTTTTCCTGCAATTAAATCTCTCATGCTAGTATGCCCCTACATATAAGGTGATTTTCTTCTTCACCACGATGCCAGCATAACTTCATTAGGTTATGCTTGGATATTCCAAGATTTCACAGAAGTATCATAAAATCAAATAGCATTTTCTTCTACATGTCTGTATATTTCTTTTCCTCTCCCCAGGTTAAGCTATTTTATTGTGTTGCATACAATTCTGTTTACACAACAACTCGCATTACTTCTTTACTAATACACATTCAGGCAGATCAAACTTGGCAAATGATGAGAAAACAATCACAGATATTCATACTTGCCTTGTATGAATCCCAGAAGCCCATAGATGAGAAGTTTATAGTTTTGTGATTGTTTCCATACTGAAAAATCACTCATTTTTGCTGTTTCTGCAGTCCAGGTGCTAAGCCATAGATTTTGTCCAATGGCTAGTGCATTTTGTCCTAAATGAGCAGCTATGGTTAGCCACATCCAGCGCCAGCTGAAGGCTTGGAGGTATTTCAAAACAACCGACATCTTCATCTGAATTTATATATATATAAAAAAGGAGTTACTCTTAAGATCATTATCATTGTTGAAGGCAAACACACATTATATAATGGGAACTGGATACATTAAATTCAGAATAAATCTAAAGATTTCTTAACTAAGTATGGTAACTTAGGTATATAAAATCATACTGTAAAAAGGTTTCCTCCCCCACTTCACTCTGCTCTCTAATGAATCATATCATAAGCAATTTTGCTTGTGACATTTTACAGCATCAGACTTAAAAAAATACCTTAAATATGTAGAGTATACAAAACAAACAAAAACTAATCAACCAAAGAAACAAGAGTGCAATTCCTGGGCAGTCTGTATGAAGCAAATCTCACTCTATTCATTGATGAAACTAGAAACTTTAGAACGGCCACTCTGGGCTACTGCAACCAAGGAAACTGGTGGCAGCAGAAGAAAGTCATCCTTGGTGTACACGAGGACTAGCGGGGTCAAACTCAGCTAGCCCATTTGAAAGTTAGAACTGATAGGAGCAAAATAATAACAGATTCTTGGATTTCATTAGAGGGTCTGGAGTGGAATGAGCTCTAGTTGGCACAAACCCATCTCTTCTGCAAACTCATTTTTTTCAAGTGCTTATTTCTACCATCTTGCTAGAAACTTTTAAGTTCTTCCCCCCTCAACCTCCCTTATTCTCACTTTAATTAAACTATAGATTCCCAGGAAGTTTCAGGCTTCCCTACGCTCTGTTTCACTTGTTCTTTTCCCTCCCCTCAGCACCTGTCAAATGTCAAAGCATTTACTATTAGTGATACTTACACCACCAGTGGAAACTTTTTCTTTATTATTAGTGAGTACTTTCCATTGATCAAAGGAAGACCTGCAAAAAAGAAAAACTTTCAAATCTTCTTGTGAATCATCATACGAAGAATATATCCATTTATTCCAAAGCAAAAATGGATACTACAAAATCTTGTGAATTTTTCCTATGGAGACACAACCTGTCCCCAGCTGTTCAATTTTTGTTGATAGAATAATGTTATGATCAGAAGACAACAACAGGTATGGTCTTTTCATTTCTTGTCTACTTATGTGTAGATAAACTGAGCTTGTCCTGCACAGATATATCAGCTAGAGATAGAAGACCACCCTTTTCTCAGGCATCTAAGTGTGGTGTAACATCTGGGCCCAGGATTAGGACTTGCTATTTGACACATCCAATTCTCTACTTCTGGACCAAGGTGGTTAAGCTTAAGTGTCTTGCAAGGTCTGAACTCGCTAGGTTGAATCTATTCTAGTTCATCTTTGCACTATCTTCTACCACTGCAGATACACCACTACAGTGCTCTACAAATTGATCTAGGGGCTCATTCAACCACACAAAGGCCTGGAAGTTTTCTTAAAGGATTTTCTTAAAAGACAAATCAATGTTACAATAGAAAAATGAAAGAGCATAAACAACTTATTAATACACCAGTAAGTCAAATTGCTGTCAGAATTATGAATCCACATCAGTGACTTTAGTTGGTCTTTTCAAAGTCCCCTTTGTTCCCACTTAACATACTTTGGTTCACACAGTGAAGCAGCCCATTAACTGGATCTCTTGAATTCAAGCAGCACATTAACTGGATTTCTTTGGCATAAAGTGAAAACAGAAGATGAGCTCTAGAAGACGGTCTCCAGCCAACTGCTAATAAGCACTCAAACCTAACCCATGTTTACACAGTAAAGCATACTGGCACACCATTCAGCACTTTGGGTTGTTCTAGCACTGCAACAATTAATCAATGGCTAATATATTTGTCTTAAACACATACTTCTTATGTTTCAGCAGTTCTCTTTGCTGCAGGCTCTTGCCCAGTTGGCCCTCTTCTTTTAAGGAACTCACCACGGGGGGGGAGGGAAAAAAAAAAAAAAATCATTTCAGTATTATACCATGAGTACACAGGTACAGGACAAGAAGCTTGAAACAACAAAATGGAGACAAAATGGGGATACTCTAAATTATGAACTCCTTACGTCAACCTAGTCTTGGGACAGACACTAATACTAACTGCTAGAATTATGACAGCAGGTAAGTGTCTCCTGTGAGCCTGGAGTTCCTTTGGAATTTGATTCTTCTTAGTGAAATAGTATCCCTGCAAAAAATTAACATTAGTGTTTATCTCAAATATTCATGCAGTCATGGCTGGAAAACTGAGCTTGCTGTTCTTTGTGTGTCAATGAAAGGAGTCAACACTTTTTTCTTCCAGGAATGGATTTGTTTCTTACTTTTCTTATTTGATGGGGTTTTTTTGCCAACAGATTTGCTAAGACAAAGATATGTCTTCGGCATCCCTCCATCCTGTTGAAGGTACCTCTGCTGTATAATTTTGTATCATAACACACTGCATGCTGTTTCTTCTCATAATTACTTTGGTTCTTCTTCCCTCTCTTTACTACCCCTCATGGATAATGAATGTTTCCTTACATGGCTACCTCACACTTTCATCCCAACACAGCTAACTCAAGACTGCCCACTGCTGCCTTTTGCAAATTTGCTGTTCTGTCTTTCCACTTCTCCCAGTCAAACCCTAGCAAACATTTGAGAATGCTGGCTCCAGTACAGGGCCGGAATTGTGATTCTGTGATTCTGTGTAATAAGCCCACCAATTTTGCATTGTACTTACTACAGGCTCAGTTTAGAGTTGCTAGTTAACTGGAAACCAACATTATAAATATCTGCAGGCACTTATCTGTTATAGGACTCTCCTGTGTCACATGGAGAGATTCCTTCTCTCAAAATTAATTAACCATAATTAATCTCCTCCTGAAGTACATGATGAAAACTGGTCAAACAGAGACCATTGTCAATGTACCTATTTGTCTCACAACTTTATAAAGAACACACATTGAACAACTCAGGTACAGAAGAAAACTGAGCAACAAACCACATGAATGATTCTTAAGTATGCTTTTTTTTACTGTACTATGCAGTATCTGTTTGTTTATGATGTCTACTTGTTGGCTGGAAGCATTTTGTAAAAAACACTAAAATTTCATTTACTTTTCCCCCTACAAATGGACCATATTCTCTTACTACTTCTAGCGTGTTCCACAATTACAGCAGTCGAAGGTGATGGAAATGGGAAGATTCCAATATAAAACAGGACATAAATGTTAATGCTGCAAAATTAATTTGAAATGTCTGTAACTATTTAATGGATGATAAATCCTTAGCAGAATCAGGCAACTTTACCAGGTAATTAAAACAGTTTGTAAAAGCAGAAAACAGCTGCATAAGGCAGCTTTATCATACATTTGTTAGTTAAAAGAGTAAACCACTGGATCTCAAGACACTAGAATCTGAAGTTTTTCAGTTTATAACCTGTAATGCTGTAACAAAACACAGACAGAAATGCTGTTTCCCAGCAGTTATTCTATTCATTTCCAGAAAGGGGAGGAGGAATATTTTGAGAAGACTGAACGAAAAGAAACAATACTAAGCAAACACAGTATATACATTTTCTCACCTTCTACTGGAGTTGTCTCTTCACCTGTACGCTCTGCACTGAAGACTTGAACAAGCTCTGCAAAATTGGCTCTTTTTGAAATGAGTTCTTGGTATGTCCCCATCTGACTTATACTGCCCTCTTCCATTACTATGATAAGATCAGCGTGAGGCAGAAGCGTTAGGTTATGGGTCACCAATATACGAGTCTGAAAGACAGCGTTTTCCCTTTTACATTATGATAGCTGGAACGGGAACAAGGATTTTTTCATGGGATTTTTCTCATTTATTTGTCTACATTATTATTATCATTAATTGCCTACTTTGCTATATTACTCTATTAATTGGTGATTGTAATGTCAAACCTTATAATTATAGCTATTTGCTATTACTTGTACTTACCTGTTTCTTAATGAGCATCTCCCGCTCAGGAATGATTTAGATTAGGTTGTAAACAGAAGAGGTAAATACTACAGCTTTTAACATACTACACATAGTTTGACTGTCTCAATATTAAAATCTACTTACAAGTTTACCACTACTAGAGTTCTGCTTCTGCCAGATACTTTTAACCCATGGAGCAGGTAAGTTAAGTAAAGGGAGAACGGGGAGAGGGAAGGTTAAAGACATTTACTTCATAGTAAGTGACACTTTCTTAATAGTAAGGAATAATTTGGGGGAGCGTCACAAGGGAACACCTAAGACAGGAAATGCCACCAGCACCAAAATATCTCACTAGTTCTTTTTGTGCAATATTATCCAAGCTTTGTCCTCATTGTTACTCAACTCTGCAGCAATATGTTGTCTACAACTGCCAGAGTGGAGTTAACAAAGCTTTCTAGGAAAGTCTGACAGACTCCCAGTCAGGCCAGGTCTCAATCTTTTGTTTTTTCATCTGTGCTATGCCTACACAATAGGCTTCAAACTGGCACAATGTGGCCAGTGGCCATAAAAAAAGCCACAAACTGGCTTTTTATTTAGTCTGTTTATTGAGAATAAATTTTCATCAACACACTAGGTAAGATATAAGCTTTTGCAAAATGACTGGGACTTTCATTGTGTCTATTGTATTGTACAAAGCAGTTTATACTCAAATTGAAAGGAAGCCAACCTACTTTACCTTGCTTTTTAGGAGACCTGAAGGGCCAATTAGCTTCTCAAAAAGATGTTTCCCAACATGTACATCTACAGCAGACAAGGGGTCATCCAGAAGATACAAATCAGCATTGCTGTACACAGCTCTAGCAAGACTCACTCTCTGCTTCTGCCCTCCACTTATATTGACACCCTAAGAAAAGAAAGCCAAAATAATCCATATTTAAGTATTAAATACTAAATAAAACCAGTGTATCACACTAAGTCCATTATTATTTTTTCAGGTAATCAAAGTAAATTTTATACTAGATATGAAAATAGAAAGGTAACATTTGGATTTTCAAGTAATTAGAGCAAAGTATGGGCTCTGATGATTGAATTCCCATGCATGGTACTTCACAAAATCAGAAAATAACTTTTATTTACAGTCATCCAAGCATTTTTACAGTATAGAAGAAAACTCCTGGAGAACAGGACAGGGCTGACTCAAAGTTCTGTATAGAAAAGAGCCATTTTAAAAGCTAGTAAGAGTTCAGAGCTTGAAAAGAATTGAAGTTGAAAGTAAGCTAAGTAAGGAGTTGGGTAGCTATAATTGGCTCAGCACTTATTAGTCATCACTGTAAATTATCAGAGAGATAATCTATCAAAACATAAAAGCTGTAACAATTTATTGCATAATTTCTGACACCTCAGAGTCTCACCTTTTCTCCAATCTCTGTTTGATCTCCATTTGGTAGTTGTTCCAAATCTGGCAGTAAAGCACAAGACTCTAAGACAAGCTCATAGTATGGCCTATTTAGAGCTGCACCAAAGAGAATATTTTCCTGTAAACTGTTATTCTGAATCCAAGCCTGCTGAGAAACATATGCCACTGAGCCCTAAAAAGAATTGGAAACCATTTTTTTACTTAGGCTTTCTGAACATGGAAAATAGCATTTAAAAATACGTTTGAAATTCCAGCTTTAGTAATTACTTCCAAAACTTGAGCATTAAACTGTTACAATTTTGACTGAATCAGGTAATAAAAACAATCTGTTGAATACTCCTGTATAACAGCTTGCCTATAATTATTATAAGAGCACATACTTTGCTCAATATATGTCCCAGTTTTATTCAAAGTATTTCAGGAAAGGATCTTGGTGACAAACAGGCAACCACTGCAGGATTTATAAGCAATACAATGGGTCTGTACTAGGTATATATCAAAGTACAGTTTGACTGTATGTTTACATAACGTGCTGTGGACTCTGTCAGCCATTTGAAATTAAAGTTACAGGAAAAGAGTGTTAACTGAAAATGCTCCTAGATCTTTTCTTACATTAAGCTACATGCCCTGTGAAAATCAGTTAATTGTACAACAAATTGATAGTGTATACATTTCTTGGGTGTATGACTTCCTTATTAGATTCTATATACTTGACCTTCTTCCCATTAATTACTACCCTCAGATTTGGAACACCCCAACTTCATATTCTTCCCTCGTCCCCCAGCAGTGATAGGAACTACATTTCCGCAGCAGTGGATTCTTATTCAACACTTATTTTCATGGCTGAGACACTTTTTTTTACTACATCCACTTGCAAGCAGATTAACTAACATCATCCTTATCCATTGATATTTATTGGCTCAAGTCTGTCATCAGAGGTTAATTTCCTCCATATCTACAGCCTATAAAAAACTTCCCTAAACTCTATTCTGTGATGGGAACTATCACTGTTCTATGTAACTACAAGACAAATTAAGCAATAGGGTTACCTATCACTAGGAGAGCCAGCACCTTAAATCCACCTCTGCCTGAAGTTCAGCTTTTCCCTTGAATTCCAGATCCTCTATCTTCTCTACACATAAGCTATTGCAAGAAAGATTATCAATTTCTACAGTAGTTTATAACTGTTCCAAGGAGGTTATCTTTGTACAGCTGTTCAAAACCAGCAACCATTAGATGTTTAGGCTCAATATATGATTTAAACACTCGTGATTTTTGCACTGAATTATAAAAAATATAAAAAAAATGAAAATAGCTTTGCAATCACGTTGGTTGAAAACAGAAGTGAAATTATTACACTGTTAACAAAGTGTCACCATGCTACTTTTCTTTCAAGACTTAAGAAGCTGAAGCTACCCTTGTCAGTTTTTCTACAACCATAAATAGCTGAGGAGGAAAAACTACTTAATGAATTATTGAAGACTGGGGAGGGTAGGGGAACACAGTGAGACAATCTTACTCTTCTCTGAACTGTTCCTTCAAGTTTCTCCATTTCTCCAAGAACAGCAGAAAGAAAAGATGATTTTCCAGATCCAACCTGTCCCACAACAGCAACTAAAGAGCCTTCAGGAATGCTGACACTCATGCTGGAAATACAGAATACAAGCAAAACAAATTAGTTAACCACTTTGTAAATACTCCATCCTGTATGGGCTATGGTCACTGTAAGAAATAAACATTCTATTTTACTTTCAGAAAGGTGAAAAATTAGTACTTCAGTTTGCACACCTTTTAACTCTATACCATTCAGAAACTTGCAATAATGGCTAAGTATAAACTTATTTGTCTGCGAGTTAAGAGGCTGTGCTTTTATCTGGTCACATTAAAATCAAACAGGAGACAGTCTAACCAGGAAGTGGTCTTACTGTATTCTTCTCAGGCACGTGGCTGATCTTCTGTCCTACCCTGATAATTATCTGCTAGACTTATCAGGAAGCATCAACTGTAGCCAATGTATGATCCCTCTTAAGGAAAAAACCAGTTGTTTGGGTGAAGAAAAGCTACCTTCATATATTGTTGTCAAAATAAGTACAATATGTACTCATGAACTTTAGCACAAAAGGAGAACCACTTGCTGTATCTGTACTGTATGCTATATGGATCTAAGCACGTACTGATTTGACAGCCCTATGCTAAGATAAGCATAGTCCCTTCAGACTGGAGCTTGGAGCACAAATGACATAGAGAAAGACTGTACACAGACTATACCATACTTCAGTGAAGCCTGTATACGATGCTGAAGGCAGCATATACCTGGATACTACATGGCAGGCTATGTGGCTGAGATGTGGACACTCAACACCATGTTAGGGGAAGTGATCCCCCCAGCCCTGAGAGGAATAGGGTAGAAAGTACAGTGAAAGGGTTAGACCAGGTGGGCCAAACCTCTTCAGTTGCCTTAGCAAAATTTAACAGCTGTACACAGCTTATCAAAAAGGTTCTTCATCCCACTCCAGAGTTTGGATACTCCATTTCCTTACTAACCCTCTAATGTGTTGTGTAGAAGTTTAAGCATAGCTGAATTCACACCTAAGAAATACCTTGTTAACAAATGACAAACAAAAAAGGGGTATTTTCAGGCAAGAGACCACTGTGAAAAAAAGCAATCTTTTTTGTTTTTCCTTTCCAAAGGAAGCTAAAGCCCAATTTTAAGATCAGTATTCAACGCAAAGCTACATAAACTACCTTAGCTTACTTGCAGGCAATACAAAATGCTACACCAACAAAAGGGCATCTTTCCAGTTAATGCACCCCAAAATGCAATTCAGGAAAGACTGATACTGCAGTTAAATCTCCCTTGTGTAAAAGGAGGGAAGAGGTGGCAAGAAAAAGGAATGAAGAAGGAGTGAAGAAGGAAGAGGAGCACTGGCTTCCCATAGCACTTATTCAGTGCTGTGTTGAGGAATAGGCACTCTTACGTGGTTCCTCTTGGAGGATCAGGGAGACCAGGTAAGATTTGACTTTCCAAAGCACAATGGTCATATAGGATACTCTGGAAACAATAAATGTGTGTTCTTCTCAGTATGTAACACCATGAACTAGTCTGAATCAGACTACATTGAACTGGAACAAAATCTCTAGACACATCTCATTCTACCAAAGCAGCTCATAAAAACACTTTAAAAATGCCTTACTTTTTCAGGACTGGCAGGCCATTTTTTTCCCAGCGGAAAGAAGCACCAATAAACCCAACAGCATGATCTGTTGCAGTAAAGAAAAAAGAACAGAGAATTGCTAATCCATCCCCCCAATTGACTTTCTTTCTTAATGATCATTCATATCAACTCATGATCAATTAAAAAAATCAGTAACTGGTGCCTTACTTCCATTATAGTTTGTATTGACATCCTCAGGGTTAAGGTCCTCAGCACACAGAAAATCCTCTAAACGGCTCAAAGAAACTTTAGTCTGCAAGATGAACACAAATATACATAATATTTATAGTTAAGTCCATGCTCCCTTAATTTCAAAATAATATTTCAAAAGTTCTAGATAATATGGAAAGACATTTTCCTTGTCTCACTTGAAGATACACAAAAAAGATGTTTAAGTATTTAAATTCATTTTTCCTTAAAGGACTAAACAATCTGAAGTTTGCTTTTTTCTCTGAGGACCTGCTGCTTGGTAGTAATAAAGTAACAGCATGCTTGACATATCCGGTGTCAGAAGATACAGTTAATCCTTGAATGTCTGGTTCCTCTGACCCAGTTAGTTTGTTTTCATAAACCTGTAGTGAAAACACTTATTTTGCATTTTAAAAGAGACAGCACACAGAAACTCTCTCTTCATATAATGAAGAAAGACATTTTGCTGTGAGTGTATCACAAGATTTCCATCACTGTGCCATGACAAAGTGAGGTGAACTTATGTTTGTCCTAATTTTTAAGCTACTAGAAGTAAATCTTAGGAAAATACAAGGTTTTGATCTTACAGTATGCTAACCATAAACAAAATAAAAGCAGGACGAGTATCTGCTCACAGTGGTCCCCTTTCTTACAAAACGCTGAGCTGTGTATAAGCTGTGACAGAGAACATTCATGAGCAGCTCATAAAATACACCCATCATACAGTCTTAAAAGCTAGAAGTTTTGGCAACCTTACTGGTGTACCATTAGGACCGAAGGTTGCTGAAATGGTGTCCTCAGCAGCTCTAACCCTTTTTTCTCACCTTCAGTGGTGACTTGCAAAAACAGTATTGTAGAATCCACAATGGGTCTTCCCTGCTTGGTACCAAGGGCTCTAATATATAACAATGGATGTGTAATTTAAACATGTGCAGCCCAAGTTGTTTATACTTTATCTTCAGTGGACTATGAAAAAGAGAAGTTGAGAGAGTAGGAGCAGAAGTTGAGTCTAGTCCACTGAAGGAAGAAAAGTGAAAACCAGAAAGCTTAGTCACAATTAGGTATGCTATGCAATTTTCATTCTACTCAGAAAGACTGAGGAGCATCCTTTAAATAGCCTTTATGCTTCTCATTCCATAAAAATACCATGCATTTTCACCTCAGTAAAATGTAACTTAAAATAATAAAATCACTTAATTATTCCTAAAAATACAGGAAACATGACAGAGGATAAACATCAGCCCTATATGGCACCTATTCATAATATGTTTACCTGGGCTATGGCAGAGATTGCAGATGGTAAATCAAACAAAGGCAGTCGCAAAACATTAAATAAAGAAATAGATGTAAAAACTTTAGTTGCTGTTAAAATATTCTCTTTGTCCAGGTGAAAGAAGACTCCAAATGTAGCCAATGACACCTTTTAAATAAAAAAAAAATAGAAAAGACATATACAGAAGCAACATCACAGAGTAACTAAAATTTATAAACAGACATTACTTTTGTTTGCATTTGAAAGGTGTAAGATCCTACTTCAGCTCATGCATAAAGAGGGTCTCTGTAACCGCTGCAAATTGAATAGCTGCAAAATTGAGTGCAGGAACACTATAATTTTAGTGAGCAAACAACATGGCTACTGTGTTTGTCCAAACCAGAGGCACATTAAAGTATATGAAATAATTTTCCCATCTCAGGAACCAATGTCTTCTTTTTGAAAACACTCAAACATGATGTCTCAGAAAATTCTCTTTGTTTTTTTCTCTCTCTTTCTTTCTTGCTATTGCTGTGATACTGGACATAAAATAGGATTATTTACTGCAGGTATTGTTATTTTGACCACTTAGTATCTTTATTCAAAAATCTAGTCTGTAGTCATCAGAGAATAAGCTCTTACACAACAGATGCTCAGGCCTTCAGCATTACTCTGAGAGACTTAAACTTAACAACCTGTCCTAAGGGGTCTCCTCTGCTTTTTAGCAAGTTTAGGAGTCCTAAACTAGCTGTAAAGTAGAAGGGCTCCTAAAAGAGTACTAAATAATAAGTGGATTTGATTCAAATATAGTGTTGATAAATTTAATGTTTTGAGATACTGTGAGGCAACATTTGTGAGCCATTCAGCTATTAAAGCAATAGGGAACATGAGAAACAATCCTACACAAATTAATAACTTTATAAAACAAACCAGAAAAGGAATGCAGGTCAATGTTAGCATGGAGAAAGTTGTCAGATACCCAGATGATTTCAAAACATCCACTTCACGTTCTCTAATGCTCATGACCTTCCTTTGATATGCAGGTTCCCAGGCATAAAGTTTGAGGACCTAGACAAACAAAAATATTTTAAGAAAGCGAAAAAGTAATGACTATGCTTCAGAAAATAAGCTTACACTCCAAGGGTCATTTTCAAATACTCAGCAATGCCAAACTACAAAAACTGGAATTTTTTACAAATGAAAGCAATACCTGAAATAACTCTAAATTAGGTTGCTCTTATGGAAGATATACTCTAGTCACTCTTATTTCTTCAGAATTAAAAAGTGGTTTTCTCCTACATGAAAATTTTACTCTGATAAAGGTTTTCAGACATCTATTAGCATATTTCACATTCTCATTAATAATGTGGTAGTAAAATTAATACATCATGGACAGTCAGTTTTTCAAAATAAATTAAACCTGCAAAGATATTCCAACAGCACTTTAAGCATATTATGTTAAAATATTTTCTATTTAAATTTGTATCTTTATAAGCTGAAATACTACTTACAAAACCTTAGTTTTTAAACAGCTTTCTATCTTCACAACCTAACAAAAAAACCCACTAGTTGTGGTATTACCTTTATTCCATGTAACATCTCACTTAGCAGTTTGACTCGTTGATCCGAATACCTCATTTGTTTTTTCTGGTTAAAAGACAGCAATTTTTTCATTTTTCAATAAGAAAAAAAAAAATTGGAAAGTAAAATATGCAGTGTACTGTAAGCAATGAATACCTTTTCTGCTATGTTTACCTTGCTGAAAAACACATTAGCACTGCAGTTATATCATTTTCAGATATATAGGTAGTAAAAAAGCCCATTGGATAGGATAAAGAATTAAATAAAGTAATATTTTTTCCCTAAAATATCTTTAAAAGTATATTTCAATTTTGTCCATTTTACTTTTCTTCACATTGAATTAAATATTAAAAGGCTTCCACTTCCCCAAGTGTTCAGGAATAATATGGTTTAAATCTTCAAAACCACTAAGCAGGTAAATACAGACTCAATAATAATAATATAACAGCATATACACATACTTGAATATATATACACTATAGGTATATAAAACACTCTATAAATATATATGTATACATACAGTAGTTAGAAAGTTTCCTCTGTTACTGATGAATCCACCCCCACTGCAAGAACCAATCAAAGAAACAGAAGTTCTTCTCACTCCTACACTATACTCAGGCTTTTCTGCACCTCACAATTCTAAAATACTAACTAACTTCAGGCAGAATTATTTTACTGTCCTTTGTATTCCCTCTCTATCTCATATCACAGCAGGGAACTAAGTGCCTATGTAGCTGCTGCACCTCGACTGCAAAAGAAGTGAGAGGATTTTTTGGTTTGGTTTGTTGTTTTTTGTTTGGTTGGGTTTTTTTACAGCGTCTCTAAACTTACAGCCTTACAAAAGAATTCATGGAGATCCAGTCTCCACTGTATGTTGCACCAAAGGTAGAATAACACAGAGACAAATAATTGCCTTGACGGGAACACAACTCAGGCTCGTAGTGTATTTGTATCAGTGGAGCTCACAGAAACTCTCGCAGGAACAGACAACACAGTGCCAAGAGAACTGCAGCATCAGAGAAGCAGTAAAGAAGTCAGAACACAAACAGTACCTCTGTGGAAATTCCCATAATCTCAGCAGAATGTACTAAATTTGAGTGAGCAGCGTAGCCTAAATAATGTGGAAGAGGGCTATAATCCTACAAAATCCCTTATTTAATGGAATTAACTCAATATGCAAAACCATAGCTGGATCCTAAATTGAGTCATACTGTAATTTAAACTAACATAAAAGCATTGTTTCAGAATAATGAAAATTTAGGTATCCAACCTAAATACTAATTTAGCTATCAAACACAGCTTTCTTAGTGCAGTCATGCTTTCCCCCTCAATGAAAAACACCTGCAGCTTGACACTGTATATTTGGGTTGGGTTTAATTTAAATGTATTAACAGTATTCTTACACATGCATAATTTACATCCTCCTCTTCATTCCTACATTCTGACAACTAACCTCTCCTTGCTATGTTTATTTAAATATCTCACCTTCAGTCTTTTTACTTTGGCTGCAATGAGCACATTTATAGGTATAACCAAAAGAAGCAGTGCAACTCCTGCTAGGACTGAGGGGCCAAGTTCTTTCCAGAGAAAGACAACAGCCATGATGATCTGAAAAGGTGCTGACCACAACAGGTTGATGTTTACAATTAGCTCCATGAGTTGGTGAGCATCTGCTGACATCAGGTTAACAATCTCCCCAGTTGTATAGTTTCGTTGTGATGAATTTGCTAAAGTCAACGTCTGCAACCAGAATACACAGAGGCCACAAAAATTAACAGTTTTGATGGCTTTAGATGCCCAGTAGAAGCTAAAAGGACAATACTTAGAGCAAAGCTGAACTCAGTGAAACACACATTGAGCTCTTTACAGAAATAAACAGGACAATATGTCACAAACAGGGCTCAGAAAGTCTTATAATAGAAATGTTGCTGAAATTCCAAATTACTATAAATAAACAATCAATCATCAAAAAGTCAATCTGTTAGTCTGTCGGAAATGCATAACATCCTGGGTTTTGATCATGCTGGCATTGTCTGTTAATACTGTATGTTTATTTCAGTTTTTGCTTTGAAAGAAAAGTAGAAGAATCCATAATTACCTTTTTGTATATCAGGCCAACAACTGCAGTCTTGACTTTGACTGCAGTTAGCATGTTGTTACGCTGATACAACTGATGCAGAAGAGTTTGGGAGAGAATTACAAAAAAGAGGGCAATAGCATAGCCATATCCACTCCCATACGAGCTAGGATGATTCTCACTCATCATTATCATTGCTCTAAAAATTAAGGAAAATACATTTTAAATTCCGTGCATCAGGTTAAGAACTGACAACAAAAAGTTCAACAAACTGACATACTAGCAGCTTGATTAGGTAAGTCCATTTTGGATCTAGAAATGGTAAAAGGCCACAAAGAAATAAAATGTTAAAGAAAGGCAACTCTTACCTGTGTCCCTGTGTCTTCCAGTTTGTTAGCTTAGAAACAACTCTCAAATAGTATTCTAGACATGAATGTGCTATTGCTGACTTCACTGACAATGGAGTACAAATAAAGAATGGCATAAAAGAAAAAAACTAATACTTAGAAAGGTTACAAATACCAACCATGAAAGTAAGAGAGGAAAAAAAATCTAGAGGAAAATTCCTATTTTGTATTAGCAAAAGGTTATCTTAAATAACAAGCAACTGTGATGTCTCCAAACAGATTTCATGGTTAACAGTTTTGTTCAGGATGACACTGATTAGGGGTACAGTTTAGAGCTTAACAATGATTCTTTTCTTTAACTCTTTTCTTTATGAACACACAAGTATTTCACAAATTCTGAACACTTCTGCAATAAGTACAATTTCTAAGCAGCACTTCCATCAATCTCACAGTACAAACAATATAACAACAGAGTCATTACAATTTTCCATTAAATGTTGAAGCTTTAGATATTATAATGCACTTAAGTGTTGTGGGTTTTTTTAAACAGATTTGAAAAATATTGACCAAAAAGCAAGGAGGTTAAATATCTTGGTGCTCCATTTTTATTAACATTTGATTCTATATTTAGGTATACTAAATACTTTCATATATACATATATAAATACAGTATGTTTGAATTGAACTGACACTGGTGGAGCAAATAATATCTTTACACATGTAAACTGTTGCTTAGTTTGGCTTTGATACTGGTAATCCTTTAGCTTTATTATTACTGTTACTCTCAGAACATAAACTCAAAGACATTACAAACTTACTTCATTATTTGTGGACTCGTGAAAGCCAGAATGTCAGCTACAACTTTCAGAAATGCAACTTTAATCAATAAAAATTTAAATGTTTGCCATAATGGCAAAATTAAAGATGATTTGTGGAAACTTTTTTCCTTAAATAGCGCTCTTTTGATGTCAGAAGCCTGCAAGATTACAAAGATACATACAGAATTAAGAGAAAATTACCTTCAAACTTCACACACATTAAAAATTGTAAAATATGTAATGAGTGTCCACCTAAAGCCATCACTATACTTAATGACCTGAAAAAGTGCATTTCCAACAGTTAGAAGAAAAACTTTGGGGTAAGAAATGAAGTCTGGTTTTATTTAGCCTGTCTAGTAGTCTTTCAGGAAAGGAAAAATAACATTTGTAGGATTGCCCAAACCACCCACAAACATAATTAGAAAATAACTTAATCTTTAATCCTCAAATGATTATCACACATCAAAAAAACTGTATCAGAAGGACAGAGGCAAGCTTCAACATAAATGCATTATCACTTCTAGCATGCTTACACTAACAGTATTTAAGGTTGAATAACCCTTGTTTCAGAATATTTTCAGTTGTCAAGTAACTGGTTTTCTTTAGCTCAAACAAATATTCTTAAAACAGTCAAAACAAAAAAAAGGGTTAGACTTTCTTAATTATCACTGATGAAGGACAGGATATTTTTTACAGATTGCTTGAATAATAAAAACAATATCTGAATTAAAAATTATCCTTATTGAAAAATACTTCTGAATGCTTTGGTAGAAAGGCTTTTTGTGTGTGTATCATCAGTGGAAGAAAGGGCAAATCTACAAACATAAGAAAAAAACTGAAAAGATGCAGTAAGGTCAGACTCTGCAGGAGTCCACTTCTCAGAAATTTATTTAAGAAGCTACAGTCTCACTGGACCTACAGGTTAGGTCCTCTCTCTTGTGAGCTTCCTAACATTACAGAGCTCCTAGTGTGTTTTAACTACAACAAAATTGTAACAGTGACTACTGTCAAGATGCAAAGATAAGGCATAGGGAAGTGGAAAAGTCCAAAGAGGACATAGTTGGACAGTTTTAACAAATACGGTAATTAATCACCAAAGTAAAAGTCACAGTATATTTTGTATCAGTCATAGTAGATGTCCTATCACTTGAAGTGTTAAAATGTAACTAGGTATCTTTCTGAGAGGTAAGTTTGAACTTAAACCGAGATCACTGATCACAATACTGAGTGGCCTTTGTGAGCAACAAAACGAGGGCTGTTCAATAATCAACAAGATTTTAGAAATCCTCTCCAGCTTCTAGACTCCTTAAATTTAGAAAAGGATATTGTCTACTGTTAGAATTATAGCTACCATTAATCCTGTGGTGGACTTCTGAAGTTCTTTTCTCCATTGCTTTTCAAATTTAGGACACACACTGTACGGTGAATCACTTTCATTCAGTTCAAATAGGTCATCCCTTTCCAATGGCTTCTTATAGCCTACAGATATTAGTCTGAAAGAAAACAACGAACGTAAACAGCGTGAAATACAGCAGACAAAAAAGCAGAACTACTACCTTGAAAAGCTAATGATATAATTCTGCATGTATAAATAAACACTACAATCAAAACATATGTAATCCTGTCTGTAATGTAAGACTAAATAATGCAACACACAGTCATCTAAAATACACTGAAATCCACCTGAAGTATGAAGAGCCCAAGCAAACTGACACATCTGAACAGCAAATCCTAAGGCACCCATGCACCTCAGAAACTGTCTACATTTCTGATCTCATTTTTCTTTATAGGAAAATACACTATTTCATAAACAGAGATGTACTGGATCATTAGCCACTTACTATTGGGATCTGTAATAAATACCTTTTGTATCACAGGACTGCATCATCATAGAATCATTCTAATTTAACAGGGGAGGAGTTTAACCAAATATTCTAAACCCTTGAAACAATCTGATTGTTTTCTCTCAGCTTATTAAGAGCAAATACCATTTTCAGTTCTTCTTTAAAATTAATAATATTGAAAAAAGCAAGAAACAGTTATAATACTCTTATTAAACTCTTAAAAAGTTTTTTCTCTCACTTTGACATTTTTGAAGTGTGTATGCATGATTCAAATGATTTCTAAAGATGAAAGAAGACAAAAGATTAAAATGAGTAACGGTCACAAGACAACACATGAAATTGTTCAAAATAATATCCAAACTATTAAGTTACAGGAAGGTGCATGACTTGATATAACCGAGCTTTCAGTTCCTATTTTTGAGTGGAAAATCTCCAAGAAGCAGAGGGACATTATTTGTGGTTATGAGCAGGTCATCTACAATAGTGTTATGCAGCCTGCATAAAGGAAGGAGGAAAATGAGCATGAAATTGGCTACTTGGAAAATAAAGTACTTTAAGCACACTACTGAACACTAGCTCCTGGAGATCTCACAAACTGTTGCATCACTACATGGAGTATAAAGGAAATCTTACTTTAGTTTTTTTCTATTGTCAAACTTTACACAGAGAGACAATAAATTAAAAAAAACATAGCCTAATTTGGCCTTTTATAGTCCTTTGTCTAAAATTACTGTCCACTGCGACAAGAACATTGTGCTTAGTTATCAAACTATAAATGTTTTAAATAATGCCATTAGATAACATATAAAATGACTGTCACTATGTACAAACAATATTCCACAAAATATTTGAATATGACCTCTGAAAATTGTAAACTTTGATTTTTTGTACAAAAAGCTAACAGCAGTCTCAGGCTCTGGCCAAGCCAGAATGATGGTGTGCAATGCAAGTGCATGCTCTATATTTCTGTGAGCATCAATGAACATCAAGAAGCAGTATATTAAATTCTCACCTGCCAAACCAGGAATATGTCAGCTTACTAAAGAAAAAAGCATTCTCTTCAGGGCTGTGTTTCTGCTTCAAAAAAAGAATAAAAGTATTAATTTTACTTGAAAGACTGAAAAGCTATTTTTTCTTCTGGTAAACAGTTTAGGAGCTATTTAATTCTGAGCTACAATAAGATCTATACTTACACTTCTTTGTCACCTTCTCCCACCAAAAAACTCAGTATGAAGAATTAAAAAGATCTACAGTCTCGTGCATTAATGGAACAACTTAACTTGCTGGTTTACACTGTTTACACATACCCTAGAGTATGATCACACCAACAGTAAAGTATGGGAGTTGGACTCAATGATCCTTCTGGATCCCTTCAAACTTGAGATATTCTATGTTTTTATGTCCAACACAAGAAATCCTTCCTTAAATCTCTGACAGTTAAAAATCTGTGGGGTTTTCTACCCCCATTTGAAAACCTAGCTATTGGAAGTTATCAACTGCTAATACCTAAAGAACAGCAAACTCCTTTCAGACTGTAAGAGATGACGTGCTACTAATGTGTACTGTAGATATAAAGGAAGTAAAGAATGAGGCTTGTGCACTGCTGCCAATTTCGTAAGTCACCGGAGATAAGTGCAATGGAGGCAAACAAATTTCCAGTAGTTCATGAAGAATGTCTATCCACACCCAAGAATGACTTCAGCACACCCAGGGAGTAAATCTGTAGTCCCAAAAAATGGGGTCCTTCGCATGGTGTCCAAAGCCAGACAACACACTAAGTAGGTATATTTGCTTTATTTCAGTTCTGTAGAAACAGGTGCTAGGTGATAAATCACAAATACAGCACCTTGTTGGCTCAAACGGCAGCAGTTCATATCCAGGACAAATAATAAGGAAATCATATATGATCGGTTATATGATTTTACATCATATAAATCTTTGTATGTATGCATGTGCCATCAATTACTTAACTCATTATACTAATACCTAATTCCTGATACTAAGGTGATCATACATTTATGTTTAAATTCTCCTAATAGAGGTGCAGTTTTTAGTATTAACATCATCATAGGATATGTAGGAGACACTTGGATGTTTTGATTTTGCCCAAATCTGCTTCTGGTTTATGTAGAGAAGCCATAATGAGGCACTGCCTACAAAAGCTGACAGAGTTTTACTGTCTTTAGATACTGATCTTAATAACTGTCTTATTTCTGACTACTTTAACCCATCCTTTACTCTTAAAGGGCTTTCCATTCTTGTTTTCCTGGTTTCAGACCAGCCCATTATAAGCTTATTCGGCATAAAAGTTTTTAACTCTATCCCTGCAAAGTCAAATTCTATACTTCAATAATTAAAATAATTTCTAACCTAAGATGCAGTTACAGTTCTTTTCGGTAGATGGTGTAAAATATCCACCTATTAAAATGCATGCTGTGGGTGCTCTGTGAACCTATGTATTTTACACAACAATTTTTCTGGTACTTTCAATGAAAAGCCAAATGTTTAAGCGACAATTGAAGAAGTAAATACGTAACAAAAATGTATGCCCTGCTACTCTAACAAACACATCTGCTTGTGTTTTGTGCAAACTATATTATAGTTTGCCATGGTCCAGTACAATTTACACCAAACAGCATTGTTTGTCCAAACTATTGTCTTTTACTGTTGAAGAACACAGTAGAAGTCTCAGTCACAAACATTCCGTGTGTAAATGCTGCTCCTGCTCCTCTCTGTGGCAAAGTTCGTATTTCCTTAAGAAAAGAATGGTAAGAAATACGTACCAAAACCCTGGCCTAAAGATTATTCCCTCCGTACAAACTCAAAGGACAAACCCCAGGACATACCAGTTCTCAGTAGTTGCAGGTTTTTTGACACAGACCTAGCACGAATCCTGCTTGAAATCTGACCAGGTTTACAGCAGGCAGTCGCAGCTCCCCTGCGGCTGTACCAGGAGAGAGCCGGCGGCCGCTTAGGGTCCCCGGCAAGCCACAGACACCCCGCCCTCGGCCCTGCCAACAACGCCTGCTCCCCCCTCGGCGCCCCGCGCTGTCTTACCTTCTTGCCAGTGGGACTTGAGGGCTCGTAAAAGCCGCCCTGCTTCCCGCGAGAGGTGGCCATAGCTGTCTCCCGAGGCAGGCGCTTCCAAAGGCCTCCCCGCCGGCAGAGACCGCTAAAAGCCGCCTCACGCCTGAGGTGAGAAGTGTTGCGAGAGGCTGGTGTTGGAGGAGTTGGGGCGAGGCAAGGAGAGGGCGGTGCTGTCTCAGCCCCGCCCTTCCGCACGGCTGGGACCTATTGGGGACCATTCGCTTCCCCAGCCCTAGCGGACCCGAGGGAGGAGAGTTTTCGTAGTTCTGCCGTCCCGGATGGTTCGTGTTCCCGGTTGCAGTGTTGCCGCGTCTGCAGAGCTTGTGTGAAAAGCCCTTTTGTGCCCCAAAACGCGACCTGAAGCCACCCAGGCCACGGTCTGCCCGTGATTTTTGTCTCGGTGTTATTTAAGGAAAGGCCCAACGTGTTGTATTAGTGGGAAGCATTCAAGTAAATATGAGGGGGCAGGAGAGAGAACGGCATGTGGTGGCGTGCGTGCATCCCACCTGGTGACTAAATGTATAGAAACATTTCTTTTACTAGCTCTTAGCCGAATGTGTGCTATCAGAAAAGGACAGCAGAACTTTCACCATACAGCTGGGCCCACTGAACGAGCCACTTCCTCATGCCAGATGTGCCTCCCGCTTAAACCAGAGTGCTGCAGTGCTGTTGCTGCTGAACAGCTCCAACTTAAACTCTTTCACGTAAAACTTAGAAAGCACATGCTCACTGTAGACTGAACTACTCCACCTGAGACAGGAAGCTTTTGACTTTTGTTACTTCTTAATACTTTCTACTTTTACTTTTTGGAGGCTTCATACAGCTTTACCACTAGTATTCAAATGTAAAGGTACGTAGGAAGTAACTAGAATAGCAATTTCCATTGCTGAGTTGTTTTCCTAAACATAATTTTTTTTGAAAAGTTAATAAAAATCAGGATCTTGATTTTAGTCTATAGTTAACATGGCAACTCCTCGTTGACTTTTGTTGACCTACCACATTGCTGCCTTAAAGGAGACTGCATCACTGACTGCGGCAATTTGTCCAAAGTTTGGGACATTATAACGGAAATAACTGCACTGCATTCCACAAAATACAATGCAAAGAAACAAGTCTAAATGCAAGACTTATGTGACAGAAGAGAAAACAAGGTCTTTTGGCCAGCCAGTAGCATGGGATGCAAAAGATCAGGACAAAATAACAATAATTTAGAATCAGAACTAACATAGAAAACATTCATTTCATATCCAGAAATAATTTCAAAAGTGATTGAAATAGAGAGGGAATTGAAGAAATATTTGGTCAAGGCCAAACTCAAGTGTTTCTTTTTTGTTTGTAGTATTTTATTTCCTAAACAAGGTGACAATATAATTAAAATATCAATGGGACTCTAACTAAACTGATGTCTTATCAGACATACAAAAGAAACTTATTTATGGCCAAAAATAATTTTAGCACATTCCCACATGCCCAGCTTTTCTTCTTCTAACACACTGATGTGTTTTAGGTAGGAGGCTATTAAGAAGTGTCAAAATCTGTATGCACCTCAGGAAAGGAAAAAAAGACCGGGAAGACAGAGGGTAAGAAAAATGATTTCTTTAGGATAACTGTATTGGTAGAGTATAATTGCATAGAACAGATTATTTTATCTATTCACCAGGGAAGTTTGATGAGGACACATTAGCACAGACCTGTTTAAGCTTCTCTTCCTGTAGGCTAGACTGTGGTTTGGGCATCCATTCATTTTCTCATGTCTGATGAACTTCACTTCTAACTTTAGCTAATGTTAACATATTCTTTCTCTACTTGATTATATTTAAAATTCTTTAGCATAGGGAACAGGTTTAAAGAAATCCAGTGTATTTCACTTGTTAACTTTTTCCATTATTGTGGCAACTTTTGTGATCAGTGACTTACTGGTATAATGTCAGCAATATCTTCCAACAGCAGTTAGGTTATATCTACATAGCTTAGTCCCAAAGTTACTGACTAGTGGGGAAAAAACCCAACCCAACCCCAAAAAGATAAAGCAGCAAGTATTTGTGTGGAAGGACAGAGGGAAAAAGAGAAAGGGATTGGACAGACTTAGCAAGTTTCTTAAAACATAAGACATAAATCTTAAGGCACAGACTTTTGGTACGTAAGTTCTTTTTAGAGAAGGTTGAATTCAGTTGCTAATGACTTTCAAGGGTGTCATATTGTGCTGTTCCAGAAATGTCTGAGGCTAAAGAAGTAATCTGGGAAGCTAAAAGCAGTGTCTTGAGAAAGTGACTTTGTTAGCTGTGATTTATGTTATCAGACAAAAGAGAAACTGTTGCAAGCTAAACTTTCTTCCATTTCTGAAATTCATGTGGGCTTCTAAAACACATCACTTTAAAGCAGTAAACTCAGATATTCTTTCTCAATACTAGTGCAGGATGGAAAGTATTCCTTTCAAGCAACCCAACACTAGAACCAAGAAAACTGAGTTTAATTAAACTAAAATCTTTTTTACTGTCAAACCTACATCTAGTCTGAACTGAAGCCTTAACTTTAAGCAATACTAAATAGCCTTTGTATCTGTCTATAGGTTGTTGGCAGCAGTTGTGAATGCCATGGTCATTTGGCTACTTTGATTCATGATGATATAATTTATTCTTCCTCTGCTAGACAAGGGAAAATACTTTTCTTCTTAAGATGTATTAACTCCACTGACTCATGCTTTGGTGCTATCGGTTATATATGAAATTTTTCATCTGTTTGTTACAATGAACATTTAGATTCTCAAATAAACAAACAAAACACTAGAGAGTAATTTTAGAGAAAGATGCATATACATGCATTTAGTTCTAGTCAGTACATAACTGTAGCCATAAAGTACATATATTTGAGTATTTATACATACATAAATCTTGTAGGTAGTGCAAATACCCATATTTTACTTCAAATTTACTGCTGGCAAAACCCAGTTTCAATAATCATACAAGGTGATCTAACTGATAGTAACAACAGGAAAAAAAAAGTTACAGCTGCTGACACCTCAGTGATGAGCATATCTGATGTGACACTTAAGATTTTCTAGCCCACTCACTTCTTCAGTGGCTCCAGGAAATTCGTACACCGTTCACAAAAAATACATTTCATAACTGATGGAAGTGATACATATGCTTGAGGAGCGGCAGAAATTTTGTATGTTCATGAAGTTTCTATATAAGTGAAGTAATAGCCTTCCATTATTCTGGGGTGGTTGGGGAAGGAAAGAACCAGGTTTTTTCCTTTATTAGGAAAACTTTTCTTCTTAAATGTTTTCTATACCTTAAATAGTACTTTTCTATTTCAATAGGTTGAGATTAAGTAAAGTAACAGTATACTTTCTGCATAACACATTTCAAAAATATGAATCTCGATCATTCCCTTTTTAATAAAGTGCAAAGATGAAAGATTTCTCTCAAAAATTAATCTAATTAAGAAAAGATGAATCCAGTTACACAGCATTAATGCATCTTTTTCTTGGCTTTGCGCTTCTTGTATTTTTGGCCATGCTCTCTTTGTCTCATTTTGTCATCCTCAATACTAGTGTCACTGTCACAACTTTGCTGTTCTCTCTTTCTTTTAGAGGTGCTTTCATCCATCTGGTGCACTTCACAGTCACTTGAATGTGGCAGGGCCAATTCAAAAGAACTCTGTGCAGACTTAAAATTTGCAGCTTGATTCTGATAGGGAGAAAAGGAAAAATTTGAAGGCAGTGGTGGAGTCATCTGATAGTAAGGAAATTGTTGACCCATCGGACTCTGTACCATGTACTGCTGTGCTAAAAAATGGTTCATCTAGAGAAACAGAAACTTCAGTTAACAGTGTAAAGAGGAAGTTCTGAAGAGTTTTAATTTTGCATGCATTGTAGCTTCTACAGTGAAAACACTGATGAATTATAAAATAACAACATTTAAGAATAACATATCAATGTATAGTTGGAAAAAGGTAATCTTTCATGGCGAAGTTAGAACGGAGATGTAATCTGATTTAGGATTAAACACTAGTTAGTCTTTGTGTAAGGTAATTAAATGTGGCATTACTTTCATTTCTTCATCTCTGTATGTTACAAACATTTGTAACTGCAATGTTTGTTGTTAACACAGACACACACATCTGCATTTATTAACTTGCTTTAACTAGCTTTTAAAATGTGAAGCAAAGCATTCTAACAAGGTATAGTGAACTCCTAGACCAAAGCACTTCAAACAATGTGTTTGAAAAAACCAAAACTTCTTGCTACAGTCCCTAAAGTATCCCAAGTCCCCTCTCATACAAAATGCACAGTTCCAATAAAGAAACAGAATTACAAAGGTTATAAAAGAGCAGCTTTCTACTGACTGACAGTAACCAGAAAAATTAGGGGGAGCATGTCTGCATATGTTAGTATGTGCAAGTAGACTTCAAGTGAGTAGGCTGCTTGGCTCACCCCAATAAAGGTGAGGTAGATGTGTGAAGGCATACACCTGATGAGACTGCTTCCTGCTGAAGCTGTAAACAACTCATCATTGGAGACACTGCGATACCATCCTTCCTAGGAAGCATGACATGAGATGGTCATGTGTGCTGGTCTGCTGAGTTTGGTGTAACACTGTTTATGTACTGCATTGTTACTGAGGAGTGGGTTCATCTGCAAGCACAGCAGGAGAGCTTGTACACTCTCAAATCTTCTAATCAGAGTAGAGGGGATGGGAAAGTTTGTGCAAGCCCCAGCTCTTCTGAGGGCACAGCCTGGTAAGGGGGAGGCAGGACACCACCACATCTGTGCAACAGGGAACAGAACCTCTCCATTTTCATACTCACAGCTAGCAAGAGTAATCTAACCAGACTTCGCCCCTGTGCAGTTACAAAGGGCTGGCTGTTCCTCACTTAGACTGGGTGGCAGCTGGACTGCCCACAGTTTGTACCTCACATTAAATCCTGGGTTTCTCCAGTCCTACCAATCCATACTCATCAGATTCAGAAGTTCCATGATGTGTTTGGCAAGTAGGGTTTGGCCCACAGGTTGCCATTTGAAGAGACAGTTCCGTTGCCTTGTGGAGTATCTCAGACAAAACAGATTAGGACAATAATGGTCCAGTGTGCCAGAGTCTGTTAAAGGAGAAGTGGAGCATGGGATCTCCCTGTCTACTTCTATAAAAGTAAATAATGAATGTGAGAATTGCAGGGGCATGAAAAGCTTCAAGCCAGAAAGTCTCAAACTGGTTTTGCCCTAACTTGCACAGTGGTGATTTTTTCTGGGGAGTTCTAGGACATAACAAAATTCTGCTGGGCATTTCTGAGTTAAGTAGAAGAGCTAAATGGTTCCCTGATTGAATTAGCTGTATATGAAGAAGCTATTGCTTGCATGGCTGTAATTTTACCAGGTTAGCTGGTATCCCCATGGGGATTTGATTTGGAACACAATACAGGAGATCTCCATCTGTACACTGGTATTTTTAACCTTCCTAATTTATATACTTTCAAGACATTCCTGCAGAAAGTTAGTTTCCTTTGGTAGATCCCCTGTTACTATAGTAACCTTAAGTGCTAAAACAAACAGACCTAATAAAGTCAACATTAGAAGCCTAAACCACAGTTTGAAACATGAATAAACACCATTGTTTGCAGAAATGAAGAATACACTGAACTTCATAAAAAAACTCTCAAATTTTAAACTTCTAACACCAACTCACCATCTTTTGAAAGCCTAAGTATTCATGAGGTAAACTATTGTTCATTGGAAAAGGAGTAACAGGAAATGGAGCATTTCCGTAAGGCTCTTGATACCTAGGAAAAACAAGCAAATGTACAAAGACTAGATGTCCACCACATACTGCTTACCAGAGTCCTGAGACTTAACTCTTTGTTTACAATGAGTATATTCAAGAGGAGAATTGAGATATTAATAACTGAATTTCCATGAAGAAAAAAAACACAAAACAAGAAAAATACACCCAAAGGCTTTATTAATGAGTAATTCTGAAGTGTTCTTAAGTGCAGAAACAAGAGTTCTGGATTTCTCCATGAGAGTTTAGCTCCCACAGAGTTCTGTCACATTTGTAAATATAAATGTTGAAATATTAAAAAATACTGAATCTAGGGCATTCAGACTTCTATTACAACAGGTTTATACCTGTGCATTCATATATGCATGAGAGCTGCTTGTACATATGCCCACAAAAAATGCAGATATAAACTCAGTGGGGTTTAAAAAGAGTATTCCCGTTGCCGGATTTTTTTCCCCTGCCTAACAACTAAAAACATTGTTAGTACAAACACCATATTTCAGCATTTTCTCAGTCCTGTATCTTGCAGAAACACGTAAAGAATAGAAAAGTCAAGCTAACTGAAACTCTGGAAAGTTAAACCAAATATTAAAATTAACTACAGCCTGTTGCAAGTCATCCGTAAGAAGGCAATTAAAGCATGCAACAGCTTTATTAATGCAAAGCTTAAGGATTGCTCTACCACATGAACTAATTGAGATTTAAAAAAAAAAAACATACAGTTCATTCACAGGTGATCTTTGTTACCTATATGAAGGTGAATATAAGTCAATATAGTTCTCAAAACCATGTGTAGGGCTGCTTATTTCTGATGAATGAGAACTCCCTGTAAATAAGACAAGAGCATAATGACTGTTCAATTACAACTATTAATGAACAAGTTAAAAACACAGAAAGTGTTCTGTGTCATCTGCACCATGCTAGTGTATCTAAGGTAGTTTATAAAGGTAAGGCTCCATTTTATTGCAGATTATAGCATCATTCTACTATTTGAAAACATTTACAATTTGTTCACTTACAGAAGCATAAATCAGGGCTTTTGAAGTTATCAAGAACAGAATGATTTCCATTCAGTTCCAGACATGGGAAATGCTTCTGATTTTAGGAACCACAGCCATTCTGCTTAAACCCAGCAAACCTTCTGTACAGCCTTTGAAGTAAAGAGTGGCACAGTGCAAGGGGAACATGAGCCCTTGATATTTGGGTTGCAAACACTGCCTGATCATTTGCTTTCTGGAAGGTTTATTTTCATAAAGTGAAGAATGTGACTCTCATTTTACTATATTCTTTCAACTACAATCCCTTCCACTTAAAACAACAGCTCTGATAACTCTGTGGCTTTAGTATAAAAACTATCAGCTTAACGGTTGCTGCACATACTGAATCAACTTTTCCAGACTGCAAGTTAGTCACACCAATTCCTAAATGTAATCTGGCATAAAAACCTGTGCTCCTATGTTTTTCATACAGTGTGGTCTCAGCTGGCTTGCAATTTATGCTGTTCTGAACCAACCTATTATATTCTCTTAGCAAACAAAAAATAAAGACTGAATCCTTCCATATGCAAAAGCCACAAGAGGCTTTTGTTAAAAACCCATGGACTTGAATTTGTTACAACTAAAACTTGTCATCTTTGTAAAAGGCTGTAGGATTCAAAACCAGTCATTAAAAAAATTATTTACAAAGACTTAATCATTGATACTACTAAACATACCAAACCGATACTGCACTTTAATTGGTCTTCCATACAAACGGATTCCATTCAGCAAAGCTATTGCATAAGGCACTGATTCTTTGTGCTTAAAGCAGACAAATCCAAAGGACTTAGGTTTTCCTTCTTTGTCCTTACAAATCGTCACTTTGGTTAATGGTCCAGCCTGAAAGAAATTTTTATTATTTTCTCACAGAAATGAACAGAGATTGACACTTCATTCTGTTTGGAATATTTCATAACGTCACAGTCAGAAAGTCTATGTTTCTCAGGATAAAAATCTCTACTTAATGAAAATGTCTCTCCACATTCCCCAAAACTCAAATTCTGAGCCTTCCACAAACAAAAACCAGCAAACAAAAGTTAAAAGGGACTCAAACATCAGTCCATGGGTGATGTTTAGTCTTTAATAATCAGATTTTAAAATTATTTTTAAAATACAATGCTGATAGCTGCTGCAACAGGCAGACTAATTTACTGACTCCACAGCAAAAGTTATCTTGCGTGCACAGTTGCTAGTACAATTATTACAGAGGTTTTTTGCACAGCCAATGTAACTAAGCAAATTCATAATACTGGCTGTGTAAAAGTGACCTACTCCATTAATATGCTTCTATTTTAGTCATTTAAATTCCTAAAATGGGCAGCATCAACACTGTGGGAAAGCAAACGCAAATAGAGAGTAGTGCTTCTGGAACCACCACAAAACAGTTTTCTGTACTGCCTACCCCTCATCTTAACTGCATGGCAAGGAATCAAGAAACCCTGTGTCATTTCATCAGGGACAACATACCGGTTTTGCCCTCCTCTCCCCAAAAAAACCCAACAAAACAACCAAAACCCCAACAACAAAACAAAACCTGAAAACACACACTTTGGCTGAAATATTGTCATGGAAAAGTTCCATCTCTGCCAACATGTACGACTTTAAGCTTTGCAAAGTACTTCCTAGAACTAAACTCAAATATTGATACTTCATAAATACTGGCTCCATTTTCAAAGAAATTGTCATTTTCATAATATCTATCAAAGATTAATTTTCTCTAAATATGGAATCATAGTCACCAAATTAACAGTTTCTCATCAAAATATGCATCTGTATTTTAGCAGAGTGAAGTGAAGTGGCCAACAGCAGCCTCCTGCCACTGCTCTGAAGTGTTAAGGATGTGACAACTTAACTTTAGGAGTATATAGCATCCAGCTGAGCAATGAATTGAACATAAGTTACAAAAAAATCCTTCAGTAAAAAGAATTACTGAATGTCTAAATTACTGCAGTAAATGCAGAATTCATTGTTCGGAATCAAAAAACAGCACTTACTGGTTGAACTGGCTTCCACTACTACTGCTGATCATTATGTACTTTTCAGTAAAAGTCATTCAGGAGTCATCTATAGCTTCAGGCAAACACAACTCATAACAGCATTACAGCAAGTAAACTGCATAAACAGTTAAACACTCAAAATAAACACACAGCATATGCTCAAATGAAGAAAATAAGCCACAGAAAGTAATCTACTTTATTATTCTGCAGTTTCAATGATTACTGTCAAACAACAAATAAGCAATTTGTCTGCTGTGAGCATTTATAGTGATGATGTGGAACTATCTCCCTTATTACACCCTCTGTGTTGTCAGACTGAAGATATTAAGGATTGTCATCCGTGATAATAATGTCTGATTACTATATGCTTTTGCCAGCTGTATATAAACAAATCTCCAATTAAATAAGATGCTGAGAAATGAAGCACTGCCCCACAACCCTGCTTAAAGCAGGGAAGTCATACAGAGAAACACAAACGATCAAAAGTAATGTCCCATCTTTTATTATCGGCGCAGAGGCTGATCAGCCTATACAGCAATGGATACTACCTAGGATGTTCTGTGCAGGCAATCTTCAAAAAGTCGATCTCATCTTTCCAAATATCTTGACGTTTTCTGGGGGTTTTTGTTGTTATTTTTAAAGAAAGGATTTCAGAAAGGTTCTTAATATGTTTATTGAGTTGGCTTCCTAAGGCACTTCTGTTGTTGTTCTGCACTACACTGCAGTTTTTAAAAAAAAATTACATATATCCAGTCTTCTGATTATTATTTGCCTAACTGAGGAGCATCTGGTTCTTCAAGAACTAGAAGCAACAAACTCAAGTCTTTTGTAGATTCGTCTCTTAAATAAATGTAGTCTTCCTGTTCACAGATAAAAATATTAATAGTTTAGAAGTAATAACAGACACTTATTCATAATTTGATGGGGGGAAAAGCTGCAGGTCAGGAGTGCATGTTTCAGACTATGCCACAGCAGGAATATTGAACTGTATATTTTCCAAGAAAGGACAATACTGCACTGAGAACCATGTGTTGCTGCAGCAAAAGACAAGAGAAACCTGAGTGAGACAAGACGAAGAGAAGGAAACAAGTAAGTAGGTGTTATTGGGATGCTTTAAAAACCCAGATAAAAGTCAGCAGTTGGATGACTGCTGCAGATTATGCAGAAGAGTCATGCAAAACTGCCTTCTGAGAGCATCTTCTTATTTGTATCATTTTTGTACCAGAATTTGCATGGTATTAGTCCTGTGGTAAGATAAGCTTTCTTAACTAACATTTACAATTAAGCAGAAGTCTACTGTTTAGTACTGGAAACAGGTAGTAATACAGCATGGAAAATAAGAAGGGAAAAAGAAGAAACAACTGCTTCTTAGATAATTTCACAGAAAAGTTAAAACTGGAATTTAGGAAGAGATGGAAACAGCTAAAAACTGAAATATACAAAACAAAAAGGCCTTTCAGTGCAAATAGGGTAGCATGCTGAGGTCTTGTTTAGTTAACAGGACAAATATCAGGTTTATTAGTGGAATAAAACTGGTGAATAGGAATAGTTTTGATTAGCAAAATGAAATATCAAGAGAACAGATGATTCTCCCCACCACTTCTTTTGCAGTCTTTATTTTGCAAACTCACCAAAAAGAAGCAAGGTTCATTCTGAGACTGGGGGAAATTCGTGGATTGGTAGCAGCAAGTTTATCACCATGCTGTCAGATAAACTGTCCAGTCATGAGTCTGGGAGCTTTTAGCTTGATAGAGGCTAACTGGATCATGCCAGGAGATAAAACCAAAACCAAAAACAAAACCACAAAACATTTACACCATAAACAAATTCAGGAAAAGCCCATAATCAGCAACTATTGTCAATCCATCTTGAAATTTGGTGCTTGCATTAGTGATACAATGCTCCTTTACTACTTTCAAGTTAGCAAGCCTTGCTTAGCCAGAAGTGTTGTCAATGTAAGACCAAAACCGAAGCAAAGTCTGCATTTTAGTATTTTCTTTCCCCCTTGGCATGCCTTATTTCTACAAAGAGAGATTAAGCTCAGATTTGAAACAGGTCCAGTTATTTTCCCACCACTCCACTTACAATCCCACCAATGGAATTTTTAGTACCTTCTGTAGTATTAAAACATAAAACATTTTGATACAAATGTCATTTATAGAGGAAGTGCAAAGCCCACCTGCAGATCATTCCTGTTGCCTCTCAGAGTATTAACAGTTTCAACCTTGCTCAAAACGTTTTCAGGTTTTACACTCACTTTTCTAAAACACATGATTGATCAAAAATGTCTTGCTCATAATATATATGAAAGATATTTCCTCAGGGATTTTTAAAACACCTTTAAACTATTTAACTTCCTTACTAACTCGGGGCCCATCTCTAACACCGAAATTTGCACAGCCGGTAAGAAGCAAAACTGAGGAAGGAGACGGGCGGGACAGGAACCGCTCCCACCGCAGCGCGCCGAGGGCCACGGTGCCAAAGCGGCCGCCAAGAGGCGAAATGCAACAAAGACTCCTTTCCCGCGGACCGCCGTGCGCCCTGACCTGAGGGCGGTAGGCCCCGGCCGCCCCACTCCGCTCCGCGCTGCCGGCAGGCCCTAGCCCTGCCCGGACGGTGGCTTCGCACACCCTAGCCGCTCGCAGCGCTTCGCTCCTGCGGCGAAGGCCGCCAGGACCACTCCCCAGCAAAAACTTCCGCAGCAGCAAGCCACAGCCCAGAATCTCGCCTCATCCCTGCCTGGGGACAACAGAACCGCCACCCCGCGACTAGAGCCCACCGACACCTCCCTTTTGCGGCACCATCCCTCCCTTGGGGGCCCGCCCTCCACCTGCAGGAAGAGCTCGTAGAGAATCTCCTCCCGCACGCGACTTTCCAGATTCCCCACGAACAGCGTCCGGTCCGCTTCTTCGGACCGCCCCGGCGAAGACATAATGATGATAACGAGGGTGGTGGTGGTGGCAGTGGCAGCGCCGGCGCCACAGCCACAGCCGCCGGGTCCCACTGAAGAAGGGAACAGGGGAAAGCGCACCCGCTGCCGTAAAGCGCTGCGCGGTGCGGCGAGGTGCGTTGCTAGGGAGTTAGGTCGGTATCTAAGCAAAGCGGTAGAGCGGGCGGGCTGCAAGAGTGTCTTGTGTGAGGGGTCAGAGAAGGGGAGCGTGGGCTTCTAGGTCCCATTGGGGGGGCCTTCTCATAGCTGCGGCATGGCCTTCGTTGTATTTAACGGCGATTTGGGAAGATGCTATGCGTGTAGCAAGTTGGTGCCAGGCGGGGCAGGCGCTCGCTAGTGCCGTTTTTGTGTGCGGAACGAACACGTTTTAAGTTTGTTCTTGATGGACTGCCCCCCCCATGGATGGAACCCATGTTGGAGCAGTTCATGAAGAGCTGCAGCCCTGGGAAGGACTCATCGGAGAAGTCTGTGGAAGGCTGCCTCCCATGGGAGGGACGCCACACTGGAGTGGGGGAAAAGTGTAAGGAGTCCTCCTTGTGAGGAGGAAGGAACAGCAGACACAACATGTGATGAACTTACTGCGGCTGCCATTCTCTGTCCCACTGCACCGCTAGTTGGGGGGAGGTTGAGAATCAGGTGGAGACCTGAGCCCGGGAAGACCGGGGGGTGGGGGAAGATGGTTTAAGATTTTGGTTTACTTCTCATTATCCTTCTCTGAGGATTGATGGTATTGTGGTGGTATTGTTTGTATATGAATTCTCTTCAACATCTTCGTAAACGACCTGGACACAGGACTTGAGGGCATAGTTAGCACATTCGCAGAGGACACAGAACTGGGAGGAGCTGTTGTCTTCCTCGAGGGCAGTGAGGCCCTGCAGAGGGACCTTGATAAGTTAGAGCACTGGGTGATCACCAGCCACCTGAGGTTTAACAAGGGCAAGTGTCAGAGTCTGTGCTTGGGATGAGGTAACCCTAGATGCGTAGAAACTGGGAAGCGAGAGGCTGGAGGGCAGCATGGCACAGAGACCTGGGGGTCCTTGTTGGCAGCAGATGAAATATGAGTCAGCAGTGTGCCTTGGCAGCCAGGAGAGCCAACTGTGTCCTGAGGTGAATCAAGAACATCATCGTGAGCCTGTCAAGGGAGGTGATTGTCCTGCTCTACTCTGCACTGGTGTGGCCACACCTTGAGTATTGTGTGCAGGTTTGCGGTCCGAAGTATAGGAAAGACATCAAGCTGTTGGAGAGTGTCAAAAGGAGTGCTACAGAGATGATGAAGGGTCTGGAGGGGAAACCTTATGAGGAGTGGTAGTGGTCCCTTGATTTGTTTAGTCTCAAGAAGAGGAGGTTGAGGGGAGACCTCATTGCCATCTTCAACATTCTTATGAGGTGTAGCAGAGGGACGGGGACTGATCTTCTCACTCTAGTGGGTAGTGATAGGACTAGGGGAAACAGGATGAAGTTGAGTTAGGTGAGGTTCAGGCTAGAGACTAGAAAAAGGTTTTTTACCCAGAGGGTGCTTGGGCTGTGGAACAGCCTCCCCAGGGAAGTGGTCTCAGCACGAAGCCTGATGGAGTTCAAGAAGCATTTGGACAATGCTCTCAGGCACATGGTGTGATTCTTAGTGTGTCCTGCATAGGTTGAGGAGCTTGACTCAGTAGTCCTAGTGGGTCCCTTCCAGCTTCATAGATACTGGGATAGTGTAAGTTGATTTTTTTTTTTTTCCCCCAAGCTGAGCCTGGCTTTTGCCTGTGACCGTAATTGTCAAGTTTGCCCTTCCTAGCCTTGTCTTGAGCCTCAAGCCTTTTGCTTCCCATTCCAAGTAAGGGGGGAGGAGCGAGTGAGTGGCTGCATGGTGTTTAGTTGTCAGCTGTGTGGGCCTAAACCACAACACCTAGTTCTGCCCACTATTCATAGTTGCCTTGATACCAGGAAATCCAGTAAATTTGACAGTAGTGACGTTTATCAGTTCTTGAACTTGATCTTTAAGATATTTGTATTTATTTTCTCTGTCACTGCATCTGTCAAAGATGTTGATTTACTCTCATACCTAACTATGATGTCTACTACAAGGGCCTGACCTCCTTTAACAAATACCAGGTCTGGTTTGTATAATTCGTTTTGTTTATCTTTTGGCAGTGGCTCCTGGAATACTACCCAATCTTTCTGGCTTCATCCACCAGCAATTCACATGGTTGATTTTGTCACTTAATCCTAGCATCTGACAACACAGGGCAGCATCCAATAACATGCAAACAGGTCTTATTTTCTGCCTGACAATGCCAACAAGACTTAGTTTGACTCTCTTGACTGCTGTTGTCAAAAATTCTCTTGTGAGGTAGACATTAGTTATGAACTGTAACAGCATGATGAACTTTCTGTGGGAAATGCCTCTGTAATATTCAGTCCAGTTGTTACTGATTTTATCCTTCTCAAAGTTGGAAGTTCCACAGCCCTGGGATAACTGCTTGGTCCAATTCAAAAATTCGCATTTCCACCAGTTACTGAACCTGAGAAAGATCACTTTTGGAATGGGTATCTCCCATTCCAAGACTGGTTTCTCACTGCCTACTTCCTCTGAAATCACCATGACTGCTCTAGGATCCTAAATAGATGGTATTTTAAAATTGTCTCCCTGCTGCAGTCCATAATCTTTCAAGTTTTTTCTCAATACCCTCTTGACAAATGACTGCTCTTCTTGTCTTGTCTGAAGACTGTACAAGTCTGTGTGGTCTTTGTGCTTGTACACTAGAGTTCAACCCCGAGAGCCTGGTAATACCAAGTGCTGGAATATAGAATGGCGTCCTAGGTCCATGCCTGTAGAGGTAACCTTTCCTTGATGGGAACTCCAATTGCAAAATAAAAGGTTTCCTGGTATGCAGCTTTTACATCAGTCTGGTCTGCTAACTAAATCAATTGCAGGATAGTATATCCTTCAAGTGTCAGTTTTCTGAAGTGGTTTTAGTGAAGCCTTCCCAGTCTCTTGTAACCAACCACCTCTTCACTTTTTATGGTAGTTCTGGTTTCAGTATTCCAATCCCTGGGTAAATACATAGGCCCAGGTACTTTTCAGAGCTACCAGGTTCAATCATATTAAAGGGAGTGCCATTAATTGTACACGAAGGACAGTTGTTGATTGTTTCTGAATCTTTCATAGGTTTGATCTAAAAGCTGTGGCACTTCTCCCCTTGTGCCTTAAAGTCAGTTACATCACAGAGAACCTCCCATACTTCAATATTTTTCTGCATTACTTCCATGCTCTACTCAGCAATACCAAATCATGTCCAAAAGCCATAGTTACTATATTTTTCAAGCAGTATTGGACACTTCTTTCTCCACACAGCAGGGGGTCCACAGATAAGTTAAATAAAATCGGAGACATTGGATTACCCTATTTTACACCAGTCTGAGTCCCAGTGGGATCCATCTGTTCATTCTTAGGTCAATACAGGTGCGTTTAAAGCTGAAGTTATACCCTTGTTATAACCTGCTGTTAGATGGTTGTTGCAAACTGGTTTCAAGCACATATACACAGTTAATAGTCAGTATGTATTTTTCAAGTGTTATTTTACAGTGGAGCACATTTTCAGAAGTTATCCTGATGACAGCAATGTGAAAAGTATTATTAAGATTTTTTTTTTTTTCCTGAGCATAGACAGTGTGCTTTGCCTCAATGCCCATTATTTTCTAATGGAGCCTCAGTTATTGACTTGTCAAATCTATTTAGAAAGGGCTTATCAATTTACAGGAATTACAAGCCTTGTGTAGAATACATCATGAGTCTTAAATTTCTTCCAGCCATTCGGGGTTTTTCCCTTTGTAATCTTCAGACAGTTTTCTTTTTTGCATAGTTAAACATACTGCATTGTGAAAGCCAGATGTGATTTCATCTTGCCTGAAAGGGAGCAGTGCTTTTAAGCTAGCAGTTAAAGAGGAATTTTTCTGGAGAAGCAGCTTGATTTGTAAGAGAAATGAAAATTCTTACAAGAATTTTTATGAGAATGGGATTTCCCAGGATTACGAAATCCTTGGGGGAAGAGTGATTAGAAGGGGAAATACATTTACATGTGACCACAGATCTGGATATCAAGTGTTGAGTAAGAATTTGATCTTAATCTTGAAACCCATGCTGTAATGTTTTTAGCTGTTATTTTATCAGAAACTCTTAAGGGTAAACTGAATTGCAGAAGTGCCATTCTGTTACGTGTATATCATAGTAATCTTGTATTGTAATAAAATGAGGTTTTTACATCTTTCACCTTGAATACTTAGCCAGTCTTGAGAGGTTTGTAATGCTGGCAGGATACTACAACTGTCAGGCTATAGTCCACAGGCTTCCCCAAAAGCAACAGGATTCATTCAAGAGGTACTGCTCTAACAGTCCTCAGCACTGTGGAGGGCATTCAAAGTCCTGAAAAGGCAGTGTTGCATCTTCCACTGGTTTGCATAAGGCAGTTTCAGAGCAGGTAGCTCTGAATTTCACTGCAAGAAGCGTATCCTTATGAGAAAAGAAGTGGACACAATATGCAATAAATCAGAATGGGCAGTAGCTGATCTTTGAGTCTCTTGGATCTGCTTGTGGAAATATACCTGAAACTCAGACTCTGAAGGATTTACCTGACAGTAGGATGTCAGTAGAGGCTAGAGTGTAAAAAGTGACAACAGTTAAGATTTATGAATTTCTGAGTCATAAGTGCCACTGTGGGTGAGCAAAGTCCCCTTGTCATATGACAGAGAGGTGAGTCCAACAGGCACTAGTTCAACATCCTGATTAATACCACAAACCTTTCTGGGTGTTGAATTAGTAAAGGAGTTCTGTCCTGAGGCTGGTTTCAGAGGGCTTTAAAACTGTTTCATTAGTCATTGTATTGACATGGGTATCAAAGGATTTTACTTAATGTGAGCTGGTCCTACTGGTTTTCAGTTCAGGAGGGAACTTAGAATTCAATTTCCTTTCCCTGTTCATGTGTAAAAGAGCAAGTGTCAGCAATTTATTCACAACTAGTGACATTAGGTATATGTAAAGGTACATATATAACATTTTCTTCTACGATCAGGTGATTGGCTCTTAGATGAGCATGGCAGATGTTTTACTAGATGTTTTGCTGATACATTTTTAATGGTGTTGAGTTCTCTGTGCTCTAACTTGTATATATGAATGTGTACTGCGGACCAAGTGCATGCTGAGACTGCCTAACTGATGGTTGCTTGGGTGCACTAAGTTTTTGTAACAATAATCTTATGTTAAAATTAGAGGGGAAAAAGCCAAATTGACACTATACCATTATTTGTTCTAAGTAGTATGTAATGTCAGTAGGGCTCTGCTTCTATAAAAATAATTGGACAAAATAGCATCAAAGATTTGAGATGGAAAAGGAATGCAAGTGACACACTTTAAAAAGACACACAGTGGGTCTTTGATGTTATGGACATCTAGTTACTCTGCCTCTGAAATTCCACGTGTAACAGAGTTGTCAGTAATATATAACATTTAATGCTTATGCATAAATCTGCTGATAGCCAGAAAGGAAAACAGATTAAAAACCAGTCCCAACCCTTAAAGACCAGAAACCACCCTACCTACTGAAGTCATTCGATAGGAGGAGTCATGAATTGCAGAAGCTTGAATACAGCTTTGCTTTCTGCTTCCTACTTTGCGTGTCACTTCATTAGTGGCATCCAGTTAGGTTAGAAATCTTGCATACTATAAGGGAACACTAGGTTTGCCACTTGTCTGTGGACATTACATACATATTGCATTTCTCCATTTACACATGCTGAAATTGTGTTTCTTCATCTGTTTGATATACTGGGTGAAATCAGGTAAGAACCATTAGCTTATTCTTTGCAGTGTAATCTTTTGGCTTTATTCAAGCATAAGAAAATGAATATTCCTTCATTAGTTTATTCTTTGCGATGTGGTCTTTTGGCTTTATTCAAGCATAAAAAATAAATATTCTTTTGCTTAATGTGGCCAAAAGATTAAACCTTGTGAATTATGCCTAATGGAACAGGTGATTGGTGAAGAGAATTTGATCACTTTGAAACTGAGAGGTAGGTTTTAATTTTAAAGTAAATAGAACTAAGCCTGATACTTTATCTCTGGCTGTACTTTGTACAGAGTCACACTTAGGTATGTGCACTTTGTACAAAGTAAAGATGTAATTGTGCAATAGTTTTAACATCTTGACGTTGGTTTATTGTTTATTGCTGATTTTATAGGTTGTTAGGCTTTCAAGTTATGTGTAATTCAGATATGTAGGATCAAATTATGAGGATCTGTGATTAAACTTGGATTTAAGAAAAGTACTAGGCAAAAATGAAAGTATTTCATGTTGTAGTTTGGAACAAGGAGGGGTAAGAGGGAGCGTCTGTCATTGGGTTGGTGGTCAGCCCGGCCTTGACCCTTGACACCTGAATAGCAAAAATTTAATCAAGGGTCTGTTTATTATCCTTTAGCTTTGTGTATGACATTTGTGTGATAGAATTTCTATTGTAGTTGTATTGTCATATGTCATTATACAAAAAATAGCAATTAAATGTGATACATTCTATTAACATCAAAATATCATGTCACATGTGTGACATTTTACCAGGTTCCTGAATGGTTTTTTTCATTAAATTCAAGGCAACTGCAGCTGAACTTCTCTTAATTTTAGAACAACTTGGATAAATCTGAGCAATGAAACTGAGATGCATTCCTGTATCAGTAGTGTGCTAATAACTTTCCAGTAATGACAGTAAAAGTTACTTAAATTATTCAGTATTTAAGTAAGCAGAACAATGATATATTTTGAAATATAGGTAGTTCCAACTTCTCCCACATGTAACATTTGTAGCTATTGTCATGACGTTATGAAAGACAAGAGACTTTTGTCTGGACAATTTGAGACAGGAAGTTTCAGGCCATTTCCAACTCTCTGTAACTTCAGCCCTGCTTTGCTTTGGAAATATCCATTAGTTTTTGTTACTGGTTTAGTTATTGTATGTAGGTAGATGGTTTTGCCTAAAGGTGATCAGTCTAATTCCCTAAGTGAACTAATGTCTTCATCATATTAAGTGCTGCACTTAGCTTTGCTTAGATCTGCACTACAGTATCAAATACATCTTTCAAATTTGCTGTAACGCCCCTGCACTTGTCCTTCACAGCTTTACAAACCAGTGAGGGCTCTCTGTCCATCTCGGATGTGCAAATATGGTGGATTTAATTCTGCCTGCTATTTGCTTGCTGGGAAAAGGAGAAGAGCTCAAACTGCCTCTCCTGTAACTTAAAAATTCTGAGAAATTCAGATTACCTTTTTTAATTGTTTTTTTAAGGAACTGAGTAGGCACTATTCCTCTTCCTAGTTTTGCTTTCTACAAGCTGAATGATTCTTGTTTTATGAATCATATAATCGTCAGAGTTGGAAGGGACCTTAAAGATCATCTACTTTCAACCCCATAACAGGAAAATTAAGAAAGGTGCCATCAAGTATCAGATAAGAACCTTGTGTGAAGTAGTGTAGCCCACTAGAAGTCAAGACATTGACCCAAATTTATTTGACTATAAGCCAGCTAACACCATCGCAAAAGTGAAGAGGCCATACAGAAAACCTTTGACAGACATGAGTGTTGTGCCCAGAATCCTGGAGTGGATTATTCACACAATTGACCTCAGCAGCTAAGGGATAGTTTTTTAAAGTGTAAACTTTTGACGTTGATAATCATACAGGGGAAAAATTAAGTCTTTTCAGACTCTTTCCAAAATCTCAATCCTCTTGTTGGTCCTGAGTGATCTACAGCTTAACCTTGTATACCGTAACAGTAAGAGTACAGAAATGCTAAATACTATGTTTTTTCTTGTGCCATTATGTACATTGACCTCAGAAATTCTTATTTTTCCAAACTTAGAACATGATCTTTTGTTTCTTCTCTGTTTTTTGGTAATGGTGTCCATAGATGATCCCAAACTAGAGAAGTGTTCTGAGTCATTCAGTTCTGTCAAGCAACTGTTTCTTACTGCTACAGCAGTAAAGTCTAAGCATTGGCAACTTGACACCCTGGCCAAAAGAGGAAGAAACAACCACAGCAGTGGTCTCCCTGTCTTTCTTCACACACACAAGTTGTGAAAAAATTCTGAGAACCTAAATTTGATGGTTAAGCAAAGGATCTTATCAACACTGTCTGCTAATTTGTATTTGTGATGGAGAAAATATATGATTCGGGAACAATTTTAGAAGTTCTTTTGTATTTGAAGGGTTCAGAGGAACACAGTGGTATCTGCAGGTCATAAGTTAACTTGCATCTCATCATTGTTCAGTGCACATTCTGGCACCTCATTGCAGAGGTCTGGAGTTTTCACTTTTCCTGGAAAAATGTGGAAAGAGAAGTGAAGAGGTAGTATTTCAGGTGATCTAATTCATCAAATGACAGTCTAACATTTCCATCTTTTTTCAGATGAGGAGAAGAAATGTCCTGAATTTACAGATCTTAATATAGGCAATGCTTTGTCTGGAACAGAACTCCAAGTCCAGCTACTGCTATACACAAGGGAAAATCCAGATTGTTCTGAAAGACTCATTGAACACAATGTTACTGCGTCTGAGTACCTTAATACCTCCCAGAAGATTGTCTTTGTTATTCACGGCTTCAGACCAACGGGATCTCCACCAGCATGGCTAGGTGACATGAAGAAGCTTTTACTGTCTTCAGAGGATATTAATCTCATTATAGTTGATTGGAATCGTGGTGCTACAACTGTGAATTACATAACAGCTGTGGAAAACTGCAGAAAAGTTGCAGAAATACTGAAGAACTATGTTGACCAATTGCTGGTAAGGCGGAGTGTTGTGTCTCTTCTGGATACATTTAAATAGCATAGTGTGGGTGGGAATGGATATTTAAACATGTCTAAAGTATGTCCAAGAGTGCATCTGATTTCTCAGCTAACTGGAAGTTTTAGATCTTCTAGAAAGAGTGAATGCAGCAGTGAGTTTTTACAGTTAGAAAGTTAGGAGATGTAGCTTAGAGTACTGACAAAAAGTCAAAACTATATCAGTCTACTGATATCTGTTCAGTTAACCATGTGTATGGCTGTAGCTTTGATTTTGGGTTTTTTTCCCTGGTAGGTAGATGGAGCTTCTCTTGACACCATGTATATAATTGGTGTTAGTCTTGGGGCTCATATAGCTGGTTTTGTTGGCCAGAAATATAGTGGCAAACTTGGCAGAATTACAGGTAAGACTTTTAATGCATATATACGTGTATTTTGATGTACCTTGGGATGGTGTAATAACTGTGAATCACATAGATGCTAATACTGAAATATCGACAAATAAGAGCTGATTAATTAGTAACACAGAGGTGGAAAAACTGTATGCCTGATAGAAGTTCAGAAAATTGTGAAAGTTTGTTCAGTTACAGCTGAAATTTTCCAAATGGTTTACCCTCTGGTTTCTCTTATAAAAATTGAGTGCTACATCCAAAGGCCACTTAAGTTAAATGATACACTACCATATGCTACCTGGGTTTCTGTCTAGTTGATGGAGTCATTGGTGAATAATGCTCAAATGTTGGTCTTATATATATCTGTAGAAACAGAAGCCAGAGTTTGTAATGCTAGTGTTACTTTCATTTAGGTCTTGATCCAGCAGGCCCTTCGTTCACTCGAGAACCACCAGAGAGGAGACTGGATCGTACTGATGCACAGTTTGTTGATGTAATCCATTCAGATACTGATGGTAATGACATAGCCTTAACTTTCTTAGTCCAGCTTTTGGAAAGGCAGGAATGCAAAAGAGAAGGGATAAGCTATTTCAGTAACATCCAAAGAGTGTTACAGAAGTATATTTTCTGAATTCAGAGGTGAATTCCTGTGCTGTTACTTTCTAGTATGTCTATACTTTTGAAATCATACTGTATGTTATTATGCGATTCATTAAGCAATGACAGGATGTTTTGTTCAGTTCTGATGTGGGTAGCCATGTTATTGACTAAGTGAAGTTTCATTATTGAATCTGAAAATATTGAAGTAATTTTTAAGTCCAACAGCTAACTGAAGGCATATGTAGATAACTATATTGTCTTGAGTCCATTTAATGTCATGCAAAAGTAGTGATTACACCACTGTCATATATGTGTTGTTTGTCATAGCATATCCTTTCTGAATAAGAAAAGACCTGAAGCATACCTTTTGCATTAATTTATGATACTACTATTTGCAAAATACTTCAGCATAAACATCCTTTCACTGTGCTACTTTGTATGAACAGAGGTTGTAAGAATGTGAGCATCACTGAATCAGTTCCTTCTAGGACAGCCAGTCTCAGCTGTATCACATTAGCACACCACATCTGCTGCTTCAAATTTTTAAAATTAATTATATTGCAAGGTTAATATTAAGAACACTGTAAAGTTTGCTTCATCTGTGCAATAATCTGGTTCAATTTTTTTCCTCAATACTGTAGCAAACCTTTCAAACCAACCACACTCATTCCATTATTTGTGTAGTTTCATATGAGTTTCTTTAATCTACAAATGAAATATTTTACCATACAAATTTATATGTGAAGCTGTAAAAAACCAATTATAATGTTCCAGTTATGTGAATAAAGATAATATGTGTTTAAAAGGAAGTCAGGGCAGATTGAGCTAAATCTTACTTGTAGTCTTTTATAGGTCAGATACAGATTTTTCTGCTTTGAAATATATTGCCTATATTACTGTAGCTCAGAATCCAATGTCGTGCAAAAAATAGAAACTCTTATAATGATTACATTAAGAAAGAATTTTGATTGCTGGAGAGGACGTTAATTTAATGAATTTCTTTGTGCAAATAATGTTACATCTACTGCATTAAATAGTGGCTTCTGTTCTTTTTCTTTTATGGCAGTAGGAATCTCACGTAGATTTGTATACATTCAGGTACAGCATTTTACATGTGTATAATTTTCTTAAAAAGAAAAAAGTCATGGATTTTAACTCGTAACATGACTTCCATTTACAGAAGAACAGTGTAATTGCAAAAATTTTCTTTAAGACTGCTATATTATTTTGTAATAATGTAATGAAAAATAATTGACTGAATAATTCTGTTTATAATTTTTATAATATTATGTTTTTTACTTTAGCATTAGGTTTCAAGAAGCCCTTAGGAACCATTGATTTCTATCCAAATGGAGGAATGGATCAACCTGGTTGTCCACAAACAGTGTTCAGTGGTAAATAAAAATGTGTTCAGTTAATGAGAAAACAGTTCGAGATCAAATCAAAAAAGGTTGAACTGAATTCAATAGAAACTGCAGATATTTGGTAATATGGGAGCTAAGGGCACTGTGTTCTTTCTTTCCCATCCCCACTCAGCAAATGAGAAATAGCAAAAACATTTAATTGTTTGGGTGTTTTTAACAAAGGTCTTCCTGTAATCACACATATTCCACCAAACCACTACTACTGGTATGATGGAATTATATTATATATATAATCTGGATATAGTGATCATTATTTTTCTGTGTTTATCTAATGCTAGGCATGGGAGAGATGTTTGTGTCCAAGTGGTTTGAACAGGTTCACTAGCATGTTACGTGGAAGGCAAGGCTTTCAAGTCTTCACTGTGTCTTGGGTTCCTCATGTTTGGCAATGATGAACTAGGTTTTGGACAGTTTTTTGGTCTCTAAGATGAAAAGTTTTAGAACATGTTCGTTTGCTGCATAATTTTGCTTATTTCAACCTCCATAAATGTCAGGCAAGGTTGCTGCCCATTGGTTTTGTTTACTTTTTTTGAATATGTTTGTTTTTTCTATGTTTCTATTACTAATCCTCACAGTGCTGCTACAAATGAGAACTGCTGCAAAAGCATATAAAGGGCTTCCATTTGTTTGTCTGTAAATATGGGAGTATCCCTTAAAACTCAAGATCATCTTCATCTGTACCATTCTCATAGTTTGTTTTCCTAGGAGAGGGCAGAATATGTTACCCAAGAAAACTAGAGGGTACTTCTCTGAAGTATTCCTCACAGTAGTTTTTCTGCCAAAACATTCTGCATTGGATGCAACACAGCAAATTTTAACTCAGATTTATGCTTTATAATAAAAATTCTGTACCTTTAATATTCAAAATAGTCTTCAATTCTAATTCTTGTGTGTATCCATTTTTTACACTTGATGGTCAACTGACCAGAGAATAAAAACACAGCTAAGAATGACTCAGGTAAATGAGATTATTTTGATAACACCTTTTCTTTCATGAAGAAAAATGATTACATATTCTGTTTATATTTTGTTTTTCTTTCCTGAAGGACTTCAGTATTTTAAGTGTGACCATCAAAGATCTGTCTTCCTCTTCCTATCATCTTTGAAAAGAAGGTGCAACATAATAACATATCCTTGTGACTCTTACTTGGATTTCAAGAGAGGAAAATGTGTTGACTGTGTAGCTTTCCAGCCAATGTCCTGTCCAGTACTGGGTAAGCATTGTGATATCTGCTCTTGGCTGGGTGAGATGTTCTGGGAAACCAAGACTAGCTCTTTCTGGGGCTACTCCAGAGATCTGTTGTAACATGTTAAGGGACCTGTAGTGATCGGTCACATGCAGAGCTGTATAGTGTTTAAAGTAGTTGATGGCTTTGCTTGCTTTATAATTATCTCTGTTAGACATAAGTGCAGAATATTCCTAATCTTTGATCATTATACTTTCCAGATTCACAATATATTTGCTTTCTACAGAGAAACCGCTTGTACTTAGTTCACCACTGCAGGCTGTCGCAGTGTGTTATTATCTCTAGAGTACCTGTAGTTTTTTGTTTAAGAGTAATAATATTTATAGCAACTTCATGGATTTTCTGGCATGTCTTTTGGAATCAAGCTTTTATTTGGAGGACTTTTTAGTTGTTTGGGGTTTTACTGCTTTTAGAGAGTATCAGGGAACAATTTGAAAATAGCTCCAATAGTGTGAGCATTTCCTAGTGGGAATGGTTTGCTTAAGAATGAAATTTAAAAAATATTTAATTAGAAATCAACTTTCAATTTGTGCCATGTTTTTTTTTTACATCCTTATATTATGTTGGACATCCTATATTAGTTAGATCTGGATTGAAGAAAAAGCATAGATAGACAGATCTGTATACTACTTTTATAATAAAACATAACCATAACAGGGCCTTAGAGTAAGGCAGAAAGACTCCAGGACTTCCCCAGCGTGGTTATTTGCCATGCCTGAGGCACTAGCCTTCACTGTCCAGTCTAAGTAAAGAAATCAAGAGGGAGAGAATATGCACAGCCATTTTAGAAACCAGGACTGTTTTCAATCCCCAAAGACTATAAGCATAGAATAGTATAAATCAAAAGTTCTTTCTGCATGAGATCCATAAGGTGAGAAGGTTTACAGAGTATTTGACATTTTATTAAATAATATCCACAATTATAGACTAATGGTTAATTTTTTTACTTTAATGACTCAAAAAAAGAATGGAAGAAATTTTACCTAATATGAAGATGTTCTGTAACTGTTCTCTGCAAATATGTGGGATGTTTTTTTGGTTTGTTTTCATTACCTCTACATGACTTTATAAGCACTATTTTTTGAAGTTAGTACTCTAGACTAAATAGATTCCAACTTACATTATACAATTCTAGTGATGCTAACATATTGGAAGAATTAAATACTGGAATACTACATTCTGTTATACTCTGGGGATTCCTGCATTTCCAAGTGAATTTATTTTCTTATAGAATATTTAAGAAAATTGAAGCCAGATCTGCTACTTTTGGTGAATTACTTTTGTATAATTATATATGTATCATGATTTTGCTAGATATCTGAAATGAAATATTTAAACTTTGGATTTCAGGTTATTATGCTGATAGATGGAAAAAAACATTAATCCCCAGGAGTGCACCAACAAAAGCTTATTTTGATACCACGGACAAAGACCCATTCTGCAGTGAGTGACTGAATACATACATAACAAACTTTTTATGAAGTGTTATGGCTGTTATTTGTTAGCTGATCTGGAGTGAAAATATGTTAGAAGTACAAAATTATTGTTAGCTACTGTGTAAAATGGTGTAGTAAAAGATGAGCTAAGTGTTAGTTAACAGACTAAAGGATGACGAAGAAGGATTGTGGCAGAAGAGTAAATAATACGTGAACTGAGACAGAAATATGACCTTAAAAGTAATGGGAGGGACTGCCAAGAGGAAGAAAGAAGTCAGAAAATGAAAATAAAGTGACAGGGAAAAAGCTGGACTGAGAGAACCTGCTTGGGTAGGATCATTGCTGCCATTTTCAGAGAGCAAAACTAGAAAGTGAAACTGCCCTGTCTGGGAGACAAAAAAAGAGACACCATTCCAGGAAGAGAGCACCCCACAGCCAATTAAAGCTACTCCATTTTTTAAAAGTCCATGTTTCTCTAGTAGTAAAGCAGTGGAGGGATAAAACTGTTTCAGGATTATAGTGTATGGGAATGGGCTTTCTCATGGCATGGGCTTTAGCTGCAACAGTTTACATATGTACCTATCCATGTAGAGGCCCAGTCTACTTTCTTATCCAGTTTCTGGTTTTATTAACCAACTTTACCACCATGAGCAAATATTAGCACTCTCTTCTAATTGATTATGTTTACAGCTCTTCGATTTGGGGTATTACAGGGAATTCAAGTGAAATCAAGCTTTCCCATTAGTTTTTTCCATCATCTTGGCAAGTTTTGTGACTATCTCTTTTTATAGTGGTAATCATGCTTACTTACATCACTGTTTCTTCTAAAGGGCCAAGGAGTGATTAATGGAAGTGTGATGGATTTTAGATGACTATTCTCAGTGGTCTTTCAGCTCAACTCAAACCTGCTACCTTTGTTATAGCTACTTCTATCTGCCTGGACTTCGCTCTTCAATGCTCTCAGTGCTGCACAAGCTGCTAGGGCTGTCTCCTCATTCACTCTTCTGACAGAAAAAAACCCAGCTTTGGTTTCACTTCACATGCATTAAAATCCAGGCATTCATCAAAAATCCAACTCTGCAGAATCCTAATGATGGAAAGAGTACATTGCAGGACAGAAGGAAAAGATTATGTATAGTATTTTGGAACAGGACTGGTAAAAGAGAGAAAAGAGGGGGAGAAATGTTATCAAGCACAGGAAGAGGCACATGGAGAGAAATAAGAAACATTGTAATGACAGCATGAATTTAAGAGAAAATATGCCAAGTCAAGAAGAAAAATGAGTCTACTAAACCAGTCTGAAAAAGAGGATATTTATTAACTAAAGCCTTATTTTAATTCTTAGATATTTGAAAACATGAGGAAATAGAAATAAAAAAGAGGTGTTAAAACTAAGTGAAACTGTAAACCTGAGCAGAACAAGCTTTTCATATGAGGTGAGGCTTAGACTTTTAGGAAAGAATGTTAAAAAAAAGCAACATGAAAAAAAAAAGTGAATTGGCTTCCTATTTTGGGAGTAGTAAAGTTGTATTTCCTCTGGGTAGCCATAGCACAGTTACAATATTGGTGATGGTTACAGAAACGTAGTAGAAGACCAGGTCAGGGTTTCTGAGGGCACAGAAGAGCGGGTCAGCTCCATGCCAGCACACAGAGGGTGCCAACCTCAGATACACAACCTGTTTTCCTGAGCCTGTGGACCCTCAAGGGGAGAGGAAGAAGGGTGTGGAACATGGGAAAGCTATCAGATTCCTCTCCTCAGTTTTCCCCATGCAATTTTTCTAGTATCCACTTAAAGGTTTTGGCAGAGATCCACTGTCAGGCAACTTTCCTGAGGGAAGGCTGCTTGGAGGATCTGTAGTGCTGCAGCTGCTCAGACTGGGCAAGCAAAGCATGCAAATAATGCCTCCAGCTTTTACCACCTGATTAAACTACTCACCTAGCTAACTGTCCACTTTGCCTATACATAAAACAATTGCCAATGCTGTTGCTCCCCTCTCCCTGCCAATGTACTTCAGTTGTTTTCTGGACATGTCACTTTGGTGGGTAGCATGATAGCATCGCTATGCTCTTAGCTCAACTGTCTTCTTTGCAGAGCTTGCCAAAACCTGAAGGTGGTAGTTAGGGTTTGATTTTGTGGTTTTTAAGTTAGGCAAGTCAAGCTCTTTGTGATAATTCTGATGGTAGCTTTCTGATGCAAATCCTTTCCAGTGTAATAACTGGAGGAAACAATACACTAATTACACAGAACTCCAAGTAGCCATTTGATAGAATTGATTTTTGTCAATAGCCTTCTTATTCTGCTCTGAGCTGGTAACTTAGAAGTAAAGTCATTATTCCTACCATCAACCAGTGAATACTTCTAACAGGGTAATAATATCAACAACTGTATCCTGTTGATGTCGTTATTTGAATCTTATTGTTTCCTGTTTCTTTTGCAGTGTATAACTACTTACTGGATATTATTACCTGGAATAAAAGCATATTGAGAGGTTTTATTAATATTAAAATAACAGATTATGCTGGAAACACAGTGGAATCAGAGATGAACAGGTATGTTGTGCTTTGTCTCTAAAACTTTTTTAACACTTTATAGGACTAATCTTCTTTGATTTCCTAAACCTTTTAATTTGTCAACTTGTAGTAAAAAAGTACATGAGGTCAAGACTTGGGCACAGCTTCTTTTCCTGGATATGGCTCAGTGTCAGTGACAATGCTTCTCACACTGAAATTATCTTCTCTCCATTTATGAACAAGCCCAGGTCCTTGCATGATAGTGGTTTGAATACAGTTCTAGGTGTTCTTCTTCAGAATGCTCAGTCAGTACATCTTACAAGATTTCTGATCTTAATAATAATGCTTAGCAATAATGAATATTACTCAGTTAACAAAGCTCTGACTAAAAATAATATCTTTTCTTAGTGAAGCTTCAACATTTCAGCAATATAAAAGAATCAAAATACTAACTGGATTTTACCATGACCTTGACAAAATATCAAAAATTTCATTGACCTTCTCTACGAAGACTTTAATAGGCCCAAAACACAAGCTTAGGATTCTCCAGATGAGGCTGAAATCTCTTAATAATCCAGAAAGGTAAGTGTTTGTCACATGTCCAAGTTGTGTGTCGATTAAGCTCTTCAGGATATTTCCTCAAAAATGTGTATTTCCCTGTATTGATTTTTTAATAGCATATTCCTAAATGCATATATGTCTCATGCTATGTAGGATCAAAGTTATCATGTGGAGGAGCTGCTCTACATTAACATTTAGTGCACAGCACCCTTGTACACGTAGATGTCACACATGCTGCTTGTTACAGCAGGCTGCTGCTTCTGTCTAGTCACAATGGGTTTTCAAGGACCACTTCTGTAAACCAGCATAACTTACACCTGCATTGCTAAGTTTGCCTTCCAGAAGATAAATTTTGTTAAGCACTTTTCTGATTTTAATCATGTACACACACAGCTTTTCAGAGTCAGATATGAAATGGAGCACTTCAGCTCCTTATGTGACTGGAATGGGTTTTTGGTCTATGTTTGCCTATACTTAAAATTAATTTTTTGATAATTGTGTCACTACTAAGCTTTTATTAATTATTTCTGGGTTTAATTACTTCTGCAGTATTGCCATATGTTCATTTTTTAGATTTCTAGAGTTACTTACAATAGCTCTACCAATGAAATTTTATATTTGCATCTTATGAAAATAACATGTTACATAGAATAGGTAAGAAATGTCCAGAAGTAGCAAGAGTACTTTATTTTAGAATTGTAACATGTATTTGCTTTGTATGAATGGCAGATTCCACAAAGTCAGAATTTAAAATAAAACCTAACAATGGTTATCAAATAAGTAATGAGTGGGAATAATATTACAAATAACTCTTAATTCAGTATATTTTATTAACTTGAGAAATAACACTTAAGGCTTTCTGATTTGGTCTATGATAATAGTTTACGAGAATTTGTGTATGATACTTTGTAAAAATTTTGAAACCTTGTTAGCTTAATCTGCTATTTCATACTTACTGGGGAAGATGAGGAGACAGATGGGAGAGACTTAGGAAGAAACAGAACACACAGTAATCAAAATAGTAGCCCAGAATGTATATACATTAGACTTTATTAACTTGTTGAAGGCCGTAAGTCTCAAGTTCTCAGGTGAACTGGCATGATTTTTTTCAAAAGCTTTAGTAATGAGAGACAGTCAAAGCTTTAAACCATATTGCAGTTTTCATTCTCAATCCAATGGTGTTAAACCAGCAGACACATTTTATGCAAGCCTATGAGCATTCAGGACTTTTTTCAGATAATGATCTAGCAAATAAGGAAGATTTTCAAGGAACAACCCTTATTGGTTTTGAGTTTTCATTCCTGTTACTTTGACTCTTGTTCGTGTTACAGTAAGATGCACTTGATTTGCTTTAATATCAGATCCACTAAAGTCCTGTGTACCTCTAGAGCCTCATCAGATAGAAGTCATGCAGTACATTAGATACTTTTAGATAGCAATGGAAAATAGTGTATTGAGTGAGCATGTGAAGGTAATTTAAATGCAGATGTTTCAACACTATTTGTTGGTATAATTACATAATTGCTTATTGTAATTATAACTACCTATATTTACCTTATTTAGTTACATTTAATTACAACAATTATTTGAATACAGGATGACCGACTAGAAAATACATTAAAAATACTTAAACTATTCATATAACGAAGTAATACGTAAAAACCAGAGGACAGGTGCAGGGATAAAAGACAATAGGAGTCTCAGTTTCTCCAGATCTGGGATAATAGCAGACAGTGGGAGTTTGGAGAATGTCACTGACAATTGTCTACTGGGCTCGTCCATTATTCACGCAGATGGTGTGTGAATGTGGGAGTGCTAAAAGGTACATATAATTTCCAGACTCTTCTGATCTCTGAGATAAATCATTCCTGCTCACCCATAAAGTCAGAAATCTTTCCTAATTTGTGTCCAGGTGTAAGTTCTCCAAAAAAGGTTTTTGCACCTGTCAGTCAATTCAAACTCAATTGGTGGGGAAGGTGAATGTCTCCAAGATACTTACTCCAACCACCTTTGTTTCTTTTAACCAAAACAAGAAACAGCTGTAATAAAAAAGACGACCTTATTGATACTGCGACTGAACAAGAGAGTGTGGCATGTCCTTGCTTTTTAGTAGACAGCAGAGAAGCCACACATGGGGCCAGAGGTTATGAAAGCCTCACCTAGCAAAAAAATTATCTGTGCTTTGCTCCTTGTCGGTGTACTGGAGCACCTGCTTCTTGTGCAGGGCTACTCTCCCATAAGGCATTCCTGGTGCTTCAGATGAGATACAGTATGTTGGGAAACATACATTTTTATTTCTAGTATTCATCATTATGGTTTGTTTAAGTATCGCGTCCCCTGTGGTTAAATAAAAGCCAGATAACAATGGCTGTTGGAGAACTGGCTATGCTAACCCATTGTGCTGCTGTGTTGCAAATAGTGTTGCAAATGTGCTAAAATATAACATCATATGGTTACTTGAGATATTGAAAGTCAATTCTTTCTCAGACTTTATCCTTCAGCTTTTGTACTGTATGCTATATACTAGTCTGAGGTGGATTGTGTTGTACAGCTATATCTGTGACTTCAGAGCAATATAGATGATAATTTTAAATAAAGCAAGCATCATAGCTTGTATGCCCTCAGAGGGGCCATCAGGGGCAATGCTGGTCATTTGCCTGTTTAAACCAGCTCTCATCATCTATCTACAATAGTGCATGAATGACAGAGCTATGACCTGTCCGTGCTCTAGAAGGCAGAGCATCTATGTTGACCTCAAGAAGTACGTTTATGTGACTCCCTCTTTGACCTCTGTTTATGTTCATGTAGTGTTACGCAGTCCTGACTTAGAATTCTAAGTGTTTAGATGACAAATTACTCTCTTGCATCAAACTTTCTTATGCATGCTGCCATTGCAACTGAAAGAGTTACAAGATATGATGTACTTTTCTACTTTACACTGTGGACCGAAAGAGAAACTTTCATATCAAGGGAGCTCAAAATAAATTATTCAGGCCCAGCGTGAACAGGAATTTTGCTGTTCTTGGACTATTGTTCTGAAGAATTATTTTGAATGAAGGTTAGTGTTTTTAATGGATGAAGTATTGCATCTTCGTTTTTCAGACTAATTTGATACACTTATTATTCCTGTCACTCCACACCATCCAGCTGATGTCCTGGTTGTTGTTCACAGTCTGGCAAAACTACTCTAGTGTAAAATAGGGTGTTAATTTAGACAAGATGATATTTCTTGTCCTGTCTTCAAGAGGTGGTAAATACTGGAGGTATAACAATTTGAATATTGAAATATTTTTCTAGTAATGTTAATTTTTTCAGTTGAGCACATTTTTTTCTTTTTCAACGTTTGTAGGCTGCAGCTGTGTAGATACGATTTTGTATTGACGGAGAACACTGAACTGACCTTCAAACCTGTCCCTTGCCCAGAGAGGAGTACATGAAGTGAGAGCTTCTACTAACTTAATTTCTCTTACAGCAGCCACATTTTGATTCTTCCTTAGGATAAAGACTGCAATGACAAAGGAAATGAGATAAGCTAGATTTATTTTCAAGAGTCTATCTGGTAATACACATTACTTGCTTTGAGTGCCTTAGGGTGAAATTAATTGAAAAGTTCAGATATACATGTGTTTGGGAAATTTTAATAAAGTAAGTGTATCATGGTGGAGAACATGCAATGAATGGTCTATTCATTATTATTTGCTAGCAGTGAAGCAACTACTGAATTAAATATGAATTATCTGCATAATCCTGGCACATTGTTTGTCAAGTCATACATATATTTAATTATTTATTATTTGTAATGGCTTTTACATGGAAACATAATTATCTGTCTACTAAGTGAATTTAATATACTGTACATGTGAGTTACAGATCTAATACATAGCGGTTTTGCTGTGTTGTGTTCACTGGATAAATGAAGTCACATTTTCTCTATATAATGTCTCCATCTGAGAACTGGAGCAAGATATGTGAGCACATATGTAAATTTACTATTTAAATCAATTATCTTCATGCTCCTCATAGATGAATATTGTTGCAACCATTCAGATTCTTTACTTTTTTTGTATTCAAGCTGTGGACAGGGAAGTGAGGTTTCAGATAAAGTAATTTTGAAGTCTGTTCTGAAGAAAACAATTTAAAGATTAAATAAATGCATTTTCATTCTGTTTCTGTTTGGGCCTCTTGGAATTATAGCTGCTGCTCAATTTGAGATGGATGACAGCTTTTCATCTATTAGAGTGTGAGCAGGAGCACGTTCAACACAAACATTCCTTCCTTCAGTTCAAAAAAAAAAGGTTTTCCAATGCCAGATTGCCTTTCCTGGTGGTATTGATTAAAGAACAAATATGTGAATTTTTCTTCTTTAAGGTTGTTTTATGTATTTACCCTGGTTTCTCATGTAAATGCATCCTATGCACATTATCCTTTTCCTTTCTTTCTTATGCTATCTGTACTCTTGACAGCAATACTTGGTTAATATATTAACCAATTTCATCTGAGTGTCAATGGAGTTACGAATTGTAAGTTTTGTTGGAAGTCAACAGCTCATTTAGAAAGAAGATGGAAGAAAGCAAGTTACAACTTCACCCTTTCCATTGCAAGAGGCAGTTTCAGCATGCTGTTTAGTATGTGCAAAGCTCTGAGCCAGCCATTGCACATGCTTTTACTTGTCTAGGCACATCAAAAAAATACAGAACTGTGGATAGACTTGCTCATGGACTGACTTAAAAAAGAATTACTCTGTAGAAATGGTAATTACATTACCATAGGTTTGTGACTCTCAGGTGGTATCTTACTCAGCTTTATAATTTTATTGTATACTTTAGATCATTAGGGAATCATTAGGAGATACACAGGAAAAGACACTTTTATTTGATAATATGCATGTGTATGGTGGGATGGCATTTTTGTGGGGGTTGGTTTTTTAGTTTGTGGGGTTTTTTTCTCTTTTTTCTTTAACTGCTGTTATTATTCTTGTTTTCATTCTGCATGTTTTTGTCAAGCCTTGCTCTCATCAGCCCTAGTTTCCCCTTTGCAGGTCTCTGAGCCTCCTTCCTTTCATCACCTTGCCTCAAAATACGTGTTTCTTATATCACTTTAAGAAAGCACAAGAAACCAAAGAATAAATTTCAAATGTCTTGAACTAGAATCTTTCAATGGGTAACATAGATGTTCATGCATAGAAATATGTCAGATGGCCTCTTAAATTTCAATGTTTTATACAACTTCTCTGAAAATTTATATTTTTACATGTTTTTTATTTTTTAAAAAATATTTTGGAAACATTTTATATTCTTGTTTTTTTCATTGATTTTGTGTCCTGCTAAGAAGAACTGAAGTAGAGAGGCATGAATATGATTTTTGACTATGAACTTTTATTTTACTTGAGGTATTCAATTGCAAGTTAATATATGGAAAAACTAATCAAATTGTATTAGCTCTAAATTGGCAGCATGAAGGGTAGATATACTGCTCTTTCCAGTAATGGAACTGAGTGCTTGTTTATTACTGCAGCTATTATTGTAGTTGTCAAAGGAGTGGTTTTTTGCCCTATTTTGTGTGTTGTTTACCTGTATGAGCTTGATTTTCAACAGCTTACTCTATTTAACGGCAGGGACATGTAAAATCTACCTTTTCAGCATTTTCTGGGGTTGGCATTTTCACTGTTAACTGTATCCTTTGCCATTTACATGTTCCCAAAATGAGAAGAGAACTCTGGTAATGCAACCCTTGGAAAGCAGTGATAATGCTTTTTAGGCAGTAGTCGTAAATTGTATACAATGAATTACTAGGCTCCGGTGTCCTTTATCTGTCGTGTAAATATACTGGCAAAATGCTGACCTCATGAGAAGTTGTGATATATTGAGCTATGGGGTGGAGCATAAGACATAAGGAAGAAAATGTGCAGAATTGAAGTCTGAGATACTTTCCCAGAATTTTATCTGTTACAAATGCATGGAATAAATGTGAGGTAACATGCTGTTGGAAAGATACAAGGAGACAGACAGTCATGGCTAACAGTGTTGCACAGTGGTGTGTTATAAAGTTAATGGTCATATTTTCATGCATTGTAAAGATACCTATAAAAAGAGTAGGACGGGAATAGTGATTTGCTGTCTTGATTTGGGTAAAGTTTGGATAAAAAGGAAAGAAGCAGTGAGGTTGATAAGGAGGTTCCAATAAATATCATGAGAAAGAAATAACTCTTTTTTTTCCACATTTTAATTGGTAATTTCAATTTTGTGAGAGGGACTGTTCCTGACTGTATTTCCAGCACATAATTGCACTTCTGAATTGGCTAAGCGCTTAGAGTGTACCCTCGTGTCTTCTAGCACTACCAAAAATGTGCTGTAATTGTTTGGAAATGCAGTGGGTTTTATGCCTCACTGCCACATGCTGCTTTGTACTAATTCTTTCAGCTCCCTCAAGCTTAGCAGTGGATGCTACAGTCAGGCAGCAAATGAAAATCTTCTAGGAGCTTCCCTGTTCTGAAGCAAGTGGTGACGGTAGTTCATTGGAGCACACTTCTGAATCACAGCCGAAGAGAGGTTGGACTCATTGCAGTTCTGTTTTGCATTGTCAGAGTACAAAATACACACTAATATTTTTCATTTTACTACAAAAAGATGTACGTATATTTTCACTTAGAAAATTCAGAATGAACTGAAAACCCCAAATCAATTCTGATTGAGAAAATCTAAAATGGAGAAATAGGTCATTTCAGAGTTGTTTGACTTGGAATGAAATATTTGCTTTATACAACTACCCTAAGTGCTCCAATTTTCTTCTAATTCAGTATCTGGCAATAAGCACTGGCCTGCTGGGTCGCCTGGTGATACTGTCACACTTTGGGTTTCTCAGCTGTAAAATGCAAAATTGTCCAGTCAAGAAACAATTCCCAATTTATAAAGATAATTTTTTAAATTTTGCTTTAGAATAGGTATGTGTTTAACCACAAGGGACAGTCTTTATACATGTGAAGAAAGATGTATCCTGTGAGTAAATGTAGGCTCCGTAATTAACCAGTAAATTGTACTAATACCAAAGGGATCTCATTAGTATATACTTGTAGTAATGAACTCTAAGTTATTTCTATCAAATGCAACAAGAGTTAATGCAGTATTTATGTTCAGTGTTTAGTCACAGGGAGATGAATTTGTTGAGTGACACGTTTCTAAAACTAATATAAGCTTGTTTTTCCTGTGTTTATTTTAGACCTGTTTATTATTTGAAAAATTAATCTTTTCTTTTAATTTTGCTGCTTCAAATGACACAACCGTGAGGATATGTCAAGAAACAAGTAGTTACTGGAGTAAGCAGTAGCTTACTTAGACAAAAGACAATGTATAATACAGGATATAATGTTCACTACATCACTCTCTGAATTTACAATAGGTTGAAGTGGTCTACGTTAAAGATATGTAGAACAAGATCATTTGCTAGTTGAATTTGGGATGGCTTTATTGATTTCAGTGATGCTGTATACAGTTAAGGCTGTGGTTTATGATCTCTGCATCAGGAAAAGATTGATTCACAGTGGGATTACTTATTTACATAAGGTGAAGTGCAGATATACATCGGTGGAATTAATGGCTAAGTTTATATGCAGTTAAGTAGAAAGCAATTTAGTAATGAGATGCTGAGAGGAGGTCAGGTATCTTTTTAGGAAGAAGAAAGCCCTGTGAAAACATCTGCTCTTTTTATGTGAATTTTGTAAATAGAGTTATAGTCCTGAAGCTGTTACCATGACTGGAGTTGCCATGCCTGGGTTGCTATGCTGTGGCTAAAGTTCAGGAGTGTTTGAGACATCAGCCAATCAGAAGTCACAGGCCTCTCCCTGTGGCTTACATTCTGTGTCTCTTGGTAACCTCCTCTTTGATTACTGCCCAGCCTCACAGCATGGTCCTTTGGGGTTTGTCCCTTACAGTCCAGAAGAAGATTGGTAGCCTTAACCATTGATATGAGACTTGATTACTCACCATATGCTCTACCTCTAGCAAGTCCTCAGAAAAGCACTGTTCTGGTCCCACTGACTGACTCCCCAGTATTGGTCAGACCACATAGAGGTACTCCTGGAAAGCATCTTTGAATTTAACTTCATTTGAAAGCAACCCCACTCTGCATGCTCTGAGACCACTCTACAATATGAACTAGTATGTGCTAAGTGCTGACCAGTCTGGATCCAAACTAAAAGGCTTATGGAGATACTGCCAAAATGCTGCAGATAGAGGTTTCCATACAATATGTGTATCCAAAAAATAGAAAGATGACACTTGTTTAAAAAGTGGAAGTGTGACACCTGTGGCAGTTAGTATTTCTACTACACCTCAGGATACTACCCATCCACTTGCTTCCTTCTTGCCTGTTTAAGTAGTGGAGGATGGTGGGTTTTATCATGTATGTTAACTGCATGCAGTTTACACATTAATTGTATAGTGCATTTAACCTTCTTATACCTATTTTTCGTATATTTTTCTGAATATAAGTGTAAGGAAAAGGGATAATGGTCCTGCTAATACAGTGTGCAGAGAAACAAAGGATTGACTATAAGTAGAAATGAGAAAAATGTGTTAAGATTTTAGAAGAAACGAGGAAGTTGTCAGAAGAGGGCAGCCTTTTCACATAAATGATAAAGCAAAAATAATACAGAAAACAAATATTCCTTTCACTACAGTTAGGCATGCCACTGTGGAGTTAACCTTGTTAAAGAAATTGCAACATGCACCAAACTTGATCACAACAAGAATGCTTCTCTTTTGTACTATCTTCAAAGGATAGAGGCCTGGTTTTGTAGTAGTAGTTTCTTCCTGTTATGTTCAGACAATAGAGTTAGAAATTCCTTTAAGAGGAATCAACAAAAGCAAATGCAATAATCTTGTTTGGTTTTTTGTTTGGTTGCAGGTTTTTGTATTTAAAGGCAGATGAACTTTGAATACTTAGGATATTAAGGGCAAAATACACTTGCTTAAATATTTTTGTAGAGAGGTAAGGCAATATTTAGATTAAGAATTAAGAAAGGACTAGTAAATTAAATGAATGATGTTTTATTAATGTATTATTAATCATACCAATCTGTCTCAGTATTTATTCAAATACAGTATGGAGTCATGAAGACTGTTTCAGATAATGAAATTTATATCATAAGCAATTGGCAAACTGCACTGTTTTTACATAGAACTTCTTGCATTCTGTAGGCTCCAGCTATAACTAGTTGTATATACCACTGCAGTGGAAAAAGAGAAGTTCTAAAATCTGAATTAACATCATTTGTGATACAAGAGATTATGAAGATGTGGGATTTTTTTCTCATTTCTTATTTATGAGTGGAAGGACTAGCCTTAGGGCTGTGTCTGTCTATGAGTAATTTAGCCTGGAGTAGGTCAGGGCAATAGCAGGAACTCCCGAACTATCTAGGTAAGGCTTTAGGAAGACCACTGCCAGTGTAAGTAGACATACTTCATGAAAATTTAACACAAATATGACAGTTGCATGCATTATGAATCAGTATTTATTGGAACTTTCCTACATTAAGACCTTCCCTTAAATCTCAAAATGTCCAGCATTTCAGCAAATCTTATTAACTCAGCCATTGCTGCCAAGACCAGAGGCATCTCGTGGTCAGCAGCTCAGAGCAGGAGTGGAAGGAGCTCTTATACCTGTAGATATTCAATCTAATGTCTGTAAGATACAGGCCAAAGAGGAAGACTATAGTCAACTCTGTAGCTATACCTTAAATCAGCAGAGTTCCTTGAACACAGGGATTTACACCAGTAAAAAGTAACCCAAGTGTTTTTGGACTCCCTGTTCCAAACAGTGTATGCAGAATATGGATCTGTTGCATTCTAGGAGTGGGAACTATGCAAGACAATGCAATTTGAACACATTGTGTCTGTTCAAATACAGAAAAAGCAAGGCAAGTGGAGGATTAGAAGTCCTGATCTTCCAGAGACTTAATGTGCTTGTGTATATTTAAGATGGGAACTTTGTCCCTTTTAAAGTGCTTCTAACTCAGGTTATTTCCTTTTAGTTGATGTGTCAAGGAATCCCTGGAATATGTAAGATAACAAAGTCATTTCTTTCAAAAACCTTTAGTGAATTAGATTCTGCAGCATTTATCAAAGGTCTGAAATTAGGAGAATTAGATTGCAGTGTTTTAGGTGTGTTTGGTTTTTTAAGACAAGCAATAGCTTCTGCATACAGTGGTATTACATTTTTCCTGTGTTCAAGAGAAATCCATTGCACTTGACACAGAAATAATCTCATCAAATAGATTTTAAAGTAGAAGTCTAATTGAACTGGCCTGATGTTAAAACTTTCTTCCTCAGGATGCTTTCTTTGTCAATTAGGAGGAAAGTTTCAGCAATTTGGCTGAGTGAGGACTCAACTTCAATTACTGAAGTTTTTAAGCCTTGATTCAGTAAAACACTTAAACTCCAGGTGGTTTAAGTGATTAGTCAAGATGAAAATTAAGCAGGCACTTGAACAGGAGCCTTCCTTATTGCAGTCTCAATAAATTAAATATTTTTGCTCAAAGATCAAAGATTTTCTTAATTTTCAAAACCATTGTCAAATACTTAGTTCGTGTATAATATGCTTATTATGCATACTGCTGCATGGCTTTCAGGTTGCAATTGAAGGACTGGAGCAGCGTGCTAGCTAGTGCCAATACTCCTCACTCCATGCCTTCTTTGCATGTTGTGTAGAAAAAGGTCCAAGTTTGTTTGGTTGCAAGGTACTGTACTTTTTTTGTTTACTAGGTCTTGAAGTATTCAGCAGAATCAGTGGAAAGATTGCTGCTGATTGCATGGGCTTGGATCAGCATGCCTCCCCCAAAAAGAAAAACAAACAAAAAGAAGAAAATAAGAGATTATATCATGGTCAAATCTAAAGCCAGCGAAGGGGGGCGGAATCTATAAACACTTATCTGCATCAGGTACAATGTCAATGAAACTTTGAAAATACAATCCATTTGAAAAAATAAATATAGCTAGAGCTCTTTCAGTACTTTTATCCCATTATCTACAGGGCCATAAACATTGCACTTGGTTTCTGTCTCATGCAAGACTTTGAAGAAGAGATAGTGCTTTGCAGCATACAGATTACTAGGAAAAAAAAATCCATGTCTGAGTAAAATAAGCTTGAAATCATTCTCTAGATGGAGATGCAGCTTTTGCCTACAGCATTAATATTTTACAGTTTGGCATCTCTAAAATATAGCTGTGAAGAATGCTGTGAACCTGCTAATTAATAAGACTCTTTTCCTTAGACATTTCATTAACCTAAACTTTTTAGTTTTCTGTAGATTGAATGCATGCATGCCTGTTTTTAACCTTTGTACAATGGCTTCTAATGTTAAAATTAATTTATTCCCACTAGCAAGAGGAGAGTATTGGGTTATAAAAGTAATTCAAAATGAGTCATGAATAATTTATGCTGATCAATATTTTCTAGTATCATATTTTATTTTCTCTGGTGCCTTTCCATTTTATAGAAATAATGTATTGTCAAAACCACAGAACTCTAACATTTAACTTATTATTTAGCTTTAAACAATACACAGGCAGGTATTTAGAAGGCTCCAGAGATGACAAGAACAGAAAGAGTTAAAAATACCTTGCTTGCCCAGCTAAGATCTCCAATTGCCTAGACTATGTCCAGTATCTTTTAACAGCACCCTATATGGATGCTTTTTTATTTATGCAGCACAAAACCTGAGTCTCAGGTTTTCTGCAGAGAGGTCACTTCTGAATCCTCCTGTTGTGCTTCTGCCTAGATGGTGAGAATAATCATCTAAGAGTATTATGCAAAGCTGTGCATGGGAGGGGTTGAAATAATGTCTACAGTCTGTTCCTTTTGACCCTGTTACTGCTAAAGGCCAGTTTCACTCCTCACTTTCCCCAACAATTTGGTCAGAAGAGGAGTGTGTTTGACAATTCATGCTGTGGACTGTTGTACTCTGGGGGGGAATTGAAAGGGAGCAAGGGGGAATTTTTCCCTTCTTACAAGACTGGGCTGGTCAACTTTCTTTGTTTTCTTCTGCTTTGATTTTTCTCCAGCTATAGCCAACAGTAGAAGAGCCACAAGGGTTATTTGACAAACCAGGCTGGGAATGGGCTGGAAGGAAGAGGGTGAAGGGCATCAAAATACCTATTCTCTGTGATGTTGCAGGTTAACAAATAACAGTCGTGAGCTCTCTACTTTCTTTTTTTAGCCAAGAAGGGACTGAAGGACTGCTACAGTGTCAGTGGGCTGATGAACACCCTCCCAGATAGGTTATTCATGAGGGGAACAATTTGCTGCTGAGAAATTATTCTAGATTTAATGAAACTGCAGCCTAATTATGTATCCCTCACATCTTGTCCTTCTTCCTTTTCCCTTATTTTCTTCCTTCTTGGTTTTATTACTGAAGCCGTAACTTTGCAGTGCTCCAGGAGCAGAATTTGCTAGTTTCTTGGCTATCTGCATTCACAGACACCCAAATTCTGTATGTCAGGTTGCAATGTTGATGTTAGATGGATTGAAAAAGTACTGTTCTATAAAAAATTCACCTGTGAAAAACCATCAGCTAATTCACACATTTTCCGTTAAAGGTTAAGGTTTTGTTTCCTGTGACAGATGCAGTGCTAAATATAACTAGCTGGGTACTTCCTCAGTACATATATTAGTTGATGTGAATTTTGTTGCTGATTTAATTCCCTGTGAAATTAGATTTATTTCCTCATGAGGACAGGTAAGGGAGACAAGAATGCTAGATGTCGGGTAAAATAGAAGACACTTTGATAGCAGTAATTATTTTAGGTACGGTAATTAGGAACTTAATATGTTAGTAAAAAGGAATGTGAAGGAGGTGGGTTGATGCTGGTTAGGAAAAGGATGCAGTAGCTGTTACTAGTGCAGGCTGTTTCTCTTTACATTTTGTATGCCCACGATCAGATGAGTCACAGAAAGAAGTCTTTCGGTAAATCTCTGCAGGAAAAATAAACCCTATTTTTCTTGTTAATGTTGCAGGTTAATGTTAAAGTATTTTTTTTCAGTCGTGGCAGTGACCAGACCTAAACTTTCTTTAAACAGTTGATTGTAGGTGCTCTTACTCTATTTAAAAGAATTTTCTGTAGTGTCTTTTGTGAAGGAATTTCTAATGTTGTGCCTATATATTAATTTCATCACTTTTGGACAGTTTTATAACAAGAATGTTGTTATTCTGGCATCCTTTCCCTCCCTCTGCCAAGTTTGGTAATAAATAGGTTTTGGATATTCAGTTATTCACAAGCTGGTTTGAATTCATGTTCTTTTTCATTGTGCAGATAGCTTTGGTTTTCCTGCTTTAGTATTCATTTTGTTGTTCTCCTTATGATTGTTCTGGCTTAATGGGTGTTTATTATATAGCACCCTCCTAATTATATGCTTGCATATTGCAAAGTCTAGGGGTTCAAATGTCTATTATGTGCCTATTCTGGAGCTCTTCATAGTTGTTTTCAATATGCTTTGACACTGCAGTCATTCCAGAGAATATTATTGAACCTATCCTTAATGTCTTCTAACTTGTTAAGGGTGGCACTTCATGTTTGTTTTCCTTGTCATCTTTATTCTGTATTTCCTTTCCTAGCATTTCGGTAAAGTGAAATGAAAATTGCAGAATGGCAAGAAGAATAAGTAAGCCAGTAATTATCTACTTTGTATGCTTATGCTGTGAAGAATTCCATCCTGAGTGTTTTGAAGATTTATGGATGTGTGCTTATTCAGAAGCATGTGGGATTACAATTTTTTTTTTTCTCAAGAAATTATCTTGTGCCTGCATCAATTTAGATTTTGTCTTACCTGGTTTTTATTTTTTTTTAATTAAAATTGAAAGAAGGTGAAACTCATAGCTAGGTGATGCTCAAACTGTGGTTTCACTCAATAGCTGAATTGAATCAGGAAAAAGAATAGCTTAAAAATAATAGCAACAAAAGCAGAAAAGAGCTATTATAGACCCAGATACCCTCAAAACAACATACCTTCAAAACCAGACATTCTAGATTAGTTGAACCCCGGCTGCTCTTGCTGCAATTACCTGTCCCAAAAGTAGCTAGTTTTTAGGCCATGCTACCACAGCTGTTGAATGCACTGTAAGCTAGGAAATCCCTGCTGTGGTTGGAGCAGATTTCAACCTTGCCCATTGAGTCAGGCTTTCTGCAGATCAGCTTCTTAAGCACTTAAGCTTTCCTGTCTGACTGCTTTTCTTAAATTGAGAAGCTGATCGGAAACATGCCCTCTCCACGTTTTTTCCCCCTTCCCTCGTTGTGATTCATTGCTTCCTAATTTCTGCCAGCACATTGTTTAGGGGGTAAACTGATCAATGGAAAAATCTGTGTGGCAAAAATAAGTTAAAAGGCATCTCTGAAACATTTTTTAACCCAGCAAATTACAGAAATGTCTCAATGTCTCAATGCACTGACTTCCAACCTGTTGTGCAGTGTAACTCAAGGAAGAATAAATGAAGCAGGTGTATGAGAATGGTCTGGTGTAACTGCAACGATGAAATGTGTTTTAAAGCACAGCTTTAGTCTGTATATTAGGTTTTCTTTGTTACATCTAGATGGTAAATAGTAGGAATTTCGTGAATCAATACAGAGATGCCTGGGTACATGCCTATTGCAGTGTTTTCATTATAGAAAACACAGGAGGCATATTTCCAAAGAATATAATAAATCTTGTTGTCTTTGGAGGTGTCTATCTGGAAAATTTTCCCTTTTTTCTTTTTCCATCTGAAGATAACATTCAATTGTTCATGTCGGTTTTAGACAGAGAATGTAACAGACTACTCCATTATTATGGCATGTCAGTAGTATTGCTACTTGGATGTCATGTAGTGATAGGAAAACAACCTAAAAAGAACATAAAGCCAGAAAGAAAACAAAATAAGAATTTCATGGCAGTCTACCATGATATTTTAACATTTTTGGAAGAAAATTAGAGAATTTATCAACATGAAATTCCAATGTAAAAAAATAATCAAAACCAAACCAAACCTAACTATAGGCATTCTTATTGAAGCCAACATAATTATACACAAATATTTGTTTAAACACTTTTTCAGGAAGAAAACTGTCACGATATAGCTACATATATGGGTAAATGAGAGCATTCAGCAATACTCTCAGAATTTTCTAGTTCAGTATACCTTACTGGGCACGTACCTATGATCAGTTGGGTTATCTGTTAAAGTTATTTGGTTATCTGTATAACTTAAGGTCTCATGATTTTTTTTTTCCATTCCTGGGGTACTGTAGCTAGTAGAGACGACAGTAGGTCTACTCCCTGAATGTCACTCGAAATTTCAACTTGGATTCCTTATTAAGTGCTTTACTCATTAAACAAATAGCCTCCGATCCCAGGTCCATGTGAAAGCTTGCAGTATCAAAGTATTCTATCCTTCTGCAAACTTCTATTAAAACACATATGAATTTTGCCTGATTGCAAAGCACTAGAAAGGGCCTTATGTGAATGGCACATAACAGCTCTTCTTATCTTTCAGACTTCCCAGATTGAATTGCTCTGCAAAAGTTTTATTTTTTAAGTTAAAATTGAGGCATAATTTTCATTTTTCAATTATCTGTAGTATGTTGGAAGAGTTTTAATTTCTGAAAGAGGAAGAAAGCAGAAAACATTTCTTTTTCAACCAGGCATTCCCTTTATCTTATTAGGGCTGTACAGAGTGTTAAAACAAAAGGATCAGAAGGTATAAAACAAATTCCAAGACACTGATGATTATAATCAGGTTTTTTTGAAGCTGAAGTGCTAAAATTGTCAATGCAAGCAATGACTCGCTCTGATTACATCCACTTGTATTAAGAATTCCTAAGCAGTACAGGTTTATGAACATGAATAGTTTTAACTACAGAAATTCACATCCAAAGAATTTCTGTGCTTTTATCTAGTAGAAAGACAGATTTTCTAAAAATGAAGTATTTTAATCTACATACAAGGAGACTAGATGATAAAGAATACGGTGAAGTTGGAGAAGAGTTCAGAATTTGGGAGTGTAGGAAAAATATTCTCTGTGCAGATACACTATAAATATGCATGTGTATGTGTCTGTGGAGAATATAATTAATACAAAATGCTGCAGGAAATTTCAGCAATGTTTCATTTGTGTAATGTTCATGTACTGTTTTCTTCCATAGAGGAAAAAAGTCTCCTGTATTCTGGAATGAACTAGTATGTGTGGGAGTGTAAGGAGATTTGGGCTCATTTACAGAAATCAGGGAGAGAAAAAAAAAAAAGGCAGAACACATTCTGCTTTTTCTGATTCTTCCTATTGCTAGTGCCAAGTTGCTTTTGATATTTATGTCTTAAGAGAGTAGGAGCATGGAAACCACAACTACGTAAGGATTTGTATCATTTTCTTCAGACTGCTCCCTAGCATGATTTTGTGGCAGATCCTGCAGAACAATCTCCATTGACTTTGGTCCTTCTTCGTAGTGACACTTGATGGCAGCCTAAAAAATGATGTAATTTAGAGGTGCTGAGATAGCTGTTGTTGCAAAAACTGTTGTATTATGGGATTAGAATGAGAGCAGGGGAAAGAGGCAAGGACTAACAGTGTTTGCTAATGAGCATATAACACATGTGTATAGCTAAATGTAATAAGATCTAAGCTGTTTACTTCCTTTTGTGAACTAATGTGCCTGCTTACTGATTTGATGTGAGTCAAATCCCAGGCCAGGTATTGTCTTTTCAAGGCAAAAGGTGCTGTACTTTTTTTCTCACTTGCAAAGAGGCTATTGTGGTTTGTATCATTAGTGCCAGTGTCTCTAAATGCTGTCTTCTGTGATCTTCATATGATCTGCTATGCAATACTGTAGAAGCTATGTTGTCCTGGTTTGGGTTAGAACAGAACTAATTCTGTTCAGTGATTTTACTTTTTAGTTAAAACTCCTCTGAGAAACTGCACTTTCAGAAACTAACAGCATGGTTTCATAGACACTGCCGGCTTCTGGCAGTGATAAGGCCTAATGTTTAGATTTACTACCAGGGATTGGTAAGCAAAGCAAGGTCACTGCTGAATCTTGTGTCTCATGTTGTGGGGTACAGGGTAAAGGCTGCACCTTCAGGGAGGAGCATACAGGACAGGTGACCCTAAACTGACCAGCTAAAGTATTCCATCCCATATATGTCATATTGGACATATAAACTGGGGGCCAGCTCCCCCTTGCTAGATGATTATTCTCGGTTGCTGGATTGCTAGATTATTCTCCCTTCTTGGTTCTTTCTCCTCCTGTGCTTCGGTGATCCTGAGGCCTTCTGGCCATGGTCAGTGTTCCCCTTCCTCTGCCTCATCTCTCCATCTATAAAATGAAAAATAATGGTATTTCTCCACATTCCTACAATGTTATAAGTGCATTAAGGCTTGTGAACATTTGATATTTAGTGATGGGGAATGAAAAAAGTATAGAAGATGGAGTTCCTTATTAAAAAAAGCTTTCTCCTATTACGGAGTTCTCCACAGTATTTATGTTATCCCTATCAGTTTTAGCTGACTGTGTTTTAGCACTAGTACTTGCAGTCATGTCTGCTTTTTTCTTTTTTTTAATTACAAGTACCATCAACATTTTCTAGTTAAATCAAGCTGTGCTAGACTCAGTGTCAAATTAAGACCTTTGCCTTATAAGATTCCTCTTCATTCTTTGCTTTTTAAGATCAAGCTTATGATGTGTCTGGACATACTGTTAGTATAGATGACTTCCCCTGAAACAAACTTACTCTCAAAAATGCTTGACCATCTGTAAATAACTATGTCATGGGTTTAATTACTTGTTGTGTTGTACTTAGCAACTAATGGAAGTAGTAACTCTGGGTTGTCTTCTGCTGGTGGTGTAACTTCTCCAATTGTAGTTTTTACTAGGAGGAAGTTAATCAACAATGGTAGTGGGGAAACTGGGCCTGTGGCCATTCCTGTCTCAGAGGAGAGAGTTGCTGGACTCAAACCAGCCCTGCTGAGCTGGCAGGAGAGCTCTGCAATTCCTCACCACCTCTGATAATTGAGTGCTGTATTGGGGAGGGGGGTGGTGTCAAGCTGTCACAGGCAACACAAAATCAAAGCTTTAAAAGCCTAATAAAATACTACACATCAGCTAGTTTCACTTGGGCAAAAAATCAGTGTCCAGGCTCTGAGTGCCTTGGGGGCTGTCATCAGCCCTGTCCCTGCCTGTCCCTGGGCCTTGCTGTGTCAGGCAGCACCCTCACCCTGACCCTCTCCCTTCCTGGAGGCTACCCTCCTGGCTGGGCTGAGGCCTGCAGCTGTGCCTGGGGATGGCTAGGCTGTGGCTGAGCCCTGTCACCTTCCCTGGTCTGTCTGGTCTCACTGGAGGCTGAGAGAGGTGGCTGGTTGGGGAGAGAGGGCACTGCAGCAGCCTCTCACACAAAATCTTTGTGGTGATTCGTGGTCTGTCAGGAATGCTGAATAAAGTCAGGGTTTGGTCTGATACCATCTGGATTTAAAAGGTAAATTGTAAAATCAAATGATGGCTTAAGGGAGGAGGAATTATTTTGGCCATGGAGCCTGGTTTATTTTTGTCTTACATTTTAAGGTTGTTTGGTAAACTATTTCACATACACAAGACTTCGTACTGCAGTGGGTGTCCAGTTCATCATATATATGATTAAATGAATAGATCAAAGATCCAAATATGCTGAAATGCTTCTCCAAACTATATGCAGTATAATACTTCCTATGGAATTAAATACATTGAAGACTACTACTTTAAATATATGGAAAACTCTTGACTTAGTGATACAATTGCAAGACTTTCCTACAGCCTCAGAGCACCCCACTAATCTGGAGTGAGTCTTTGATGTGCAAATTGTACATTTCCTACCAAACACTACAAGTAAAAGATGGGAAACATCAATTCACACTGGTGACAAAAAAGACTCCAGTTTGTCACAAGAAGAAAGGTTTTAAATCTGCAATTTTCATCTACAAGATAAGGTGTTAATGAATTTTATATTTTATCCAGATGGGTATGTACATTTCTTATGAACTTTGTTACAGAGCATCTATTGTGTAACTACTGAAAAGGGTGGGGACTGTAGTCAGTTGGTCAATCGAGGGGGAAATATCTAATCTACCTTGTTGTGTTTCTTTTTTATTAATTCTTTCATAGATTCTGATATGGAAGCCTTGTCCAAAGCTGTGATTGAAATCAGTGGAAGTATCTTTCTTTCTTTTCTTTTCTTTTCTTTTCTTTTTTTTTTTTTTAATACATTTCAGATCAGGCAAGTGTTGTAAGAAGCAGAAAATTTCCTTTTCAGTTTAGTCAGAGTAGATAATGTCCAACACTCTTACCAATTTTGTTCCTTCAGAAAGGTATTTCTTGGGGGAGGGGTGGAGGCTTCCATATAAATTGCCTTGATCCTGTGATCCAGCAATGGCAGACAGTGAGTGTTCCATTTTGTTTCTCTGTAGAAGCAGAATAAGATCTGTAAAGCAAGAGTTAATTTTCTGAATACACATCTATTTTAATGACAACAAAACCCCTGAAACCATTGAACTATGATGCACAAAAGATTTTGCTATAAGGTTTGACTCCTGTGTAAGTTGAAATATTGCTTTACATCAAGAGTAGCTGAGTAATTTGCAACAACCTAAAAGGAATATTAAACTAAACCCACAGCTAGAGAATTCAACTTAAGTTGAAGTGGAATATCATGTACTTCAATTCGTGCTGCCTATTGCCAATGGATACCCTTGAGAAGAGTCTGGCTCAGTCTTCTTTACACCCATAATGCCTATGTAATTATGATGAAAGTATTTTAAGCATTTGTATCTCTAGATTAAGGTGACCAACTGATTTTGTTCTGGATTTGTTCTGTTTCTTTCTTCAACTCTGTCTGTTAGGTTATAACTCTTGTTGTGGTGTACGAAGTTGTATTACAGATACAGGAATTATGCAACATGAAGTTGAAGCCTTTTTTAAAATGTGAGGAGCAATCAGCTTTACAGAATTGTTCCTTACAGCTAAGTCTTAAGATCTATTTCATATCTGAAACATGCTCACTTTAAGTTATAGGTGGCTGCATACATCTGTTTCTTCATAGTAATGCAATCCCAGAAACATTTAAAATTTTTGCTATGGAAATACTCCTCAAACAGGAATGCTATCTCCAGTTACTAGGATTTTTTTCAACTATAGACCATTTTGTAAGTGCAGAACTGAGTCCAATCTAGATCTATCTCATCTGAGGAATAAATCACTGGGGCGAATTTCATGCTTGGCCACAGCAGTATAAATGTAAAGTAGATTCATTGAAGTCAACTGGGTAACTGCAGATTTATGCTGCCATTAGCGAGAAGTGATTTGCTTTTCCACTCCCTCATTGCTGCAGTTTCTATGCCAGTAAAGTCTGTAATAGTTATTATTTGGCCTTAGTAACATTCTAACAATTAAATTGCAAGGAGGTAAAAGTTGCCCAAATCAGGCATAAACAATTATTTTTGCATGCTTCCTTCCTGTAGGTAGTAGGAAACCTTGATTTTCTAGGAAGATGTAGGTTATGGTGTCAAGCTGCCTCTCTGTCTAACTGTTCCTTTAAAATTTAACACTCACATTAGTGAAGGTACTATGATCTTGGAGTCAGTAGTTTCTGTGTTTTGTGATAGAAGGTAATGCAGAAGAGACAGATATTAGCTCACCCCAAGGGAAAGAAAGGCTATGGGATAAACTTAATCCATACCAAGTACCAGAGAAGTGATGAGGGATAAAGATGTTATCAATGCCCCACTCACAGTAAGACTTCTTCTAGAATTCAGATCTGTTTTGTATCAGAGAGCAAAAAAAAAAAAAAAGAAACAAAATCATACAATCCTTGGCTTCATGAGCTTCTTTCTTCCTGTAAATCAGCAGATTGAAAAATAGTAGCTTCTCTGAGTTAGTATTATCTTCTTGGTGTAGCTGGGGCAAAATAAGAGCACACAGAAAGGCAGTGGATCACTGCAAACTACAAAAGGACTGTTGGGATAATCCATTCTTGTAAAATTATTCTCCCTGTTCTAATAATATGCACAAACAGCAGATCTCCTAGCTTCCAGGAGCTCCAGATTAGGGGTTCTACTGCAGGATGGGTTAGTGGGGGAGGAATCCCAAGAAACTTCAATCTTTCCCTCTTTTTCAGGCCCATGTTTAGGCCAGTAGCTATTTATGACAGAGTCCATTGGAAGAAAAGAGCAATGGAAAAATATTTTTTTCAGGCCCACCTGAAATAAGTTAGGTATCAACTCTCTCCTGAACATCTCAGGAATGGCCTTTTTTGTTTAGTATTTGTCACTGTAATAGTTATCAAACATGGTAATGCTTTTCTTTTTCAGTGACAACTGCTAGGTCTATTACAGCAAATACAATGGATCAAACCCCCAGTATTAATTCAGCAGATTGATAGTGTACTTAAGTTTATTGCAGTCTGTCTGGTCTGAATTTTTTACCTGCCCTTGTGGCCAGCTTCTTTTATTTAGAAAAACACTTTTAATCTAGCAATTTATTGCCCAATATACTTCTTAAAATGTCATATAAAATTGAATTTTAATAGACACAGTTGGTAATAATCAATGACCTTTTAGGCGGTATTGTGCCAATAAGTGCTTATAGGCTATTTTGTCTGAAATATATGCAATGATCCTATTCTCTCTTCAAATATCTGAATAATTCCCCTGGGAATTTAATGAAAACTTTGCAGGCTGGTAGATATGGCAAATAGTCTCTCTTGCCTTTTGGTTGTGGTATCTGGAGAGAAGGTTTTTCCAAACAGAGGAAATGTGTAGGCTAAATTTTATCATTTTGTTTTATAAGAGACTGAGACAGAATAGGAAGAGGAAAAGGTAAGAAAATTCATGGGTCAACATAATGACAGTTTAATAGGTGAAAGAAAGAAAGGGCAGGGGAAATCAAGCAAACCAAAAGTGGTGAAAAAAGGTCATGAACTACCTCCTGCTAGCAGACTGGTTGCCCAGAAAATCTCTGAGCAATGGCCACCTTGAAAACCAACTCTCTCTCTGCTCCTCCCCACTATCCCAGTGCTGACTCCTTCCTGTACCCTTCCTGTATTCCTTCCTATACAAAGGAAAATCCCTTTGGCCAATCTGAGTCAGCTGTTCCAGCTGTGTCCCCCCTCCCAACTTCTTCACCATCATCAGCTTACTCACTGTGGGGAAAAAAGAGAAAGGTCTGACTCTGTGAAAGCCCTGCTCAGCAATAGCCAAAATATTGGGGTGTTATCAACACTGTTTTAGTCACAAAACCAAAACACAACACCATATAGGTTGCTGTGAAGAAAGTTAACTCCATCCCAGCATAGCAACAAAGCATGGTCAGGGTAAAAAGATACATTATCTGTAATGAGTTTTTGATGTTGTTAGAGTAGGAGAAACTTGGTGATAAGTGACCCTAATTGACTCTTGTGTAAATAAAAGATAAATTCAATGCCTAGTTCTTGATGTTTTCTAACTGAAAAGTATAAAGTAGCCAGAATTCGAATTGTCAAGTGATCAAGTGAAGATGACTTGTTGAAAAGCATCTGCAGAATGCTTTTGGAGTTTTGGTACTCATCTGAGAAATTTCAGGTTTTATCTGCAGAGATCGTTACTCATGTTCAATGTAAAGTCAAATATCTGCTACAGATGCAAAGTGTTCAGATGTGTTTTCTATAAAGAACAGTAAAAAGTTTCCTTTTTTCAGCATGTTGTAAGAAGAGATGCAAATAATAGAAATAACAGTTACTTCCTCCACTGCTGGTTTGATTTTTAATTTTTTTAAATTAATAGATTTATTATAAACAGTATGGCCACTGCCACAGCCACTGTAGTAAGTGACAGGTACTTGCTGAACTGCAATAGGTTTGTACCACCTCATTCAGTTTCAAAGCCATGGAAATGTGGTGCTGAGGGTCATCGTTCAGTGGTGACCTGGTAGTGCTGATTAATGGTTGCACTCCATGATCTTGAAGGTCTCTTCCAACCAAAACGATTCTGTGGTTCTGTAGTTACATTTTCAACCAATGCTTATACCTTCTGTTTCTCTTATTAGGTGTAGTTTTCAGGAGGTGGCTTCCTTGCATGGCCTTCACGCTATTTTCCAAAACTGAGCTAATGACATGCAGAAAAGGACTCTTTGGGAGTACTTACTGCTAAAGCCCATATCCCTTTCAAGTTTTTGTAAAATATAAGCAGTGAGAATTAGAGAGCATGCTTAAAGTCAGCCAGAGTTAATATTGCTTCACAAGAGGCAGAAGTTAGTAACAAAGAGGTTTGCCTGTCTTTGTAAAATTCTTTTCCCCTACACTAACATCCTAGTATTACTGTGAGCCTTGCATTAAAATGGTAACATGCTTGAAATTGAAAGATCATTTCCTTACCAGTCATAATCTCTGTACAGCATCTTTAATAATAATCACTGGACTATATTACCATTCTGTCATTCATAGTTCTCTTGTAGGGTTCTTCCTAAAGTAATCTTGAATGAACAATGTTTTGAATACAGTTACAATTTTACAAGAATACAATTAAATTTTGTATCTTATATGGGTTTGTGCTACAGTAACAAGTGTGCCTGTCTCCGACTTCTGCTTTGTATCATTTTCACACTTCCATTTGTGTTGGGACTAGTCACGTCCATACATACACACCTACCATTTCTGCAACAAAATAGGAACTCCAGCATCTTTTTGGAGACAAATAGCAAAAGTGCTGTGGCAGCTTCTGTGCATCTGAGACAGTTGCATGAAACTGTCTAATCTAATTGCAGAGTTCCTGCTACTCTGAGGTCGAGGAGGATAGTGAGTGAGATTGAAACAACAACAGCAGCAGAAAGTAGGAAACCATTAACTAATTGGAAGAGAGAAGTGTCCATCTTTTGGGCAGAGAAAAATCCTGATTAAACCCAACCCATGAACCAACAAAAAAAAAAAGACCAAAAAACCCCCAAAACAAACCCAACAAAAAACCAAATCAACAACAAAAAGATCCCCAAACTAAACAAAACCCCATACCCTAAAGCCACAAACCTCACTATTTTTTAAACTCCCATTAAATGAATCTATTCCCTGGAATTTATTTAAAACTTAATTACCAACAAAGTTGTATGTCCTAAAAGCCACAATGTAATCAGGAACAGGAATAACATAATATGAAACCTCTCCATAAAACAGTGATCACTTGTTCTTAAAAATCTTTCTCCTGAGCTATGTGATGGAAGGCACATTTCTTAGTCAAATCTAAGGAGAGTGAATAAACTGCTCTCCTCCTTGTTTTAAGCTCCCTAAATAGTATAGTATATTCATGCTTAGTAGTAGAAATTTCCTTTGCAATTGGAAGAAGTTATGTTCATAAAACTTTCTGGGAGTTTTAAGAGGAACAATGAACAGTACTGAATAATCATTTCAAAACCAGAAAGTGTGGTTCTCTGGCTTTCTGACCAGTGAATGTCTCAATGTGATGTTTTTGGTGATGCACTTCCAGTGGTAAAAAGGCAGTTAACAAGTGTGAAAATTATAATATTTAATGCTGTCTTGTTTTGATTCAAGAGGAGGCATGCTGTAAAGTTACAAGCAGTTGGTAGGTTAAAAGCTACATTTAATGCAGAGGATCAAGTACATGCTTTCAGAGCTGCACAAAATCCTACCTAATTAAGTGAGATGTAACTTCTCTGCAGCCAGGCTTTTCCTATCAAGGTCATTACAAAGTGTTATAGGATGTGATGTTCTTTTCCATTTCATGATGACTGGTTGCATTGGTTTTGCTTGCCATACACAAAACATTAATCTTTCTTGAGTATGTATTCATCTATTCCTATAGTACCTTCTTCAAAGCTTTTTATTGATTTATGCTTTTCATCTGTCATTTACAAGTAACTCTTCCAGCCCTTGGGATTTTTTTTTAATCTGTTCCCTCAATTCTTGTTGCTATTGATTTTTTTCTACTTTTTTTGGTGCTATTTTCCAGAATTAATCCTTTTTGCAGGTTTTCTTTTTTTTTTTTTTTAATATGTATAGTAAGAAAACCTGGAGCAGTCACTTGTCTTTCTAATAAAGGACATAACCAATAATAGTGCTGCTATATTTCCAACTCTCCATCTTTCAGAAAGATATTAATGATTTTTGAGTACATCTATTATAGAACAGTATATACGAGCTTATTCTCTTTGTTGCCTTGACCTAAAAATTATTTATGAAAATAATTGAAAATAAAAATTTATTGAAAATCTAGTTTCACTTTTGGAGAGACTTTCCACCCTATCCAATTATATACCCTTCTCCCTCTTAACTGTCCCTTAACTTGCCTATTTATGCTTCTTTTTAATTCTGCAAGCAGGCTAGTGGCCTGAAGTGTCTGTAACAAAATATCATGCTTAAATTAAATCTGCATAAGGTGCCAGCAAAGACAACTGCAGGTCTGTAATGGTTCAGGTGAGTTGCAGGTGTTTCGATGGTTTAAACGCCAACAGAAATACCTCAGAAATGTCTCATAAATTGGCTACTAAATTAGGTGAACTAGGAACAGTATTTAAAATTTTTATAATTTTCATTTTCCAGTAAAGCTCAACCAATGCTGAGGTACAGAGCACTATACTCATCTGTGCTCTAAAAGCAATTGGCAGTTTGTTCCTTTCATACACGGCAAACAAAAATATTATTGTTACAAAATTTTGGCAATGCATGGGACATACAAACATTATTCTTTCCTGTGTTTCAGAGGAGATAGCTAATATATAGGTACATGACTTGCCCTGCATCAAAGGAAGATAATCAACTTCCCCAGCTTAACACCCAAACCAAACAACCCTTCACCTCCTAGAAATGCAGTTTCACATATCTAGAAGAGTAAGCAGTGCATCTAATAAAATTCAGATTTTTTTTTTTTTAAAGAAAAGCCTGCTTCAGTTCTCCTTACTGAGTCTTCCAGTTGTCACAGAATCACAGAGTCACAGAGTGTTAGGAGCTGGAAGGGACTTGTGTGAATCTGTTCCTAGCAACAATGCTGAGATTTTAAACAGCACTTTGAAGGAAGAGGAGTGGAAACCCATATATTTTTGGGTTTTTTTGCAATAAAAATTATGTGACAGAATCCCAATCAGTATTTCTGGGGTGATTTAACTAATCCATTTCCAATTGGGTTACCACATACCCAGTGAATAATTGCCTTCACTGCACACTGCTTACTGGAAAGCATTAGCAATAACATGGCTTCCTTCCTTTCTCTTGATGCCTTTTCATATTTTCAGTTCTACTGTGACAGCTAAAATCACTCCCCTTCCTCTCCTGTAAGGGTGTAATATTTGCCCAAACAACCCTTTTATCAGGACTAATCATCAGTCTTTTCAGTTGTTATTTTCTCCAGCTGTCCCTCTGTTCCCTGCAACACAATGGGACCTTCATGGCCACAGGAAGCCCTGGGGTTCTCACTCTGGCAGCACAGTGGCCATTTGCACTTGCTCCAGCACTGTGCTCTACCATTCAACTTGCAACAACCACACTGGTGAGAGTTGTGCCTTGAAGAAAGCATGGGAGTGATGTCCCTTTAAAAGGAATCAAAGACTTGCTTTCTTCTTTGCTGCTCAAGGTTTTTTGCCTCTGAGGCAGTAAAGGAAGTGTTTGAGGTTTGGGGTTTTTTATTTATTCATTTTAAAGGAAAAGTATCCAAATATTAATTGAGTCAGTGTGTAGTTTTAGAGTCAGGTAACTGAATGATAGAAAAACAGCACTGACCCTTGATTATTTTTTTACAAGGAGTTTTGCTACTGAGATGCTGAAAGGATGAACAAAGGCTTTCAATTTGGTTGATAGAATCCTCATTGTTTTCAGGGAATGGGAAGTGAGAAATAGAGCTTATTTACGAATGTTACTGGTCAAAAGAGATAAAATTAAACTTTTGTTATTAGTAAATTCTAAAAGAAATCTTATGTACTGACTCCTTGAAGCTATGAACAATGTGTTCAGAAGCAACAAAAGGCAGGTAGATGCTGTGATATCCCCCTGGAGATAAGATTTCCTCAAGCATCAAAATGCTTTTAATGCTCATTGGTGGTGGTGGAGTGATGTGGAGAGTGCTTTTTCATGGAGAAAAAAAAAATCCACAGTCTCAACTTCATATTTAACAGCCTTGCTTTTGGTATGAAAGGCATTTGACAAGTGAATCCATTACAATAATCAGGAGTGCTGCTCTAACAACTGCTGTCAGGCAAAGAGCTTCTGTTCTCTCGTTCTCTCTCCTCTCTTCCTACTCCTTTACTTCACAGATAAATTCGGTGAACAGATTCAAGCTATAAGTAAAGAACTCGTAAAATAAAATGGAACTTTGGAGCCTGCCTTTCAGCTTCTACCCTTCCCTGTTCCTTATGCAATAAAAGGAAAAACAAAGTTTTCTTTTAGATTCTGATTTTGCATTACAAGAAGTGGCTACATGAATAAAAAAGGCATTACTGCTAAACATAAGCTTACTGGTTTAAACCTCAGGATACAGTGGGGGGAGAAGTGCTCGTCTAACGTGACTGCAGATGTAACACCATATTTTAATCTTGCATAGTAATGAAATAACCTACAATGTGTTGCTTGTGTATTCATTAAGCTTATAGAAGACAAGTAGCATACTGATACAGCTATTTTGGCAAGAAAACCATGCTGTTATCAAAATAGTTGGGCTGCTGTAGTAAATATGTGCAGGTTCATGTGTGTGTTTGAACTCTGTCCACTTACAGATTATGGAGTTAGTCAACATGTGGGTTTTGGTTAAACACCAGTTCAAAAATTGATAGTTGTGAGAGTAATTAGGATCATTATCTTACTATTAAACATTTTCAAAACAATGTAATTGAGACCAAAATTTGATTTCTTTATTCCCTGCAGTTTTATTTGTGGTTTTGCTTTCCATTTGGAAGTGGAGCCAAGGTCACAGAATATTTCAATAACCTACAGTCAGTGGCTGCTAAATGTCATTCCTTTGAATATAATTACTACTTAAAAAAAAAAAGTCCATTGTCCATTTTCTCTAAATGCATCTTTGATGGATGCTTCTGTATCTTTGTGATAGATTTTTTTTCCTTCTCCCCTCCTCTATAACTCAATTGGATGAAGTCTTACATTGTTGTAATAATCAATGGTGATATAAAATCAATTAGAAATTTGTTTGGCATTATGAAACTCAGATTCTGGGTCAGATTCTAGGTACAAAGTAATCAAAGTGCTTAACCTTCTACATCATGAGGGGTTTAGGGGTTAATTTTCACTCAAAAGAATTATTATATTTGTAATTAGGAAGTGCTGTTACTAGTAGTATAACTACTTTTAAGTCAAATCATATTATCATTCAAAGTCTTAATTGTTAAGCTGAGTAACTGGAAAAAGGTAAGTGACTTCTTAGTTCATCTTAGTAATCCAATACTTTATTTTATACTGATGTGATTGTTGTCACAATGATGGGTTTGCTCTTGTTTGTCCCATCAGTTTTCTGTCAGATATGTCAGATACCCTTCAAAATGGATGCTGCCTTTGTGCAAGCAGGATGTAAATCTGGCTTTTAAGTTAAGGCTAATAGGGGTGAAAGAAAGGGCTTTAGCAGACATGCTTCTAAAAGAAAATGTGAGTCACAGCAGTGATTAGCATATATTTATTTATAGGTTTAATTAGAGATGTTGTTACATATATAACTTATTCTTCATCCATGTCTCATTTTGTTGACATGTTCCTACCTCATTCCTACTAAAAATAGTTTAATAAAATTCTCATCCTGCTGAAATTACTGCCAAAATACCAATTAATTTCAATGTTCCAAATGTTCATACATGAAGTTCAGACTTTACGAAATTTAAACAGATAGATATGCATTAGCTTACTGAGAGGATAGACAGTAGCTCTAGATGATCTTTCTGTTTTGAGTACAGAAGGTGATTTCCTCTTCTTTTTGCTAATCAGTAATACTAATATCTTTAAAAACAAACAAACAAAAACCAAATCAAAACAACAACCCAAACCCCCCCAAAAAACTCCAAAACAAACTTCCTGCCCTCAAACTCTCCAGAAAGTTACACTCTACAGCAGAAGTAGGATGGCTCTTACAAGACTGTTCTTGAATAGACCATGTATTTAAAAAAATTTACATAGAACACATTTAGTACATAAAGATGAACATTTCCTCTTTGCTCTGAACAGTCAGCTGTTGGTATCTAGCATATTTAGACCCTTATCCTCTGAGAAGAGCTGAGCAATAAATAGTACTGATCCTGAGTGGCTGGGCCACAATGATAGTAATTGTCTCGATTTTATTTTCCTTTCTGTCTGTTTCATGTATTTCCAATTCTATTTTATTTCAGCAGAAATGGATGCACTGTTTAGGTGATATGATGAGAAATGTAGATATTGAATACAGTCAATGGAGAGAAGTACTTTCTAGGCAGTAATTAAGATCACATCAGCTAGAAGGCATGAATATCCATTTGGAGTCTTACATTGTCGTCAGGTACTTCACACTGTTTTACTGAAACACCTAAAAAAGGGAATTAATTGTATGCTGGAGAAACTAATATTTTTGAGACTGGATTACTACTGGAAGCTTACTATAAAGTTGGGGTTTTTTTGGAGGGGTATTTTTTGAAAGGAAGCTGATGAGTTTTTATATGTGGACAAATAGCTACATCACTTTGGTATCTTTCTCCCTCAGGCTTTTCTGTTTCATTTGCATTCAAATCTTTTGCAACTGCTTATATCTTCCCAAAATCAATTCAAGCCAAGATTTGAGTAAGAGTTTTATCCGTGGCTGTCCCAGCAATCTGTTTAACCATTTATTGTCTATCATATCAGTCACTTTCTTACACTGTACACATATTAGGAATCATTACTGTTGTCACTAGAGGATAAGCATCCACAAGGAAAAGCTCTGTAATGCACACAAGGTGCAATCTATTGACATTACATCATATGCCTCGTTATATTACCAAAACAATTAAGTTATCTGAGTATCAACACTGCATGTACACATCACATCATTTCTAAGTCAAAGCACTTAGAAGCAAAGAAATGAATAATTAAGAACACATAAAACTTCTGCTGCCCACACAGTAAGTACATTATTCTTATCAAGACTTTTACCTTACTAGACTACAAGCTCGTCAATGAAGGAATATTTTTGCTGCTGCTGTTCCATACTTGTCTTCTTTCTCACAGAAGAGGACCCTGTCTGCTCTATAGCAAAAGCAGAGGGAAACAAGGAAGATCCCCTGACCATCTAGTAATTTTAATTCTGATCTTAGCTGATCATTATTTAGTCCCTGATAATTTCTCAGTATAGCTGCTTTGCTATTGTTTCACTGATTTTTTACTACATCAGCAAAAATTTTATCCTGTGGAAACTTTACTGAGACCAAAGATAACAAGAGCTCATGCCATATTAGAGCAATCACAGCTGCGCTGCCAAATGTTAACCATAAGGATGTTTTTGATTGTCCTGTAAAATGAGCATTCCAAAGTGGTCACCACCCTGAGCAAGCCTCCTGAGTGGAAATTAGTGTTTAGCAAAGGTAAGCAAAGGAACTGTTCTCTGACACAGCAGGATATGTCATACATTGCTTAGTGCAGTTGGTACCATTCAGTTCATGACTTCTGCCACTAGCATTTTAGTTTCCTTCTGCCATGCTTCATCTCTCAGACCATCTGTATAGCAAGGTGACTTACGAGTCTGAAGCCATAGCAGCCTGGATTTTGACACAATCATATCCGTAGTATTCTACTAGTACGGGATATGCTCCAAGACACTTTCTCTAAAGAGGCCTGTGTCTTCACTGCACAATCTGTGATGAGCCTGATTGGCACACTTGCTTTCAGGCTGTTGTTGGGAAAACTTGCATGATGTGATTTTAAAGTGTGTTACCACTACAAAAACCTTTTTCTAAGCTTGTGCTACTGTCTACATCTCAAATCCTGAGATTTCAAAGCCTGTCTTCTTGGTTTGCTTCATTTTGAAAAATGCTGTAGAGGCTTTGTTAAATTGGAATTTAGGAGACCCTAAAATGTGAATTCTTACACCCCTTTCTTAACACTGATCTCTGTGTAGACAAAATGTCTGGTTCTTTCTCATTCTCCTTATTGACTGTTCCTCACAAAAATGCATGCTTCTTTGTTTTAGAGTATTGCAGTCGCAATAGCAACTTTCTGAATTTGGAGGCCCTCAAATCATATTTCAAGGCTTGGATGAAATCTATAAAAGCTTCCAGAGCTGATAGCCGAGCTATTGCTTGTCACTCATTGAGGCACTGGATTTACACCCGAGGTGCAAGAAAGAGGGAAAGAAGTCATCTGAGGAGGAAGTCATGCCGGGATCTGGCTTTATGTGTGTAACTTCAGTCATTTCTTAATCTCTCTGTCCCAACGTCCTCAGATGCAGAATAGGATTAATATTTCCCAGCCAGTGGTAGTAGATCACTAATCAGTCATAATATATGCAATAAAATGCAATTTATGTGCATTGGCAGGATATCAGTGATTTTTCAGCCAATCATGACCTGATGCGTATTTTCAGCTGGTGATGGCTGGGAGAAGCCACTTGGCAACTTACCAGGATGGCTAACACACAACCTTCAAAGGCTAATTTCCTATTGGAATAGTTTACCTGGGAGCATGGTCGATTTTCTATAATTTCAGAGCATTTAGGCCCGGAATGCCAGCTTTTGCCCAACACGTACTCTAGCCGGAACCTCTAAGCGAGTGCCTTCCCCCGCCCCCGTTCCGCCTTCTCCCGCCCCCGGGCGCTGCTCACTCTGGTCGGGCTGGGCGTGCCGCTGACCGCGGTGCTGAACCGCTCCTGCTGCCGGAGCACCACAACTTTCCTCCCCTCCCGTGCGTGCCCCTCCTCGGGCACATTTGCCGGGAGCGCGGCCCGTAATTAAACTAACTCCTCCCTTCGGCTGCAGTAATTGTACTGCCAGAAGCCCGTGGGAGCTGATGCCTTCCTCTCGTTCTCAACCCACACCCCTTTATTTATTCTTTTTCTTTTAACGGAGCAAGTGAGCTTGCTCCGCCTGGACTGTGCGAACTACTGATCGTGCACCCCGGGGCCTTGTAATTCCAGTGGGATCTACCCGCCGTCCTTCCCCGGAAAACTTCGGGCACGCCTCCTGCACCTCCTGGGATCGTTTCCACCGCCCAAGTAAGANGGGGTGGGGGGGAGAGGGGAAGGCGGAATCCTTTCATTTAGTCCCGTCTGCCCTCCGAGGTGTGTGGTGGGGTGGCTGCCTGTTTCCGGACTGTCTCCTTGAGCGCGGCGGTGCTGGTACCCCTGCACCACTCCTCCGGAGCTGGGTGCTCTCCTTCGGCAGATGCTTCCCGTCAGGTAACTCCCCCAAGTTTTGGCGGGGCTGGGGCAGCGGCCGAGGGAGAGGCGTTTGGAGGTGGGGAGGCCGGGGAATTCGAGGGGATATATGTGGAGTGCGGAACCCAAGGGCAGAATACGTCGCGGTGTGGTGGAGATAACACCTGTTTCAAAATCGTGTTTTTCTTCCTTTTGGGCTTGTTCTGGGCATCCCTCAAAATCTTTATGCCAAAGCTACGGGAGGAATCAGTAAAACGCTAGTGTGAAGAAAAGACGTTTTTTTGGTCCTCTTTTAAATACAGTTTAATGCATAAAAATGCCAACTTTATGAAGTTTATGAGTTTAGCTCATAAAAGGTATTAGAGTGTAGTATGTAAACTGGAAATTGCAGAGTTCTGTTATTAATTTGGAACTAGCATAGTATATTAAGTTTTGTTGATGTTAATAGTAAGAAAAACTTAAGCAATAAAATAGTTGTAATTAGCTTTGGGAGAATTAATGTAAATGCAAATGCGAGTGAGTCTGATGGCACTTTGGTATAGGTATGTTACACCAAAGAAAACCCAATGTTATAAATATAAGCTCTCTGCAACCAATACAGCAGTAGGCCTTTCTTTTGCAGTTTTCATAACTTTGGATAAGAGGAAATATGTCCATGCATACATATGTGTATAGATAAAGAATTTATGGTGAAGAGGGAATATTAATACTCAAGATGGGTCCTTAACATAGACCTTTAGGGTTGTAGAAACATTCTCTAATTATTTGTAAAAAAACCCTTGGGTCAAGAATAGCCAGGGTACCAGCTGTAAATCATGGGAAATAACTATCCTGCTAGCCAAAGAAATGGCTTGATGTTTAAAGTTGTTGATAGTGGGTCACTATCATTTATTTAATATTTAACCTACGATATATATAACTCCAGGAATTAATATGCTTGTGAAAAATCAACCCTATTTTATTCCTAATGTTATGGAAAATTAATACCAGAAATTAATTATGGAGTCTCACATTACTTATTACATTTCAGGCACTTTGTAGCTGGTACACGTTACAGTTTCTATAGAATTTTTATACAGCTGGAGACAGCAAGTGCCTAGGTGGTTGTTTGGATGGTTGCACAAAGCATAAGGCAGAAGTACAGAGCCAAATTTTTAAAAAAGGATTAACTCAGTCTTTTTGTGTCATGTTCTGGGCAATGAGGAATAGGTATATCCTATTAAAGTTCAAATCTGATGCAAGTAGAAGATGGTTTACCTGCATTTGACCATCCAAAACTTCATCAACAATGTGAGTTGGAGAAATTCAAATGGCTAATATAGACATAGTATTTTCACAGGGGTACTGATGTAACTAATAGTTAAAATGAACATTCAGTTGTCAATCTTGGTAATATTAATAACCCATGTGTAATTGAAGTCTTTAACTATTAAAGAAAATTTAAACCAACACATTTATAGGCTTCTTTCTAGTTAATATGTAGAAATTGTATGTAAATAATTGGTGGGTTTGCTCTCTTAAATGGCTTATACCTGTATGCAGAGGATTGACACCTATTTCTCTGAATACTTAGGAATTTCAGTTGCACATTTTTCTCTGACTTCAGAATGAATGAAAAAGTCTATGCTGAAGTCAGCAGAGCTCTCAAAATCAATAGAGAAAAATGTTTATAGCGAGGATTCCTTTATTCCAGAATTCCTAAATTAAGCAAATTATAAACAAACATCAGAATAAATATATCCTGTACCCACTCATAATAGAAATAATAGGAAAAGAAATAATTTGATGGCTGAAAGCCATTTCTTAATGTTTTTACTAAACTCTACAGTAGGATCAGAATTATTTTTCTGATATAAATTTTTGTGCAGGGTCAGATACTAGATAAGCATTATTACCTTTTTTGTCCTTCACTAACTACTTCTTGGTTGTACCAAAAATAAGAATTTCCCAACTGTGAAAGGTCATCAGGCTTTTCACAAGTAGTCATTGAAATTACCTAACATGCCTACAAAACTGGAAGCCAACTCATCTGTTTAAAGAATGTTTTGAACTTGCCTATTTCCTGTCAGTTATCTGAGCAGCTGAGAAGCAATTTATCTGACATCAATTCCCTTGGAATATGTGGCTTCTTCTGTGGAATAGCTGATCTTAATGAATGTGGGGAATTGGCATCAGATTAAATCTTTATCTGTGGTTCAGCTCATTGAAAAAAACTTAGGAGTTCCTTCAGCTCAAAGGCTTTGCCTTTAAACACTGAAGGTGGAGAACCTGTTAGAGGGTCGGCTACAAATTACGAGGAACAACAAATGATCACTGATGAAGTCTCTACTGATGAAGTGTTTTGTAAGATGAAGAAAGCAGTCCGCGCCTGTGGGGCAGAAAAGTACCCTGGAGCCTGAATACCTGTTTATCTGTGTATCACAGTCACAATATTTAGTTAGTGTTTGAAATCCTATTAATGCATATTTAGCTTAATATGAGCAAGAGAAAAGTCTTTGCAGAAAACAGAATAATAGTAGCCTTTACAAAAGAGACAAGCAATGTGGCTACAGCTGGGGCTAAGGCAGAAGTCACTGGTCAACACAGGAAAGCATAACTTGACATCAGGGATTAAACTCAGGTGGGAGCGGAAAAGTAATGGTAGTCCAAAAAACCCTCAGTCAAGGTGTCAAAATGAGATATTGCTTTTATTACATGGTACTTATGCTCAGATATTGATTTTTCTTTTATCTGCTGAATGTCTTCATCAGCTCAGCTTGGCACCTCACAACTTCATGGGGTTTGACTGGGCTGGGCATCTGAAAGGCAGCATGCTCCATGGGGAAAACATACCACAGTCACAGTAGGCTATGTTGATTTTCACAGTCTAATGGTTTCTCCTTTTCTTACCTGTTTTAAAGCATGATATGGAAAGTAGCTTTGGTTTCTTCATTATGACAGCTTCTAAAATGCAAGGCCTTTGAGAATACTAAAGTTTCTCTGTTTTTAAAGCGTGAGAGAAATGCCCCAGAGTGATAAATCCAAACCAATGGCTGCACAAGCTTTTCCTTCCCTGTACACCCCATTAACAAGAACATTATTTCACAGAAGTACACTAGTTAGAACTTGTAATCAGTGATATGAAGGATTAGATTTAAATTTTAAATACTAAATTTAATGATGGATCTAAGTGGACATGTTCTCACGAAGCTTGGTTAACTTCCTTGGTCAGCTCACAGACAACAACTGATCGAAGTTAGGTATCTCTAGCCCTGGTGGATCAGGTCTATTAAGTCAAAGATCTTCTTGAGGATTTTTAAATTTACCAGCTATTGTGCTTTTTATCCTGTAGAAGCCCAGACAGGTGAACTGTGGAGACACCCTTTAAAGGAGATGTAATTCCATAATATTTTCAAAGTGCTAGACTACTTTTAGAACACCTTTTGGTAAATTACGTACAGAGAATATGTGAAGGTACCATTAATGGTACAGGTGGAACATTAGCTATCTCATTGCCCTGGGGTTTATGGCTACTTGCATTTACTTAATGTAACAGGAAAAAAACTAACCAGCTTTTCCTATCTCTGTTGGTACTTCCACTCATAAAAGTAGGTGAATTTTTGACCTTTCCCATTCTTCAGTTATTCTGCTTTGACATTTTTCTTCAAGTCTGTCAAGATTATTTTAGGTTGAGCAGGGAGGATTTAAAAGAATATCTATGCCAATATTCCTTGACAGTGGTAATTATGTAAAAATATGTAATATAAAAACAACCCTGTAATTTAGTAAGTTATTAAACCATAATTAGATCTCTTGACTATACTGTGTGATGCCTCCCTGGAATATATACAGTAAATCAACTTCTGGCTAGTTCAGTTTCTCTAAAGAGCTCAGTACCATGTTATTATGTACATTGGTAAGCGTACAAAAAATGAAAAGCAACAGCCAGTAGGGACTAAACTTGATTTCAGGCACATTTTGAAATCCTATGCATATCAAATAGCACAACTTGGACATATTTATTTGTATGTTGGCAGTTAGGAATCATGGTCTTTGATGAACCTACTCAGACTTTACTGTGCTCCTTGTATGCACCTGAGCTGATCCACAAGTCAGATTGCCATCTCGATACCTTAGCTGCTGTCCATTAAGACTTGCAAGTCTGTTGACTGCTGCAAGAGACTGAATAATTGCTTTCTGCATTCGTGCCCCCATGTTGGGAAAGCTGTATTGTGGTTCTGTTTCTCTACTCCCAGGAGTGCACAGGGCTGCATGGATTCTAGCAGCAATTTACCATTCCATTGTGTATGACACATCCAGAACTTCAAAGTGGTTTCTAGTCATTAAATACACATTATGATACTCATGCAGATAGTTATCTTCTGACAGGAGTAGGGATTTTTTTCCCCTTATTTTCTCTTGTTGAATCAGAGCGAAGGGTGCAATCTGAAAATCCTCCTGCTAAATTCCGCCTCTGAAGAGATGAAGTTAGGGTTAGAGTTTGTTAGCTGAGCCGTAGTAATGGCCTTGATCCTCTCAGGCAGCAGGCTAAAATGTGTCAGCATAAGCTCACTCACACTAAAATGTCTTCACATTGCTTTGGTCACCTTAGAGTAGAATAAAAGGCCCTGGTGGAGTGTCTTTATGCTACCTTTGCTTCCTCTCCCCACTTAAAAAAAAAAGAGGTGCTGTAAAATTTTTTAAGGATCCAGGGGAAAACAAAGGTAAGTTACATATATTCACTTCTAATTTGTATTTGAGACAAAGCAGACCACAGTAGCATGTCCAGGATGTGAGAGGCGGGCAGGTGATGTACATCACCTTTTATTCCTTCCTTTTACAGAAATTTAATTATCTAGTGTAGTACCCCTCTTTCTCCTTCAAAGTGTAGCAAAAGAAAACATATCTTGAAGCTCACCATTTTCTAATGTAAATATAGAGTGAGGAAAAGAAATCAGAATAATGGATGCTTCAGAAAAGTGCTTGTGTTTAAGCAGTGCATTTTGTCCTTGCTCTTTTTTTCTCTGCTCTTTGTTTGTTGTGGAACTCATCTTACAAATGAGTATTTCTCACAGTTTTTTTTGTTCTAACCTTTCAGTATTTTCTCCATCTATGTCTGAGATCAAAGTTGTTATCCTCTGAATTTAATTTAATACTCCTTTCTCTGTGTGATGGGCTGCTATTTCAGAGGGTCCAATGCCACTATTAATCATTATAAGGGAAATGCATGAAAACAGTCCAAAATATGTGTCAAGCACTTCAGTGTGATGGATGCACAATAGATGACACCATTATTATCACTCAGCAACTTGAAAACTTTTGGTTCTCATGTTTTCTCCCTTGCAGACATCATTAACTTCATCATGGGATCCAGTGCTTTGTGAAAAATTTATTACTTTTCTACTTGCTTTTTCCTCATCCTTCATGCTGTATTGACAAAACCAGTTATTTGAAATTTCTTAATGCATTGTAAGTTTACTTCTTGGTGTATAAGAGAGGAAAGAAAAGCAAAACAAATGGCTTCACGGAACAGAAGTAAATTATATTGATTTTGATCTGTTAATGCAAAAGCGGTTTGTATGAATGATTGTAATTAGGAAATATTTTTATTGGTCACAGTTGTATTTACTCCTTGGCTTTGATCTCTTTCATGAATCAGAAAGACCTAAAGACTAAAATATCATGTCAACTGAAAGTAGATATTCTCCTTCTTTTAGGATTGTTACAAAATGCACTGTCAGGGTTCAGCAAAACTTACAACACTTGGACTAAACCAAATCTGATTTTATGTGGTGAGGGACATGTTACAACTGATGAGAAGCATCATATAGTTGCACAAACTAGATTGCTCAGGTATAAATTTGGAGCATTTAGAGTACCTGCTGGTAAAATGTGTTATCTGACTGTGGATTCTGTTGTCTTGTAATAGGTCATGGTAGCTGTAACCCTGTTTAATAGGGGTGAAGTAGGGCTTGATGCAGTTCCTCTGGTGTGCCAGACGATATGAATGATATCAGATGCTGCTGTTGGTGGCAGGAGGACCTACTCTTCTTGTAAATGGTCTGGTATATTTAGCCCTAGGGTAAGCTGCATAAAGTTTCATATATGTGGAAGGTGTATTAAGAAGGTGACTTACCTTATGCACTGGTAGCACAGCAAGACTTCCTTTTGCCCTTCTGGAAAGCTAGACACCACAATCTTGCTGGAAGACCTGTAAGCTGCCCACTGACTGTTCCTGGGACCTTTGACAGACTTAGTGTTTCACTGCTACAACTATGATACCACAGCTCCTTTCCATTTGTGCAACCCAGTCTGCACATGAACAGCAACTGTATACAAATATATTGTATACAAATCTAGTGAGATAGACCACAGATTTTCCCTGAGTGAGATCATTCACATGATATATTCTAAACATAACCTGCAGGAGTCTGTACATAGAGATGTGTTCTGAATGTGGAAACTGAGGATTATAAACAAATAGGGTTGCAATTAAGACTACTTCAAATTTGATGTTATCGATTTCAAACTTATTCAGAGTCTATTGATACAGTGTAATATGTTAGATATTTGAAAGGGTGTGAGTTTTTTTGTTTGGGGAACATAGCTGTCTCCAAATTGACAGGTGTATTGGGCTATCTGTTCTGTTTACCTCTACCTGTCTCTTGGAGAACTTAAGTGGCAGTTCATGATTTCTCACCTTCTATGCACAGATATAATGGCAACCAGGAGTGTTCTGGCCCACTGACAGCAGTACTAAAACCCTCTGCTGTGTTATGGATATTGTTACACTGCTCTTGTATTGCTTCTGAGTTTAAATAGGAAAAAATCTTATCATTGCTGTTCATTACACTGTGTAAACAATCCAAATACTGCAGGGAAGTCCTCATCAGATAGTGTCTGGTTTCACAGATGGCCCTCTGAGAGATCTTGTATTTATAATGTCTTTGGTAATGCACTCACAGAAATGAGTTTAAAAAAATAGTCTTTTTAACAGGCAAAGTAAGACATTAGTGATAAATTCAATTATTTTAAATGGATCAGAGCAGGTTCTGATTTCAGATACATGGATATAAACAGGTTTGCTGGTACCATAGCTTTTTTTACATGCAAGGAAGATCAGAATCTGGCTTCAGGCACTTGGATTCTCATTCAGTAAAATGCATCCAGTTTAGGCTTTGCAGTCTGTGTTAGCAAAAGTTTTAGTCTGTCCTTAGGGTTTCCTTAAGCATCAGTGATTCCCAATGATTATAACATTCAAAATGCTTTAAAGGGTGTTTTGTGGTTTTGATGTTTTGTTGTTTGGGGGTTTTTCCCCCTTTTATTTTTATCTGGCTATATAACTAACCATTTCACATACCTGCTAAAACTCTTCCATCAGGTTTCCATTTCAGAGAGACACAGCTGATGGGATACATTACCTTTTAACTCTTTAATGACCACCACTGAGAAAATAGGTAATGTTAGGTTTTGAGGTTTTTTTTGTACTTCCTTCTATCTCAAATCTATTTTATAAAAGTAGTTTAATGTGATACACTCAACAATATGCTGAGTACCACATAAGCTGATTTTTTTTTAGATATATATTTGCTATTACTATCTTCCTTTTATTTGACACAGTTACAAATTTCAAATATATAAGTATTCTTGAAGGAGAGGGAAGAATGATATTACTTTCTAAACCAAAGGACAAGAAAATCCAGCAGGGTAAAATAAAACTTTTAACATCAAGCATATATATAGGTCTTCAGATTTCAGACTGTGGCTTGAACTAGGAGTTACAATCCTATATGGTGTGGCAGTTTGCCTCACTTTATCTGACATAACATTTTTCTGAAGATGACGTGCAAAGAACATGTTTATATCCATATAAACTGTAAGCTATAGTGTTAGCCACAGAAAGGTAGCAACAAGATGCAATTATTTTTTTCAATTTGTTTTTTTTATAAATGAATAGATATCTTTCTAATGCATGAGTGAAAGGTATATGCAGAGAGGCTGTTTGCAGTAACAGTGGCCTAAAAAGCCATTTATTGTTTTCCACTATCTATGCCAGGTATTTAATTGGTGCTATAGGGAGAGGAGAACTGTAATTCAAATATAAAGGACTAAAATCTACTTCATCTGGAACAGTAATTTACACTTTTATAAAGCAATAGTGAGATTCCAGTGATTTACCAGAAAGCTGGCATATTTTTGTTTTTCATTTACCAAGTCTATGTTGTATAGACTAAATATTTTTTTAGAAAAATGTAACTTTGTACAGAAATTTATATATTAATTATACTAAAAAGTGTACTTGATTCTACACAGTTGATACACTCAGTGATTCAGACAAAAGAAAACCATATAAAATAACCCAAGCAGTAATAGAAGTAAATTAAAGTAGAGGTAAGGTACTGCCATTCCAAAATCAAATTCTGCAAATGCTACAGATTTTAATGGAGAATACCACTGAGTAACAAATGCAACTGAAAACCTCCTAGTTTTTTATGCCAACACTACTTCAGTAAAAATCTTATCTAAGCCAAACTTCATTCTTTCTTATTGACCTTTCTATGTGAGATTCATCCATGCTAACTAATTTCCTGCCAACTGGCTGCACCTGGCTCACTCTAAATTTGTTACAAGTTAATTGTCAACATCTGGGAAGAAGCTCCCCTTGCCACTCTCTCTTGGCTGTGAAGCTAGCAAGCATAGCTCTTGGAACTAGTTTTCAGGTAGAGTGTTGTTATATTGTATAAGTTTAGAGGAAAGAAAAGAGTAGAATAAATAGTGGTAATGATGCATTGTTATTGTTTTATTACACACACACACCAGTACTTTTTGGTGCAGGAAATGTTGTGAGAACACAGCTGCAGTAAGTTAATCTGAGGTGTTAGTTAATTCAGCTGAGCCCTGACTGGAGGTACCAGAAAAGGTGTGGGTGTGCCTTAGTTCTCTAACAGTGAAGAGAGAGTGCTTGCTTTTTGAGGAGTAGAGAGAAGGAAGCTCTGTGGGTAAGATTTTATGTTTCTATTAGTTTGCTAGGTTTTTTGTTTTTTGTTTTTTTTTTTTTTTTTTAAATCCTTCCATATCTGATGTTCTTCCACTTCTAGAAGGTTTGGAGGGTGTGGGGAGAATTATAGCTGATTTTTCCCTGGAGGGTTAGGGTGGTTAATGAGGTTTTGTCCCTTGGAGGATGTGACTTGTGTACTTTTGACTTTTCTTCAAAAGGCATTGTAACAATGAAAATTTAAGTGTCTTTTTAAAATGTGAGGTTTGAAATGTAATTTCTTGTAGTCTCTTTCATAAGATTAATTAAAGGAACAAGAGGAGGTGGGGGAAAAAGGCTTTCTTCCTCTTTACTTGTCCTGACTTGTTGCATCTGCTGTTTCTATTAAGTATGCTTGCAACTTTTTTCTGTCTGTGGCCATTTTATTCTTGTATTGGAAGGGCTGAAGCAATGCTGGTGTAAATGTAAATAATACAATGATTTTTACAGACCTGGAAGTTCAGCTTTTCTACAGCAGTGTAGCCTCTCTTGGAACAATTGTTCTTTAATGAAGAAACGTGTTTGCTTGACATAAACCTCTTTCCCTTCACTTATTTTGTGGAAAGTGAGTCTCAGGATTTGGAGGAGACTTATGGTTTGGGTTTTGAGTCAGTTTTCTGATTTTATAATGACAGTCTCCTGTTGAATTTTTCTTTACAACTGAAAAACTTCAGTTTGAACTTTGAGTTACATATGTAGCAGTAGCTTTTCTTTGCTTATTTTCCTTTACACATTGTCTCCCAGAAGACAAGAAATATGACAAGAATGGTATCTATCAGGCTTAGATTTCCTCTCTCTTTGCAGTTCTGTGTTGTTGTGAAGTGTGCAGCTTCATCCCATCTACTGTAGTACCTCCTGCCTCGCTGTTCTTTGTTCCGTGGGTGGCTGAGGCAGTGTGAAGAAAATGTCTTTTAGGTCCAAAATAAAAATTCACAATTTTTTGACTCTTCTGTTCTCCTTTTGAGTACTATAGTGGTTGACTTCTAGGCTTCCTCCTACTAGGATGGTGATTGTTTTCCTCTGTTCACTAGTTACAAACATTCAAGCAAAGCCACCATCCTAAATGTTAGATGCTTTCTTGTGGGGCTAAGATAAGCCATCTTAAAGCTTTTTTAGCTGTGATATTTATATTACTATTAGCAGAGCTGTTGGTACAAATGCCAGATTTTTATGGAACTCTAGCTTTCTGTAGACACAGTGAAAACAAATATCATCTCGGAGATTTTAATTAATATTTGTAAAATAGGCAAATAACTAGCTGAATACTATCTTTTTTGCTTACATGGAGAATCAAACATGTCTGGTTGGGGAAAGAATTATTCATGATTAGAGTATCTTTTTTCCAAGGTACTGTTTTTGAAAAACTATTTCTTTGACCTTGTAGTGGTAATATATATATTTGTGGAGCCTTTATTCACATTCACTGTTCTATGCTTTTGCTTTGGGACTAGTCCATTTTCAGTTGTTCACTTCTCCTTTCCTCCTGGGGTTAAACAGCCCCAAAAGGGCAAGGTAAAACAAACAAAGCAAGCACTGTAGCATCTCTTCCTCTTCTCTCTCCATATGCTTGTGTGCGAATGGATGGAGAAGAACTGCTGAATGCTGGCTGGGGAGGGCACTGTTTTGCTGAAATAACAGCTGCTATAGTGGAGCCTGAACCAAGCTCCTCACAAGAAAATAAAGATGTTTTCCACACAGAAAAATTCCTCAGTGTTACAGAGCTGGTTTCTATAACGATATTTTTTAATCAAAAGCCAGTTTTCATTCTAAAGAGCTACAAGAGCTAGGTAGGAAGATACTTTGTTACCCAGACCAGTAGTTGGAGCACTAATAAAATGAAAAAGCAAAAACTTAAATATCATAGCAAATAGAAAAAATTAACTTCCCTTTCCCCTCCAGGAAGCAACCTCTTGTAGTTTCTATTGCCTACCTTCTCCCTGCATGTGGGGGGTTGGTAGGGAGGATCTCAAGTGTAGTTTTCTTCTACATGACAGCCTGTGTAGTTTTACTTGGACTTTTATTGTTTAGATAAAACTTTTTTAAACTACATAAAGCAGAGGTCTCTATCAGAGGCTGTAGAACAGAATTGAGACCTGAGAATTAAAGTATTATTTCAATTGAAACTTCAGTTAGTGTTTGTAGAATACATTTGTTTTTAAATTAAACCTTCTGTAATAGCAATATTAAAATTATGCTTAATCAGCCAATATCTAAACATTCCCATCTGTTAGCATTTTTCCAGAAAATGTTAACATTTTGGTCCAGGAAAGTCCACAGTGAAAAGCAACTGCTAGTACAACTCAATGTTGTAAAAACCAAACTTTTTTGACAATTCAAGTCAATTGCTTGCTGAGAGAGTTTATCTCTGCTATACAGCAAAATATTGAAGTGACTCATTGAAGTGCTCCTTTTATTCTGTGAAGTGCAGGATGAAAGGTAAATTCAAGCATTTTCAAAGCAACCTGCTTCCATATTGTAGTAGTCTGAGGTGACAGTCTTGAGCAAACACTGTCAGGGATGTTCTGAATAAACAAGTTTTATTATCAGTGAGTATTAAAGTAGAATGATAGATATGTACTGAGGAAACTTGTGGGGTTGTTTTTCCTCTACCTGAAGCTGTATTTCCCAAGTTATAACCAAAATATTCAATAACATTTCTCTTTGTAGTATCCAATAATGCCATGGCTGAAAGACAAGGAACTGATGAAGTAACTGGGCAGATGCACTGGATATTTACAATAGTTCTGATGCTGTGGAGTCACCAGATCAGTGGACAAGGTTAGTAAAGATCTTTTACTACAGTTTTCTGTTTACACAGTGTTGGATAGCATTGGTTGGAGAAATGATGGTGTATGATCAAGTGGTGAACTTCTGTGAGCTGCTGACAAGAAACACTAATATTGGTACTTTGGTTGAAAAGTCAAATGCTATTTGGAAAATATCTCAATGTCTTACGGCATTATCCAGATGACTGAGTCTGTTCTTTTGTGCTCTGTTTGGAGTGTGTCTTGAAATAAGTCTCCTGTTATTGATTGTTGGCTCTCTAGGTGTGGAGAAGTAGTTTGAGATCATACACATGGACACTTTGCATTACTTAGCTGTGATATCTGCAATGTGCATGCAATATTCAGAAAGGCTTTTGTTGCAATGCTATAAATATTTTCCATGTTGTGTTCCTGTTTTTCTGATGGTGGTGCATACTAACAGTTGCAGAAATGCAGATAGGAAAAAGGTCCAGCAGCTGGGGCTTTTGGTTTTGGAAAATGAAGTATTATTGCCTGCTTCTGATCTGAAGACTGTATCTAAGGGCTGGTGATGAGTGGTAATAAGACTATTTTTTTTGATGTATATTTAGTGCAAAAGATGCTTGCATGTTGTGTCAGCTTGGGCAAGGGGAAAATCTGCAAGTGATAATTTTGATTCATTGAAATGACAAGGAAGTGAGCAGGCATTCCTTTCTGAGGTATGTCAGGCCAGCTTTAGGAAATGCATTTTACAGGTGAGCTCAGATTTCTATGTCCTCAATTTAGTTTCTCAAGTGAAGAAAACGTTCTTCTTTTTCCAACTACAGGCGCTCTATTATTCTAGTCAATGACTACAAGCATGATGCTGGCTAATGCATGTAGTCTGTGTTGGGGTCATTCAACTGTGCAGTTTGGGCAGAAGTAGTAGTTCTTGGCTGTTGGAATGACAGTGGTGTTTACTCATGCTTGGCACAGTTGTAGCCATAGAAATTGGATGTAACTGTGCTGCAATTCTGCATTATTTTCAGAACTTAATGTTACCTCTGCAAATACTAAAAGCCAATCTTGCAGTCAGTAAAGCACTTCTGTAGAGTAAGAGTCATGAACCTCATCAGATGAGCAGAGGAGCTTATCTTTGATACAAATTCCTTGTACAAAAAGGTTAGTTGCTTTTCTAGAGAGATATTTTTTAAAAACCTTTGTTTTTAACATAGTCTTTGACTAGGAAACAGTTGACTGACTTTTTGTGGTATTGTGCTGAAACATAACGGGCATGATACAATTTTGTGGTTTATCAAATACTAATGAATGATATTGGGGAAAAAGCACAAGCAGTAACAAGTTTTTTTTCAAAGTGGACAATGTGAGGGCATTTGCTGTGAAATATGCTTTCCGTGGTTCTGAACTTTGAGTTTCTGACAGGCATTGAAGAATCACAGAATCCTGTGATTCTGCAGCTGATAAGTATTGAAGGTTGCAGTCTTCATCTGTGAGCTGATCTTTGTCAGTTTTGTTTTCTAATAATTTTCTAATAATTATCAAAATATAACTTAGAAAACCAAAACTTTAATAGTATGACAGTATATTCTGTTCTTTCTTAATGTGAAGTGTCTTCCCAAAATAGTCAATAACTCATACTGGAAAAGGAATGTGAACTTCCATCAGGATACTTTAAAAGTAAATATTTTTTATGAGGTTGCAGCTTCTGAATATTAAAAAGTACCTTTAAACAGGCCCAGTGTAATAAAGCTGGCTGCTTCAGTCTTGGTGCTCTGTACTCTGCTGTGATGGAAGTTAATGTAGACTTTTGGGTACATGTACTTATTGCAACTGCTGATGACTGCTTAAAGCTTCCTTTGAGAATTGTGAGTTTTAATCGTCTGGCAATGTAGTAGTAAATGAAAAGCAGTAACAAATATTTTCCTGGTATAATTACGAGCACTGGGTATTTGGGAAATGTGAAATCTCTAAGTTGTCAGATCCTGAACTTTGCTGTGAATTTGTTTAATTTTTTATTTTAAAGTAAAAAGCAAAATCCTTGGGGCTTGACTTGCAGGAATCTGAAAAACAAGGAGAACTTGAGTAAAATTATAAAGCTTGAGTATTCAGAGTTTACCAGGACAATAAAATGAAGAAATTATTATTTGGTGTCTGGGCATTGAACCAAAAGGGCTTAAAAGCCATATGGCTGCATTTAAAGAAAACAGTTCGAGTCACATAACTTCAGTGTGAAGGGGTTGCTATGGAAGTTAGAAAGAAACCAGCATTTGTTCCCCTTCAATTTCCAATCTGAACAGTAAACTCAAATTAAATCCTTTGTTTTCCAACAGCTATTCCTATGTCTCTCTACAAATTAATCCAAGTCCTGTCTTGAGGTCTGTGGAGCTGCATCTTGCTCTACTCACATGTTGCTTACCATTAGTTACTTCAGCCTTAGCAGTGTAAATTGTCAAATGGAGATGGGAGAAACTGTCTCATTTTATTCTGAGCTCTTGCATTAGTCAGTGTGTGATTTTTTTTTTTTTATTTTTTTTTTTAGAGTTCTGCACCCATTCTGCTTTCTGACTTACCTGAATGCTGCAGGTTCACTCCTCTGTCTCCAGAAAAACTCTGGCCTATATTTTTGTATTCATAAATAACATAAAAATAGTTTCTTTAAGATTGAGCCATGAGTAGTCTGAAGAATGTTTTGAAACTGTTATACTGGTTTCTCTTTCTTGGTGAGCTTATGACTTCCTCTACTGTATTATCTAAGTTACTTGAATTAAGAGTAGACAACTACTGGTCTGTGATTCTCAAACAGTGTTAATATTTAATTTTAAGACAGAAGATGAATATGGAGTCCTGGCATCTAATAATTTTCAGACCTAAGAAGTGAATATTTCATAATGTGTGGAAGTTCATTGCTGTATAGAGTAAGTAGGTGCTGTCTTTGAAGCTCTGGAGATGATGGATAAAACAGTATTTGCTTTCTGAACACAGCAGTAATACTGATGTTCTTGGATGCATGCCCTCCTGCAGAAGATCCTTTCTAATCTATTTTTTTCAGATCTGTCAGAGTACACTGTTGACAGGTTGCTTTCTTTAATGATCAAGCATAAAGCCTGTGCAGTGTGCTGCAACAGAGAGGTTTCAGAGCTTGGCTTGAATATGCTAGAAAGCGGTGTCACTTCTTGACCCTTCCTGCAGGCAGAAACGTTTTTCCCCCAACACAAGCTTATTTGGAGAAAATAATCTTAACTTTTGAATTGAAACAGTGTTGTGGGGAGGGGAAATATCTTTTTCTGCATTTGATAATGTTAACCAATGATAAAGCAGGTTGTGCTCAGACACTGTTACAGTGAACTTGTAATATACAACATGAACAGCTTCTGATACTGGAGAGAAAGAAAGAGTGAGTCCCAAAAATGGGGAAGGTTGCAATTGTTCTTAAACTATACGTGTGCTTGTAGCCATATCAGAATATATCTTCTATGCATATGTAGAATGTGCTTTAGAAATGTATTACATTTTGGGGAATAACAGTACTAGGGTAGGTTTAGTGTTACTTACCTTGTATTAATGAGACTTTCACAAAAACAAAGTTTGTGGAGTAAGTTAGTGCCCAGAAAAGCCACAATAAAGTGGGAGCTTTAACACTATTCTGTTACTTGTGCTGGAAAAAAAATTTTCTTGGAAAACAAATATTTGGGATAGGAGAACTGGGGAGAAAGGTATTGCCTCCAGGAATTCCTACGCCCATTTCTGAATCACTCTGTAGTCCTATCTTACACCTCAAACTCTACTTTAAATACATGGCAAAGATTTCAATTAAGGAAACCATCACCCACAATTCATACTTCCTTTTAGATAAGTAGGTACTAATGAAATATATATGGACTTTTTAATATCTCTCCAAAGACTATCAGAATGTGTTGTAGAATGTGTTAACTTGTTTTAAGGTAATCAGTTCATATTCTTTAAATGAAACTGAAGCTCATTCCAGTGAAATAAAACTAATCTCTACTGCTCTCCTGTGAGGCATCGTTGTGCAGAGAGCTAGTGAGCACTCACTTGGGATTCTGTGTGGAGTCTCTGACAGAATTAGTCTTAGATTCACATTTAGATTAAACCCAGATGACAAGCTGTAGCAATCTCACTTGTGCACTACCACCTGGTATATGTTGAAGGTGTGTAGTAAAAATAATTGGGGATAAGACGACCAAAGCTTTCTAGGCATGTTCTGTTACATTGTAGTTGTTCATTTTTACTGCTTCATTGCTGTGGAGTTCTAGCAGATGTTTGAGTTGTGATGTTGAGGTTAGACCTGTCATTGGTACCCTCATCATGGATGTGTGAAGACATTTAGGGACAGGTGAGTGATTTCTGTAGAAACATCAAACCCAAAACTTTTGTTCTTGAGATTCAGATGTATCATGCTGGGAAGAATAGGAGGTATATGTGTGGATAATACACCAAAATCTCCTGTCCTTACTTCTGCCTCTGCAAATTTACTGTTATGTTTTATAGGTGGAAGGAGAAGGTGGCTTGTATATGTCTATGTATAAAATTTTCTTACACTGCAAAGAGGAATCTTATTTTTGGTTAAACAGTCTGTGTTGGAGGGGTGAGGGAACTTCTAATGAATGAAGCTTCAGCCTTAATGTGAATGACTGCTATGTGTCTCATAATAAAGTTCTCAAAATACGTTTTAAAACACAATATTATCATGTTTTTTTCTTCCATAAAAGTACTAGTATTTTTTTTAGAGCAAATGAACATGATTTAGTTCTTAACTTATCTCTTGTACATTATGCATCTTTGCTAATGGATAACGCTGCTATATTTTGAAGGGAGGATTTGTTTTGTTTGTTTTTAATGGAATGGTTAATCATGGCCACTTTAAAATTGGCAAGTAGCATTTCAAAAAACCCAACCACCTGTTAATCAGTGCTACACTTATGAAATGAAAATGGCATGAAGACAACACTTGAGTGTTTCTTTAAGATATTCTCTCTGAGTGTTTCTGGAACAGGTATTGTCTAATTAAAGAGCAAAGTCTTTGCTGCCTGCAGCTGAACTCCTACATGAGCTGTGGAATTTAAATTTGAACTGAAAGCATGCTTTGCTTTAATCAATTATGTTTCCATTTGTTATAAATCCTCTTGCAGGCAAAGACACTGTGCAAAGTTAATGTAATCTACAAATATTGTATTTTTCTTCAGGATTAATCTTCATGACTTCCACAAAAGGATAAGACATTAAGCAGGCAGACATTCTGCTGTGGCCAATAATCAGAAAATGTTTCACGTTGTGCCTACTTCAGAGAGACTCAAGATAAGTCAAATAATACACAAACATAACATATATAATGAAAAATGCCACTACAATGTAATTTCAGGACAGAATGTAAGAACACTTTTAGCATTAAGTACAGGATGAGATAACAAGAGCAGGCTACCTATTATTAATGAGGAAGTAGAAAATCTGTGGTAATTTATGAAACTAACAGGTAGCTGAGGACAAAAGATTATTACTGGTATGAACAAAACATAACAGTTTTGGTATGCAGTAATAAGCAGGCTTGAAAATTCTACTGACAACTGAACAGGTAAATTTAGGTTTTCCTTCTGAGTAATTGGCATAAATTTGCCTAAAGTTATTTGCATCACTGTTTTACAACCTGAAAAGTTGGACTACCTTTTCTGTAGCTGTTTTTCCACTGATTTGCTAGTCTGCATCTTTGAGGGTCTAAAAACTTCCTTTCCCTGAAGGCATTTTTATGTTGAACAAGAAATGAATTGTTCCTTATTGGACAGCAGTATATAGGAAACTAGACCTCATGCGTAGGAGATGAGACCTTTCATTCTTTGAGTATTGTGCTCATGTTGCACACACAGTGCAGGTATTCTGTTAGCCCTAAGTTCTCCTAGCTTGGCAAACCAAAGATTGAGAGATGACAGGTAAAAGAGCAAAACCAGGATGTAGTTTTAGCTTGTTAGTAAAGCTTGTGTTGCAAAAGAAAATGCTACATTTTAATTTTTATTATGATTTATTTACATTTTATTTATTAGGAGAAACTGAGAAAATTGCACAAACTCTTGAGTTAGTGTTCTAATACAACCCAAGATCTAGGAAATATTAAAGGATACTAAAAGGCTAGTTATAGGCCCTAAACTATATGGGAAGAGTACTTCTAATAGCAGGTGCAGGGTAGTTGCTGGTTTTATGTAGATGATGCAGTGTTTGCAATCTGCAGCAAGCTAGATCATCAAGAATTGATTTCTGGGAAGCTTTGGTTTTGAATGAGAACTTTCTAGTGAATATATACATAATTGAGAAACCTTGGTTATCTCCTGGAAACAAGCTTTGAAAATGGAGCTAACTGTTGGTGTCACTGACACCTGCTGCTTTAGGTGGGCCAGAACTCACCCCCTGTCATGCAGGAATTAAAAATGTCTCTAGCACCAAACTCAAACAATTTTTGTACTTTTTTAAAAACCTAAATTTTCTTAGTAGAAAACAGTATGTGAATAAAGCCATCACTTCATGCAATTTTTCAGAAGTTTCTCTTGATAACAAAGTAAATCTTTCATGTTTGAAAATATGGTGGTGCTGATGTTTTAACAGGACATATGAGGTTTCAAAAATGTTTCTGGCTGTCACTATGGTAGTAAACATCATAGAAGTAATAAAAATTGGCAGTAAAGAGTATGATAGAATGCATGTAGTCTAAAACACTTGGAACCTGTGCAAGTACTAAGTGTTTAATGTATATATGAGATACAGCTTGGAGTTTTATTTATGTTGCATTTTAAAGCATTTCAGGATTCAGTTGTCTTTCTTTGTTCTTTTTGTATACACTTTATAATAAAGAATTACTATACTTATAAACTCAAGTCTTGATGAGTTGAAATGAACATCTAAAAGGATATTTGGCAAGAAGCTCATAGTTCAAAAAAGCTTGTTTAGTATGTTGGGTAGCTAAGATAGATTTATTTCTAAGCAAGGGTTCTTAATTTTCAACTGCTCTTTGGGGTTTAAAAAAAAGGCCAAAAAACCCACCAAAAAACCCCAAAAAACAAGCAGCCCAGGAAAAGTCATTTCAGCATCTTTACAAATAGAACTTCCCATCAGCAACTGTTATGAAAACTTTTTTTAGAGTGAAAATGCCAAGGCTGTGTTTCAAAAATTAATAACTACTTCACTACAAGTTCAGTGTTTGCTCATCTTCACACTTAGCTTCCATGCTGACTGGGTTACCCTTGGGAAACAAATGTTAACTTTTCCTTCTGCCACTGCCTGTACTGTGTTTAGATCCTTACTTCTCGGAGGAATACAGACCAGCAAAAAATTTTGAAAAGCCAACGAAGAGTTTTCTTGACTATTGGTAACTAGAACACCAGATCTCACCTTCAAGAGAACAAATCTGGGCCCAAATGTCAAATTATCTTCATAAATAATGGTCAGTAACTAATGAATTCTGTGAAGATACTAAAGGGAGAGGGAGAATTGACATCCTTGGGATGAAGTGTGAAACAAGGTTAAAAGGGCATCAGCAACCCTTCTAGCTCTGCTTTGAATAAAATTGAGAGGAACTGAAGTATATTTAACTGCAGACATGTAGTAATACAAAGGCAGGGTGTCCCTTATGCAGTATCATTCCTGTAATGCAGTTAATTGAAATTTGTGTTGAGTCCCACTTAAACCATTCATTGCTTGCTCTGGAGGTGAATTAATTCTTGAAGGTCTTGAATCTGTCTCAGCACCAGTTATTGAATCCATCTAGTGATGGCTATCTATGAAAGATGATTTTTTTAAAGAAAATTGTATTGTTTGGTTATACTTATTAGGTGACATTTTATTAGTGAGGAGCTTCTCATTATCACTCTTCAGGGAAAACAGTCTTCAAAGGATTCTCAAATGTATTAGATGAAAGTGTTCAATGATTTCCAATTTCACTAGTCTTTCATTCACAGCTTAAAAATTGCCAACAAATGCACAATTAATTGCATAACAATTTAGCTTCAACAGCTCATTTCTGGATCAGATCAGATAAGTCACAGCTTTCTTATCTTGTTAAATAATCTTTCAGTGTTATGTGACTGCTTCATAGTTGTACGGTAATATAATTAAAAGTACATTGATAACAATGTAGTTTCCATTATCCTAATATATAGTAGAAAATACAGGTTATTTCTTGTGTATTTAAATCTATTATTGTGAAGGTGAATGTTTTCAGTTTTCTCAGTCTGCATTAAAGGTAGTGAATAAATAGCATGGTATATTTCATTGCTGCAGTTCAGGCAAATAGTATCAGACACCTCTTTCAACTATAAGTTAAAAAGAAAAGCTTATTGAGAAACACTGAAGGTATATTTTGCTGCCAAGAAATACTGTACTATATAGGTAGAACAAAGCTTGCTGTCATCTTTGTTCTATCTGTAATCTTTCTTTAAAAAAATACCTATGGCATTGATAATTACCAGTAATGAATCTTATGAGTTGTCTTTATTATAGAAAAGTAGCCTAGGGCTGTTTTAATCATGTATACTGTAATACTGCAGAAAAGTATGTGTGTGCCAAGAATGTTCCTGTACTGCCTGCTGGTTTGACTTGCTACAACATTCTACTATTCATTCATTTGCAATGAATGAATAATCCCATTTACATGAGATACCTGTTCCTGAAGTGATCATTGGAAATTTGCCTTCAATAGTAATACTCATAAGTAATCTAGGATAAAACTTTGAGTTTTTTTGGTTTGGAGTCACAGAAAGTTCCCTTAGGAAACATGAAGCATCAGGTTTCACAGTGTTTAAATTCAAGTGGACAGTGCTAAGTATAAAGGTTCAATAGTATTTTGTGGAAGATATTTCATGCTTTTTTCCTTAAAATGTTAGTTAAAGCAGCAAAATGTGTGATGCTCCATTGTCTATAGAAAGGGATCTGGTAGTCTCAGAATGAGAGGCCCCTTCCAACTTCAGTCAAGGTCGTATGTGCCAGCCTCCCTGCTCATCGTGGGCTTGGCTAGCACAGGATGCTCAGGACCATGTGCAGACACCAGTGCTATACGAATATTTTGGAGATGTAGAATTATTGCTCTCTAGGCTATTATAAAAAATGAGGGGGAGGGCATTTGCAATTCTAGATGTAATTTTGTGTATTAATATATGCATGGGTGGCAGGCAAGCTCTGATTATTTCACTGAGTTACCTGTCAACTGGAAAATGAGTTTAACAAATGTTTGCTCCTGTACAAATCAGAAAGTGGATGCTGTGCTTCAAGTGCCACTGTACACAGCATGAGCTTATACATGTTTATATAAGAAAAATAAACACAAATGACATGTTTTCATATGAAACTGCTAACTTCATCTGGAAGGTCATACTGTCATTATCTCTGACTTGAAGTGTAGTGGCATTATTTTCCCACTTACCTAAATGTTTCTTGCAAACTCTGAATGTTGGAGTAAGATGCTTGTTGTGAGGAATCCTTCATTTTAGCTTCAAGTGTGCTTAAGCATGTGCCTAAAAATATTCATAGCATGTAGAGCCTACCCCTGCTAAGCAAAGCCAGGGGAGTTTATTACTCTAGCTCTGTTCAAACCTATGAAGCCTAAGACTTTTGCAATGAAGTATAATAATTTGTTGAATTGGCATCTTATCTGACAGAGATTTAGCTTGATAGCAAAAACTCTGCAGCCACAAGAGAAAAAAAACTGTATGCAAAAGTTCTCTTCTCTATTGCATATGGCTTTGTGTTAAGGGTTACTGTTTTTCATGGTGTAGGTATTAAATCCACCAACGTGTGCAGTTGATACATCTGTTTTTCTCTGTGTAAATTAAATGTATCATTTTGACTACTTGATTTCTCTCTTACTTTTACATGAGAAATTCTGGTTTCCTTCATCTAAAACTATTTACAGAGCTAATTCCTTGATTGTGTTTTTTGGGTCAGAAATGAATGACTTGCAGGGTAAATGTGATGAGGGACATCATTCGTGCAGGCCACATGTAACTGAACACCTGTGAGCATTAGCTTTGTGTGACCTCTCAAATAAGATGACCAGCTTCACTTCTATTAATAAAGCAAGCAGATTAACTCTAAAGGCTTAAAGTTGTCTACATGTATGACAAGAATATAATTCAGTAGAGAAAGATTTGACCAGTTTTGGCCCATCTCTGTTAAGCACACAGTCTATCCTCACATCAGCTCTGAGTGAAAATGCTGTTTGATTTATGCTGTCCTCCCCAGCCAGCTCATCAATCTTGCCATTCTTGAATCTTATGTAATAGATTCTTTGGTCCTTCACCGAGAAAGCCTGTGACTTTCTGATGATAGATTAATATATTCATAGTGTAGTGTTGTTTTTTTTTCTTTTGTGGGTTTTGTTTTAATGTTTTTTTTCTCTGAAAGAAGAAATTCTGCATATTCCTTAAGATTTCCTGGATCTGATATGTAGAACACTTCCAGAATCAATGCAAAAATAGTAGTTTAAGGCATGTCTTCAGGAATGTCTATTTTAAAGTGTATGTAACTTGAGGTGTGGGGTTTTTGGGTAACTTGTATACAGATCATCTAAATACATTAATATCGTGACAATGTTACTAAGCAGTTGTTAGAGGTGGTTCTTGCTGAGATGGTGCTGGGAAGTAATGCATTCTAATTATGTTCTGCAGAAAAATCCAGAAAGCATTTCTGTGAGGGTGCTTTAAAGCTCACTCAAGGCAGCAGTATCCTCACTGTAAAAGCATGAAAACAAATGGTTCTAATTCTTGTTGTTTTCACAGTAATAACTGTCATAGGTTAAAATAGATATTTCCATTAGAGCACTTATATTAGGTTAGCTTATCTTATTGAAAGGTAGTAATGACTTTCTTCCAAGGATGGAGAGGCCAAAAAGAAAATCAAATTAATATCAAAGGAAGGTGCAAGTACTTTGTAAGTAAACAAAGACAGAAATTAGTAAAGTTGGTAGTAGAAATGTGTACTAAGGATGGTGATTATTTTTTAAAATCCTTACAACTTATCAACACCTTGAAGCTTTCTTGTGGAAGTACACAAATTTCACATCCATAAATTCCTCTGTAGCTTAGATTAAAGTTCATATAAAATATAAAGTGTAAGCTCTTTCCACTAATCCTTTTGAATTAATCTACACTTCTTTCTAATATTCAGTGGGTCTTTGTGCCTGGAGTTGAAGAGCACTGACCTAGATCATCTGACAGCATCTTTATGATTTCCAGAGCTGATGATACTTTAATGTCTTGTATTTTCCTCTTTCAAGGCAGCAGTGAGAAGGCCTTGAAGTGGCCTTTGGGGGAAGCGGGGCGTTGTGGATTTATAACTGTTCTGTCAATAAGATATAACTCCAGCCTTCCTCACTGACTTGGCGCCAACATACCCTAGGCTTTTTTCCTCTGGACTCCTGCATTGACTTTTTATTAAATCTACTGTGATACTCAGTAACCTCTTTCTGTATATGTGTGAGCAAACAGACACAGCCAGTGAGTTGTGTAAACAGCTATCATCATTCCTACATGCTGCATAAGGAACTGCTTGGGGCTTTTCCTACCTTAGAGGGCAAGAGGAGCTCTGTAGCTATGGTAACATGAAGTTTAACCTTATTTTGCTTTAAGAGCAATGTTTGGATTATAAACTGAAATAAGTAGTGGCATATCCTGTTCAGAGTCTGTCTGCAGGCCATCTCTCTGAAGAGAAACTTTTCTTTGTATCATGGTGAAAAATCCCACATATAATAACCCACTCTTTGGTATATTGCATTATATACATGCTTTAAATGGTATTGATAACTCTACACAACAGGAAGAATTTAATTATCTAAATAATCTTTATGTATATTTTTAGTTTATATATCTGGCCTCCTCTGTCAGTATGTGATGTGTAGGAATACAGTGGGGAATGCTTACCCTTCTACTGAAATAATATGTATCTTTTATTCAGTCAACTTAGGGTAACAAAGTATTACTAATGATCTTGCTCATGTCTGGGAAGGTACTAAATGCTCTAGCCTGTATTCCAAATGCACAGTGTTAAGAGACTAGAGAAATGCCATTGCTTAAGCAAGGCAGCAGTACTTGTTCAAAAAACTTGCCCAAGTTTTGGATAAGGCACAACATTTGTGTCCCGCATGCTTTCAAACCAAATCAATCTGAAAGTAGTGACTCCTGACCTTGGATGCTTAGCACATTAAACAATGTTGTCTTAAAAGCATTTTGCACGTTGCCATTCTGTGGTACTTGAGACTGGGATGTCACTGGGATGTTGCTCCCTGTGGCTGGCATTTCCAGCCACTGTATGTGGCTCCCCTCCTTTCTTGACTGGACGGGCTTCTTGCTCCATTTTGGAGGTAATAAAAAGGTGCAAATGTATCAAAGATTTTCTTGCTGAACTACAGAAGCATTCCTCTGGCAACAGTCTGAGGTTGCCATTCCCTGAGGTGACCAAAGCATAGCAGTGGCTTAGCTTCTGCTGCAGCTGCCATTGTGCCCACCTTCCCAACAGCATGCATGCATGTGTGGAGGTTTTTCCCTGGGATAGCATGGGGCTGATGGCACCGTGGGGTTAATGTGATACCATGCATACAGCACCACTACCACCCCCACTTCACCCTGCAGTTTCCTAACATCTCTTGCTCACATATGCATCTTTAAAATACATTGATGTTTAATTCATAACATGAAGTTTGTGATTAGGGGGAAGTAGCTGCCTTGGATTTGGAGCTGGAGGATCTGTTATATCAGTTTATATACTCAAGTTAGGCAGGGACTCGCCATCAAATGTTTTGGCAGGGAACCAGCTAAGCATTACTGTCGCATTTGATTCTTTATCAGGCACTGTAAATGGATATTGGAGTTCAGAGAAAATAAGATCTAGCATAAATACTGCCTTAATTTGTGTATGTTGAATGGGTTTGCACCAAGCTTTGGCTTGTTTACTTTCAATTAGATACAGTACTGAAAAAGATTTGTGAAAATCTATACCAAAGGGCCAGTTACTAATGAAGACATTGGTAATTCTATGAGTAATTAAATTTCATCTGAGCTAACTACTGAGGTATTCTAATTCAGAAGCCTCTAGCCACAAATATTGAAAATCCATTTATTTAACTCAGCTTTTAGTTAGTTTGTTGTGTGAGTTGATAATATGTGTTCCATTTTAAAGCATTTCCCTTGGGTCTCTTCTTCCCTTTATTGCTGTGGGTGTGTGTCCACAGATACTTCCTTTCTATTTGAAACACAGTAGAAAATGGTCTGCTGTAGATACAAGTCTACAATAAAGCAAGCCAGAATCCACTGGGCTTTTTTATCTTTGACTAGAACAAAAGCTTGATTTTTTTGAGGAGAAATGAATCCATATAGCACAACTCTTATTTTTCCAGTCATTCTCTCTACGGACACTATCTCATGATGTATCATCTAAAGCTTCTAGTTGCTACAGCATGGTCTTATGTGACTAGAGCTGATAGCAGAACCTAATGGGAAAGGAAACTTACATATTATAAATTGATAATTTTAATTGAACTTAATGAAAAATCTTGAATAACTAAAGACCTGATTCTTCTTGCTTTCAAACAAAGCAAGAGGTTTTGTAGCGTTTTTAGTATACTACTTGATGATACAATTAATATGGTCTCTTTTTGCTCCCCAATATTCCTTTTGCAAAATAGGCGTTACATAGTCTTGGGAGCAAAACGGAGAACATAGCTTGTGTGCTAGCTTTCATTCCCAGATAAAAATCCGTATTCGAAATTCTTTCGTAAGCTCTCTATAAAGGGTTTTATTTATGTAGTACCTGCAACTGGTTTTTATCATTTTTTATCAGAACAGTGGTAAAACTTATGTTCTGAATGTTTGATTAAAAACCGCTGGCTATGTGATCTGTGTATGGCAGTATTTTCTTATGTTGAGTTCTAATTTCTTTAGAAAATCACTGCATCACTAACAATACTCTTTGGAGAATAGCTGATCAGCTTAAAACAAACATACAAACAAAACCCCAGACTTTTTTTACAATGATTTCTTGATTGCCTGATACAATGTTTAACAACTAATATTTTTTTAAACTTTGCAAAGATGTGGTTTTAGTATTCTCTATTATTCAAATTAGTAGATAGACATTCTCTGTGATCAAGTCTTGCCTTGACTATCTACAGTTAAGTCTTGACAGAACTCCTTGAGAAGGAATTTTGTATCTTTTTGCAAAGTAATACTGACTTGACTACATACTCCTTTAACTATACTCTTCATTCTTTAGTCTATCTGGTAGTTTTTCTATTGTCTCATTGTCATTATCTGTGTTCTCTGTACAGGGTTGTGTGTATGTGTTTATGTATTTTTCTTAGTACTGTAAATGACAAGCATCTACCCTATCGCGTTTTTGTCATTCCCATAGCATTTTGCAGTCTGCAACAGTGTTTCAGTTTTCACAATTTCATTACCTAAATATAAATAGATTTTAGTGAATTTCACTTGATAGATCGTGCTTTTCCCAATTAATTTGGATTTTCTTTCTACCATCAACAGATTGTTTCACTTCCTACAGAATGCTTATTTTCTATTTTTTTTTGTCTACTGCCCTTTGCCATTCAATAGAATATTCTCAGGGGTAGATTGCCTATTCTGTCCATGCATGTACCTCATCAAAGATGTGGGGCTTTAGATCGTCCTTATGTCCTTGACAAATATCCTAAGCACCTGACCATTAAGTGAAAGGTAGTGTATCATTGGTTTTGCTACCACATTGGGAAACCACATATTTGGTCAGCCTGGCAGAGTGGGGAGAAACCCTTTATCATCATGACTGTGGGATATGTTGCTACTGAGGAAGTAGAATATACGTTAAGACATTTAACTATATTTTTCTGTTTCTTAATGTTGAAATTGTGAGCTTTGAAAAGTGCTGACAGTATTCATTTCATAAGTTAAAAAGAAACACTACTCAACTTGTTTGCTATGCTACTTTTCATAAATAATTCAGAAACTGGAACTTCAATTTTCAAACTTCTCTAACATGTTTACCCACTTATTCACCTTTCATCCTCTTTTAAAAATCCAATCAAGTTAAGAGCATTTTAATGTACTTCTAATATGTGCATTACCCAGAATTTTAGATTAAAGTAGAAAATGGGTCCTTGTGACCCTTGTAAGTGATATTCAAGGGTTACTTTAGGAATGATAAAATTCTTTCCACTTAGTGTGTGTTGTGATAAAAATGCTTTCTCTTTTTACAAATACATCCTCCGAAGATCACCTTCAGTTCTGAAAATTTATAACGTGCTTTGACCTGCTCTGGAGACTCTTAAGTCAAATCATTTTACTGGTAGTAATCACGAAGATCACAGCTCGGTGGTATTCAAGCAGAAGACTGGTTCGTAGTAGTTGTGCAGTGAATATGGCTGTATGATGTGTGCAGTGATCACTTGTTGATTTCTATGTGGCACATGTTAAGATACAGAAGTGATAGCTAACCATTTAAGTCTTTAAGGAAATATTTACATAAATCTGACTGTGCAGACTTAATTCATTGCAAAATAGCTTTTGTGTAATTGAGGGATGAAAACAATCTACAGCAACAGAGTGCGCAATGTTGCTATGCGCTGGTTGCTCCTAAAGTTGAATAAAGGTGGAGTTTCTTGCTTCTGCAGCAGAAAGAGTTCACAGTTTGGAAAAGGTGAAGTAAAAGATTTAGCTGCAATTAACCTCTGAGAGCTGTCTATGTAATTCTCATTTATGCCTGTTCAAAAAAAGTCATCTCATTAGTTTGGCTCAGTTGCCTCTATTCAAAATGATAAATGTATCTGAATACACCTCCAAAAATCTGTTGGATAGTTCTGGTTTGCATGTATTAGCAACCAGCCTACGATATTCTATGAAGTCACAATTTGAGTCTTATAAACACACAAAGCAATATGCTCTAGTTGGATAGCAAGAGGATAATAAGGCAGTCACAGAATCTTTACTTTTTTTGTCTGCTTTTCAAGATTTTGTTTGGCTTTCATCACTAATTCACAAAGATTACCTATAACAGAGCTTAAGCTGCGGAAACAAAGTACTTCCTCCAATCTATTGCATTGATAGAAACAGGTTTGGGTATCTCCATGGCACATACTACTGTAACACCAGAATCTGCCACAAATCTTTAAGGTGTTTGTTTCGCAAGACCCCAATAAGAGGGCAAAGTGTAGTGCAACTGATTTACAGAGGAGGACTGAGAAACTGAAGTTACATTGGCACAGGTTTTAGAAAAATAAATGTAGTGTTGTACATTTATACTGTTGGCACTGCTAAGCCCATTTGCAAGCTCCTTTAGATGCAATCTGGTTTTCTTCTTGAGCTCTAAAGCCCCCTCTGTCATTATGTTAAAGTAACTTTAGAAATTGTTTCAAAGATTGATTTTTTTTCTTAATTTATTTAGTTGTAATAAATTTTCTCCTACTGTAGAATCTGTTCCTCTATGCTACCAATTTGTTCAGTTTCTACATATCTTGTGGTCTTCAAAAATTCTGTTTATGCATAATTTATCTACAGTTCAATTGCCTCAGTTTGATCCCAGCTTACACAGAACAAGGGAAAGCTGTGTTTATTGTACAAATGTTTAGGACTATACTGAGAATACAGTAAGAAATCATAGTGGAGGTTTTTCTACATAAGGAGATGCTTACAGAATCACAGAATCATTACGGTTGGAAAGGACCCTCAAGATCATCTAGTAGGTTGCTTGTACATCTTTTTTGTATGCATAACTCTTAGTTTCCTACTTCATATCTTCTGTAAGGTCTGTTGCTTATGAATATGGACTAAAGCTGAGATCAAAAGGTTTCTTACATATGTAGTCCCAAGACAAAGCATATGAGGACTTTTTTTCAAGAAAGACTTGTTTGAAATAGGAAGACTGTCAGTTGAAGTCACATGTTGACCTTTGAATTTGTTACACTGCCAATTATCTGATTCTGTGCTTTCTTCCACTTGCATGCCTTCAGTAGCAAGAACATGTCTTAAATATGCAAGGTATACTATTGATTGAAATATTTTTTCACCCACAATGCATATTTAAAATCCGCTATAGTTATTCATATATTTTGTGCTAAGGACAAATGTAAACTTGTCAAAAGTTAAGAAGTGCAACTTTCTATGCCAGCACTTTTGAAGAAATAGATTTTAATGAAAATAATCTGAACACCCCTTCTTTAAGGAACAGACAAAAGCAATTTGATATTCCTTACACTTGTTTATAGAAAATATGCAAAGTTTATTTAAAAGAAAAAACTGAGTAATTTCCATTAAGAAGTGTTTATTTTATATATTACATAATATGAAATGAACTTCAAATGAGAGAAGTTATCTAAAATTCTGTAACTTGCTTTTTGTACTACATTATTTCAAATTATTTGTATATAATTGCTACTTTTTTGTGTAAATTACTGAGTTTACAAAGCATCTACAATAAATCATTCCCTCTTGAATTTCAGATGGCATCCAAGCTTGATAACAGAAGGTACAAGGGATTAATATTTTGCTGCAAAACAACAGTTTGAGCAGGTGGTACTTGATGCTATTACACATATAGGTCACTTGGGAGAGTGCTTAATCATTGAACTGAATATTAATTAGGACAGCTTTCTCAGCCAATTTTTTTTAAAAGGAGTACTTAGAGAGGGGAGGAGAAAAAAACCCAAACCTGCCAAACCCTAGAGTTCTGAAATGAAGCTTAGTGTTGTAAAAACTTGCTATACAAGTTGGGATCAATGTGTTTTATGGAGCAATTTTGTGGAAAGTAAGAGCCACTATCAACTTGAAGTAAAATCTGGGTGTGAACTTAGTCTTTCTTCTTAATTTCTCTTCGTGACCTTCTCTCCTTAACTGCTTGGGATTCAGACTGTCCTGTTGAAACGGCTGACCACAAATGCTTGGTGACTTGAAGCTGTGGGTTCACATTCACATAGGTACAAAGCAATACTTTAAAAACTTCTTGGATTGAAATACTGAAAATAAATATTTTAAGGTATCTGAGTGGAAAAACTGAACTGTTGATGAAACTAGAGAGAAACAGCTGACTTCATTGAATGAATTACAGAATGGAAAATCCACTCTTGGTTTGCTGTACAGACATGCTTTAACTTCTAAATTATTCAGGATCTTATTTTAAAAGGTGTAAGATACATCTGTAAGATGCTTAGATGCTCTGAAACACAGTATTAATTTCTTCTGGGCATGCCTGATGCTACCATGGGTTAAGTCCTCAAATTCAGAAGTCCACCAGAAAAACTGATAAGAGTTTCCTGAAGATAATGGTAGCTCTTGCCTCTGCAGTGCCCACAGTATGGCAGCTGGCATGGATGTGCCGTATTAACACACCTCTGCTACACCATCTGAAACTCCTTTAGGAACTTGGATTTTTTTCCCCAGGGCTCTATTTGGGAGCTGCTTATTGCCACAGTTGTGTGACAGTGATAAACAGCAAGATTTTTCTCTCTGCCTCGGAGAGGTGTATGGGTCCACACAGCTGTCTTCTGGAGTGGGCACTTGAAGGGACAAGGTGTTTCACTGGGAAAATAGGCTTCGACATTGAGGAAGTGAGTGATTCTGGGGGAAGGCAGGAGTCCCCAGTGACAATCCAGGAGACAGCAGCCCTGCCCTACTTCACTTTGCTTCCCAGCAAGGGGAAGAAATATGTCCTTTTGGGCGAGGCAAATTTACTTTCCTACCCACTGCCTTCCAAGTTCAAAGCCCTGCTCCTGTTTTCCCCTATGGCTTCCATCACCTTTTAACATTTTACTTCATATCTTTCAATGAAAGGTCCTGACACAGCCTTGTGTCTGTATTTTCAGGCTAGTTTCTGTGTTCAGACAGTGCATGTGTGATTCCACCTGGGGCAGGATGTTCACATGAACTGTATTGAAATGCTTTTCAGAAGGTTAGGTGTTCAGTGAAAGCTATGCACACCTGACAAGATGCTGCATGTTGTTTAATAGCAATTTCCTTCTAACGCCTGGTTTAACATAATGAAGTACTGTGAATACTGTTGCTTTGGCATTTCCAGCTGTATTTGGGATAAAGTATAATGTTACTTTAAGGTTACTACCATACAAATGTGTACTCATCTTTCTTATATAGCAGACCATTCACTAAGTCTGTTTGCTCATTGAAAGCTATTGGTAAAATTCAGGTTCTATGTGTATTGGCAATGAAGTCATTAGACATTTATTTAAATATTTAACAAATCAATTTATTAATTATTGAAGATATAGATAATTAGTTACTTCAGTACTTAGTTGAGAGAAGCCTGTCTTCTAGCTTCTGCTGTAAGCATCTAGCAATATGTGACATGTTGCAAGTTGAATGCAGACTAGAGGAAATGGATCTAGAAGGAGAAGAAAAGCTGAAGTGAGGTTGAAGTTGACTCTGGATTGTACCCTGCTCACACATAAAGAATGGCAGGCAGATAGCACTCTGTCAAACACACTTAGGGTAAAAAGGTAATGCAGTGTCATATACCTTTGGAAAAGGGGAAAATGTCTCGAGTTCTCAAGGTAGGTTTGAGTAAACGAGAACACTTGGGAGACTGAGACCAGGAGTAATTATTCTAAGAGCAAGTGCCAAAGTTAGCTCGTGGCTAGGAGAAATGCACAGGTATTGTCAGACTAAAATGATGGGCATAAGGTGATTAGTCTGAGAAATGCAGGATAGAGAACTAAAAAAACCTAACTGAACTAGGTGATGCAGGTCAAAAGAGTTGGATAAGATTAAAGAATCTAGAAGGGGATCCTGAATTTTATAGAAGCAGAGAAATACGAAATTTAGATTTGGGAAGCGGTGGGGGAAGGAACAACATATGACCAATGTAGATTTGAGTTATGGCATAGAAGACAAAGGTTATTAGGGAGAGTTTAATGATTTGTGAAGTCTGTTCCCAAAGAGCATGTCTCCTTCCAGAGCTCAGTGTTACTCCATGTTTCTGACTCTTGTTCTCATCAAGTGTGAAAACTTTGATTCTGTCCCCTAAACCTCAGTGTAACAACTGATTTACCCCCCAAGCTCAAGGGAAAAGGTCTGTTTGTATAAGAGTTTAAAATATTATTAATAGACAAAATAGTTCTATGGTTTTTTTACTGAAGAAAAATATTAAAAGAAAAATGAGTTTATAGTCAAGTAGAGTTAATGATTCTTGCAACAAAAGTTTGCCTCCAGTTGTATGTTATACAGTAGTCCTTAATTATGTTCTCGTGCTGGTTTTTTCCCTAGGTGTTCTTGTCTTGGTCTGAGAGATGAACAGGGTTTGTTTAATGAACAGATGTTCAATATTTTGTACAACGTGTGGCCTCAGGCCTTATTTCCTGCCTTTTGCTTGGACCCTTACTTTGAAGTAAAAATGATTCTTTCTCTTGGGGGCTTTTCATGATGCTCATCACTGTAATAACTGAATAGCTTCTCCCAAAATAATTAATTTACCTTCACAACACCCTTGAGTTGTGCAAGTTTTATCTGTCTCTTACAAGCAAGCAATAAAGGCAGAAGGAAATCAAGATAAATTATGTATATTTTCAGAGTGCTGAGATATACAAGACACTCAGGATAGGCACTCTGTCAGTATTTTGGGCACAATGTTAAACTTTGAACCTTCATTTGCAGATTCTAGTTCCTGTTAATTCATATCATGGGACATTAAATAGGGGAACTTGTGAAAGTAGAAACCGGTTTGCTACCCCCCTCTTGTAGTACTTGTATGCACCAAAAATGATTCCTCTCACAAGGTGTTGTTCCAGAAAGGCTCCTTAATTACCCCATATGTAGGCCTCTGAAAGCTCTATATAAAGAAATTTTAAAATATTCATTGGGTTATGAGATTGAGTTAAGATAATAAGCAATAGGGCTTGTTGTTCTTTTGCTTGTTTGGAAATCTTCAGTGTCAGTCCCTGGTTCAAGGACTGTTTTATTTTTATTGTATTTTATCTGGTGCTGGTAGTGTTATTTAACATCCCAACTCCTCTTCCCACTGCTTATGTACTTAAATGCTTCACACTTTGTTTAAAAAGGTTTTGTAGTAACTGTTTATGGGCCTAACCACACAGAAAGGTCCATGGTTATAGGTAAAGATTCACTCCTGTAGGTCAGAATTGCAGAAACAGCTGTGGGAATTAACATCTGGAGGTGTCAAAACCTGCTTATTGTAGGTTCCTATTAGATATATCAGGTAGCACCCTGCTAAGGGTAGTGGTTGCTGGAGTATTTCTTCATTGTTTTTTGGCTCTCATTTCAGGGCCATGCCTAGGCTACAAGGTGCCCAAACCCTAAGACTTGTTAATACTGAACATTTTAATGAAAATGCCCTTTGTGGTTGTAGTTTTAATGTCTCTGCCTAATACTCCACTTGGTAGAGGTATTTCTGTCATGTAGCTATAAGATGGTAAGATGCCCAGATACTAGGCTGGAGATGTGGTGCAGAGAAACAAGAAATGCAAAGAGTTGTTGGGGAGCTTGTGTGGTGCTTGCCACTTGCAGAGATTAGACCCTGTACCCCAAAGCCAAGAGCTCACCAGAGGGCTTGGGGTGAAGTGGGAAGCAGAGCTTTCTGTCATAGCAGCTCCTCCTATAGGGATGTGGCAGGATAATCTAGTTGCTGAAATGATCCTCCTTCAATTCTGAAATTCAGTAGTGTCTTCCCTCTGCCTCCTCCCCCTTTCACCCCCTCCTTGTTGTCAGGGATTTGTTGGGATAGGGATAGTCAGGCTGCTCACCCTGGGGAAGACAAACTAGTAATTTTTTAAAATTACTTTTGTGGTACAATTTTGTTTCTTCAGCAGTTCAGCCTTTTCTCTCCATCTCCCTGCTGTGCAAGCCTGCACTACCACAGTGTAGTGTCTACCCTTCACAAATTTTTCTTGAATCAAGAAACTGCACTGAACTTCAAGAAACCTTTCCATACTTTAGTGTACCTCCTAGTGTAAAATATGGAACAGGGACCAGCTTCTGGGATGTAGTTCTTGGTTAGTGACAGACTGTGCTGTTCATTTGATGGTTATCTTCTGAAAGAAATAATTGCAGACAATAAGGTCTCTGAGGAGCCTTCCAGTATCTGAAGGGGGCCTTCAAGAAAGCTGTTGAGGGACTTTTTAGGAGGTCAGGTAGTGATAGGACTAGGGGGAATGGATGCACACTAGAGGAGGGTAGATTTAGATTAGATATTAAGAGGAAGCTCTTCACCATCAGGCTGGTGAGACACTAGAACAAGTTACCCAGAGAGGTTGTAGAAGCCCCATCCCTGGAAGCTCTTAAGGCAAGGCTGGATGGGGCTCTGGGCAACCTAATCTAGTGGAAGGTGTCCCTGCCAGGCAGGGGCTTTGGAACTAGATAATCTTTAAAGTCCCTTCCAACTCTGACAATTCTATGATTCTTATAAGCCAGGCATAATCTGCTGCTGCTCAGAAAATTAAGCTGTGAGTATAAAAGCACCACTGTTATCACCATCACAGTTTTTGGGGAGGCTAAGTGCTGATCTTTGAATAAGGAAATAGCTTTTCAGGGTAATGGCAGGTTTTATAGGGAGAAATGTGTGAAGAAACCCTTATCCATAATTCATTCTGTTTGAATCTTATGGATTTAAACTCAAAATGGCACAAGGAAAAGAGAAGAGGGTGAAAAGATGAATGGAACCATATGGGTTGCTGGAATAGAGAAGGCCAGTTGTGGGTGGGGAGCATTATGCCTCTAATAACAAAGACATTGTCTGAGCTAGTACATAGGGAACATAAAAATAGCAGTTCACATTCTGCTTTTTCCCTTACTGAAGCTGTCTTTTGAATGACTGGATTTGACAAGGTCACGATCTGTGTCTTGTGAATTTGACTGATCTTAATGACCTGAAACAGGGCAAGCAGAAACTGTCACTGTCAGAGGAAGGTTTTCCAGAACACCAGAAAGAGTTAACAGCATCTAATATTTATGAATGCAGTGATGAAAGTTGCTAACAGACATAAAAATGTGCAGCACGATACTTGAGCCTGTGGAAGGTGACAGGGCTGCTGTGCCTTGTTTCTAATTTGTGTGCAATTTGGCAAAAGCCATTTGTTTTTTCTATGACTTATCTCTGTTTGTGTGCATATGAAGTATTTGCTCTTACACTTAAGATGCCAAATACACTCTACTGACATGTTTGCTTTTTTCCAAATGCTGAAGGAACAGTCGGTCAGATAAAAAAAAATGGGTATCTCTTGCCCTGTTATCTGTGCTACAGAAGTTGCTGTCAGTCATCTGTGACCAACACATCTGGAGTTGATGCTTTCAGCTGCAACATTTGGTGGACATAAACAAAGCTGAAAGCTCCTAAGAGTCTGTTTATGCTTTTGTATTTATTATAGTGAACTCTGTATCAGATGGTCTGCATGTTACAAAAAATAGCAAAGAGAAAACAGGTTTTTGAAATTGGGAGCTACTTTTCTCACACCATGGAAGTACTTATTTCTGTATAAAGCAATTAAGAAATTAAGTAAAACTTGTTATGATTTCAAAATAGTAGTAAGAAATGTATTTTCAATTGTATGTATTGCACAAAGATACTTTATAATTGATTTGATCGTGCTAATACATTATTAAGCACTTACCACGTGAATTCAGCATGTCACTTCTGCTCTCTGCTGTGCTATTAGGTCATTTTTATAGATAGTTCAGTGCAAAGACCGTTTTACTTTCTGATCTTAAGTCTGCAATGCTGGAAGTGACCACTGGATGGAACCATTACATTTTACTTAGTATGGTGATGCATTTGACTGAAATACCTGTTCCTAAGAAAAAAGATTTTATTAAATAATGATGCTACCATTGCTGCTTGACTTTAAAAAAAATATATAAAAACATGAAAGCAGATTTTCTAGTAGTGCTTCCTTCTGGAGAAGACAAGGCTCGAGGGAGACTTTATCTCTCTACAATGCCCTGGGGGTTCTAGTGAGATAGGGGTTGGTCTCTTCCCCCGGGCTACCAGTGAGATGACTAGAGGAAATGGCCTCAAGTAGCACCAGGGTAGGTTTAGGTTGGTTGGATATCGGGAAAAATTTCTTCACTGAAAGAGTTGTTAAACATTGGAACAGGCTGCTCAGGGAAGTGGTGGAGTCATTGTCCCTGGAGGTGTTGAAATAGTGTCTAGATGTGGTGCTTAAGGACAGGGTTTAGTGGCACAGGGGTGACAGATTGATGGTTGGGACTTAATGATATTAAAGGTTTCTTCCAACCTTAATTCTGTTATTCTGTGAATTTGGGACTGATCAAGTGAGGATATTTTCTCTTTTGTGGTCTGCAGTTACTTGAAACAATCAGAGTTGAAAAGCAAACAAATTACACTTTTTGAAGTTAAAAGGGCTTATAAGAGACACTGTATATACTGTACAGTAATATTAGCCAGCAGATTATGCAGCCAGAAATGTAATACTTAACATTGTATGGCAGATAGCAAAAAGTTATGGGAGGGGTTATGTGACAGGCTTTTAAGAAGTCATGCTTCAATTTCACTGGTTAACTAAAGTAAGTCTGTAGTTAAAGGAGTAATTGTTCCTTTTTTTCCAAATGAAGTTCAAAGTTAATTTAGAGTTAAGATTATGGGGTGTATTCTTTTTGCCTTTCACTTTGAGTGGATGAACATGATGGTTGCTGTCATAACACTGCTACATGTGGGACCTCTACAGCTGAATATTTGAGATGATCAGCAGAGTTTGAATTTAAAGAACCAACTTATGGAGGGAGACTGCATTCATAGGTAGCTAACAACTGTCATGGGGCAGGTTAACAACATGCAAAGTCTTCTTCCTCCTTTTGTCCTATGTTGTAACAGTGGTACTGGGGAAAAAGGACATAGTCTGAATATCTGTAGTACCTTATAAATCGTGATATTTAGGCCTTTATTTAAGGAGATAGACACATTAAATATACCATACAAAGTGAACATTTTACTTTTGAGTGGGTTATACCTGCTTAATAAGGCTGAAAAGCACTGGCAAAACTGACTATGGAAATGTATGAGTGCCCATACACTTTCTACCAACGTTGTAAGAGTTTAAGGAGTACAAACAGAAAAAAGTCAGATAGACAAATGCAGTCCTATTTAATCTGATACTCCTTTGTGGATAGTGCTAGGGATTGCAAGTACAGTGGCTCCAAATTACTGCGTATGAACTACTGAAATTCTCCTTGTATTACAAAGTAAGTTAACCAAACCAAATTTGTAAAATGATACCAAAGTTAGGCTGAATATTTGTCCTATTCTTTCTTTTGAAAGAAGAGCCTTAGAGGCAATCTTCATTTGTTAAGAATTTGGAAGAAATGCAAATTCCTTGTGAGGAAAAGATCATGGAATCACAGATGACATGTCTAAATTGCAGCATGAAGCAAAGGAATGACCAGTTAGAACAAACTATTTGCTTTGGTGTTCTTCAGACTTGCTTTTCAGATTGCTAAAGCCCAAGAGGACAGCTGTTTTCCCCATGCTAGATTAACCAAGCTTGCTGCTTTCCCTTTGTTGTGACTTCAGTATGAAGTGGGAGTGGAGCTCTTTTTTTCTATTCATATTTCTACTCATATTGTGGGTTATCTTAAATTTTAAAAAGAAAAGAGTTCACAAGATTTCACAAAACAGAAATTGCCTTCTTTGATTATTTGACAGACAACTATTGAAGTCTTAAGTAAAAACAGAAATGTCTTCTTTTTCTGATAATTAGCCTTATACTGTCTATCACTTGCATTTACTTATCCTTATCCTGGCTTTTACCACAAAAATGCATACCACCTGAAAAATATCACTGTGGATGTCATTTTGTGATGTCTCCAGCTAGATAACTACCTGCTTCTGCTTCTTCTTGTGAAGAATTTTTTAATTTAAGCCTAATTAACTGTTAACTTATTAATTGGTGAAAATTCCTACATCAGAGATCAGAAGTTTGTGCTTCTAATTATTGTGATCTGGTATGTGAAACTGTGCTGACACTGGCAATATTGGCAGGCTGGAATAATTAGATATGGAAGCAAAACCAGAGTACTCACAGTCTAGTCAATTTAATGGGATATTCACTTTTTCATTGCTGCCTCCTGCCTCAATAATAAAAATCATGTATGAGCTGGTACAGACATTGGAAGCTTGATTAGTAGCTAAGTGCACGATCAAGTTCTGTAACCACATAGGCAATGTATGCATTCATGTAAAAGACTCTTAAAGAGTGTAGTATGAACTTGCACAACATTTAAAAGGGAAGCCAGAGTTCATTGGTTTTGAAATTCCAGCTGCAGAGGAGTTGCACATTATGGTTGGGTCAGCATAGAAGCATAGTGCTGCTCATGTGGTGACTGACCTCTGTGATCTCCTAGGCTGGTCGTTGGAGAGTTAAGAGCACGTTACTGGTCAGAGGCAGGTCTCCTGGGGAGAGCTAACAGGGTGCAGTAAGAGGAGAAAAATGCATAACAATGTCTACAAACTCAGATTTGTCATTAGCATGAGGTACTGCAATAGCTTGGGTGGATATATATTCGGTGGTGTTATGACTAGATTTTAAAATATATAATCCAAAGTTAGTTTAGAAGTACCTATTTCAACAAAAAGATTCTACACTGCTTTTTCATATGGCATTGGGGTTCTGTGGATTTTGGTTTTGTGAGGGTGTTTTGCTCTAAGGTGGAAATGTGTTGTACTCATAGGATAGTATTGCTGAGCCTGTTGCCTATATTTCTTGCCTTTCTGTTCTGTCCCTTGTATTCACCGTTATGTATCTTCTCTTTGCTTTCTTTTTTTTGTAAGTTGTTAGCATAATCTCCTTTGCATTGCAAGTGACAGTGAGAAGTCTCTTCCTGTGGTTACCTGCCCATGTAGTTGACACTGTGTGGCTGTGTATTGACTGAGCATGGTGGAAATGTCACACCAACACTTTGTAGGATGGGAGGTGATGGCACCTGTGTGGTAGTGATGTTCTGTTCTGGTCATCTGGTAGGAATACAAAGAATTAGAGTTGAAGTTCAAGAGAGAAAAGTCTGGTCAGGTGTGTGCAGTGCTGGGTGAAACCAAAGGAGATAAAACAACATAAGAGGAATGCAGAAGGGAAATGGAAAGTGTTGAAAGGTGAGATAATGATAACCTATGTGATGTGTGTCATAGTGCAACAAATACAGTATGAGTAGAAAAGGGGGTGAAGGTGGATGAAAAAAGTAGTCACAGATAAGAGGAAAAGTATTTGAGATGTAGAGATCCAAGAAAAGGCTGAGGAATATAGAAAAGTTGAGGAAGTGTAAAAATTGAGAAAAGCAAAGGTGGAGGATGAATGGAAAGTTTCCTTATTTTTAAAAAGATTTTTTTTTTTTTACCCCTGAAGTGCTGGGAGAGGATGAGGAAGATTGTAGCAGATCTGCTTCAACTGAAAAATGTCTTAAGGACGAAGTGGTCATTGACCATGCCAGCAGTAAGCTGCTGTGCTTGGAGGATGCCAGGTCTTGCTGGCCAAACCCACCCCACTGTGCTTCTGGGCAGCAGTGCTGAGCCAGACTGAGGTGCAGGGTGTTCAAATTAAAGGTCACAGTTGGGCTGAGGTGCCTAGAGAGGCTGATCTTGCCTGCTGAAGTCCAGTACAGAGCCAGGGGTGGAAGCAGCCATGTTTGGCAGAAGCAGGAGCAGCAAGTGCTATCTACCCAGTATGTTTTAAGTACTTTCATTAACGAAGATGAGACTAACACCACATGCATTTTTTAGTATTTCTATATATTTTGTCTGAAAACAGTAAAAGTATTTCTAGTAAATAGAAGTCATAAAAGTGTGCTATAAAAGTGCAATTTATTTTACACTTGGTAGTGCAGAATGCAGTAGATGAACACTAAATAAAATCTAATGCAGTGAATTTGGCAGAGTACTAACTGTACGTTTAGGTGATTGTGCTGTTAACCTCTTCCTTATATCCTCTCTAGGTTGTGGGCTACCATTTATTATAGTAATAAGTGATGAGGACTACTGTTAGCATTATGTGATGAATAGTGCCCCCCTAATTCAATTTTCTTATCCAAACTTATGATGATAACCTGTATAATTTTTAAGATGAAATTAATTTTGGTTTAGAGGGCCAGCATATGGCTTATGGTTCCCCTAAATCCTACTTAAGCCTTACTTTCATTTTTTTAGTATATCTTGTGTAACAATTAAGCTCAGACAGTCATATTGTACTATGGCTTTGCCCTGTTTTTCTTAAGTGCTATTCTTTCCTTATAAGTTGGTGTTCAAAGAACACTTAAATGTTTTGGTGGTCACAAGCCACATGCTGCAACTGAAGCTACCTATTGCATAGTCCTCAACTGTACTCCTTCAGATGTATATTGAGATTTATTTTCAAACTAGATGGTCATACATTATGTAATAGAACAATCTTGCAGTCTAAATACATGTTTGTAGAATATGGCACAGAATGCATTTTTTGTCAGTTTCAGTAATGAAACTACTTTAAACTGTATGGTTCTGGATAGTGGTAGAGTACTCAAAGCAACACTACAGGTTTTGAGAAAAACTATTTTTTTTAAAAAGAGAATCAAGTTTCTCAAGGGTAAGCTTCAGCCTAAGCTCACTTTTTACTAAACCCCATGGAATTTGGCAACAAAGATTTTTATCAATGTACCAAAGTCCAGAAAAGCTTTAAATAGTTTGTACCATGTATACCTAAGAACCCATTCCTCTGTCAAGGGTTGTCTCTGCTTTAATTTTCCAATAACTAACATGGGATAAGTTGAGGCTAAAGAGTAAATAGATGCTAATCATTATCTAGACAAAAAAGTGAACATAATGTGAGTCTGATAAATCCATTGAAAACTAGGTGTTATCCTATAAGCTAATATGTCTCCTTCATGTGAGTATGAACTGTGAAAGTCTTTAATTCCATACTTATTCTCAGTAATTTTTTCTTCCTTTGGTGTACTTATGCTTTCATTTTTATGCATGAATAGCCTCTTTGTCTTGCTTAGGTCAAGTTTAGGTATCTAATGAATTTCAATCATTTTTCTTTTCCCAGAGGTGTCTGTTTCTGTGCTGAGAGCTGTAGGGTTCTGTATTTTTGTATCTGTTCAGTTCTGTGGGTAGTGGAGCTAATGAAGTGTACTTTTCTTTGCATCCTGTAAAGGAATTTGTGCCTATGCAAAGATAAAAATCAAAAATGCAGCCATGACTTGGATTAATCCTCTCAAAGGATGCAGGATGAATATATTCCACTGTAACATTTCTTGTTGCTCTTCCCAGGCACACTGAGCTTTGAAAAGAGGTAAACTGAAAAAGTCTGCTTTTGAAGGCAAGGAAACTGGATAATAGCACAGATCAAAATCCAAATTCCAAATGCATAACCCAGTCTTAGAAATTCATTTTTTTGGAAATTATGGCTCAGACTAATCCTAAATTCAGTCATAGGTCGCAGGAGACTGTTCTGACATTTAGAACAGTCCTCAGCATGGCAAGCTTTCAGGGTGACATTTAGATGGAACTTTTTAGAAATATGTCACGTTCTCAGGAAAGTGCTGTGGAATAGAGCAGATTTATAGAGCAGGGAGCCTATTATGCAGAACTGTAGATCACTGCTGTCTACCAATATGACTAGCTTTTTTTCTAATGTTCACCAAATGTCCTCTGCCTTTCTCTTCTCCTTGTTGAAGTAACAATTCAATTTGATAGTGTTCTTTTTAAAATATTTTTACTGGGAACACTAAAATTCTATTTTTTTGTCTAATCATCTGCTCAATCCACCAACTGCTTTTCCTTAACTGTTTCTTCCATTTTGCTCCAAGGTGCCTTTTTCCTCCAAAGTGAAACAGGTCAACACATTGCTTATATAATAATAAAGCTAACTAGTTACCTAGTGTCAAATTTTCTGAAAACATTGTAGCATGTGTGTGGGGTTTTGTAAACTAGAGCCTTTTCTGGTAACATAGATAAAAATATTTCCTAGAAATTGACAACCATAGTGCTTCAAGAATATCTTTAATATATTTATTTTTTTAGTAAGTCTCTGGCTACTAAGCACTAGGTGCTGTGTTGTTTCTTAATCTACTGGCAACATTACTCAGTTTGGATCATCTGGGTTCAGAGGCTCAAATCCCTGAAGCTTTTCCTTGTGCATCACCTTTTTCCCCCTATGTATCTAATTCATCCACTTACATGGAGTAGAAGGTTGACTAGTTGTTCATCTGGATTTAGCAGTTGGCTTAGCTGGCCTTACATGATAGGTACCCTCCTAGGCTTAGGGTTTTGAATGAGGAAGTGGAAAGGGCTGATGAAATAGATGGAACAGTGAATGCCTTATATGAATACAATGCATTAAATGAACTTTGAGGCTACATCTGAATTTGAGTATTAGCATGCTGTTTACAAATGACGTTAGAAATAAGCAATGGAAATTTTAAAGATGTGCTATTATAAAGATGTGAGAGAGGGCTTGTTTTTTGTTGTTTTTTTAGGTTAATTAATGCAAAGTTCAAGTCCTTTTTACTAGTCTATCATATTTCTCCATGTCCTCGTTTATACTGCTTCTGTATTCTACTGCTGTGGAAGTATATTGTAATTAACTTTTTCATGGACCAGAGCAATTGAAATTACAGCTTGGTAAAGCTGTGGGTCAGTGAACCTTCATGGTGATTGGAGGATTAGGAAGATATTTTAAAAACTTACAGGTGATATAAATGCACAAGAGAAGAGCCAGTCACTAACCTGATTTCAGCTAAAAAGAAAACATTGCTTTCATGATGTTGAGTCCTTCTGATTTGTGAAGAACTCACTGCATTCTTCCTGTGCAGATTTCCTGAAACTGAAGTCTTCATCTTGTAAAATGTAGGGTCCTCCACTGATCTAGCTATGCAGATGGAGTTAAATTTTTTGTTAGTGAAGAGGTGGAAGTATCAGACACAATCTTATTTAATGATCTATGTACTTACAAAGATTTCCAGATGAAATACAGAAACCATCATACATTTCACTCTGTAGAAGTTGTGAAGGTAGAACTAGCAGACAGTATTCCTGGAGAGTTTCATTCAGGCTGAAATGTAATAATTCACTCTGAATAATTCACTCTTCAATTCAGCAGGTAGATAAACTTTTTAAATGATCAGGTCAAAGCAAGTCTGTAAATGTAGGTGTACCATTGTACTGTTGAATTTTCATATTTGAATTTCACACTAAGTGGCATGCAAGGAGGACTGATATGCATTACTAGAGGAAAGAAATTACTGTGCAGCTAGAAACTAATATTTCATATTTTCTGTTGCACTTTCTGTATAGAAGCTTCAAGTCAAGATTTAGACTTTTCCTTTGTGCTAAGAGAATGTACAGACTTTTCCTTTTAAGGTGATGACAGCTACTGCAGATGTCCCAATTTATCACTTGGCTTTAACACAGATGTGACATGATCCTCATTAAATTTCTGCCATGAGATTTTACTGCTTTAATAACTTGTTGCAATATTTATAGAATACTATGATGAATTATATTGAATTTTTCATATTATGCAATAAATAACATGACAGAGCAATAAATCAATCACATTTCAAAAAGTGTTAAAACTGTGTTGTCTAGCATTCTAGATCCAAGCATAATGAGGGATCCTCTGAAACTAAAACAGGAGTTTATTAACTCAGAGTCTTTCATAGCAAACTGATTAGTTTGAGTTTTGATCAAAAATGCATTAAGTTACTATCTGGTAGTTGGTGACTTAACTTTTTAAAATAGAGTACTTTGGCAGTGAGCATTAACTTCTGGAATAGGTATATATATATATGAATGCAGGAGCAGAGAATAAGCAATCACTTTAGACCTTCAACTGAAATGATTCATGTCCAATGCTGACTTGTCCTTTAGTTTTGTTGAATAGTAGTGAAACCATCACTAGAAATGAAGGAGCTGGAAGGAGAGTACATGAACAGAGCAATCTGTAACAACCCTTTCTTTGTCTTAATCTCCTTTTGAAGGAATCAGAGTTGCAAGTGAACTACGAAGCCCTGAGGAGAGCTGGGCTGCACAAAATACAGGTATTTCTAGGTACCTGTAATTATACACTAATAGCTGTTAAGTAGTAAGAGTTAATGCAATATGCAGTAAAGGAAGATGAAATAAGATCAAATGAATGAAAAAAAGTCATGGATTACTTTATACTCCAGGTTGTGGTGGTTTTTTTTTTTACTTAAAATATGTTCTGTATATGCCCAGCCTCTCCCATTCCCATATGTAATGACTTCTGTAGGTTGGTGCTATCATAACTTCTAAAATTGCATCTACTACTTGTATGAACACTTGTAATCCAAAGAATACAAAATGGGGAGCAGGACATCAATGTGATGAGAAGTATGCAGCTACATACAGAAATGCTACAAACACTACTGATGCAGCTCCTTGACCTTTGTTGTTGTGTAAGTACGTGGTGAAAATAGGGAAGGATGCAGACAGGTGAAGAAGTACAAAGAAATAATTAACCATTCTATGTTTTCTGTATGTTCTATATTTTAAGAACTTGGGGAAACATCAATCATTAATTTAGAAGTTTCTTTTTTATGGTGTATATTCTACTTTGGTCTGACTTTTAATTTTCTGGATTTAAAAAAAAGTTAAACCTTTCTAAGGACAAAGGAAAGGAAAATTAAGAGATTTAAAGGGCATAGTAAGGTGGTGTATTTTAAGCCTGATTCTGAATGAGTAGTAGAACTTCAGGTGTATGAGTTCATATAGTTGCTTCAGTTGCTGCTTTCCCTGGGCTGGTGTGGCTGGATGCTGACCCAGAGGAGCAGCAGCTTTTGAGCTGGGTTTTCCCACACTATTTTTCTCTTCACTTTCCTTCCACCACCCATTCTTGAGAAGCAGGCAAGAAGAGTTGGCATGACTTGATTATGGAGGGCTGCCCCAAATGCATGTGACAGGGAATCAGCAGAGAAAACAAGCCTTCAACTTTGTAGACATTTGAAAGATTTTGATCTTTCCTGGTGACAGGTTAGTGTTGTGTTTTGAAATTGTTTGTAATGTTTTTGGAAGATCAATGAAGTAAGCCAGAGACAATATTTACTGCACTTTCGTAGTAATATTTGGTACAAACCTGCTCAGTTCTTTTGGAAATAGCAGCAGAGCTAAAAAGCTTGCTTGGACTTTGAAGATGAGGCTGTATCGTGTTTGTCTGAACTATGGATACATTTTCTTCTTTAGGGGACATACTTGGTTTATTTTATCTGGGCAGAGAAGGTTAGCAACTTTGCTCTTTCTGTTGTACATGCTGCTTTTTCTTAAAACATTACACATCCAGTCTTAAAGGTAAGGCTGCTTACAGCTAATGTTTTATTTACCTTAACTTAGCATAGTTTTGTTTCCTTTTTAAAAAGCAAATGGATAACAACTCGGTAACTTCCTTGTAATGCAGCCAGGAATTGATTTCCACCCATTTTCTTAATGAGGATAAATGAGTCATGGTAGTAGTACTAATTTAATTAGAAGCATAGGAACACTTAGTTCTAAGATTTACCATGAAGAGTATTTTCTTTCAATGTTCAGTTCTTCATGAGATAGACATGCTTTATGCATGGTTTTATATTTTGAGGAAATATTTCAGTTCCACTGGAAATAATGACATTTGAATGATAATATTGATCTGGTTCAAAGTGTCCTGGTCTTTTCTAGATTTTTTTTCAAGTATGACTACATTTCAAGTTCAGATAAATTAGGAGTTACTGTTTCAATTTGAGTGTTAAATTTACAGAGGAGGAAGGCAGTGGATCTCAAATGGGTCTTGTCTCCCTGGGGAGCCAGCAAGGGGAATAGCTATGCCAGCTTCTCTACCACTGCAAGCACTATACTTGGAATTTGCATGTGTTTTGTGATTGTCTGCTTATACCCTCCAAAAAGGACCTTTTAGATATTTATCAATAATTGTAATAAGGAAGTAAGGTCTTCTGCATGAAACTAAGATCTGCTTGAAAAGCCAGTGGAAATGTTTGAATACTTTGATTTTTAAGAATCATAAGCTTTACAATATTTACATTATCTAAACAGTATTGATTTTTCTGTGTGATGAGCTGTTTTTCATAGTGGTCATTTTAGAGACAAATGATTCTGTAAGACCTTGAGAGAAAAAGGTCACTTAGTGCAGAATGTGCATCTGTACAACTTATGCTCCAATTAATATCCTGCATCATGGGAGACAACTGAGTTAAAAATCACTGTGGTTTCATGCCAAAATCCATAACATATCATTCATTTTTCTCTGCATAACATAATTTTATTTGGAGTATGTATTTGACTAGATGAAGACATCAGTGTCTTTAGATGACAGTCTGGCAGTAATCCCATATATTTGCTATCATTGTATTATACAGTTGTCACTGTGTCTAAGCTTGAAAAAACCTTTCTTTTGGAAGGCTTCCTTTGACTTCCTGTGGCTTTCCTGGGGAAAATTTAATGATTCTGGAAGGATATAAATGCAGTTAGGTTAAAAAAAAAAAAATCTATATACAAGTTGAGAAGTGTTAAGGCAGTTTCCTCGAGGACTCAATTCTTCCCCAGACTGAGAAACCCTGGGGCTTCGTACCATTGGAGTTAGGGTATGGTGGGCACAGTATACAGGGAAGTTGATGCAACTCTTGCAAACCTTTGTCATAAATTGTTGCTGTATAGCATAGCAATAATCAAGGATTTTAATTTAACATACTGTATTGGGTCCGGCTGAGCTGTAATTCATCCCCATAGTGACCCTCACAGTGCGGTGTTTTGCATTGGTGACTAGCAGGGTACTGATAACACACCCGTGTTTTGACTGCCGCTGGGCACAACACTAGCACTGTGACATTCCTTCTCTGGTTGGGGGGCAGGAACCTGGGAGGGAAGTCGGGCAGCCAGCTGACCCAAACTAACCAAAGGAATATTCCATACCATATGACGTCAGCTCAGATATAAAAGCTGAGGCACGGAGCAGGGGGGTGGGCATTCATCGGCTAACGACTGCCTCCTGAAGACTGCAGCCCTGCTTCTCAGAGAGTGGCCGACCAACGCTGCTCATGGGAAGTAGAGATTAAGTCTGCTTTTGCTTTGCTTCTGCGCGCGCAGGCTTCGCTGTGTGTAGTACTAATAATAAACTGTCTTGTCTCAACCCACGGGTCATTCCTATTTCCACCTTACTCTCTCTCCCCTGTCCCTCTGGGAAGGGGAGTGATAGAGCGGCTGGGTGGGCACTTGGTGTCCAGCCAAGGTCAAACCCACCACACATACTGACTCTTCCCCTTCCAGATCATTAGGTCATCTTGTAGCCTTAAAGAAAATTAAGTGTATATGTAATATGAAACATGGGAAAAAAGAAATAACCATAAAAATGAGCAGTTTACATGGTATTAAAAAGTAGCTATTTGAATTCTTTATAGCATTGGTTTAAACAAGAGTTATGCCCCTAAATTATCAAAGGATTTCTGAAAATCTAATCCAAACTGCATAAGTTAGCAGTATTTTATAAATCTTTCAGTCTCTTTAAGAAAAAAAAAAAGAAGAAAAAGATGCCTTGACTGATCAGTAGCCTAATGCACTTACCCTTGGGAATCCTAGAGTATCACTTTAAGTGATTAAGTAATGGGAAAAGAGCTTAATCTCTTACAGCTTGTCTACAAGTAAGGAAGATCAAAGACAGAGTGATCATGTTTGCCAGCTTTGCTGCTCTTTTGAGACTAGGAAATTAAAGCAGTTGTGCCTAAACTTAGATTTGTAGTCCTGTCCTGAACAAATATGTTCATAAATATATTGGAAGTTGAAGAAGAGAACAATTTGTCATATCTCGAGAGAAAACTATTACCTTCTTTAAGAACTAATATATCAATTTACAAAAGATCTGTCAGCTCAGTGAGATCAGCTCCAGGATAGCACCAGCTGGAATTTCTCATCAGGAGTTGTTCTGCTTGAGCATTTTTATCTGCTGAAGAGGCAGCACACAGACAGTCTGTAGCATGTGCTTCTGTGGCTCCAAGCCCACCTTGTGGCTTTGGGCCCTCCAATTTTGGGCAGTATGCTTGGAAATATCTCCCCTAGATATGTAAGGACTACCTAGGGAATGGGTACTCTTGTAATGCTTGGTGATGGTGAAAATGGATCTTCTCATGGGGTTTCTGGTTTCCCCAACTTTCTTTAGTGGTAGTTAATCTGATGCCTGAAGCTGATTTCTTTAGTAGAATGTGAAATCTGTTTAGTCTGAACCAAATTTCCTTAGTAAAATGTGGGATCTTCTCTCAAGGAGCCACGTGGTCATTTTTCTTTGCTAGTATGTTTTACACTTTGCTTTTTTCCATTTGTCTGCTACTTCACATGCAAATTCACTGTTTATGGTGCCTTTTGAATGCACATTAGATACTTGGGCTTGGTTTTCCTTGTTATCCTGCAAAACCAATTCTGCCCAGCAAAATTAAAACAAATCAGGTGTAGCCAGCTGATCAGTAGACGAATTGTTGTTTAAATTGAGTGAAAACAAATCTCTGTGCAAGTGAAAGCAAATTTAAACAAAGCAAGCATGGGAAGTGTCACTTAGGAGCCCCGGGGAGCACTGTACAAACCTGTAGCCTGTTACTAGCAGCGGCAATACTCAATGTCAGGGTTGCCAGTACTGGGCAAGAACAGGGTTTCAGGGTTACACAGCCTGAAGTACCTCATAGTTTTCCTGTATTGTTGCATAGACATAAAAGCCTACTTGGAGAAGTGCTAAAAGCTGTTGAACCTTGAAAGAGAGCTTGCTTTGAGACTTGCTAATAAGTGATTGCAGATTCCATTATGCTGATACATGAAAAACTTGTGTGTTTTCTGCAGACAACTCACTGCATACACAAGTCTGACCCGTACTTGTTTTGGAGAATATGGTGCTAGCTCAGGTGTTACAATATTGCACCTTGCTGTGCTGTGTACACATAGCTAAAAGGTAGGGACATGGTAGTAGAGAAGATCTTTGTGGGAATAAATCCTCAATTTCTCAGGGGTGTGATGGCTGCGCTTGAGAGCGGAGCATCCAGGTCTTGAGCCATTGGCTCTGAACCAGTGAGCCACGCAGAGCATCAAGAGAGAAACTGGCTGCTGGCACAGCATGGATATTCACAAATAATCTGATCCAACCAAATCATTGTGCTTCACTGTAGCTATCACCAGATGGTGCTGGTGTATACAGCCATTATTTTTCGGCTGTGTAATTTCTGATTCTTGGGGAGATTAACTATAGTGGTGTTATCTTCAGGTGCTATCTTATTTTTGGTGTAATAAAAGCTAGGAGACATTGCTGTGTGAAATGCAGGGCAGTTTACTTCAGAGTCCAGAGCTGGTCTCTGTTTAAAATACAGCCTTGAGGCACAGATGGTTATTGAACAGTAAGCATTGGGCAAAGGTTCTTGGAAATATTGCAGATCTCCAGAGGGTGTAATTTCCACAGGAATATATGTGAAACCAATGAAAGTTACACTTGAAATATAATTAGATTCATATTCCTTGTGTTGTCCTCCACTGTGAAGCTGACTTGCAAAGTCTTGAAATGTGCTTTGCTTAAAAAAAGTGGCAATGGCTTTGAAAAAAAGGGCAATGAGATTTTGTAGTAATTTTCTGTTGGTCCAAAGCCTCCTTTCTGCTCACAGAAAGTCTCCATACATGGCTACATGGTCATACACAAATATCATTAATAGATTATTTACACTCATTCTCCTGTTAAAGTGGAGGGTTTGTGAATCTGGATCTTTACTTGCATACTTCAGAAATAGTTTCAAATGTTGCTGTTTTACTTGTTTATCATAATGGTTTCATGATATTGATTCAGGGGACCACATTTAATTTAATGTAAACATATTATTTTCATAAGTCAATTGATTGAATAATATACACTGACTTGTAAGCATAAAACTAAAAATACTCTAGAAAAAGTACACACATTGAATTAGCCAATAACTCCATGGTTCAGGTCCTAGGGCCCATCATTACGCAGTTCAATGACATCTGACTTAGAGATGAATTAATACTTGGTTATTTTGGAAGCTGAGAAACTGAACTTAAAGAATTCCTGAGGGAGAACAAGGTTCTCTGGATAATATTTCCTTTAGCCTATAGAAACAAGTGTGGTGAGGACTTTAAAAGGAATTATGAACCACCTATGAATACTTAACTGTTTCAAGTCATCTTAAGAACCATCTAAGCCATCCAAGGCATAGATGACCCAGGGCTATATATTTTCTTTTGAATGGAATAGAGAATTTACTATTGCTTGTCTCACCTTCCAGAAGAACTTAGTGGAATAAAGTCATCCTAACGTTCTTTCCTGTGTGAGCTATTCTGCCTCATGCTAAGTATACAAATACTGAGAAAATGTGAGGTTTTCAATAGCCAAAGATTGCTACAGTAATCTAAAAGGTAATCTGAGCTTCAGCTTTCTACTACAGTAATGATTTGTTATATCAAATATTTGCTTTTTATATGAAACAGAACAAGATTTACAAGTAACTACCAAAACATTTTCTGCTTTTATAATCATGTATGCTTAGACAGATCCTGGACTCTCTGCCCTTAAAAATACTCAAAACCCAACTGGACAGTCTCCTGAGCAATTGGGTCCACCCTCAAACACAGTTTTCACAGGTGGAAGAGTATGGCAGCTTGCTTTCCTCTACTTCCTTTGCCTGAGCCTTGCTTGGAAGACTTATGTAGACTTTAACACTGATGACCACTTACTGTATTCCAGTATTATGTATAGAAGGCATGACATAAAGAACTGTAAAGGCATTTCACAGTGTATGCATTCTTTTTATAGGGGAATACTCTGTTTAAACATTCAGTTGAAGAAAATTTAGGTAGTAATTAAAAGTGTTTAACCCACATAAAAAATTTTATGTGGGCTATACAATTAATTTTATTACAGAAATTGCATTTAACTTAAGAACTGATGACCTTATCTTAATGCACTAATGTATTTTTCATTAAAATGAAACATCCTGTTAGCCAGGCAATAACTAGCAAGAAAGGAAGAGATGGAAAAGGTCCACAATATACCATGTACGACATCTGTCTTGGAGAAAAAAAATAGCCAGTAATGCAGCATTTTTCAATTTATTACTGTGTCAGATCAGAAAGTTTAAACTGTAATTAAATGGATGGGAACTACTAATACACTGTCATTTTACAGCTTGGATGGCTTCTACTGCTGAGCTGTCCTACCTCCAGTAAATTACAGCTGTTGCTTGGGGTTTTTTTATGCAGCCTTTAACATGTGGGATAGATTAATCATCAAGGAAGATTGTTAAATGCATTTCCAGACAGAGGAACAGCCAATATTTCTTCTGTCAAATCCGACTTCCACCTGTTTGCTATAGGGCTATATGTGTTTTTAGGGGTTTCTTGTATTTATGTTGTGTGCTGACAACAATATGCATCTTGCAGATGAAGTTACCTAAATGACTTAAGATGATAATTCTGTGGAAGTGTGAAAATGTGAATGATACTTGTCTATCAATACCTCATGGGGGACCAAAGAGGGTTGGGGTTTTTTTGAGATGATTTCTGAAGTACAGCAAATCTAAGTATGTTTGTTTTTAGGAACTAACAATATTTTTAGCAACATTATACTATGGCTAGTAGGGGAATGTTTTTGTATCAAGTGAGTAACATTCATGGATTGCTTCTTTAACCTTAATCAAGGTTACATACTGGTAGGCAGTGTACAAGCACAGGTTAATGGGGTTAAGAATACATTTCCTTTTATCTTGGAGAAACCTGATTGTTATACTGTTTTTGATGGGAAGTAAAAGTACTTTTTAAATCATACTTTTAGATGGGTCAAGTTGGTTATAAAATGTTGTTTAAGAAAACATTTTCTAATGTTTGTTCTTTTTCTGTCATTGTGGAAAAATACTATTTTGGATCAGCTTGTGATTATTAATATTAACACATTGATGGATTTAATTCTGCCCCTTGTCCCTGTCCAAAAAAAAAGAGGGGGAGAGGGCTTAGTTTCTTGTGCTTAGCTGTTAATAGTGTTTGTTCTTTCTTTAAGTGGGAAGAGATAGGTCTTCTGTAAATGTATTTTTGAATTGGATCAAATACTGGGATTACAGAAAACTTAAAACAAATTGTGCTGCTTCTGTTCAGAAGTACTGAATTTACTTTGTGCTTCTATAGCTTTTTGAAAGTGCAAACCACAGAAGACTTCCGTGTGAATGTCTGCTGGGCTAATCATCTTGGTGCAGTAGTTAAATTCTTTGAACAAAAGTTCTTGTATCTTTCAATAAGATTTCTTGAAGTTTACCTTCATTTTTAGCTAGATGTTTAGGGTGTGGTTATGTGTGCATATACATTTGTTTTCTGTTAATGTGTGTCAGGGTGGTAGAAAGAGTAAACAGAGAACCATTCAGTAGCAGTTTGAATTTTATTTTTTTTTGGAGGCAGGGAGGCACCTCTGGAGATCATTTAGTCCAACCTGCTTCTCAGAGCAGGTTGCTCAGGGTTGCGTCTAGTTGGGTGTTAATTACTTCCAAAGATGGAGGCTCTACAGCCTCTCTGGGCAACTTGTTCCAGTGTCTGACCACCTTCATAGAAGAAAAGTGTTTTATTATGTTTAGTGGAATGTCATGTATTTCAGTTTGTGCCTGTTCCTTCTTGTCTTGTCAATGAGCACTACTGATGAAAGTCCAATTCCCTCTTCTTTACTTCCCCCATCAGGTATTTATACATGTAGATAACTTCTTAACTCCAGGCTGGGCATTCCCAGCTTGCTCAGCCTCTCCTTATCTGTCAAATGTCCCTTTATCATGTTTCTGACCTTTCCCTGGGCTCACTTCAGTATATCTGTCTTGTAGTGGAGAGCGCAGCACTTCCAGGTATCTCTCACCAGTGTAGAGGGGAAAGATCACCCCTCTCAACTGACTGGTTACGTTCTGCCCAGTGCCGCTTGGGAGGATGTGAGTCCTTTGCTCCCAGAGTGCATTGCTTGAGTTGGTGTCCAACTAGATATCCACTAGGACCCCCAGGGCCCTTTCCATGCATCTGTGCTCCACCTGCTCATCCCTCAGCTTATGGGTGCAGGGGGTTTTTATCCTCCCCAGGTGCAGGACTTTGCATTTCTCTTTGGTGATATTCCTACTGTTCCCATTGGCCCACTTCTCCTGCCTATTGTGGTCCTTCTGAATGGCAGCACAACCCTCTGGTGCACCAGCCACTACCTCTGGTTTTACATTGTCTGCAAAAATGTCATGCTTTGTATGGGAAGATTAAACTTTTGTCTGTTGTAGAAATAATAAATATAGACAACCTTGAGGCTGTGACTGAAATGCTGATGAGCTTTTGGTTTTTAGAATGGCTAGATGCCATTATAGTTTTTGCCCTTTTTGCTGCTAGACTTTGTCATAAAAATGCTTCTTTAATTTTACTGCTATCATGTGTAGGACATCAAATAAACTGATTGCATTAGCTAAGCTGTTTGGCATAGATGATGATGATCCATTGCTCACATTAACACTTACAAATCAGATTTTTCTCACTTTGTTAATGTTATTAGATATGTTTTTATTTCAAAATTAAGGTAATTATATAGTAAGTGGGAGATACTTCCAGTTTCTACAAGAAATTGATACTGTAATTGTTGAAATCCTACTATTGTTAAGGTCTTTATGGATTCCCTTCAATAAAATTGATTTTTCTTGGACAGAAGGGGATTTGGAATATAGATAAACTTACAGCTTTTGTTAGCTTTAGCACTATCCAAATAAACTCAACCAGGCTTCAGGGAACTAGGTACCCTCAGTAAATACAAGATATAGCTATAAGAATTAAAATCTTTAAGCAGTATTTTTACCTTATTATGAGGGAGCAAATGAAATGACATTTGTAATCTATTTTAGCTATTTTTATGTTCAGTCTTCCATGTAACAATACTGATGAGGATCTGAAACTTTACTATGTGGTCCTCTACTTGCATGTGATATGCTTGTGTCAATATGGAGCACAGAAAGATAATTTCAGAGAGTTAAGGCATGTGAAATGTCTTACTTGTGAATGTGTACCTAAGGCAAGACCACAAACTCAAGTGAAGCCCTAATTTAGCTTCTTTTCTCTTACGGATATGATGCTGAAGATACTTCAACCATACAAGACCTATCAAGTGGGAAGGAGTCTGCTCAGATACCTACTGTGACACAGCATCTGAGAGATGTACTAGCTTAGATGTCAGTTGATGAAGGACAGTTAACAGGTAAAAGCCTTGGTGGTAGAGTAAGGGTTTTGTGTGGTGGTTAGTAGGGCTTTTGAGGCTCTGAGGTCTTGCAGAGAGATGTTATTTCTGGATGTGGCCCCAGAGGCACATTTCCAGGTTGGTGAGCTATGACTTGGGGTTTAGCAGCCTCAGAACCCAACACATGGCAGGTGTCTTAGCAAGAGGCACTTAGTACTTGGGATGGGGCTGAGATTATGTTGGCAGGGAATCTGCATTGGTCTTTAACACCTCGTTTCTGCTGGGAGGGAGAGAGGAACTCGAGCAAAGTTTTTCTTCTTTGGTGCATCTCCAGTGAACAAAAGGTATGTAATGCTTGTTAATTAGGACTGATGATTAACAGAATATAAATGAGAATGTGGTGAAAGGACAGTTAATCTGAAATGTTAATGTGAAGCAAGACTGATCAAAGTTACTAAATATAAATTCTGTTTGATTAACCACTTTGTTTATGTTACTGTAGATTTTGAGATTTTTAGAAACTTCACCTCTGAAAAAGTAGTTGTGATGGGCCATCTTGAGTAGTGGGAAGGTGGGTGATGCAACAGATTATGCAGGAATGACTGCTCTTGTTTATTTTCTTTTACTATAAAGAAACAAGAATTTAAGCTGTTGTGATGAGACCAGGTTGGTTCCTACACAGTAACTATAGAGGGAGCCTGTACTCTACCGAGGGAAATGTGCCCTGTGTTGCAGTGAATTCAGAAGTAGTAAGTGTACTTCTACTGGCATGACAACCTGAACCCCCTGGGTGACTTCCAAACTTATGTAATTGCAGAACCTGGATGACAATCCTTCAACCACATTGAGTTTCAAGCTAGAGAAGTATTTCTTTCTTCCAACAAATACACCATTCTTGAATACATAATTTCAAATGCTTGAAAGGCTTTTGGAGAAAAGATGAGCAATATATAGAAGAAAGAATATACTCAAATAAACCAACATCACCTGCCAAGCTCAATGGCTTTACTTTTAGTGAATAATCTTTTTACTGATTTTTTTTTTTTAAATTTTATTTTCCTTTGAGGCCACTCAACTCCTTCTAATGCTTTTCAAGTTTACACAGTTGGAAATCCCACAGTAGATCTTTTTATAGTGACCTTAGTTACTGTAGTATAGATGCTAATTTCTAATGTTTTCTTCATTTTAAGCATTAAAGAAAGTCCACTGCACTAATACTGAAGAAGCCATACGCAGTATGAAACTAGAACTTCACCTGTGTGCTGTTTGGACTACATATAAAGCGGTTTCTTTTCAAAAATGAGCAATGACCTTCTTGCACCACTACCTGCCTGTCTCAGTCGAGGGTCATATAGCTGGAGGTAGCAGAAGCAGGTGCATATGACGCAAAGGATGTAAAAGCTTTAAATAGATGCTTATCTTAAAGGATTCAGCACTCAGAGAGGTATTAAGAGTGTTTTGGTTTCAAATACTTCCTTAGCATTGTCATGGAGCAGAAACTGGCACTGAAAACTGTTCTGATAGTGGTGCAAGCTTGCCTGTTCCTCCTGTGAGACAAGATCTTCCAGCTGAGATGGGTTACTTTTGTTATCCTATAGACTGTGCATCAGCATTCATTGTTTTCTCAGCTCTGTAGATAAATTCAGAAATCTGAAGATAAAACTTCCACTGGTGTCAGAATAATTGAGACTATTAGGAGGGATACTATATTTTAAGATATAGAAGCAGGTTTTAAGATCCTGAAGCATCAAGGTACTAGCTATTTCCATAATTTCTCTATAATCTGTTTCTTGGATAGAAATTATCATATTCCTACTTTCTTCAACAATGCCAAGATTCATGAGTAGCAAATTAGTAAAGTAGGGACCTAAGTGTCATTGGCACCTGTACAGTAACAGTTCTGAGCTTGTGCAGGGTTCTTTGGACTTAATCGTGAAACCTTTCAAATTGGAGTAGTGTGGAGTAACTATAAGATCATAGCTTTCCAATTAGCAACACTGATTAAATTTCTTAACTTTCGTTTTTCCTTAGTGTTGTATTTCATTATGTATCCTACCATTTTAGATTGCAGTTTTGAAGAAGCATTGGTCACCAAAGGGATAATTAGGTTATAGAAACTTATCAGAGGCCAAAGCAAAGCACCTGATTTTATTATTTTTTCAGACAACTACCTGTCATGATGTACATCCTTTGGTTTCATCTTCCTGAAATGGTGGTTATGAAAATTGTACAACAACCTGCTTTTGTTTTGATGCTTGTTCAGTTTGTTTTACATCATATAGACTACTTATATTGTAGTTGTGTTCAAAATCCCCACACTCTTGTCTTTATTTAAAAATTGAATCCTATCTCTAGAAAACAGCAGTTTAGTGAGTGTGATGTCTGTTGGCTTTGCATATAGATTTGGACTCCTGGTGATGTTTCATGAAACATTGTAGGATAGTAGGATCCTACAAAACTTGAGTAAACAGATTTTGTAGGGTTCATGGAAAGTTTACTTAAAAGCATTTGGAGCTAATCTTGGAGAGAGTTGGTGGAGATAGCTAAAGAGCAAGCCATTTAGTTAGATGTAAAGTAGAGTAACAAATGCAATGTTTTAGCCCCTTGATAAAGCATTGTTAGCCCCTTGTTATCCCCTAATTATAATCTTCTCTGGTAGATGCAGAGGTTGCAGAAAGGTGCAGAAAAAGCTGCATCACCATTGTAAGGAATGCTCTGTGGAAGAGGTATTGAGTATAGACATCTGGAAGACAGGAGAGGATGTACTCTGAAACGCTAATTTAGATGTGCTGTTTCTGCTGAAAAGAGGAGTGAGATTGAAATGGGCATGCCTTTTCATCCTACAGAAATTAAATTACAGGTGGTGGTACGAGCTGATTCATGTCCATACGTTAAAATAATTTGGGGGAGGAACTGACTCTTTCAAGGTTCTTTTCAAAAGGGATCCTAACTTCTTGACATTGCTATAGCTCAAATGGTAATTAAAAGAAGTCTCGAAGCAAGGAAGAGACAAAACGTGCAGTACGTTTTTGTTCTCTTGCTGATACACATGTACGCGTTGACATTTCTCCAAGTTACTCGGGAAAATCTCTCCCTAGTAAGACAGAATGAATGTGCTGTCTTGCAACTTCTTTTGTCAGGACAAATCTTGCAAAAGATTTATCAGATAAAATGAAACCTACAAGTGCTGTGATGTGTGTTTTTGTTTAGTAGAAATCCTTTAGTGTTTAAAGAGAATCAAGCATAACTGAGTTTGATATAAAGCAGAAAAACAAATGTCAGTTGTGTAAGGCTGCGTCACTTTGCCATGTGAGTTCTTAACATGATTTGTGCTAGAGAGGAACAGGTTTTAATTTCCTGTTTTTCCATCTAATATTCAAAATGGATTAAATGCTAGTCAATTAAAAGCATCCATCTAGATCTGTTGATACTTCTTACTCTCATAGACACTGTGGGCTGCCATTCTATGAAAGGAGAAGAAAGAAACCTTCTGTTCAAGGTTCACTCTGCAGTGGTGATGGGAAGCATAGCAAATTAAGATCCAAAATGTCCCTGGAAGGTGAAATTACTAAAATATCAATGTATTAGTCAATCCTTGTGTGAGAGTTCAAACAGTCCAAGAAGTACAAAGGTCTTTCTAGGGAGAAAGCAATGAAATAGATGTTTTATGCCTGTCACTTCACTGGCTTTTTGTTGTTTAGCTGGAATAAATCTGTATGAAATGGCATCATTTAAGGGACTACATAATCTGTAGGTGTTGATGAATTTTTAATTTGAGAAAGACTGGCTTTTTACAAAATAAGCCTCATGATCTAAGGCGGAATGACTACAATTTGCTGGCTTAAATGCCAGGGCTGTGGCTTCATTATTTTTTGTACATTAAATAATGATTTTAATAAAAGTCTAGATTTCATGTTCTCTTCTGAAAGCTATTGCCTCTCAGCTACTGGTTTATACCTCTTTGTCTAGAGGGCAAAGTGAACAACATCTCATATTTTTCTTAGGTAGTATATGAAAGCATTAATTTCCTTCTGATGCTTTGATGGAACTCCAGTGCTGTGGGGCAAGTTAATGCAAAATGATCACATTTTTGCTCATAATCAATATAGCTGTATGACAGTGGACATCTATTTTTCACTTCAGCATTCAGTAAAGCTGAATTATGTGTGAGTTTTCTGCAAAAGCATCCTTTTGAAAGGCAGGGATGGAAATAACATTTTTCGCAGGAGACTGAGTCACTTTGTTATTACTGCAGTTGCCTCCCAGCAAAGAAAGATCTTGATGTGTTTTAGTACACACACCCCTTTTCCCTTATTGCTTACCTGTTGCATTTGAATAAATCTGATATGTGCCATTTTGCAAGAAAACAAGTAGCTCTTGATTTTTTTTCTTAAGCTTTTGGTGAAATTTTTTCCATTTCAGTTGCTCTGTCTGATCTTTGGCTTCTTACACCAGAGTGATAGAAACAAAAGCTGGAGACCCATACAGACAGCCTTCATTATTGAGAGGAGTATGGTAGAAGGAAAGAGAAATAGTTTTGGCACAGAAATTTAAGTTAAAGCATCTGTTTGTGTAACTTTGGTTTTCCGTGACCTGACATAGCCAATTGAATATTTGTGTACTTGTATACAAAGTAGTTTATACACTAGAGAGAAAACCCATACTAGAAATGTGCCATAATCATTTCTGCTGTTCCACAGACAAAAAATACATGGTTAATACTTTGCATTATCATTACCCACCACAAGAGTTTAGTATTGTTAGAAAAATACAAACTAACTAAACTTTCCTGTGCCTCAGCCCCAGTTACTAACATTTTTTGGGAATGTGTACATTGTACCTATTAAGTGCTCAAAAATATGAATATGTTAATATTAATCCTTCAGGAGAACGAACTGAAGAAGCATCTCTTCAAGGATAAAAATGTTAGCTCTTTGAGGGGACAAAATTTTTCAGTAATAAATAAGTTAAACTGAAGATGTTTAAAGTTTCTTTTATAGATTTAAATTTAGAGGCAACTAGTTGTAAAACTTCTGTTCTTGTGTTGGTTGGAAGATACTCCTACAGATAACTCAGGAACAGGATGCTGATCTGAAATTCTGCTATCAAATACATAATAGGAGGCAGGTGAACAGGAAAAATTAAGTTTAAAAGAGGAAAAAGGTATTTTATTATAAATTTCAACATTATTTTACCACCAGTTGCCAGGGATGTAGAACTTAAACCTCAGCCTTGTTTGAACTGCACTGATATGCCAAGCGGCCACTAAGAATAACAGTGAACTGATTCTGGTTTTTACCTGCTTTTTGACAGCAGCAATAATTACTAATCCTTTTTTTAGATCTGTCAGGGTAGTCGCTTCTTAAAGTAGTCCAATAATAAACTGTCAAATTATTTTAGTGGATTATTTTACTTCAGTGAAGAGTTATAAATAAGAATTCAAATAATAGCAGGTCCCAGAAATCATGTAATTATAATACTTTGAGAAGATTGTGAAATACATTTTGAAAGATGAGCTTTACTTTAGAAGTTCTATTTCTGGCAAGAAACTGACAGTGCAAAAATTCTTAGAATCCTTGTTTCTTCACAACATTGGTGTGTAAGATAATTCTAAATTACAGTATTATGCAAACATATGCAGAGGCAAGAAGCTGAGTGAAAAGACAAAACCCAACTTTGTTAGATTTTGATATTTTGGGAACACTAGCTCACATGAAAAAGCAGGTACGAAGAAGCCCCTTTTTGACTCACTTTATGTAGCTGGGATGGTGAACTTCTGTTTCTTCTGAGCTGCATCAATGCATGTTGCACAGCTGCAACTGTCTAACTTGTCCTTCCACTACCTGGAGTTCTGAGCATGTTTTATGGTTTGTCCCAAATCCACTGCACCTGATTAATCTTGATGAAGCAAGGTATGTGATGTTTCTGCCTTGTAAAAGAGCCACAGGATTTTCTAGCTGTATGAATTTGTTGCAAGGAGGGGACCAGGCAAACTGGAATGGATCTGTCAGGCACAGAGATGTACATTGCTTTACCAATTGACTGGCAAATGCTTTAAAGTGAAGTGGTATTTGTAAATTTTGCCCCTCTTTCAGAATGCTTCTACCTGCCAAAACAGCATGACCCTTCTACTAACTGGACTGAATGTCAGACAGCTGTCTCCTCTACTGGCCTCCCTTTCTGCCAGAATGATGAATTGGCTCATTTTGGGGGGACAGAAAAAGGTCTTAAAGCCACATTCTTGTCAGAAAAGTTTTGGGTTTTTAGCTTGTTAATATGCTCTTCATTTGTTTGCTTTATTTAACTCATAAAAACCTGATGTGACAAACAAGATTTTCAGTTTCATGGGAAATGACAGATTAAGCACCCTCTTATTTAAAAAAAAATTAAAATAAGTTTTGACAGCTAGATATGGAATTGTTTTTAATCCTGCAGTATCGGGAGGTCTAACACTCTTACAAATGCAGATGACCACTGATTTGTCATCCTGAAGACATAATCATTCATTGGGTGCCATCTGCAAGCATGACTAAACCTTTCAATGACTGTCAGACATATCTAACTCTTAACTACATTTTGAAGAATGAGATCACTTAGTTCTTAATGACTATTTTCCATGTTCTTAATTACATTCATGTGGTTAGTAGTTTTCTAAGCCAAAAAGATTATTTTTAGCCAGAAAAGAATGAACTGAAATGTTACACACTGAGTTTTCTTGTAATTTGACTTTTTTTTGCTTTTGCAAGCAACACATAAACCCTTGAGTCCAGTGTTCTCCAGAATTCAACATGCAATAAAGTTCTGTGGTGTTTTGTGATTGGTGGTGGTTGTTTTGTTGTTTTCTTCTAGGACCTATAAGTTGGGTGTGTTGAAACAGCAAAGTAATTATCAAAATCTACTCAGACTGAGAAAAGACTGATTATGAAGGAAATCTGGGTTGGTGAAGGGCTGATATCAAAAGCATGTTTTGAGCAATTGTGTACAGAATGAGCAGTCTGGATGCTAAGGTACACAAAAGCAATGTTGTCCATGAGAAATCACTGGGAAACTGTCCTTCCTCTGTGAGCTGGGTGCTGCCTATATTTGAAGATCTGTAACATCACTGAAAGATTTTTTTTGTTTTTTCTTCCTTGATAGCTTTACCTCTTTAGCACAGAACTTCCAGCCTTCTAAGACAGTGTTTTCTGTCCAGGGTTAGGAGAGAGAAAATGCCTTTGATCAGTTATGATCCTGTCACTGCTCCTCTTAATGTGCTTTCCAGTACAAGTAAATAGGTGCATTTAAGTACTGTCAGTGTTTGTTTGGTTTATTTTCTTACTGTGAAAAGGCTGCAGTTGTACTTCTGGTCCAACAGGACTGCACTGCTCATCTTTCTATATAGATGGAAAATAAAATCATATTTGAGTCAATGCTTGCAGAATAACTAGATGTAGATAAGTGAAAATGTAGAGTGTAGATTTACTTTTGCACATTCTTCCACTTCTGTATGTGGGTTCTCTTTGTTCTCTGTGCAACCCCCTCAAGCTGGACAGGGGACAGAATAGTAAAAGTCTTATGCTCTTATCATGCTTTTTGGTGGTATTCATCAATGGCTTAAGGTATGCTAGTCAGCACCTCTACTGAGCTGAGGAACCAAAATTTCCAGCCCCACTGCAATTTCTTGTAGTTATGTGTTTGTGCTATTGGCCTGTTATGTTGTGGTAAGGGATATTCTTGCTTATAGATTGGTAAATTTGGTGGTTCTCTGTGGTAGCAGACTACTCAGGAAAAAGTGCCTAGTCAGGACAGAGTCTGCCCTGTGTCAGTATCTGGTTTCATCTATATTTCTTCATTTGGTTGTTGAAAAACTGGGTGATTGGCCCAGCTCTGCAGTACTATGAGCTCCTCTGTCAGCAGAGTTATTTTAGTCTTGACTTTAGGAGATGCTGGAGTTTAACTTTAGGAATACTGATGAGTTTGCCTTGAGTTGCTTACAGTGGTTGATGACTAATCTTGCAAGGCATGCTTTATATACTGTGAAGAAGGTAAATTTAATGTTTATCTAGTTTGCTTCTGGAAAAATAATTGTTTCTATTCCTTACTCTGTTAGGGCTGCATGTTGTATTGGTGGGTAACTTCAAGTCCAGGGACCTGTCTAGCTGCTCTGAGTGAACACTGGAGAAGTAATTTCATTACAATGGCAATTTAAGCCCTTTGCCACTAGATATCAATGTGTTTGGGTAGAAAGTATGTAGGAGTTAGTTAAGGGCTTGTTCTTGCTCTGCTCTGAAATGTCAAGTAACTTTGAGGCAGTCTGAGGTAAAGTCTCTAACTGTTAAATAAGGATAATATTTTTCACTTATATGAATTGGAACTAATTCAAAGTTATTGTTTCTTTGAATGTTGTTACTATAAGAGAACTCCTACACTGACTGAGTATACATTAGCTGACAGGATTGCACTGGTATAATGAAGTAGTCTGTGAAAGCAGATGAAACTAGCATCATTAACATGTAAAAAAACCTTGAATATCTTGAATCTGATACCATTAACCTCTACAGCAACATTCATTAATTAACATCACCTTAAAATCCGTTTGTACTCCTCTTATTCCTTAATTGTTTGCACACTGGTTGTGATTTGAAACAGTTTTGTAGGATTTACCTGAGCTTTTCTCTTTTGGAGAGCTTATCAAGGTCCTCCTTTGTTTTCTCTTTTGATCTTCTCCTACTTCCTCTCTCCACATCTCTTATTTCCAGTAGTGAAGTGTGCTCTTCTTCCCTACTCCCCCCTCTCCCATTTCAGTTCCTTTGGACTAGTAATACTGTCATACCTGAGACTCATACCCTATCTGTATCCTTGACTTGTGGACATTTCTTTACAAGCCGTAAATCACACTTAATTTAAAAGTTTTATCCACCACTACCCACAGATCACTCTGTTCTACAGTGTATTATTACTGAATCTATAAATAAGGGAATAAATCATTGGTTTCCAACTTGCAAAGAATATGCTGTGGCATATGAAAATATATCAATTTTTAATTCATTTCTGAAGGTGACCCAGAAGCAAATGATCACTATGCAAGTAAAATAGAAATACCCATATAATACAGTCCCTAATGAAGAATTATATTTAAAGAGCATCTGCAGGATTTATGATTTCATATTTATAATTTGCATATGTTCCATATTTGTTTTTAATTGAATATGCTGTAATTTCAGTCACATAAAATTCAGTGGGTACTGCTGCCATCTCCTGGTCAGTATCTAATTTAGACACTAATCTCAAAACCTAAATCTGAAGTTTAAGTGGGTTAAGTGAGATTTGTAAGATCTTTATGGCTAAAGCTGTTTTTAAAATTCAAAAAACCTTTGACTTTCAGTATAGGACCCCATATATTGGATAGATTGGTGTTTGTGGTCAGAATAACTTGAATTTAACATGAAAGACTAGCATTGCTTAATTGTTTAATATCACAGGCTTCAGGAGAAATATTAAGGTACATGACTACTAAAAATGTGCAGTTCTAGATTTAGAAATTGGATTTTTATTGTCCTTTGCAATTGAAAAAATTAAAGCCATGTGGAGCTTGGTGGGACATTTCCTGAAGTAGTTTGATCTGTGGTCATTTATTTTCCCAACCTTATTCTTATATTATTCTCTTATTTCCTTCTACCAACATTTATGCTAAAGGAAACTCGGCAGGCTAAGATCGTTTTAATCAGAGATATAGTTTGAGCTGATTAAGCTTCCTTGTTAATCTGTCCATGTTCATTGTAATAGTGACTTTCAGTTTCACAGTGAATGCTATCAATCTAAATGAATATCACAAACCCCTATTTCTTAGCTGTGTACTTTCAAGTGTGCCTAAAACATGTTAAATATCAGAAAACCTGTATGAAACGGGTGTGTTTGTGGTGTTTTCCTCAAAGCCTATAGTAGTAAGTTGTGGAAAACAAAGACATTCTCTCTTCTTCCTCCTTATCTTTTTAGTAGGTTTACCTTACCTCATTTTGAATACAGAATATGAAAACACCTCATGAAATAGTCACGTTCTTATGCTAATTCCATTTACACATAGCCTGTTTTAAGCTGTTCTTGAAGCTGGTGGATGTGTAGGATCTCAGAACTAGCACTGTTATCAATCTTTAATTTCTTGTTCCTGTGAACTTTACCAAGTGTTAATTTTTAACACTTATTGTTTCAGTGATATTTAACATCTTCCTTTGCCACATAGGCTGCCTAATTTTTAATGTTAAGTGTTTTATTGACTCATGCATGAAATGAGAGAAGAAACTTTGATATTTTGCCTTCATAGTATTGCCTTCAAATTTGTTGGAGTCACTGTGCTACGTTCTGGTGGCAAACTTATGTATGATATTAAATTCTGCCTGTTCACTCTGAAATGCCTTAAAGACTCCATGCACAGGGAGGAGCGATCAAAGGAAATGCTGCTTTTCTGGGTGCCTAGAGCAAGGGCAAAAAATGTGACCAGTTTTTTTTATCATTATCTCAAACGAAACCTGAACTGACCAGAGCTGCTAACTTCAGTATTTTATCTTTCTAAGTTTATGGATACAACTGGAAAGATAGCTGACTATACAAACAATAGAAAAAATAATAGAAAAAGAGTAAATTTCTCTGGAAAAGGGAAAGAGAAAGGAAAATGCAACATGGTAAAAAGATATGTATTTGACTAAATGCAGACCTGAACTTAATCTCATTGACATCTTACGTGCTTTTGCTTCAATACAACAATGTTGCTGCCACAGACCAAAAACCCACATCGTTGTGCTAATACTCAACTAGTTTTGAGTAGTAGGAGCAACATATAAAAGGTTTAAATATAATTACATTAAATGTAGATGGAAAAACGTAGCTTTCTTTTCCAGTTATAAGATTCTGGAGGTGCTGTGAAGATTCTGTTCAAGCTTTCCATTTCTCCTTTTGTGATATGAATATTCCCACAGAATTATTAGCCAAGTTATTCCTCCTTGGAATAACTTGCTAATAGAAGCAGCCTGCAGAAGGGCAGAGATGCAGTCCCACTCTGAGCACCTCTTCAGAGTTAGGACTGCATCACTACAGATTAAGAGAAAACAGCTATCTATTTCTTCAGGCAAAAAATAGTAATGTATAAATATTCCCTATCTGACTCTCTGAACAAGCTAGATCCTTGTTTAGCAGTCATATGGAATGTTTTGGGTGGACCCAAAAGCTTGTATCAATAGGGCTTTTTCTGCTGATTTCTAAAGAAATTAATCCTTTTCGATCTTGAGCTCCTAGTAGCAAAGATTATCTTTTTCCTGTGAGATTGTGCTGTGGTGCCAGCTGTGACATTTTGGATACTGTAAACTCTGGCGTTCATCTGGAATTTGTGGAAAAAATCAGTTTCAGGTTGAGGGAATGTAAAGCATTGTGGTGAGCCATTTACCAGTTACAAAACATTTTCAGCACAATTATTTCTTGCTGTTATTGTCTTGATGTATGGCTTGTTTGTTTTGACAGCCTACTAGTCTACACTTTTGAGGGGAGATGCTGGCAAGCCAATTCCTTGGGTGAACCAGGAAGAAAAGTTTAATTCACTCATCAGACCCAACATAAGTAGTGAAAACCAGCATTTGTTTGTTTAATAGTTAAAGTATGGTTCTGAAACTACTCCTTAAATAAGAAATAGAGATGGATAGATAGTATTTGAAAATAATGTGGGAAAACTAATTTCAGAACAGAAGTTGTGTGAAGCTCTGCAGGCAAAAGAGGGTAGTGATGGGAGGTGATGATTTTCAGTCATACTTCTTGAAGTGGTGGAGGAGATGCAGGGAATGCAATTTGGGCTGTCCTAGTATACACTCCCATATGAAGAGGTCGCATCTAGAAAACAGCCTTTTGCCTGTAAGTTGTGTTTCTTGAGGATAGCAACATAAAACTTCATTTAAGATTTTAAAAGAGAACATTTTAAGGGGTGGAGTAAATTACTAAAAAACAGAAAGGTAAGTCAGTAAATTCCAATTTCATTCCACCAGAGGAGAATCCTATAAACTTAAAGGATTAAAAGGACTTAAATGTTTGTGGCAAGTATGACTTTAACCTGTGGATTCCAATGCTTTTTCCAGTAACACTCAAAGACTTTTTGTATGATTGGAGTCTTGCGTTTGCACGCCCTGTGGTGGTGTGCATAATTGACTAATGAGGTCTGTAATTTGCCTGTGTGATTAATTCATCTGAAGCTATAAATAGTCTATATTAAATTATGCAGAAAGTCATCATGTTTTTAACCATTTTATTGAAATAAAAAAAATTGGGTTTTTTCTTCACTAAGCAAACCAAGAATTGAAATAATTCAGTTGAAATTGATCAAAAAAACCTCAAGAAATTGATCAAATGGTGGTTTAGTGACAAAAATGCAATTGTAAATAATATAGGTACACAGTTTTCTTCTAATATGAGTGGAAGAAGGAAGTTTTGCTTCTGTTGAGATTTTTAAAGCTTATTCCATAAATATTTTCACAAAAATCATCCTATTAGCTTATGTTGAAGTGTGTTGTGAACCCAACACCGAACAAGTCTTATGGAATTTAGTTTGGGTGTTTTTGTGTTCTTTATGACATAAAATATACATTTTTCTTTTACTCTTATGAAATGAAAACGTGACATATTAAGTGCTTAGAATATTGTTTCGTAAAACAATTCATTATTTAGTGGATTGACACATTTTTTTTGTCTGGTTTGATTTGAGCTTACTGAAGCAACTTAGTACCATGTAGGGGCTTATATTGATCATTAATACCAAGTTTAGTTGGATGTTTTTATGTATCTTCAATGATTACAAGATACTTTGCTTGATCTGGCAAGACCTATGAATATTTCAGATGGGGGCAAGGAGGGAAGGGTTAAAAAAATGTTTTAGACATCTTTGTCCTTTAAAGAGTTGAGAATACAAATCCTGTTACAGCTTTGAAGAGATGCAGAGATTAATGAACTAAATTAGGAAGAAAAAGGTAGCCTGAATAAATCTTAAAAAATATTTTCATGTCTTTTTCTTGCTGTGTGCTCAGTCACTCAGTGTATCATCCTTCAAGTGGATTAAGAAAGGACCATCAATACTTGTGCTGACTTATCTCAAATTTGTGGCTATCTTGCTGTTACATCCCAAAGGGAGCAATTCCTTAGAGGTTTCTATCACGAGCATCATTTCCATGCATTAGATGTATGCACACTATGGTCAGGACTCAAGATAGTGCTCTCATGTAATTTAGTTCTTAAATAACTTTTTGAAGACCGCCATGGGTTTGTAGGAGTGAGTTTTAAATAGGAATGAAATTTTGCGCTCAGTAGTATGGCCTCGTATTTTGCTAGCTAGAAACGTATTTTAATATTTGATATCTATTGGTTTGAATCTCCTGAAGGACAAAAAGATATGAAAGCAGTACCAAAGTTGAGAATACAGATCTTTACAGTGGCAATTCCCAGGTACCACATACATCTGTGACAAGAAAATGCTGTCTTGCCCATGGCTTTGGAATCTTTGCAGTGACCAAAATGTAAAGATGCTAGTGCTAGCTGCCAGTAGGCTGTACAGCTGGAGAACTGCAGACTTCAGACTGACACCTGGAGGACTGAGGAACAGTCCTCAGATAAGACTTTCAAGAAAATTGGGAATAAGCAGTTAAGATATTTCTGATATCTCAAATGCAAAGTAGCGAATAGCAGCAATATAGGTGCTAGTTCCCTCTTCCATTTGTTTGTAGCTTCCAGTTTTCAAACAGCCAAACAGTGAAGACATCTTTTGGACTAACTGAAACCATTCTGGTGGGAGGCAGCAGAGAGGAGAGGAAATGAGTGCTGCTAGAATTGCTGCAATGCTCTGTGGGTATTGCCTGTGTTATGGCTGGATATTGAAGGATAATTCAGCCGTGGGAGATTTGTCCGTATACTTCAGTAAGATGCTATATTTGAACATGCAGTTTCTTAGCAGGATTAACTCATCTTCAGAACTACAAACTGGAAAAATTATACTCTGAACTATTTGAAAGCTCATGATGCTTTCTGTAAAGCTTTCAGGTTAAGCCCATGTCATACCTAACTTGTTAAATGAATGGCACTATTAGGAGCTGCAGCATCATGACATTAGAAAAATTACAGCACTAATTGGCACTGCTTTCACAGACCTTAATATTGATACTTTAAGTTCTCATTGTTCCCTTAGCAGTTACATTACAAATCTTGTGATGAATAGCTTTTTGTATAGAATAGTCAGATTCAGCTTTGACAATTCATTAAATTTAATGGATGTGTAATTCAGGTTAACTTGAGAATGAAAGGGTCATCTTGAGAGTGTCTGCAACAGAAAATAAAGTAATTCCTTGCATCTTTGACAAGATGTCACGATTGTTCATATCTATTGATGCTTAATCAGGGAAAGCGTGCAAATTGTAGATCCATTAAATATAGGAATAACTTCAAACAGAAGAGGACATCATTACACAGTAAATTGAAAGTATGTAGTCTTAGGATATTTCTAAAAAAAAAAAAATGGAAATCCTAGTTTAAATCTTGTTTTAATAGAGCAGATACTTGATTAACTAGCATATAACTCGTTATATTCCTAATACTGTATAACCCAATAAATGATCACGAAACTAAACCAGAAAGTTATTCTGGTTTATTCTGTCAAGTTATTCTGTTGTGCATTGAGTGACAATACTATAGAGTGTGATTCCCATTGTAATCTAAAGCAGAAAACATGCTCTGAATGTCAAATCAACCTTTTATGGAAAAGTCTAATTTTTTTTTAATGACAGAGTAGCAATTTGTAAACCTCATTCTCCTTCCCAAACTGTAACTGTTAACAGATGTTTAATATAAAATGTGGAAAGAATACAGCACTGTACTGGGAAATGACTGGGATTCAGTTGGTGCTGTGAGACTGTACCTGTTATCAAAGAAGGTGACAACAAGATGCTGGATCAGCCTCCCTAGGACACTCTCATGTGATTGCAGGGGAAAGCATCTCCTCTTGCTGTGGTTGTGGTTACCCTGACTGCAGAAATGTGTTCAGCCTCTGATATTTTCAGAACGTGTTTTGCTTATTGTCCTCATTTAGTCTGCAGTGATGGAGATCAGGGCTGCCATATGTATATGATAGATAGACCTGATTATGGGGGCATTTGTACATGCTGTTATGTTTATTCCCATTTCTTCACTCTTTTTATCACCTTTGCATTTTGCTCTTTGTCTCAGTCTTCTTCCAGATAACCTATCCATAATTACTTTTTCCCTATTGGTGCCAATTCTACTAAATCTATACCCAAATTTGGTGTGTTGGACATAATTATCTAGATAATTTTCACCTTATATCATGGAAACTGTGACCTAGATACTGTTGACCATGTAGGACAGCCTCCTAATGCTCTTCAATGCTTTTCTCTTTGATTCTCTGCAACTTGACTGTTTCTCATGCAAGAGCCCCATAACAATCTTTGAAGGTCAGTAACCCATCCTTTCGCTATCTGGAACTTGTCAACTTCTTGCATTGTGAGTTGTGAATTTTCTTATGGCAGGTCCAGCAATTTCTCACACCCTATCTGTTAGGCAGGGTTTTATCAGCTGCTTAGTCATCTACATACAGCCCTAACATGACGTCTCATCTGGCATGATGATATCTACTGCACAGTGTTTGCTATGATAGCGTAATGAAGGATGAACTGTAAAGCAAATTTTTTGTTTATTCTGATTTTGGGAATACCTAGTAGGTGAGAGTATGACTGAAGGTTACACAAAAAAATTACATGTGCTGGAATGTGCTAGAAAGTTTTGGCTATAACCTTTTAGTTTGCATGGTCAAATTCCTGTGTGTGCCACAGGACCAATTTCTGCAACTGAAGGCAGAGTGCTCACAGACAGCTGCATATTTTCCTCTTCAGTTCCTTGCTCTGACTCTGTATTGACTTTTGTATCCTGCCAGTGCCTGGACCTTGAAGTGTGGTAGCTGGAATTCTGGTCAAGTGAATATTTTTTTTTTTGTTGTAGAGTTAGCAAACCATCCCTTACTCAACTCAACCTGTAAAGCTCAAATAAATAGTTGTTCTTTGAAATGCTGTTTTGCACTTCCCTGCTTCCCCACCATGAAATCAACATTACTCAGTAAGAAAAACTATTTCAGTTTAGGCACATTTTTCTACAGGACTCGACAAACCTATTCCATCATTTTACTTATCTTCTCTGCTTTCCTGAAGGTAGATTTTTCTTTTTAACTGACTTAACTAGGAATGATGTTTTTTTTAGAAATAATTATTTGCATTCTAAACCAGAAAAGTAAATGGCTTTTTCTTAGTGTGTGTCCATAACCAAGTCCTTAAATTTCAAAATGGTTTTGTCAACATATCACTGTCATGCTTGTCACAGCCTCTCTAAAGCTGTTAGAATGAGTCAGAGTGATTTTTCTGCCAGAGGAGCCTGGCAGTGATTACAAGCCTAGTGATACTTCTGCTGTGAAGAAAATTATTATTGATGGTGGTAAGGATAAGCCTGATGAGGGAAAAGATGTTCGGCTGAGTAATGATAGGTGGAGGTGGGAGGTTTAAGTTTTGTTGTCACTGAGTTGACCCTGGTATTGTCCAATAAAAAAATAATACTTTTTTTATAGGACACCTGGTACTATAATCAACAGTCTTAATCTTATCCTAGTTTTCCCCCTATTATTTTCAATTATTTTTCTGAACAGCCTATTAATTTTATTAGTGTGCTGATAAGATGGTATCAAAAGAGAAACATCAAAAGAGTTTTCCAAAGACTGAGTGTTTCTTAATAAAATTGAGTAGTAACTACTTAAGAGTAAAAATTCCGAGTGTTCTTCTTCATACTTGTAATCTAGGGATTTTTTTTCTTTTGTGCAGTGTAATGCTCATTTTTCAATTCCCTTTCAATTACAAAGAACTCTTGGTTTCTCCTCTATGGTTATCCTTAGTGCAACCAGCTTCTCAAGTGCTAGCTTTATATTCATCTGTTTTCAGCAGAGTAGGCTCTAAAATTTCCATAGATTGCATATGTTAAACACATGGGAGTATGGGTATGTCTAGCAGGAAATCAAAGTCAACAGTCATTGTGAAGCTCAAGTGTGTTGTTTCAAAGTATGTACTTGAATGTAGCCATTGGAGTGCCGCTAAGTGTTTGTAATAGCATTCACTTAATGCATCTTGGTTCCTGAAATTATTGCTGAGTGCTGTAGGAGCTTAGTGTTTTAGTGATATGTTAGTGGTTTTCACTCTTGTGTAATAGAAAAGCTTGGATCATGCTGCATTTAAAAGCACCTAATACAGTCGCATTGCTTTCCCTTGTTTTTGTGCCAGCCCTCCCTGAACTCTTTGGAATGAATTAAGTAGAATATGGAGGGAACTCAACTAGTTACTTGTATTTAGGTGGGATATCTGTAGCTCTTAATGCCAGGCCTTGAAGATAGCTAAAATGGCGGGGTGGAAATCTTAGAATTTTCTTTTTCTGAATAAAGAGGAGCAGCAGGAAGGAAAAATAAAAGTGGGTTTTTAAAAATTAGGAGTTCATGTTCTGCTGTAAAGTTAGCCACACAAGAGGTGTTTGAGTCCCTAGTTCCAACAGGTTATTAATTTCCAATTCCATTTATCCTAAAAGTGCTCCTTAAACATGGGGCAAACTTGGTACATCTAGTATTGCCACAGCAGCTGAAGTTTTTGCACCTGAAAATTCTTTGTTTATTTAAAAAGAAAGAAAAGTCCAAAACAAAAACCCCAAACAACAACAACAAAGAAACAATCTCATGCAAAAGGATCATCATGAGGAGCATCAATTTTTGGGTGCACTGTTGCATCTCTTCTGTGATGGACTTTTCCCATGCCACTTCACCTGCAGCTGTGTGCTAGCTCAGGTTGTGTCCCATCTCCACACAAATACCAGAAGCAAGAATAAGTGCTGACTTTTAATTCAACCTGTGCTCCTTTCAATCTGTCCTGTCTTTTGACCTAGAGTACATAGTTTCAATTCACCACATGGGCAGAAAGCTAACCTAAACTAATGTTTTTGTGTTAGGTGTTTGGCTTAGCAAATTGAAAGAGCTCATCGCAGTACGTGACAAGTGGCAGGAGGGAAGGCAGAACTGCAGTAGTGGCTGTGAGCCTGCCTGAGGCTGCCAAGGAATCACAGCCTGTAAAAAGGCAGCAATTCCTTTCTGTGCCTGTCTATTAGCAAATCTAGGTCTTCACACTTAGAAATTTTTTTAGCTATTTGTGGTACATTGCTCAGTCCTGTATTTGTATGTACACTGGAAAAAAATGCGCACACCCCTAATCCCAGTGAAAAATTCAGTAACCTAGTTTCTCATCTTGCATTTGTAATTCTCCAACTTGCAAGGCAAGATCAATGCATTTAATTGATACTACTAAGTATATATATACCTATGTATCTGATTTCTTGAAATCATCTGTGGGGGAGAGACAAGAGATCTCAAGATTCTTCTGCATCTCTCTGACAGCAAGAGATATAAACAATGTGAATGATGTGAAACAGATGAAGTGCTACTTAGGATTGCATCCATCTGAGATAATAAATAAATCTTTGCTCTCAGACCCATGACATTGTTTCAGTTCCACTGTAAATGTATTTTCAATTCCAAAATGAACTTCAGGGGAATCTTTAGCAGATGCAGTCTCCTACCTGCTTGAAGGATCCAATCAGCTAGATACAATGTCTTATGAAAAGGTGATATGCAATCTTTTTTTCTTCCAGGAAAGGAGGGAGAACACTTATAAAGATATGAAAATCAAATACTTATGAAAAGTCTTTTATTCCCTTTTAATATATCTATGCCATCATTGCATATGTGAATATTTAAGCAACCATCCATCTCAGTGGTGCAGCCATTGCTCTTCTGTTGATGCTATTTGTGTGTGTGCATGGAGGAGGTGGCTACCACTGGATGTCTAGGAGGGAATTGTTGAAAAATCTCCTTACAAAATGTTAAGTGACTCAATCCATTTGTTGATTAATAGTCACTAATGATGTATACACCACAGTTGATTTAATATCACATATCTGACTATATTGTACTCAAGTATTCATGGAAGTTTATTTTTTGATAAATATGATCTTAGAAGTTAAGTTGTATATTTCATGCAGTGGTTGACATTGCTCCAGGTTTAGCAATATCTATTTGTGTAGGAAAAGGGACAGAGGTCTTTAATTTAGGGCGCTCTCAATTTTCCCCAATGGTACTGACAGGAGCTTGCATTGGAAACTCTCCAAGAAAGTTCAAATATATTGAGAGATGTTTCTTTTTATCAGGCACAGAAAGTGATAGTAAAGTATACTGTGTCAACATTACAGTGTAATGTAGTATAATGTAACAAAGGAAGAATACTGGATTTTTGAGGGTAACAGAAATGAAACTTGGATCTGATTCGCTTTGATTTTATTAGGCTTAATCTGATACTAAGGAAATACTCATATATGGTAATGTATATTATAAAAAATTTAGCTTTAAATTTCCTCTATCTTGTCTCTTTGTCAACATGACTGGTTATGAAAAAAACCCACTTATCTGAGGAATGTTCACAGAAAAATAAATCTTAATTCATGAAAAAGGTCTGCAGGTGGAAGACATCTTAAAACTTGTCTTCCATTGCCCTTGCAAATTTTCAGCAGGAAGCTGGTCCATAGGTTGGAAAGAGCTATACCAGCTATGCTGACAGGTACAGTTCAGCACACCAGCTGTGACTATACCACTCCAACATGTCAGTGGAGCTGGCTGTGCTCCTATACCTTTCCTGCTGCAGTGCAGATTTCTCAGGGTTTGAGTTGCTCGTGGAAGGGAGTTGGAGCTAACTCCAGGTTTTGCAACCATGTAGACAAGGCATGCAGCATGCTCTCTTCCACTGGCTTATGCTGTTGGGAAGGGGTGTGTGTATGAAAGACAGCTGAATATGGTAACATCTTTAGCTAGCACAGCCAAGTCTGCAAGTTGTAGTCGTCAAATACTGTCATTGCCAAAGAATAGCATGCATATTACCAGTCTGCAGTGAAGCAGCAGATCCCTTTTTGTATGATCCACAGGCTCAACAGATGCAGTCAAACAGCAAATATGGTGTTGGGAACACATACGCTCATAATTTCATACTTCCAATTGGAAGGAACAGTCCTGTGGCTGCTGCTCTGAAACATTAGCTACAGTGTATTTCTTAGCCATAGGAAATCAATTTGAACTTGAAGAGTATTTTGCTTTTTTTTTTGCTATAGTTTTCATTTTACAGGAGGAAAAGAGCAAATTGTACAGAAAATGAGATCTGATTTTGATGGCTTTTAGATTTCCTTGTTCAGGAAGAACAATTGCTTCTTCACATTTAAGTGCTTGTTGTTTGAGGGTGCTGAGACACAGACATCCTAAAAGGTGATACGCTGGGGAAACTATGAAGGGCTACAAAGATGGTGAAGGGACTGGTGGGGAAATCTCATTAGGAGTGGTAGAGGTCACTTGGTTTGTTTAGCCTCGAGAAGAGGAGATTGAGGGGAGACCTCATTGCTCTCTTCAACATCCTCACAAGCGTAGCAGCGGGGCAGGGACTGATATTCTCATTCTAATGGACAGCAATAAGACTAGGGGAAACAGGATGAAGTTGAGTCAGGGAGGTTCAGGCTAGAAATTAGGAAAAGGTTTTTCACCTAGAGGGTGGCTGAGGTCTGGAACAGCCTCCCCAGGGAAGTAGTCTCATTACCAAGCCTGACAGAGTTCAAGAAGTGCTTGGACAACATCCTCAGGCACATGGTGTGATTCTTGGGATGTCCTACACAGGTTAAGGAGCAGGACTCGATGATTCTAGTGAGCCCCTTCCAGCTCAGTAGATACTGTGAAGCTGAAACAAAGAGTTATTTTTAAATTAAAAAATCAATATGTTTTTTAAGGACCTTATAAATATTAACTTATACTCAAATTGTTATGGGAATTACTCAAATCTAAGTTCAAATTAACTAAGTTGAAATATTTTTGTTAGCCAAAAGGGCATTTGTATTCCAGTCTTTCTAAGTATAACAATACTTTTGAAAGTAATCCTTTCAAACTTGACAGATTGAGGTAGACTGGTGCATGCTGCTCCATCAGGCAGTGTTGTTTCAGCCTTGGTGAAGGCAAAATCAGTTGTTGGAAGTGTAACAGACTTGAAGTATAACTGTTCTGATTCACCCCCAGGGCAGTTTGCTGCAAGATTCCTTCCTGTTAAAAAGCTGGTGAGGAAAGGTAGAATTTTTTTTTTAACTTGGAGGAATTTTGTGGATTTCACTAGGGCAAACTGAATTCTGCTCCTAGGGAAATTTATATTGCATTTTGTTTGCTACCTATTTAGCCTTTGGTAATGATCCGAGTAAAAAAAAATATTCATGATGTTTTCAAATGTTTTATCCTGATTTTGAAGTGTTTAGCGCTTTATGTGCATCTTAATACTTCTAAATGTAGTCTTATAAAATGAATAATTCTTTCAAATCACATTCTGTGGTGGGTTTGTATTCAGGAATTCATAAACCCTTTTCTAGGTTCACTATTTTAACTTCTAAATTTCATTTTTAATTTTCTGTAGACTCAAATTAAAATGGAGCCAGGTGAAGATACCATGGTCTGTTTTATCTGCTACTTAACATGGTTTTTATTTGAAAAGCAACTGGGAAATAACTCTTTTGGATACTGCACCACAGAAATGGATCTTGGGTTGGTATGGTTCCAAAAGCTATACATTAGGAAACAGAAGCACCACTAGTTTAGTGGTTGCTTAGACAGGTGGATCATGTGTATGGCAGACAACTGTTTGCACTTCTGGACTTGATGAGGCTTCAGCTAAAATACTATATTCTGTTTTGTAACACGGCCTGATTAGAAAAAAAAAACAACACAGAAAACTAAACAACAAACCCAACACCATAAGGAAACAAACTCCCTCACAAAAAAGTCCCTCCTGAGTACATATATGTATATGGAAACGCCTTACATAAACAAGTGACTGTCTCCGACTTAAATGGGGGATGGCAGGGTGGAAATCAAGATGTGGGTGTAGCCAAAGAGAACAAAAATAACTTTGTAGAGATCCCAGTGGAGTATTGGCAGAGGCAGGTGAATGTATAAGACAAATGCAGTAGATGGTGGCTGGGCCTGAGGAGAAGGCCAGTGTGGTGAGGTGATAAGGAGGAGAGCAGCAGCAGGTGATAGAGTGGAATGCTAATACACAGCTTGAGGTATGCTCAAGGTGACTTTTGAGAATTATTTTGATTTACCTCTTGAAACAGGTCCCAGGGAAATCATCTGTTGGAAAGTGTTCCGAGGAATTGCTGCTTGTACAAGAGAGGAGTTTTGCATCATGTACTTCTGCAGACTATAGATTGAGCTTATGAATGGTTGGATGCAGGGAAGAATGGTCATATGTTTAACTGTGAACACTTCTCCATTCTAGGTTCTCAGGCTATAAAAGGAAAAGATTTTCTAGAAAACCAAAGCAGAATTTATTCAACCTAGACACTAGTTTGTTGAGGTAAATTTTGGAGACAGGCTGAAAACATTGTTTAACGAACAATTTTAGCAGCAAGAATAACACAAATGTAAGACTACTGGGAGAAACCTTGCTGTTAGATGAAGAACATAATTTGATGTTTGAAGAGGTCATAAAACTCCTCAAAGAACACTTTGTAGCTCTGATTAATGTAATTTATTTAATTAAAAAAATATAATAGTAAAGGCCATGGAAAAATACCTTGAAAACTAAGCTGGCTCTTAAGTGTTCTCCAAACTGTTAGTAGAAAACATGTTAAAGAACCCAGACGTTTATAACCTGGCAAATGAGCATTAACAGTAGGTCTGTTCAGACTGTAGGAAAAGCTGAAAATAACAGGATGTATCCTAGTGTCATGTCTGTTTTTCAGAAAAAGGAAAAGCTTATCCAAAGTGAAGCTAGGAGACCAGCCACAGCTATTTCTGAGATAGCTGCTTCTGAAGATTGCTATCACTGCTGTGGGAGCTTTGTTTTGTTCTGGTTGGTATCTGTGAGGATGAATTTGGAGATCCAGCATGCAATTCGTACTGAGAGGAAAGCAAAAACAAACCCCCAAAAGCCCAAACACAAAATCAACAACACCACACAAAACCCCACCAAACACTCACAACCTGTAGGTTGTTTATTTGGTGGGGTGGTGGTGTTGTTTGGGGTTTTTTGTTTTTATTCATGCATGATGAAATAGGAAAAAGTGTGGCTTACTGTAGTAAATACAAAATGTTTTGGGTTTTAGTTACTGAATTCTTCTTGGCACAGTAACGGTTCTAGCCTGGTACATGAGCAGCAGGCTAAGTTCATAAGCCTGCTGTGTCATTGCCTTTTTACAGAATAGTCTGGAAATGAGCACTCTCACCAAGAACAGGAGAAAACAAATGCCATCACCTTCTCTGCTGGGATCCTACATCCTTCTCTTAAAGAGTATACTGAAATCATCAGACTATTTCTTATTCTGAAGGCTTGTAGTATACCTTCACCATAACAACTAGTGGCTGGAATTAATTTTTGGTGACCATCTGGAAAAGGCACCCTGAATAAACTAAATATTGGGGATTAGGAAAGTAATCTTGAATGTCTGATACTCAAGTTTAAATACACTTTACCTTCATTAAAAGAACAACTGTGAACTGATTTTTAAAGCACAGATAACACCATGCTGACATGGGATATTTTTTCAACGCATTGGATTAGGCTTATCCTTGAAGAGTTTCATATTTAGATCTGTTATACAGAGTCCAAACCCAGCTAATGACCCCAGCTGACATTGAATTACAGTAACCTGAATTTTACTTTGAAAGCATAGCATATTTACCCCATTACTCCTTCACAGAACATAATTACTTAGCTCAGCTCCTAATAGCATATACATTGGAAGTATGAGACATCTAACTGTAGTTTATGTGCAACTAATGTACTTAAAGTATGCTGGCAAAAATTCCCTGGCTAATGCTGGTTGTGCATGTTACTTTTTCCAAAGACACCAATGTTGCCAAGTCCTGTATGTCTTTGTAATTTAATATCGTGCAGCTGAATCTTTAAACATACTGGCATAAAATTCAATAAATAATGTAATATACAGCAAAAGTCTAGGCTGGAAAAGGTCTATCTAGACTGGAAGCTGAAGGGGTCTCTGTCATTGTAAATACAGGTACAGTTAAGGCAGTTCCATAGCACTTTTGTCTTTTGGGTAGAAACTGTTTTTTATAAAATGTATTAGCTAAAGATACACTGAAAGTAATTAATTACTTCCTGGTGTCATACTTATAGAATTTCTTTTCAGCAGACATGGGAATCTGAAAAATGGAATCCCATTCCCACTTATGCTGCCTAGGTGTGATTTAGGAGTTGGCACACATCCATCTGTCAGGAGGCTTGTGTTATTTTCAAATTTAGTATCTACATCATTCAGTTGTACTCTGAAACTGTGTTCACTCCACTTATATTGCTAGTCTTTCCACCTCCTAGACTTCATTTAGAAATTTTTTAAAAATGAGAAGTTCCTTTGGAATTAAACTTACAAAACTTGGTGCTTTCTATAAAGTGCTTTGATTTTTAAAATCCTTGACCGTAAAGATAATATTTCCAATTTTATCCCCATCAAAGGCCTCAATAGTGTCTTAGAACTTCATAATCTAGGGCTTTGGTGCACCTGTTTAGAAAAATTATAGAAGTCCAGGAAAAAAAAATGTTCCTAAGGGAATGCTTTAATTGATAAATAACACTTTTCTTGTTACGCCTGGGTAAACAGATTTACTCATTCAGCTGGAATTAGCATCACACATGAACCATGGGACAATGTTTTGGCAAGAAATGAGGCTTGTCATCTGATTTCCAATAAAGATTTGAGATGAAACATTGTATGATCACTTAATCTTGTTAAACGTAGCACAAAACACTATGTGTATTAGAGCGTGTATTTAAATGATAGCAAATCCTGCTGTTAGACCTAATAGAAAACAGTCCTTTCTCCACTCAGCTGCTGCTCACAGAAGAGATTCCTTCCCACCTTAGAGCTATTTACTCTGCATTCTTGTGTTTGGCTAGTGTTTTGATACGCATTTTTAATTTTGTTTTTAAAGGTTTGAATTTATTAGTATATTTTTTAAAAATATAAATATTTGTGAAGTAGAAATATACATTACATGATTATAATACAGAAAATGTCTTTATATAAAATGCATGTAGTATATAATGTGTAATGCTTATAATGTATTATATTCTGTATTACAATATTGATAATCTGTGTATATAGCTCAGAGGTGAAATGATGTATGAAGTGCTTGAAATATCTATGCCTGTTACAGGCGGAATCTGCATCCAGTTTATTGTTTTCAAGGTAGTTTGGTTTTTTTGAAGTGTTTTATGAAGTAAAATATGTGGTTATAGTGTTCTGTGAAATGGGTAATAGTGAGGCTTAACGAAAAAATAAGAGCTCTGCAATGACTCAGGAATCGCAGCTAGCTCCTTTGGATAGGCATTAATCTGTTTTAAAAGCAGTGTAAATGTCGAGTTCTGTTTAAAAACCTATTGCAGTAGCTTATAATAAACTATGCAAACCCTTTATGCAGGACCAATACAACATCTGTTGTCTAAAGGCTGATTTTTTTTCAGCCCTTCTGTTAGGTATGGAGGGTCACTGTGTTACACATACTCCAGCCCTGCATCTGGCACACTGGTTACTCCCCTGGCTGGGCTTCTCTTACAGGTGTTGGAGCTTTATGTGGTGTGACAGATAAGAAATACAAAGGCTTTCCACGCTTACCATTGTGTTCAGTTTTTGTGTTCGCTTGCTATGTCTGGTTATGGGTGCCTGGCACAAGGGGAAGGTCACGATTGTGCAGTTGCAGTCTGACCCAGGTCTGCACCACCAGTACATCTCCACGTGTTAGTACCAGAGCGCTTTCCTGATATTGTTCATCTCCACCGTTTCCTAGTATTTCAGCTTGGAAATGTAGCAAATGTAAAATGCTTACCTTGACACAGAGGAAGAAGTAAAATTTCTTAGATATTTGGGAGATGTCTTTCTTTTTGGGGACTAGAGACTAAGGAAAGCTTGTGCATTGCCACTGGTTCTGTAGATGCCTGTGATTTCCTCCTGCTGCTTAAAAGTTACTGCTTTGTTTTGATAGTTATCACTGAGGTATGAATTAAACTTGGTCTTCTGCCTTGTTCTCTAGAATTAAATGCTCAAATACAGGGGTAGGAGCCTGAAATAAAATTTATCTTTTATAACTCAAGTATCAGACACATCAAAATTTGATACTGAAATATGAAAAAAAAACCCTGGGTTTGTGGTCACACTTGAATATTTTGTTTAAAGATTTCACATATTGGCTTTGTGTTTAGTCTTAATATTAATTGATCACTAAAATATATACATTTAGATTAGTGGATGCATCTGCATAATCTTTTGGTGAAGGTTCATAAAATACAGATTTACGAAACTATGCACATTCCAGATACTGTACGTTCTCTGGATAGTACCAGTTGTCCTTGTTGATGTCAAGTAGCACTGCGTACATGCATCATCCCTATAATTTTCATCACATTAATGACATTCATTAGCTGTTTAGGAGGAAGATGCATGTCAGGTGTTGTAGAGCAGAAGTAGATTAATTTTGAGGTTTTATCAAAAATGGACAATTAGCATTCTGCAGACTTCCCATGAAAGTATGTCTAAGCAGGTGTGTACAAAGTAAATACGAGTGATGGTGAAGGATGACAGAACTCCCACAACGGGGCACACACTTATCTTTCCCCAATGCAAAACAATGTCTGGCAAATTTTTTAAGTATGTGTCTCCATCATATTTGCTGGTGTGATTTTACCCTACAAGTCAAAGTACAGAAGTGAGGGGTAGTGTTAAATTCACATTGTATTGTGCCCCTGGTCTGCAGATGAAAACTCAGAAGTGCATAGAATGAACTGTTGTACATACTGCCCTGTTTTGCCTGCCTACATGCTATTCAGTCTGGCCAAATTCTTCCTAATTCAGTTCCAAATCAAACTGCTTGGAACAGCTTATGTCCATAAGGATAGCAGTGTTGATAATGTGCTGACTACAAATAAGGGGAAAAAAAAACCATAAAGGAAGTGCTTACTTTGGCAACTTGGTCTGTGTGGTGTTGGGAGGGGAGAAACAAAGAAAATAGGTTACAGTGTTTAATAATGTAATTACAAAAGGTGATTTGAATTTGATTGTCTGTGAGAAGTGCTGATAAGGGTAAATCTCTGTGCACTTGGAGATCTGAATGCTAAGGACAGATCAAGTCTCTGCAGACCTGCATGGAAAAGCACAGCTATTTCATGACCTCCTTCTCTCTCCCATTAGGCTCATGCCTTGTAAAAGCAGGACACATTTTGAATTGCACTTTATAGACCTGAAAAATGACCAAGTACTTTTCAGTTACGGCTGAAAAAGGTTAATTTCCTTTTGTTTGCTCCTTGTGAGAAGAGATTTTTAAAAAGCCAAACCCTAGGGAATATTTTTAATGAAAGCAAATGCAGTGAAGGCAAATACATGTTCCTTGTTTAGTCTGTATTCTCATATAAGTAACATACCAAGATGCTGTTTTGTGTCAATATCAGAAAGAAGGAAAAAAAAAAACAAGAACAGAATAAGCTGTTACATGTAAAAAGAATTCCTTAGTTTCCTGGGCAAAAGAAACTGTAAACTCTGATCTTAATTATGTAATCTATAATTTATTACTTTTTTGTCTGTGAGAGAAGTTCGAGGTGAATTTTGTTGATCATGAAGTAGTTTTTCCTCTTTTTTTAAAAAACATTTTTTTGTCTTCAGTAACATTTCTGATATGTTGGCAACAACATAAACCCAAATCACTTCAAGGTCTTCTATATAATCACAGTACATTGGGCCTGTCTCTTTTACTGTGTGGAATGGTATTGCTAACATGCTGTACTATTTCAGCCTACATTTATTTCAGCGTTTTTGTAGAAGTTATTGTCTGATCTTAATTGTAAGGCAAGTGTCTAGCAAGCTACCTAATGGTAGCTTTGTTCTCCTCATCCACCTCCCCCTTTTATCATCCCTATCTGTCCTTGGCACCTGTAATTACAATTTACCTTAAGGATAGAAATACCTGGCCTGGTGGCTAAATCTCCTTTAAACTCACATATTCATGTCTTCTCTTGGAAAAGGAAGAGAACAGGTTGTCCCATTGTATCTGAAAGGTTTTGTAGCAACCTCACACATTTAGAGCTCTGTAAGCTTCTAAGCTTAACTCTTGAGAGGTCTTCAATTTCCAGTGTTCCTTTGGTATTTTCTTTAAGATGACATATATATTTGATTTTAGCCATGTCAATTCTATCTCCCTTGCTTTCCCTTGGTTTCTGTTTTAAACAATTAGTTCCTATTTGGATTGTAGTATGTCCCTGTGCTTTTTTTTTCTAATTGGCAGTGTGAAATTCCCATGTTTCCCAGGACTTCTTGATATGCTGTTTTAAAACAAAGTTAATTCTCCTAGTTGGTGGAGTAGTTATGTGCAGGAGGTATCCTTTTCCTGCAAAATGCTGGTGTTCCCTGTTTGATTTAGGTACTATTTACTGTTAGTAAAGGACTAGGCCTGAAAACTTTGCATCTACTTTGCTAATCATGTTAAGCTGCTTTGTATTAAAAGTTGTAAGCGTGGTTAGGTGTATCGTGTAGTAGACTTCAACATTTACTGTAAATAACATTCCATGAGATGACAACTTTAAAGCATGCAGTAAGTCAATGTTGATGTTGGAGAGTGTTTCTTTAAACTGTTATACTTCAAACTTACTCAGCAGCACAACCTACACTGTGCTTTTGCATTCCTGGCATTAACAACAATCAATCAATCCTCTCAAGGAAGCAATTTTTAAGCTGTTTGGATATCCCCTCCCCACCCCCCCAAAAAAATAGATTGGAGCTTAAACTGTGGAAAACTTGTTGCCACATAGCAAATTTTGAGCAAACTTATAGGGATAGAAAAATACAACCAAAGCTAATAACAGCACTCAAGGAAATGTCAGAAGATATGGAATGGAATAGGGCACAAAACTAAGAAAATATCTGTTGCTCAAACATTTCTTGTGTACAGGATACTGGCTAGGTATTAAAAATGAAGTAGCTATTGTAGGAGAATTTTTTTGACAGTGTAAAATGTGTATCAATTATAGGAATAGGTTAGGCATCACTAATAGCTCTTTTGGAATGGAGAGTGGAAAAAAGCTCTTTGACATAGTTACTAAAAATGAAGTTAAAAAATAAAATCTCTAATAGATTTAATTTTCTTTTGATTGCTATTTCTTGTCAAAGCAAACATGAAAAGTGACTGATGTTCTTATTTTATCCTGGCAGCCCTATGTGACATACATATCATTTAGCATTACATTTAATTAGAAGCAGGTGATCTTGACAGATAATTCTTGATTTTTTGTTTAAAAAAATTTTTAAACTATCTAACCAAATCCTTTATGAACTATGCTTCATATTTCTTTTTACCATTAAACCTTGTCCTGCTTTTGGCTGGGATAGAATTAATATCTTTCTTGAACCATGTGCAAATCCTAAATATTCAAATGGAGTGGAAACTCAGCCGCATACTCCATGTGGATATCTTAATGATGTGGACTACACCAGTCACTGAAATAGTGGGACAGGTTTAAATGGAGTTAGTAAAAGGATTGGTAGGAAGGTCATTCTGGGTTTTTTTGGTAGTCCTTTCCCCTGGTGGCGTTTCCATTTTTTCTGTGGTGCAGGGGTTACATAGCTGCAATACTCCAAATGCATGTAGTCTGTCTCTGGTTTGATTTCCAGTGGTCAAGTTTTGTTTACAAGAATAGGCTAAAAAAGGTAACAAGTGAGTTCAGAAATCAAATGGCTTATGGTTTCTTGAAAGGAGGTAAAGTCGTAACAAAGTACCACAGACATGGGCATACAGCTTGCCATTCTGTACATCTCATCTGTTGTATATAGACAAATTGAAGTTACAAGGCTTATCAACAGGGTGATCCTCAGGAGCAGTAAAATTTAGAGAAAATTAAATTGCAAATGGTTATATTGTTAGAAATCATTCAAACTTCTAAAACTTATAGTACTATTTTCAGAAGAGTATACCTTGGTTTAAGATCTCTTCTTAATGCATCTCCTACATTATGATGGGTTATTTCTCAGACTCAGGCTAATGCAACAGGGTAGCCCTACAGTGAAATGTTCTGTACTTCTTATGTTCTGCAGGTAATTAGCTATTGCACTTTAGTTCATTACTTCATAGGTGATAAATTACTTTGGGGAAAAATGCTTTTAAAGAGTTTGACAAGTTTAATTAATCTATTAAAACTTTGACTCTTGGATGAATTTACTAGAAACATCTTCCTGTTTCAAGGGCAGCTCAACTGCCACCTTCTACCACCACACCAAAATGGGACTGAGCAAAGAGCATAAACAAGACTAGTGAGAGGAAGGAAGAAGATAGTCCTGTACTTTGACACAGAGTATAGGCAATTACACATTTCACTGAATGTAGAGCAGAAGAAAATGCTCTCTTTGTATTGTCTGTGTAACGTGGTGGCAGGTAATTAGTACCAAAAGCACAAGAAATTAAGGTAGTCAGATTCCATGCCTTTTCCATTAGTAATGCTTTTATTAAATCACAAAATCAAGGAAAATAATGTTAATATTGTACACAGAATGCAAATTTGAGTACTTAAAAGACAAAGCAAGACTTAAGGCTTCCTTAAGTCTTAGCATTCTACATTTAAAAATGTGTGTAACTTTTTCTTTTACATCATTTAAGGCACAAAATAACTTTATGAAGCAGCTATTTGACGTTCTTGGGTTTTATTTCTAGTTCCATATGTTCAGTTTTATTTCTAGTCTACTTTTCAAATCCTGCTATGAAGGTGGAATTACAAATTTCTTCAAGATTCTTTGATATTGTATCTGGTATGTCTAATATGACCACTTGAAAAAAAAAAAGTTAATTTTTGCCACAGCTTTATAAGTCAAGGTAGTATAATTATTTGTGGTGTGGTGTCAGTTATGTGAGGCAACAAGAGCAAAAGCAGATGTATATAATTATACATGGTTATATTACAATTATATACAGTTGGACTTGATGAAATCAGCTGACATTAACACAACTATCTAGAGAGAACATTCAGCAGCTGGACATCAAAGTTTTGGCTACAAAGCAAATGAAGAAATAATTTTACAACTTTGCTTGTAACTGTTGTTCTCAACAGGAATAGCCATGGTTCTTAATAGGAAACAAGGTTGTTGCTATAAGTCTTCATTGCTACACAGCTCTCATTTATTCCTATTGGAAAGAGAGTTAGCAGTTAAGAAATAATTCTGTAATCATATAATTAAAGACTGTAGCATCACAAGCACAGGCAAGACATGAAGCTGCAGGAAAAAGCCCCTCTTTTACCTATGTGACAGCTGATGGAAACTTTAGTCCCACAAAGTGCCTTACTAACAGTAGACATGAAAATAACCAAAGCTGCAGAGTCCATTTATTTAATGTATGTTTTTTTCAAGTAGTTCTGTATATTTTCAGAATAAATACAATAAAAGCTCAGCCAAGAGCTAGCTTCCCATCTTTTCAGCTCCTTACCCCTGCATGGAGTTAGTGTGTACATGGCAAGGTGCAATATCTTTATCCATTGAACCTTATGCATCAACTTACACATTGACAAGGCCTTTGAGACTGCTATCTAAATGGATTAGCACATATGGGACATTTCTGGCTGTTGTTTGAGACTGGATACAAAATGAATAATGAACCACTTGGCAATTGTGGCATTCCTAATGGATGACTGACTCTTAAAACCTTTTCTAGCAGGACACAATAATATTGACCTGGTCCTATGGCATTAAGTATGTGAACACAGATGCATGCACATGAAGTGGGGCTCAGTATGTAGTTTGCTCATTTATTAGGAATCATTTCTGTCATACAGTACCATACTGCTGTAGGGGCACATCATCATGAGTGTCAGGAAGTCTGTGTCCATCCACCCCATGTACACTTGCTGTTCTCAGTCCTGAAAGAACAGGTAGAACAGGAGGATTCCTTCTGTTTGCAATTCTTAAAAGGCTTTTTGCTCTAACTTGGGCTGTAAAGGATGTTTGGCAGCAATACTGGTACTTGCACACACCTCAAGGCAAAATGTTTTCTTATAACCCTGTGTGTTATTTTTAATTCTGACTATTAAAAATATTTAGCACTTCTCTTATAATGTGCTTCTAGATTAGCTGTGTTCTGGAAGACTGGGTAAATCAGGCAAAAACAGTCTAGGAGAGACTCTAGAGCTTAAAGCTTTGGCCTGCTGGAGATATGTTCTTACTAAGCAGCTGTACAAGGTGCTGTGTAACCTGTGTTCACAGTTTGATTCCTAGTTTGGGGAATGTCTGTTCACTTTTCCCCTTAGGTTTTCTCATACCATTCATTATATAGAGTAGTTCAGTAGAGGAATACTACAAATTTTTATTGACTGTTGGGGTTTTTTATTAGAATTTATTTCAACTGTGATCAAGTTTTCATCAAAACTTTCAGTTCTTTTCTTATAGTAGAAAGGAGAGATGCTTTCTGAAATATCAATACAGATCAGAGAGTGTTAGATACCTAAATAAAGGTCATGACTTGCAATCCCACATCTTAAAGAGGTAAAAATTAAAAAGCTTGATAAAAAATAATTTTAAGTAAATGGGACAGATTACTTTATTGGACATACTCTACAATAACGCAATAACTTCCAGATTATTGTTGCAATGGGATCTATTTTACACAGCTGTCGGGTTGGGGGCCTTGTCAAGATGGACCTAAATCAATCTCTTATTTGGGTTTCTGTAGTTGCATTTGGTGTTTTTTCCATTTTATTGCCAAATTTATGTCTAACTTACAATAACATGTGCATATGATTTATTTAGAATATTTGGGTTTTTATATATTAGAGGAGTTGGGTTATATAGTGAAATCTAACTGAAATCTCAGGTTCCCACTACATGCAGACACATGCCATTTGCTTTTTGTATTTACCTTTGAATTTTGTGCCCCTTAAAATACAAAAGGCATGTTCATTTGTGTGTCCATATCATATGCATTTTGCTGTTTTTCCTACTTCTAGGGTGTGTCGAGGGTCGAGGCTGGGCTGACCACCAACCCAATGACAACTGCTTCCCCCTTACCCCCCTCGCCCTCCCCCACAGGAAGGGAAAGGGGATAAGGGAGAGACAGAGAGACTTGTGGATTGGAAACCAAAACTAAAACTAGAACTACTTTAATAATAACAATAATGTTAAATGAAATATATACAAATATGTACAGAACCCAATACCGAACCCAAACCCTCCTCGATGGTAACTACGTCACCACTGATACTGTGGCAGTAGGCCTCAGCAGCAGATGAGTCCGGCTCGGGGGCTGGATCCTGGTACTGGATGAAGGAACTTAGGGATCACCGAAGCACAGGAAAACAATCCAGCAATCCAGGAGTCAGGAAAGGGAAATCTCACAAGGGAAATCAGGAATCAGAATCCCCCAAGAGAAATCCAACAAGGAAAGATCAAAGAAGGATCCGACAAAGAAAAATCATCCAAGGAAAAATCAAATCAAAATCTAGCCTGGGGGAACTGACCCCCCAGCTTATATATCGAATATGACGTATATGGGATGGAATACTTTAGTTGGTCAGTTTAGGGTCATCTGCCCTGTCTGCTCCTCCCTGAAGGTGCAGCCTTTACCCTGCACCCCCCAACAGGAGACACAAGATTTAGCAGTGACCTTGCTCTGCATACCAATCCCTGGCAGTAAATCTAAACATTAGGCCTTATCACTGCTAGAAGCTGGCAGTGTCTGTAAAAACATGCTGCTAGTTTCAGAAAGTGCAGTTTCTTAGAGGAGCTTCAGCTAAAAAGTAAAATTACTGAACAGAATTAGTTCTGTTTTAACCCAAACCAGGACAGGGTGTTAAGTTTACATAATGTTACCTTCAAGCTCTTGGTAAGAATGTTCAAAATACAAAGGTATTAGCATGAGTGTGTATGTGTGCACATGTACAAAGGGAAAAGATGGCAAGATCATAAGACATAAAATTCTAAGGTATATTCTTTTTGAAATGTATGAATAGTTGGATAAAGGTGTTTTCTTGTTTGATTTTTTTTTTTTTTAAAGATGCTGTAGTACAAATGCATGCATAGGACTCTGTGGGAGCATTTCTTAGGAAACCTTCTAAAATGAAGAGCTCTTTAGACCCCTTAGTGGGTGCATCAACTGTCTGTCCTAATCACTTAATCTTTTATTGTAATTGAAGTATGTAATAGCTCAAAAAAAGTTAATGAGCTGCATCAGGCACATTGCATTTTTTACAGTATATTTTTTTCCCTGCAAGAGATTTTTTAACTTCTTCAGCTAAAGGTATAGCAGATATAAATCTATCTAGCTGTAATTCAGTATCTTAACTTACATTAGATGATTATTCTCCCTGTGATTTTTACCATATAAACTAAATGGATGAAACATGAATGTTTAAAATGTGTTTTCAGACACAAAAGATTTTTTCCTTTGATCTTTATGAGCTGGTGTATTTTTTTGAGAAGATCAGGTTTTGAAGTAATTTCAGGTTCATGATTCAAAGATAAAAAAAACCTGTTGAAATAACTATGAAATCTGGCAGAGAATGGTTGAGTGACATGGATTTCATCCCACTTCCTCCCTGCTTTAAATTGAACTACATGATGAACAACTAGAAATTATTAAAAATATTGTGTGTGAATTTGTGTGTAGGGAAACTAACAGCAACCTCAGCTGCAAATTACAGATCACCAAAAAAACCCTGAAGCAAACAAACAACACTACTAAGCCAAACTCTGCGTAGATAAAGGGGTTTTTCACTTAGAAAATACTGACATTATTTATTCTTCCTGTCTAAAAAGCTGCTTGGAAAATGTGATTTCTTAAATAGTTATTTTAATCTGTTATGATGTAGAGCTTTATATAAGCGAAAGATAAAGGGCATAATGAATTTACTAGTAAAGATGGACTACACTTTTACCTCCACTAGCTTGTCAGCACTTTGAGACTGAGTTTTCTGACAGTTTTCTGGCTGTAGTTCACCATTTGTTCCAGCCAAGTAAGTGCTTTAGGATTATTTTTTCCAAAGGTGAACCTGATAGAACCATATCAAATATTCCCAGAATTGGGGATCTGCTAGTTCAGAGCAAGCGGGTGACAAAGTCCATGTGATAGAAACATATAAACGTAGGTAATAGCATTCAGGAGCTCTATAAAGTGAAAACCATAAGATGTAAGACACTGTAACAGGACTGTAAAATGTGATAGTCAGTGGTTTTGTGGAGTTTAAAATTATATGAAGCAAGGAGTTTAAAGAGTCATTTATCTGAAAAATGTACTAGCTTAGCAGCAGCAGAGACAGTTTCATGCTAGTCTTTAAAAAAAAAATCCTTAATAAAAATACTTTGGATGATTTTGTCTTGTTTCTTAGCTGTGAACTGCTGTTCCAGATAAACACCAGAATGGGGGAAACTAACCAGTCTCCTCAAGAATGTCAGTGATACATCTTATACCTTTTACGTATGCTACTGAATGGTTAAACTGAATGTGTACTTTTACAAATACGCCGTTTAATGAATCAAACAATTGAATAATTTACTAAAGAAAAAACCTGGAACCTGAATATTAATGAATCAATTCCAAATTCTTGACCCTTGCTCCTGAGCTTGTCACAAAACTAGAAAATTTTTAGATATTGATTTTTTTCTCTTCTTCAATTAAAATGAGGGACTGCAATTCAAGGCAGGTGTTCCTGGGGTCTGATGTTTACAAAGATGTATTTTTTTCTTGGTGTATACCAATTAGCAGTTTTGTTATATCTTCAGACCACCGAGTTCTATAGATAGTATGGCAGAACTTCTCTTGCTCTTCTTTCAAGCTGCTTCAAACTGCTCATCTGTGTGTGATGGTTTGGACCTGGCTCCCTGCCAAATGCCCAAACTCACAGTGAAGTCCTTTCCCTCTCAGAGTTTAGGAAAAAAAAACTAGGAGAGAAACTAAAGAGCCCGAAACAACCCGAACTACATTAAAAGTATTTATATTTATATATATGGCAGTTATATACAATTAAAATACTATGCACACAGTAGAGGGAACCCCCAAAGGAAAGGGAAAAGGGAAACTTAAACAGGTATGTACACTCAAAACCCAGGATAGAACTAATAAAAACAGAATCTTACTACTCTCCTTAAGATAGCAGAGTCGCACTGACCGACGCCAGCAACAGCTGCCTCTCAAGGCCTACAAGGCTTGACTCCTCCACACGGGTGAGACCAATAGCAGAGAACCTGCGTCCTCAGATCCACTGGAAGGGAAAAGAGAACGAGAGCCTCTCCCCCTCTGTATTTATACCCCCAGTTACGTAAAATCATGTGGAATACTGGGTAAACATGATCACTTCCCTGGTTACAAACTGGTTACTAGGAAAAGCCTGGGTCAAACCATTACACTGTAAGCACTGCTTTCCTTGCCACTGTGAGGAGGAGGGCTTTGTTTTCGGTTTTGATGAGCTACCCATTTTAGCTGTGTAGTCACCTAAGTAGGAAACAGTCTCAGCGTCACAACGAAATGTGGTAACTGTTCTGCCCATGATGAGGGGGGCATCTGAAGTTTCCTATTGCTGTTGTGTTTTCCCAGTTTTGTCAGCCCCTAGATCTCCTATAGAACACTACAATCATTGCCACTTTCATGTCTGATAAGGCTGATAATGTTGATAAGGCTGATGCTTTCTCTGCTGTGGAAGGACTTAACTAACTAGAACACAGACTTATACCCATCATGTGTACACACACACACACATATATATATATTTCTAGTGTGTGTATAGGTCTATAGATACACATGATGTCAGGGACAAAAATGAATAAATCCCAGAATTATACTAGAGTTTGCTTCAAATACTACAGTTTCATTTCTGAGAGAAAAACTGCATTTCGGGTCAGAGCAGAGAATTATCAGCAGGTCTAAAATTACTCTTGCTATCAAATTCCATTTCCTGCATTCCTGACTTTGTGAATGGCAGTGTCCTTGCCATAATTTTAAAGAAGTGACCTTTTATGCTTTCAAGAAGAAAGAAGACAACACCTCCGAAAAGAAACTGTGTTTTATCTTCCTTGGATCTTTGTTTTGCTTCACATTTATCTTCTTCAGTATGCAGAAGTAGTATTTGTTTCTTATATCACTTTCCTGACAAATTTCCTATGCTGTGTCCTTTAAGATAGGAATCTCTTCTCAGCTTTGGTAGAGAGGAATTTTGTTTGTTGGGTTTTGTTTTGTTTTCATTTGGTATTTAATAAATTAATTCCTTTAAAAATAGTTAACATGTTTGTCTGGGCTCATATTTCTTTATGATTGCTTGATCAGCTGGTGATTCCCATGTATTTGGTTGTTCCTAACATCATTCTTAGAAGTTTTTCTAGTGCTTGGAAAGATCTTGCACAACAGGAAGTGGTCAAAAGTCAAAGTCACTCCATAAGAAATAGCACAACAAACTAGAAATGAGCCAAATTACCCTGAAACAATTTGGATGACTGGCAAACAGGATAGCTGCCTGGTTTATGAACAGTGTAAGTCATTTACCTCTCAGCTCTCCTCAGTAGATCTGCTTTATTTTGTCTGTCTGTCTTTCACTCACAGCTTTGTATAAAACCTTTTGAAAAGAGGTATGTGTTGTTTGAAATGCTGAGATCCAGCAGTTTATACATCATAGTGCATCTATGTAGTCTAATCTAAAAAACATAGTTGAAAGGAATAAGAAAGATAAATATACCTAAAATATAGTTCAGCAACACTATATGAAAGTAAATCAACGACAGGTTCTCATAATGTAGCTAGGAAAAGTGCTCAAGTCATATAGTTTTCAATCAACAGTCTCATAAACAAGATGTTATAAAATTTGAACCACATCTGTGCAATACAAAGATTGTTTAACAATGCTGGTCAATCATTCTGCTTGCACCAGAACTGCAACTCCATTTAAATAGAGAGGCAATGACTTTTTGGTGTTTGAAGAAAGGAAAACATATATTAATAACATGGTGGGAAAGTTGAAGGAGAAAAAGGAAAGAGAAATTCTTAGGGGGTTTTGGGGTTTTTTGTTTCTTGTTAGTTTGTTTTTTAAATGTATGTTTGTTAGTTCTTGTGTGATAATGTCCTGTTGCTTTCCTTTTGTACTGGCATTGTCCGAGTCAGTGTGGACATCCCATGCCTTCTCCCAGTATATTGTGGCCTAGGATTTTTAAGTTAGAGCCTTTGTTCTGTGAAGAATATATTGATTTAAGGTCTGGACAGAATTTTCAGTATTGCACTCTTAGAGTATATTAGCTATGAGATATTTACTATTTGTTGTATGTTAGTTGGCTGATATGTATCTTATGATTTTTTTCTGCAGCATTTAAAAAATGTAGTATTATGTAACTGAGGAATATTTTAATATACATTGAATATTTTCAACACATTAAAACTGTATTTTTAGTTAATAGATAAGCTATTGTGTCCTTTTAGGGTTAGGGCTGCTTTTATACCTGGCAGACCAAAATCCTGTGTAACTTTGCCCTCAGTCACAGATACCTCAGGGTATCTGTGGACTTTGAATTTGTAGCTGGGTGTTTTGTGTGCCATCAAATGCAGTCACATGGACTCCAGCAATTACAAAAGCAGCAGGACCAATGCTCCTCCAGAGGGACACACTCCATGTGTGTAGGTTGACCCTAAGTTGCATACACCGGGGCTCAAACACATGGGCAACACAGCGAGTTCAGTCTGTGATGCAGAAATGTTTGCAAACCTACAATAGCCAGAATAGCTGGAAAGGCCCCCAGTGGCCAGGGCTTACAAAGGGTGCAGAAACTTTGTAGAGCATCATTCCAAGTGGGAAGGCAAGTGTCCAGCCAGAAGTGGTACTCTCTTACCGGGTTGAGTGGACAGCTCTACAAATGTGATCTCAAAGAAGGATCTTTAGACACAAAGAATACTGAGTTCTGGACACTTTTTTCAAGGACTCTTTTGACACCTTGTGCTTTATAAAGAGAGGAAATACCAGATAATAAAGTGATAATCTTCTACATTGCTTTTTAGTAATAGAGGGATGCAGTTGACAATATTAGAATTTAGGAATATTGATACTACTTGATGTATATGGCAAATATTTTTCTTTACAAGAGTTGCACAATTTGTGAATTTCGTATCTATCTTTGAATTGCATCAGAGCAGAGGAGAGTGCTCTCCCACAAGTGTGGTAGTAGTGTGCTTGGCTTCTGACAGATAACCTTCTCATTGTTTTTTCAGATGGTCACTTTCAGTGTTAATGAGGCTTCTCAAATATATTTTTATTCTTCCTTAAGTAGAATAAACTTCAAATAAGTGTAACTTATGTTGTCACCTTTAAAGTCTGAATGCTCTATTCTAGAAAATAAAAGCTTGGCTGGGGTGTATGGAGTGGGGAAAGCAGAAATATTTTTCTTTTTTTTTATAGTAATTGAGAAATTGCTTGGATATTTTGTATATGGAAATGTTTATTTTTCTGCTTTTTCAATCTTGATCGTGCATGTACTCTTAAGTTAGCAAAGGTACGCTGGGAGGTAGCGGTGACTTATTTTGGCAATTAAGTACCTTGGTATATTTCTTCGTGTAGGATTTTTTTATGCCTAAATCAACGTTTTTGTGGGGTTTTTTTGTTTAAAGGAAAATTTCCCAAACTCTATTTCATCAAGGGATGTGTTTTTAATAGTTAATTCTGCTGTTACTCCATCTGATTTATATATAAGGACCAGAACATTGACAGGAATTGCACAAATGGGAGCACTGCATGCTTAAACCTCTAAATATTGTATTAATATGTGTGATCATACACATACCTAAAGATATTAATCTCCGAAATTTTAGGAGAGCATTTGCCTTAAAAATTGGTGTTGTTACCATTTACTTTAAATTGCCACTTGTAGTCCAGTTGTCTGAGTGTGATTCTACAGAACCACATTAACTTGAGGGAGCCAGTACTGGCTTCTAGAGGTTGTGACGTAAGGCACAGAGGAGAGAGCTTCGGGCGAGGGTAACTAGGTTGGAAGATCTGTGTCTCAAGAGACCCATCAGCACTTCTTTCAATCTTACAGGCATATACTACATCTTTTCTAACCTACTGCATCAAAACTGCTTGCTGGCAGAAATAGGAAGCTCCGTGGCAGGAATAATTTCCTCTAAAGGTTGTGAAGGAAGCTTGGTGGCAGGAGTAATTTCCTCTAAAGGTTGTGAAGGATGATGAAAAAATGTTCCTTAAAAAAAAAGGGGGGGGGGGAACCCCCTAGAAACAGAGCTTTAACGGAGGACCATTAATTCCCATGTATTAGTCAAAACTCAGAGAACGGGAGCAAATGTCCAGCTATGTAGCATAAAAAAAGAAATATATTCTGTTCACATGGTAACTCTACTCTTCCTTTCAACAGTTTTACTGCACTAATGCAGTTACTCCTCATAGTGAAAGAAGATTGGTGTTGGACTCCAGCAGGGGTCTTCTTGAAATGTTGCAGGAATTAGTGTGCTACCTCCCAACAGATCATTGAAAATCAGATGGGCAGTTTTATTGCTGGCTTGAACCGGAGCTCCTGCTCTGGACAATCACCCCAAATCTGCCTTGTAATTATCCTGAAGTTTCAAAATGGGATCGCATCAATATTCAGTTCATAACTCTCCTAAACATAGCTTTTTTCATTAAATTTGATTTTTCTACTAAGGTACAACACAGTCCATTTCACTTTAGCGTTCTTCAAAGTAAAGCGTAAAGAATGTAACATGGGATGGTTTTATGAGCAGCACATTGAGAGCAATTAACACTGGAATTGAATCTACATCAAGATAACAACAGGCGATTATGCTATTTAACAACTGTTAAATGGTGTTAATGGCTAAGCATAGACCACAGCCCCGACAGATTAGGAAGCAGTGAAATTCTGCAGGCATGTAAATTAAAAACAAACAAACAAAAACCCCACAAAAAATCTACAACCAAAACTGAAATAGATCAGTTTGGAATGTATTTGCTTCTGAAAAGCTGCAAATTGTTTTGGAATCCACTAATTACCTAATTTTTTTTGTAGGTGAAAATACTGATAGGGTAAGAAAGGTCATTTTGGTGGAGATTTTTTAAATTGAAAAAGATCAGTTTCTTAAAGTGTATTTGAGAATGGTGTTTAGAGACAGTACGTTCCTTTTTTTTGGTCTCAGTTTTGTGTGTTGATATCTGCTATTTTCTTGTGTTAAACGGAGCTTAGAGATGTAAATGGACAAAGGAACATAGATGACAACAGTAGGCAGTCAAGTATCCAAATGACAATTTACTCCTGCAGTAGACACAATCTGAGTTTCATGGTATTTTGGAAATAAAATACTCTAGTTTACTTCAACAAGCTAAGTTGGGGGAAGTTGTATTTCCATTCTCCTGATGAAAAATACTTTAAAATATATACAAAAATTTGAAATTTTCTCTGTAGAATGTTTTAATGCTCTAATGACTGTTGTGAGGACACTTTAAAGACAATATTCAGTTTTGCTGTGTTTTCTACCTATTCTATCAGCTGCTCCCATTTACTTAGGATTTGCTTAGGCATCCAGAAAAGGCAAATCAATACTTTCCTCAAGTTCCTTTGTAAAAGCAACTTTTCTGAAGGCTCTTTAATTCTGTGGGAACAAGAAAAATTGAACTGGTTGTTTGGACTTCAGCTGTATAAATGCAAGAACCGCCCAGTCTCTCAGCAGGGAAGGGATCCTACATCGGTCTAGTGTGACTGGCCATATGCCTCTTGCCACTGACCTGTACTGTTTATAGGCTACTTGCTGTCATGTCAGTCTTGGGTTTCCTGTGTGCCTAGTACACATCAGTCCTGATAATTAAAGCTCTTCTTACTGAGAATGAGGACTTTACCATGGAAGCAGTGATAGGTGCAGAAGAAAACACGGAAGCCTTTTGTAAGATTTCAGGTTTTTTTATAATAAAGATGTCTGCCTGTAGGCTTTCTTAGCATGTTGACAGATTGAAGGTAATTCTTTTGGAAATACAGTTGCAACTTACTGACATGCTAAGCTATTTAACAGGGTTTTTTTCTTTATCCAACATCCCCTTCACCCCCAATTTGGATCTTCCACTAAAAATCTTTGTATAATCAGCTTTAGAATCTGGTGACAGATAATTAGCTGGAATTGCCTATTTCAGGCAGCATTCTTGGTAGTTAAGTATCCATTTAGTATGAGCCAAATACTAAAAGATGTTCCATTGCCTTTGAATGGCAAGTCCCATAAGGAGCAAATGAAAGCTGGTGGGTAATCAGTCCAGAAAGATGGGAACAGAATAATGGAGAATGTGAATGATTCATTAAAAAATACCACTTTTTATTTTTAACTCAGTGCACGCAGTAACCTGCTCAGTCTAGGCCTCGCTTTCCATCTGTTAATTCCATGTTATTAAGGTTTTGATTTCTCAAGAAAACAGATGGCTATCAACTTAAACAGATGTTCACATTGCTCTTTTTAAAGTTTAAATGCTGAACAGGTATAACTTGAAGGTTGCTTTGCTACAAAGGGAATTAGTGCTTTGAAAAGTATGTGAGTAGAGAATAATTTGAGGGTAGGAGGGTAAAGTAATTCACTGGAAATACACCTACATACACTTACCTATGGACCTTTGCCATTATAGAACTCAAGGGGACATGACAGCATAAAAATTTAAAGGAACACAGTTTCTCCTGAAACAAAGTCCTACGTCTCTCATTGAGAATATACACCACAAAAATGTGACTTAAGTACGTTACAGTCAGTGAAAGAGGAGGATGTATGGAAGCTGTTCAGTTATTCCTTCAGATTTTTTGGGTGGCTCATCACATTGCACCTCATTAAAATGCAAGCATGCAGGACTTGACTTCCTCTGGGTGAAATGAAATCTCATTCACATTTTATAATTTGTTGCTCCAGTAAGCAATTGTAAAAATTCTCCAGTTGAAAAAAAAAATTGATACAATAAAATGAATGATATCTGATATAGTTTGGTTACAAAGTGCCATAGTGTTACTTGTCACACTGAAGGCCTGTTCTATTTTCCAGCATAGCTCTGTATAACCTCATTTTTCAGCCAGTTTTGCATTGAAGGTAATACAAAAAAGTATCAGTAAATAATGCAGCAGAGTTGGGCTGTTCTCGCACACATACAATTTTCTTTCTACATTTCTCATCAAAGATTCAAGAAGCCCCTGCTGTAGTGAGATCTCATTGTGAAGACCTTATTATATTTATGACATATTTCAGGATATATACTAGTATTCAGTGAACAGGTAAATAATTTAAATTAACACACACTGATTGAATGAATAATGTGGATTTCTAGGAGGCAAAATCTTCTGTTCATTCACAAATTAGCAGATAGATGCATCTATATGCAAGTTCCAAAATAGAAGGTATAATAGCACCCTGATTTACTCTCCTTTATGGACTCTGCCACCTTGTGGCAATGAGGAAGGGAAAAAGATCAGAAGGGTTACAAATGCTTGTTCCCCCTCTGTCTTTTCACGTTGGTGTGCTCTGAATGATTGAGAAGAGAAAGTAACTGATCAAAACCTTGTCTTTCCTTGTGGAAGCACTTCCAGAATGTAGGGTGACATTGCTTTCTACCTTTCGTTCATCTGTATATTTCCTCAGGAGCAGAGTGTGAAGCAGAATTACTGATGGGGACATTATTTATCCATAAATACATGAGGCAGAAGAGCCATACAGTGAGGTACTAAGGATTGCTTCTTTCTAATCTAATTTTCCATTCTGTAAGGCCGAGATGCTGTTGAGCTTCTTGAGGTGTCTCTCAGCTGTGATCAGAGTTGCAACTTTGGCTGATAGAAGCATGAATGTGCTCACATTTATCAACCTGCTGTGTGAAGAGTAGTAGCTGGGTAGCTATAGTACTAGGAAACAGTGAAAAGTTACTTCTTCACATACAAAATCTTTTGTAGCTTATATTTGAAAGTGCATAGCTAAGACTAAAGAAATACTAAAGTGTTATCTTATTATCCAGTAAGCTATTGAACATTTGTAAGATTGCTGTGCCATTAGCACTTCTTTTAGCAACGTAATATATTAGACTTTAACCCATGCAATGATGCATGGAAGACTGTCTACATTAGCAGTTTGGTTTGCTGAAGGGTGCAGATTTGCTTTGTGTCTGACCTTGGAATCTTGCAACTCTCTGCTGAGCACAGTCTGAATGAACTTGAGCTGTGTTTTCCTGAGGTGGAAAAAGGGTGAAACTGTGTGAACACAAGGTCCTGCAGCAGCGAGCACTGGTGCAGGCTTAATTTCCCGTGAAGACAAAAAGTGGCTCTGTGGTTTTGGAACCAGAGTGTATTGGAGGAAACTGAAGTTCTCTCCTTTTCCATTTATACCAAAACATAGGGGTACTGTTGATGTGCCAACACATTGTTCTGTGGACTTGGCTCAGTTCTGAGAGGAGGGCTCCAAAACTGTGTCTAGGAAATAAAAAGGTATATGGCATTTTTATGTTATGTTAAAGCCAAAAAGCTCCTCCCCATTCAAAAAGCTCCTTTAGTCTGTTGATGAGGCATAGCAAAATGTCTTGGAGATTAGGAACTGGAAAAGACTGCCAAGGAAGTGCTTAGAAAATTCTTTATGTAGTTGTATGAATCCCACAGTTTGAATGTGGATTTCCTGACAGTATATATAGTTTCTGGGGATATGCTTGCTTGTTTTCTTTTGCTTTAAAAAGTGGGATAAATATGATTTTAATATTGTAAATATTGCTATGTGGCAGAAAGAGCTAAAGAAAACAGAGGTTTTAAAAATCTGTGCTCTACTTATTTTCCAAATAAGTTGTTTTCTTGTGAGCTACCATTACAGTTAGATAGTAAGGTAAGGAAACATAAAAAAAAAAAATCTATTACCCCTCTAGTCAACTGAACAATAGGATTATGTAAACAGCAGCAAATGCCTTTCAAGTGTTGACTGATGCGGTTGATGTTTCCTATTAAGAACAAGAAGACTTAGTGGAAGAGGCCAATGCACATATCTTACAGGTCAGAGGAAATTTCCCATAGCGGAATCAAAGGAATATGTCTCTTAAAAAGAACATACGAAGTCATACTAAGAAAAGCATTCATTGATACGAACTAAGAGTTATTGTCTTAGCTGGCCAGTGGCAGGGGGTGGGCTGGCTAATTCTGTACATGCTGAGTCAAATCTCCAGCTGATATAAATCAGGGCATCTCTACTGACATAACACTTCCCTACTGACCTTCAGTGCTTGAGAATGTAGTCTACTGTGCAGAAGGGGCCCTTCTGCTGTCAGGTGTCTGCTGTGTTAATGTAGCTTCAAATGAATTTCTGACATGCTTTTAATCTGCCAGGGTGCTGAAGGATGCAAAAGAAGCATTTTTTTTAGTTTGTATTTTTAGTGACAGAACCAAACATGTATTTATGCAGATTGCTTAGTTTTTGATACAGTATTTTTTTTGTTGCACTAATGAGCACGACAGGTGAGTGTTAGTAAGCTAACAGATGTTTCAGGATTGTTTCTTGAATATAAAACTATAATATACAATATATAAGATTCTATTTAGCTCTTATGCTGTCCCACAAGTATCATGCTAGTGACAGCTGCCATTACATGTAGTGCTGGGTGCAGAAGAGATGAATATTTGTGATATCTGCCACCCACAGCACTCACTGCCTTCCTTGGTGGAGCTGGGGTGAGGAGGAGGAGCAGTCCAAGAGGGACATGGTGATGGCTGAGCAGCTGGACCCTAGTCGTCTTTGGCACAGGAGGCGTATGCTGCTAGCCTTGATGCTCTGTGCTTGCTTTTCTCTTGTCAGATATTTAAGTATTTATTTGTTTTGTTTATTTTAATACCTTCTGTGTGTTGCTTCAGCATTTGCTGATAATTGCATAACAAATGAGCCAGAAATAGATATTGATTTGCTTTTTAGGTATTTGAGGGATTTAATAGGGATAGTCCTGAAGCTAATTCTAGCTAAAATATTGAAGGAATAGGGTAAATCCAGTCCTTGGTATAATGTCATTCTGCACACAAACTGAAGTGTATTTTGGATGACTCAAGGCCACAGTTCTGCAATACAGTGACAGGAAAATGAGGAGAACATAAAATTAGAGAAGAAATAGAAAGCAACCCTAAAGCCAGTTCAGTGCCCTAAACAAGCATAGTGCTTCACTCGTGCTAATAGAAATATAGTTAAATTTCTCACCATATCCCAATTTTACTCTCATCTGAAATTTTTACAGTTTAGCTCTGTGATTGCCCTTTGATGTTACTAAGCAAAATGTATATATAAGTAGTATGTAGAAGAAATCTCTGCTTTAAAAATTAGAGATGGTCTGTAATTAACATAATTCATTTGACAGCTTCACAGTATGCTTGTCTTAAAATATATTGATGATTTTTATTTTTTTGATGTCTAATTTTCATTCTGTTCCACATAGGTTACATGCTAAATTGACAGAAATGAAGATGCCATTACATTAGACATTTTCATGTTTTTCATGTGTTGGTGTAAATCCCTTGCTCAGTCAATCCAAAGTTGATTCAGGCATTGTGGGAGGAAGAGGCCTCCACTTATCTTTGCCCTTTTTCTCAGAACCAAAGGTTAAAATAAGGTGGCTGGCATGGAGAAAGTCTTAAATAAGAATGTGGAATCGAATCCATTTAAACACAAAAATGTTCTTGTTAATTTGAGTGATTTTACAGAAATAAATTTATTTAATTTGATTTTTAATATTTGCAGTATCAGCAGTAAACTGTTGGAATGATGACATATACATGATCAGATGTATTGTTTCTACAGTAAAGTGGTCTTGTGAGCCCTTGGCAAATATTTTGGGTTTTTTAATAATAAAATAAAACAGGGATTTGGTTTGGGTGGTAAAGATAATGAATTGCCTTAAATAAATTGCCTTCATGCTAGGGGAAGTAGTGGGTTGGGGCTCCAACTATAAAAATGTAATATAGGTCAATTAATATGAGATTTTTTTCCCCTACTGGACTTATGATTCATTTTTAAAGTAGAGTTTAGGAATAAAAAATGTAATTTTTATTCCATATATTCTCCTTCCAGTTAGTGTAACAAGCCAGTTCAATTTTTCCCCCCTCTGTCTTTACGAAACTAAATAATGATTTGCATTGCGATTTCCTTATTATATTTAACTTGATACAACATTCTATGATAACTGCATAATGAAATAGGTAGAAATATGCATTGATTTATTTTGTCATTTCAAGTTTTAGTACCCCTTAATATTACAGTAAAGAGAAAGAAATGAAAATGCTACCCGTGGCTCATACAATGAGTCCAGACTAAGGATGTTAGGAGAATAAAAATATCTCCAGTCCCTCAACTACAGCTTAAAGGGTTAACTTAAAATATTTTGCTGATTTAGTATCTTCTCAGATGAACTGTATTTATCCTGTCAGCAACAGTATAGACTCATTAATATAGTTAATGAATTGATCTTACTGTTAAGATGCTCAAAGTAACCAACAAATAACAATGTGAATATTTAATAAACCATTGATCTCATTCAGCAGATGCAAATATCAGTCAGATCAATCTTCATCGTTTCCTAGCATCTATTAGTTACTTGTTGAATTATAGATATTTTGTCCTTTCAGGAGATTGAAGAGACTTCTGTAGGAGGCAGAGCTCCCAGCCCCCCTCTTTGACACCACTGACATCCACATCTGCGGGTTCTTGTTTTAGTTTCTTTCAATCTACTTTTCCCCTCTGAAGAGGAAAGAGCTGGCAGCTCAGTTTTATAGATTTCATGAGTTCTCTGGCACAATGTTACTAGTCTAGCTACCCCTGTAGTACAGTGTCCATTAGAATTACTCCTTCAGATAGTTCAACTGTCCTGCATATGGTGAAGCAAATGAGTTCTGACATTCACTCCATCAGTCTACTACACATTTTTTATCTTCCAGTCCAGAACACATACATTATGGTCTGCAAAAGATGAGCTTTTTCACAGACTACGTTATCTGCTTGATGCCTGATAGCAATGTTAATGTCTCTGCTGATTTTTTTGAACTTAGAGAACTAGAAAGCCAGGCTTCCTTCAGGTCCAGGCATTTTAACACAGCCATTCTGTTCTCTCAAGGACCTGTCTTTTGTCCCACGATTATACCTATTTCAAAAGGGAAAAAAACTGCTTCATAACAGATTCTCCAATTATATGGTAGTAAGGTAACAGAAAAAGTCTCACCCCATTCATGAATAAATGATCATAGAAAGCCAGAGTTTCCACTTGAATGAGATAGTTTTGCCTTATTGTGAAAAGTAACTTAATGTCATGAAACATTTAACAGAACAACAGAAAACAAAATTCTGTACATGACAATATTCCTTGGAAACATCTTTATACCGAAAGGAGAGGTACTTGCTGGGGTGCATTCTTCAACTCTTGAAGATTGACTTACATACTCATTGGACAGAGGGAGAGAAAGACACATTCAGTCTAGTAAACTTCCTGAATACGAAGTCTGATATGAAGATTTCTCATAAAATGCAAAAGGAGGAGTACTCAGGAACTCATCAGTGCTCCAGAGTTATTATTTGACTTAACAGCACAGATGAGGGTGCTTAGTACTACTACACTCACCTGAGACACAGGCAATTTTGGTTTAAGCTGTTGCTATGACATAAGCAGAAACATAATTTGATTTACTCCCTAACTACATGTTTTTAGTGCATACCAAAACAGTGTTACAGGGCCTTGGTAGCCTTTTTGTGAGTAGTCCTCCAGAGCCCCTGTGTCTGTTGGTTCATCCTAGAAATTCTTAAACATTTTTTTAATATTTTTCTTCTGTTTCTGTCCATCTGAATTACTTAGCAAACTGAATTGAGTTATGCTGTTTCAGGAGATCAAGTAGTTGTAAAGGTATGGTGAGAAGTTGATCGAAGGTATTTTCATACTATCAAAACATTGACTTCCAACTAAACAAATTCCTTACACCCAGAATTTTAACTTTGAGCTTTAAGTGAAGTTACTTTACCATTGGATTCTCCACCGCTCAAGCACTATCATCCAAAAATGTTGTAAGTCATGAATACTAAAAGCAACCAGTGAGATTTAAAAGGGTGATATCCAAGATTTTGACAGAAGCAGTTTTCTTGACTAGTTGTCAATAGTGCTACTCTAATAAAAGCATAAATTCTGTTGTATTTTTAGCTCCTTTATTGCTTAACGTTTGTTACAGTATAGATTTAGTAGAGATACTGCTTTCTTAGACTTTATAAATCTAAGAATAGACTCAATTGTAAAAATGAAGTGCAAAACTTTGTCTAATGAAGACATTTCTTTCATGATTTTTTTTGCCTTTGTTTCTTTGTCTCCTTGTAATTTAATGGGTTATACCAAAAAAGAGAGAAACTTTTCCGCTGAAGGCATGCATATGCTTTCCTCTCAGAAGGTCATTAAACATCATCAACCTGCTGGATTACTGAAAGCTAATCCACTGCAAATAACTAAAAAAAGATAGTAGCAAAACTATATTGTTAACAATACTCTCTGCAAACTGACTGGGGAACGAACTTGCTCTAAATAATGTCAGAGATTTGCCCTGTAATACTTTCAGTGTGTTTACTGAATAAGAAGTCAAACAGAAAGATTTACACAATTGGGTTTTCAACATTGAAAAGCTGAGATCTGTTTAGAAAGAAAAAAATCTTGTCTGTCTTTTGCTTATATTCTTACATAAATCTATAACTGGAGGGTTTTTTTGGTCAAATGGAAATGTCTCTGTTCCATTGAAAATTTTAAACTAAGCCTTTAAAGAAATGCTTTAGGCAAACATCTCTTTTCCTTCACATTGTTCCCATATTAATGTAACAAGTAGGTATCCAACTCTTTTTCTTTGCTAGTTGACAGTTCTGAAAAAGCCATTAAAAACTAATAAAAACTAAACAATACTTTTATCATTTTGTCATTTATCATCATTAATGTAACAAGTAGGTATCCAACTCTTTTTCTTTACTAGTTGACTGTTCTGAAAAAGCCATTTAAAAACTAAGAAAAACTAAAAACTACTTTTATCATTTTGTCATTTATCATCAGTGACATACAGATGGGGCATAAAATCAGTTTAAATATTTTATATAGATGCAAATATAAACATAAACTCAAGTAATTTAATATTTTGTTTATTTTCAGTAATATTGAACTAGTCTTAAAGAGTAAAACATGAAAAGATTTGTTTGTCCATGAAGTAACAGACTTTTTAAACTTTAGTAGTCTTTAGTTAGAGGGCCTTTAAAATGTAATACTTTTCCTCACAATATGTTTCATAATGATGAAATACTCAGAGTTTTGAGATTTGGGACTTTAATTTCTTTGGGAATTTATGATGATTTGTTTACCATGAATGTAGCTTTTGTATTTTCCCTCTCTCTTTTGAGACCAAAATTAGTGCTAAGTAGTGTGGGCACTGGAAGATCATATACTTACAATGAAATGGCACTGTTTTTCAAGGTATTTCAGCATAATGGTAGGACAAATAGTCTTCCTTTTGCTGTAGCAATGTTTTGAAGTATATGTCTGAGTATTTTCTTCAGGAAGGATGTAGAATTCCACTTTTCTTGCAAAATACAAGACTGCAATTTGTCTGACCTTTCTGTTTTCCATCTGCATACATTAAATGAATGACTCTCCAGTTTGCAGCTGAGGGAAGCACAACTTTGAATGAAAAATGTTGCCATTAAAAAAGAGGGAACAAATTGCATAAATTATAAATGACCTGCAGAAGCTGAAATGTGCTACCATGTTACTCTGATTATACATGCATGGGTTTTTTTGTCATTAATCCAACAAAATAGCATGGCAAACTATGGAACTCATACAGATACAGATCTTTTGGTAAAGAAAGAGAAATCCAAATGGGTTTAAATTTATAGTATTGCATTATGCTTTACAAGGAGGGGAAAAAGCTAACTCAGTTCTTGAGTTTATACTGTTAATTTTAGACATCCAGTCAGCTGGGTTTTGCATTATAGTTTATAAAACTTTGTATTTTATTGAAATATGTAAAAAAACCCAGTAACGGATGTGTCTGTATTCAAGCTAGCACTTCAGATTGCACTAGATTATAAAGAATCCCATAGGAAAAAAAGCTGCTTATTGCAGCAGTGCTAAGTCAAAGAATATGGCTAGGTTTAAGCTTATGAGTTTTTCAGTGTTTCCTGACATGCTTAGGCATTTCACAATATCAGATCACTGAATATTTATGCAACAATAAATCTCATGAATAAATTATAACCCAGAGTTATTATTAAGTACCTTTCATTTATGTGTATTGTTAGGATTATTATAAGAACACAGAATACTAGGTCAGGCCACAGATTCATCTGCATAGTGTCTTGTTTCTAGTGTGCTCTGCTACGAGCAGGTATAAAAATACCTTTCCAGAATTTTCTCACAATCTATTTACAGCTCAGGAATTTAAATTCCATCTTTTGATGTATTCTTCTTCCAAGAATGTCTTCAGTTATTTTTTTAAAAATATCTAAAATGCAGTAATACTGGTTAGCTAGCCAGGGCACAGCTGCGCTTTCCAGTGTGCAGAGAATTCCACCTTTGGGTTTCAACTTATTTCTTGGTAGTTTCGTCTAATGCCCCCGATTCTTGTATTGAAGGAGGGACTCAGTGAACAGTCGTTGTCCTTCTCTTTGCCATTCATAACTTAAGTCAACTGCTGTTAACTCTTTATCTCATAATCTATTTTCCAGGCTAAAGTTTCCCAGGGTTTTTGTCATTCACAGAATCACAGAATCATTACGGTTGGAAAGGACCCTCAAGATCATCTAGTCCAACCGATAGCCCTACACTACTCTTACGCCTAAATCATCCCCTGAAGAAACACATCTATCCTCTTCTTAAAAACCTCCAGGGACGGTGACTCCACCACTTCCCTGGGCAGCCTATTCCAATATCTAACCACTCTTTCAGTAAAGAAATTCTTCCTAATATCTAATCTAAACCTACCCTGGCTCAGCTTAAGCCCATTCCCTCTAGTCCTGTCACTAGGGAGAAGAGGCCAACACCTGCCTCCCTAGAATGGCCTTTCAAGTAGCTGAAGAGAGCGATAAGGTCTCCCCTCAGCCTCCTCTTCTCCAGGCTAAACAACCCCAGCTCCCTAAGCCTCTCCTCATAAGGCCTGTTTTCCAGACCCCTGACTAGCTTAGTTGCCCTTCTCTGCACCCTCTCTAGTAGCTCAATGTCCTTCCTAAACTGTGGTGCCCAAAACTGTACACAGTACTCGAGGTGTGGCCTCACAAGTGCCATGTACAGTGGCAAGATCACCTCCCTACTCCTACTGATGCAAGCCAGGATGCCATTGGCCTTCTTAGCCACCTGGGCACACTGCTGACTCATGTTCAGCCGGCCATCAATCAGCACCCCCAGGTCCTTCTCTGCTGGGGAGCTCTCCAGCCACACCTTCCCGAGCCTGTAGCGCTGCTGGGGGTTGTTATGCCCAAAATGCAGGACTTTACATTTAGCCTTATTAAAGCTCATCCCATTGGTCTCTGCCCAACTATTCTTCACACTGTAGTTGTTCAGTCCATACAGATTGGCTTTCAGCATCCATATTATCTTTATGTGTTTTCTGTACATCTATCCTGTCAAGATAGAGAGAAAATGTGCCTAGTGTCTGAGATATGGCTGCCTTCTTACTCATGTACTGACGTGCGTACTAACAAAATGGCAGCTCCTCTTTTGTCCTATGTGCTTTTTTAAGAAAGCCAAACATCAGAAATGCTTTCTTTCATCAAAGACTGATTAAATAAATGAACAAACTCAAGCTCTTCCAATACTGAATGTTTTTCCTAAGTGCCTAACTAACGTTGAGCATTCATTTACAGTGATCACCATCTGCTGCATTAATGCTGAGTCACCTGGAAACTTGACAGCTTTCTCTTATTTGCAGATAGCCCTTGACTGTACTGGCACTAAATATATTGATAGCTGTGATTTAGTCATAGGTAACTTTGTAAACTTTCTTTTGCCTCCTCTTCCAGGTAATTTAAAAAATAAACAGCATGTCAGCAGACCTGTGTATACAGTTTAGGGAACGTTATTGAACAATATTTTTATACAAAAGGAGATTTTTTTTTGTCTTTTCACACTATTTTAACAGATGAAACATCTCTTGTTCCATAAGTGATAGGCACTTAGTGTTGTTTCAGGTCTATTTCTCAGTACTTTATTAACTACTCCATTGGTGCTTTTAACCAGTAACATTTTTGACACTCTTCTGAATGTACTTCTTTTGAGAATATCTCCATGAATGCTTGAAATTAGACACAAAAATCTGTCTTCTAAAGTAGCAGTGCCGAAACCATTAAACTAGGATATTTTTCATACCACACTCAAGCTCTTTTTCAGGCCAGTGGCTGAAAATGGCATTTGTTCACTCCTGTTCTTGAAGTGTCAGGGCTTTCATTATGCTAAAGAGTAGACTGCTAGAGCTGGTTTGGTTTTGGTGATACATCCACTGTTTTCAAGCTTCAGGACAGAGGCGTTTCTATTTCTCATTAACAGAACAGTAGCTGTGCAGCTGTAGTGTAACTGGAAGATACCACAATTTTTCATAGTGGTTAGGTGGACAAAATTACTGTGTTTATAGACCTGGAAAAGGCTTGCAAGTTTAAAGCTTTAAGCTTCTGTTGTAACTTAAACTGCATATGTTTATACTACAACTTCAGTAGAACCAGTGCTTCATCCTACTCTGACATGCCAGTAAATTGGCAAATGGTGACCTCATGGTAGGTGGTATAAAGCTAATGTCAGGTTTTTAATATGCCTAGTCCCTTTGTCACATTTGTAGAAGAGAAAGGTATCTGGGAAAGGGGAGAGACAAATGGTGGAGCACAAAATCTGAGTTACTAATGAAAATTGAAGGATGTGAAATTTACTCCTCTCTTCATGATCGGTTTAGTGTGCTCATTAAAAGTGAAGTGGGGCTCATCCAAGTGAACATGCTTCATTTTACTTGGTGTACAGTAAGCAAGTGAGCTTTAATCTTCCCCCTGCTCTTCCCTGTGCGTGAAAAAGAACCTTTGGGGGAAAAAAAATAAACAGAAACTGCCCAAACTTGTAACTGGTAAATAGTGCCTGCTTTTAATTAATGGTATTAATCTTGGGTGCATTGAGTGCAGATATCTCTTGGGAAATATAAAAGAAGAGCTAAAATACTGTGTTCATCTCATGAAAGAAATCCTAAGATTATTTCTCTGTCATTTTAAACTTAATACTGTCATTTTTCTTAAATTTTATTAAGGAAACATTTATAAAATGACACTAACATTTTAAACTTTGAACAGTTTCAAAGATAATGGTAGATTTTAACAAATTTTCTTGAAGGAGTGGTTAGTTTTCTTGTTTTCAGAAAAGTAATTAAACTTTTAGTCATTAAGCAAAAGTTAATTCATTATTGAAGGATATAGGAAGTGTTAAAAATCTGGCATTCTTCATAGTATAAAATATTAGAGTGCCTGGTGACTAGCTAGAGGTATTTAAAGGATTTTAGTTTTAGTCATCATCTCTGATATGAGAATCTTATAACTGGTTTTAGAAAAATGAATTATTTTCCTTATGAAATGTTAGTGGACAACTTCTATACGTACCAGTGTTTTGAACTGCATAAATGAGTAACTTGAGTTGGTTTTTTTTCCCTTTATGGGCTTTCTCTGCCACAGATCCTGTTTTGTCATAAAGTTGCTTTGTTTCTCTCAGTGTAACTCAGCATAAAATGCCCTTATTAAGACCTCGAAAAATGTAGAGCAGGGTGACTCTGCAGAGGAATTTTCTCCAGAGGCAGAAAAGCAAGTGAATCCCCCATACCTTGAATGTTAATCTTAGTAATCAAAGGAGCAGATCTTATTCAATGTTCTTGTACCATAGTTCTTAGTGTGGTCGAAATGCCCTAGAATTATTAGACATATCTCAGTCTGATCTCTTGTGTGCTTTGCCTTATTTTCCTGTGTTATAGAGGAACACATACAGAGGCAGCCAGTGTAGTTTTATTACATGTAAGGTAAAAGTGCCTTGTTACATAGAGCAGTGCCACGCCATTGTCAGGTGTTACTGCACACAGCTATCACCCTTACACCCTTACAGAAGGGGCCTTGAAGAAGGAGGGTTTCACTCCTCTCTGTCGGTTGCTGGCTATGCAGCTGGAGTGCCATAGCTTGGCCATTGCAGTTTGAGAGTATGTATAATGAGAGGAAATTCAGGTAGCAGCTTTGTGAGATTTACGTCAAAAGTACCTTTTTTTGCTTTTATGGACGGTTTGTCTTAAACTGTTGCAAATCAGCTTCTAGTTATTGCATAGAATAAAGATCTCTCTTTTTCCTTTTTTTATGGAAAAATAAAGTCTCTACCTTGTCTTATATATGACTAACAGAAGGAGAGAAGGTATTTTTTTTCCTTAGCTGCAGGAAAGTGGAATATGACAGTAGAAAATCCGCCCCTGTTATGTAACATCAACAAATACTAATGTGAAAAAAATGCATATGCAGGTATGAATGTGCACATGCACAGTTATCTTTATTAATGTAACCTTTTCTCTATTTCCTATCAGTCATGTTCATGTAACACTTTGCATTGGCTTTGATCAGGATATGAAAGTTGTTATCAAAACCTTGTAATCCAATATATTGCTGTATTTTGCTTAAAGTGGCTGTGTTGGTCAAAACACCACTTTACAGGGGAAGGGGGAGACTTCTGTAGCCGTTGCTTTCTGTATGTTTTGCAATTAAGGTGATACTGTGGGATTCTCATCTAAGAGGAACTTATCAAAGTGGATTCTATCATATATGCAGGTCTCTGGGAAAAAAATCAGCTTCTGAATTACATGTTTTCTGTGACAGCAGACTCTCAAGGTTGGATGCTTACATGGTCATCTACAATTTTAACCCCTGCTTTTTTTTAACTGCATGATTCTGCATGATATGGCTGCTTTCAGTTCAATGTCAGATAGCTATATGAGTTAAAAATAATGATTAAATATCTCAGAGGAAAAAAATGATTGCCTGAATACCCCATCTTTTAAAATTTAATGATTTTTCCTTTTATAGTATTATATTATTGACTGTAGCAGATTAGGACAACTTTGATAGAAGAATTGCACATAATTAAATTTTCATGTGTGATTCAAAGTGCAAAAAGATTAGAAGGCTACTTAAGAGGTGCTAGAACTGTCACACCATATCTGAAAACTCTGTGAGATAACACAAAAGTACTGATTTAATGCAATATGTCACATTACTATAGCAATATCTACAAAGAAAATTCCATGGATGGGGGGGTGCCTGTCCCTATGAATGCCTGTAAAGATACTGCAGAATCCATTTTTATGTTAAAATGGATAAGGAAAATGAATCCATAAGATGCATTCAAAAGTAGTGATTTAATCTGCTTATTGAAATAGCATACTGATACTGCATTCTTTCTTTTACCTAGGCTTATTAGTACCTCTGTGTCATGGAAATTTATGAAGTATTAATATGCTTTGGGAAATTTTACATTTTGACAAATTCTGATGTGTTGGTTTGGGGCAGTGTTTGCCAATTCAGTCATGAGGGCAGGAGTCTATGCAGCTTTAGCAGTGCAGAGTCATTCCTGTTAGTTCCAGACTAGGATTGTGTGGCAGTGGTTCAACTCGCAGGGCCCAAGGTAGGCCCATGTTATGGCAGCTGTTTTTCTAGCACACGTCTTGAATTTCCTTTGCAGAGATAAGATGATATTCAAAGATGGAACATTGATATGAACCTATTGAAAATTGCTTTATATTTTTACTTTTGGGAAAAAAGTATTGTGTTTCATCTAAAGTGTGCCACCTCTTCAAACATGATTTATTAGGACTATTCTGTAGAAAAAGAATTCTGGCTTAGATCCTATGCAGCATTTTGGGGAATGTATGTAGTTCTGGGAGTAATCCAAATTGGCATCTAAGAAAATCAGTGCGAGAAAACCAAGCCACAAGTGATCTTGAAAACAGTTACCATTTTCTTTTTGTGAAAGACTGTATGGGATCCAAGTGGTAGGTAGGCAAAGCATCAAAATATATTGTAGTAATAACCCATGTATGTTGGAATAATCTGCAGCCATCATAATGGGTGAATAGAGCCTTTCCAAAGGGCACTAGTGAGATTTGGCTGTCTCTCTTGTGTTTGAGATCAGAGGCACACCTAACATCTGTGAAGCAGCAAATAAAATGTTGACCATATTATTGTCATTTAATCTGTACTTATCTTGAATACTTTTGAAACATTGGACAAGATGTAGCAAAACCCAATTGTGGCGTTCCTTGTAATCATAGGAAATAAGACAAATCAAAATATAATGAGAACATGAAAGAGTAGTGTAATTTTCCAGAACCAATGAACAAGCACATTGTGCTATAATACTCTTGAATTTCACATCTTAGTATTTTTTTTGGTTTAGTTGGAAATGTTATATATGTCTAGCACTAAATGATTTATGAGACTTTTATTACATTTTTGCCTTCGTAGAATGGGTTAAGCTTCATTTTAGAAACACATATCAAGTTATAACAGTTATTAAAAAATCTGAACCAACTGGCAAGTTGGTTTGGGCACAGGTGTTTCTCCAATATGTTGTGCATGTGGGTTCAAGGTCATTCTTTGGAATTTCATTTCCCAAGTAGAAAGAATAATCTGGTTGCACCATTCATCTCCCACCAAAAACAGTGGGAGTTTTGCAATGTGACTTTAAGGGAATGGAAGCAGGACTTTAAAAAGTATCTGAATCAGAGAAGCATAAATAAGAGAGGGAGTCACTCATCCATGTACCCAGCTCTCCTTGAGGGAAGGTTTTGCATTTTGCATGAAACAAAGTAGTGGCCTCTGTTTCACTTCTTGAAATCCAGAACAGAAAATAAAAAGCCAAGAGAGGGTGAGAGAAATACCTTTTACTGTCTCCTCACCTCAAAGAACAGTGACATCTGACTATAATAGCCAATTCTTTTTCTTTTTTTCCTTTTCTTGTTTTTGTTTGTGTTGGGTTTTGTTTTGTTCTGTGTATGTCCCCAACTCCTTTTTCTTTTTGGCATTTATGCTAGAAAAACAGCAAAAGGCAATTCTGACTCAGAAACTATAGTACCAGGAGTAAAACCAAAACACAGAAAAGCAAGAAACATGGAAGTTGATTACAAGTTTGGGATTTAAGTTGCAATTTCACATTTTGCCTAGAAATGACCCTGAAGTAATTCCTGGAAAGGGAAAAGCAGTAGAGGTTTTTATTGCTAGCAATAACATACAGGTCCATTTAAATGTATTGTTTGGAAATGTGTTTTTTGATGCAGGGAAATCTCATTCATGCAGAGTTAGATGATAATTTAGAATAGATGAGTACAAAAGTTTTTAAATTACATTAAAATACAATTAGAGTGTCATAATATTTGAGTATGATTTCTACCTCAGGTATAGACTGACTGTCAGTTGCATAGGAAAGGCAACTGAACAACTCATGCTTACCTTTTATCCTGTATTTTTCATGTGTAACGTCTGACGAGATGGTCACTATCAATTCGTAGTGTAGCAATGTCCAGAAGCACAGTTTACTGTAGTCTGATGTTGGGTCTTGCCCTTTTATATACAATATCAGCAGACAAAATGGTGTAAGCATTAATGAATTAAGTCAGTAATGAAGCTAGGGATCCTGAGGCAGATTTTGTCATGGAGTACTTACTCTCTACAACCGTTAACCTTGTTTCATTGGGTTGCAGAGATCCTGGCAGTAGATTTGTCTCGCTTGACTCTGGGCATCTACAGTGTGAATATCTGCATTTGAACTAGTCCATGTGAAGAAGAAATTAAGCACATGTGCATCTCCTGGGAAGCAGATTTTGTAACTAGATGTTGATGTTCTTGTAGATCTGGGCTCAGTTACCTTACCTCAGACTCGTCTTCCCCTCCTATGGAGATGATGGAGAGTTCATTATTTTATGACTGCTGCATATGAGGTCACCTCCATAAATGCTTACATGCAGTCACTCTTGTCACCACAGGAATCTTACCTGACACTTTCCAAGCATCTTCAGCGTGTCTAGTTGGTCATGTTCAATTAGTGAAATCCAGAGCAATTAAAAGTTATTTCTTTTTTGTTGGTTCATAATCTGGCAATTTAGGTTACAAGGTCATAGTTTATATAACTTAGGTTCTTTTTGTTATTTGAAAATACAGCCTGGGCATCTGTGTATCAATAAATAGGACAAAAGGTGCTCCTGTCCATACTTTCAGACAGCAAGTAAAGCTTGTCAGCAAATCAAAAGTTGAACCAAAGCTGGTTCCAGATTTCCTTTTCTTGAACCCAAATCAAAAAAAAACAGTAAAAAAGCCCCAAACCAACCAACCTACCAACCAAAAAAAAAAGAGTACATTGTTTTACAGGTCTACAAAAGGAGCAGTCACCTCCATTCTTCTGGTTCATCTGTCTTCCCTGACATGAATGGCTTCACTTCCTCTTTTCTTTCAGGGGAAATGCAAAGCTTTTAACAGATGTTTTCATAGGGCAGATACCTTTTTGCTGCAGAATTTGTTGTGTTCTAACCCAGACCAGGACACCATCATATTGCTATAAATCTAAAATAAGTCTAAGATTTATATATATTTTTTTCCCATCCTAGAGCACTTTGGGTTGCTTCGTACATGGGTTCATTCAGTGCGTTATTGTTACTGCTGTTGTTATATTAGCTTCCAGGCTGTTTTTTGTATCCCTGCAGGTGGGCAGCAGGCAGGCAGCCCTCAGCTTCTCTGAGGCCAGATCTGTAATCTGTGTGAAGGAAAGAGCATCTAACCAGCAAGGAGAGCATGGAGCCAGCAGCAGCCAGCCAGTAGAGAGGTCCACAGTCCCTGAGCAGAGAAAAATAAGGGTAATTTTCTGAGAGTACAGCTAACATCCTCGGTGGAAGAAAGAGGCCATGAGATAACAAGGCAGTAGGCCAAAAGCAGCAGGTTGAAAGCAGGTTGCAGAGGGATGATTGATTAGGAGCAAGCTGCCAAAAGATGGTCAGGTGCACCTCACGGCTGATGCTGCAACAACAGTGTCTGTAATATGAAACATGTAAAGCAATGATGTGTGGTTGACACCATTACCTGTCGGGGGTAGAGCTGGAGCTCTGCCAGATTAATGTGCACTCTGCCTTGGCTAATAGCAAGTGGTAGTGAAATGAGATGGCTTTCTTAGGAGAAGTGCATGTACATGGGAGTGTGTGGAGTTACAAGGACAGAGGAAGGGCAGGGACCATGCAGTGCCTCTAGTATCAGCTTTATTCCTTCCTAAATTTTGCTTGATGGGCTGTATCATCAGACAGCTGAGAAGTGCCAGCTGATGTGCCATAGCAGACATTGCTTCTAATCTCCTCTAACCTGGTCCTGCTTCTCTATAACTCAAACAGCTGAAATTTTGGCTTTCAGAAATTGAGTGCTGATCTTTTTCCAAAAAAATTAATTTTGAAATTGAGGATGCAATATGTATGCTGCTGACCTGAACATATGTTACAACCTGATAATAACAGAATCATCACTCAGCAACACTTCACAAATGAGTGTACTGCTTAATCTTTCTGTGCCAAATCATGGCTTCTTTAGGACTGCCTTATCATTCTGAGGCATTGCCTCTTCCTCTGTTACCATTAGCAGCCCTGGATGATTACATTCCCAGAAAAACAGCTATAGATTCACCTAGGTGGAGGCTGAAGCTGGATGAGCAGGAGATTTGAATGGCTGCATGTATTGTCACTTCTTCCAGAGTAAATTTCAAGTAAATCTAATGTACCCCTCTCCAAGAGTCCTTCATGCAATGGCCTACCAGTGAGAAAGTAGAAGAAAAAAATAAAATTGATTATAATTTTTCCTCCTGTGTATGTGAGTGAAAGAGATGAGGAGATTATTAGTATAGTTTATACAAATGTTCATCAGGCACCTGGATATCAGTCACTTCCATAAGAGTAAAAGTAAACTGTAATTCAGGTAATTTCAGCTGCGGGAATAGAGAGTCATCTCATTCTGATTTTGTGACTTTTTAATGATATGTTAACGACTTTTTTAAAGGCCATATGATAGCTGAAAATTTTAGTTGGTTTCAGATGCAAAAACTTAAAATTTTAAGGTAAAAGAACATTGCTCCAGTACATATCACCGTCAGCAAGATCTGCACAGCCATATACTCCGATACAGCATTTCATTAGCAGGATAGGAAAATTCCCTTTGCATTGTAGGGATAGGCCACCAACCAGAGGCACAAGCCCTTCCTATCTGCTGCCTCAACATGTCTATTGGGACAATGACTATAGCCTAATATGAAGCTCATCTCATTTAGTTAGACCCTTTCCTGCTTTTTCTTCTGCAGAAGCAAGTCCCTTGCTCAGAAAGACCTGTCAGCAGAATTTAATTCATGTAGGTCTAATGGAATCTATCCTGGTTGCTTTTTTCAGCAATGCTTCACTTCCAGTGTATTGGGGGAGCTAACTTAGCTTGTTACAGAGTCTAAGTTGCAGTCATGCTGTTGATGACAGCATCCAAAGATAGCTTTAAATTAGCTACCTCAGGTAGAAATTGTAGTGTGTGACAATGCAACTCTCAGGACAGAAAAATCATCTTAGCTCTTGGACAGAAACAAATATATTTTTTAAAATGGTGATTATCTTGCTGAATCTGGTTTTTACTTCTAACAAACATCATGGGACTTGTTCATTCCCCATGAATTTACATGTAGCTTTGTGCTCTGGCTAAGTATCAATCATTTTGTTGGATGATTCATAATTTATAATGTTGGTCACTGTTCCAAGTTAAGTTTAGATGTATTTTTGATGCTCCAATTTAAAAATATATTCATATACAAGTGTTGATTTTTATGACAGAAAAATTCTGGATGTCAACCAATGGTGGCATAAATGTCTCAAACCATGAAGCCCCACATAATCTTAAGAGCAATGGCTCTGCATTCAATTTCCTACCTCACATGCCAGCATCTTCTCTGAGTATTTGAGGAGGAATTCTTTTAATTAGCTAACATGGGATTTCTGTATATGTAATCCACAGTCACTAAACCCCACACATCTACGCATCCATGCATAGCATACACTTGTTAATGACAAATCACAATGCATATAAAGTTCACAAGGTTTTTCATCAGTATTCTAACAGGTTGTTGTCATCTTTGGCTCATCCCATTCTCACAATATCTATTAGATTGCCTAGTGTTCACCTTGCGATGCTCTATTAGTCAAAACATCTCTTTGCCCATATATTCAAATGAGCTCTAGAGGTTATTAACTTGCCCTTGGCAAAAAGATTTAGTTTTCTAGGGCAAATGCTTTTATAAATTCTCTGTGTGACAGTTTTATTACATATTGTAAATAGAATACCCTGCCAGATTTTTATGACAGCCATCACTAAGTCATTCAGATCTTATTACTTTTCAACCCTTCACATACCTTGAATTTTTTTTTCTTTTTTTTAATCTTTTACAGGCCTTGATTTGGTCAGTGAATTTTTCTTACTTTCCCTAGCCAATTTTATTTACTAACATGACCGTTTAAACCATTTTGTATCAAGCCAAACATTTTATCTTGCAGAAAATCAAGGCTGTATTTTAATTTGGTTCAGACATATTCATTTCCACATTCTGCATTTATAGTGATACTCATTTAAGCTTGTGCAGTCTCTGCTAGCAGTTAATGTAATAGTTTGTGTGCTCAGCTGCACTATCCTAGGTCTCCCAATCTCTAACTGAATAAATATTCTGCTAAAGGACTGCTGTTGTTGACTTAATTCTACGCTTTGAATTTTGAAACAACATAGGTGGGGTGAAAAGAAAAGCATATGAGACATCCTGCTGTTAAGACCTACTCAGACATATCTAGTTATTTCATATTTTATCAACTCATTCCTCTGATCCTAAGGGATGCTTTCAAAGAATGAAATGAGTTGTTAAAGAGATTTTATTTAGATATGTAGTTTATTAGCAATGGAAATCTCACATGTGTTAAACTTTGAGCACAGGTGATAGATAAAAACAACCTTTCCTATTTAAGTTTTGTTTCCTGTTGAGATGACAAACAGGAAGAGGAAAGCGATTGGCTTTTGTAAAGGTACGGTAAAAGTCAAGAGTAATGATTGTCAAATGTATATAAGGGACACAAAAGAATTAAGTTCCTAAATTTTATAATCCTTTTTGATACTCTAACACCTTTGAAATGTTACATTCAATATTATTTTAATATACAGTAAAGCTCAGTCACTGGAGAGTCTGCCAGCAAGGGGGCTGAGCCACCTGGGGAGGGATGCTTCCCTGCTCGAGGAAGTAGCTGAGCTATCAGTACTGCAGCAGCCCTTCTCCTTGCCTCCCTTCTGGATGTAGACCCTGAGACAAGCCTCTTAACTTGTACCCTGACAAACCAAGCCTTAACCCTCCCTGGGGTTGTCATATGAGGACAGATTGGGGGTGTGGTTCATACAGTCATTAACTAGGCTAAAATGAACACACTGATGGAGCTTCTGCTTCCTGAAGGTGGTAGAGGTGTGGTGTGGTGAGCTGTGAAAGTAAGAAGGATTTAAACCCTTCTGTTTTTCTACTGTTGCCAGATAGGGCGCGTCTTCTTCCAACGCGCAGTTCTGATGAATCAGAAAAAAATACCTTTTAATGGAGAATTTTGAATTGGCTGTAATGAGGCCTCGTTTGGAAATTCACTATATGTTGCTCCTTTATTTTTCTGCCAATATCTGAACTCAGATTTTTTATAAGGGAAAGAATTAGGTGATTTGCAGTTTTAAAGTTGCATGTTTTGCTGTCTAGGCAACTAACAGTAGTTAGGTCACGTTATGATAATTAGCCTATTTATAAGTTAGCTAACAGAGTTCTTTGTTTTAAGCACTATAAATTCTAAAATTAGTGGATAAAGCTAGAAGCCCATTTTCAGATCCATTTAGATGAAAGGTGCTATATAATTTTAGAGCTAGTATAAATGATTGAAAGATGTTTCCACAACTGCTGCTAGATTGCACGGGAATGTGGAATAGCATTTCAATAGACTTCAAAATTAATGTGGTTGTGGGTGCATTCCGAAGAACTGCTGAACCTTCACTACAGCTTCCTTTCTGCCTGCTGCTGACTATCGCAGTGTTTCTGTAATCAGGTACTCATTTTCATGCTAACTTTGTTCATTTTCAGCCCTGAATCTCCCAGGTTCTCTAAAAAGGCATTACATTCTTTTAGGGGTTTTTTATAAAAATATATATACACTTTTTTTCCCCAATTTGATAACAATAGATTGTAAGGCAACTTTATACTTAATGGTGGAGATCCAGGTGGATCTTTGTCTCCATTAAGTGTAAGGTCTCTACAATAATAGTATCATAAAACTGCTCTAGAAAACAGAACCAGACTTGACTTGTATATTATTACCTGCTAGAATATGCTAGTTATATTGTCATGGTAAAGATTACATTGTCCATTGCATTAAAAGCAGTGACTCAGGCTCCTTATTTATGTATGAACTATACAGCATGTTCTCCCCATAATGGTGATATTTGATTTTTCTAAAAAAATTCTAAGGATCCATTTGCTGCTGAATCTCTTAATTATATTGACCTAACATTTACTTTTAAATAGGCACTTTAAGAGATTTTGCCATCTGTCAGACTTTTTCTATTTGTTTTTGAAATGTTTCACTAGTGGAGAGAGAGAGATGTAGATTCTTTAATGTCTCCTCACGCTTAAAGCTAATGGAAATCTTGCATTTCTACTTAAGGCAAAGTACTGGCTTTAAGTATTTAAGTCTTTTTGAACATTGTGTAGGTGATAGAAATCAATTTCTTCTGCCTAGAAAGTTGCTTCAAAACTGCTATAAAAGAAAACTAAGGTTTCGAAAGATGTTTTAAGACTAAGGAACAGATTTTAACAAATTCTCCTTGTGATAACCCAGGAGCCTCACTTGTCAAATATTTTTTTTTTTTTAAAAAAAGGGCTCTTGAGAACAGTAATTAGCAGAGAACTCTTAGGTTTTCATGAAGTATCTTGCATTTAATCCTTCAGTTCTCATTGGCTTTTCATTGTGGTATGTCTTTTCCTCTCTTGCCTCTCTCTGCATCATTCTTATCTAGGAACAAATGGGAGCATGAGGTCAAAGAGTAAGCACTAATAAGCTAAGTCAGTTATATAACCTGCACTTGAAAAGCTGGTAAACCAAAAGCCTTTTTTTAAAGTTCTATTTCATTAACTCTTGCACAGAGTGGTTTTTTTCTTTACATTTCTATCATTGTGATACCTCAGGATGAATTCAGTAGAGGTGTTACATCGTTTAATACAATAGGATCTGAAATGATGCAACTTGATATGGTGCCTGAAAATAAGGTACAATACATTGCAGAAGGCACTTTAAAATTCTGAGCATTGCAGGTAGAAAATAGCCAATTTGAAATCTGGCATGCACGTATCTTCATTTTCACTCTCTAATTATGCTATAAACAAATTTAATTCACTATAGCATTTTGAAGTAGTTGGCAATTATTCTTTTCAGACTAAAGCATTACCTTAGGCAGAAAGAACTTCACTTCTTCATACATCAACATGTTATTGTGTTAATGTGCCTATTACTGTACCATTTTGATTGACAATGCTAATTACGATTGTTCTTGAACTTAATGTGATTTTTCTGGGTGACAGTGACCATTTAATAAATGGGAACAACTTCCATACAAGAGCTATAAACATTTAAATGTGAACTGCTCTTCTTTTTTCACAAAATCCAGATGTTACTTCTCTGGAACAAAGTCTTGCCTAATTGTACCTTTAATGCCATTCTAGATGGTGTGGTTATCCTCAATCACACAGGTGGGGAAATTAAAGGCAACCTGTTCAATAAAATCCACAACAAAATGGTAAAGTTCAAAATAAGAAGTCATAAGATGGTTAAAACTCTTTGGTTTCTGTTAATTTGAATGTATAAAAAACCAAACCAAAGCAGTTGTAGTTTAATTGCAGTAAGCAATGTGTCTGAAAGTTGAGATAAGTCATGCATAACTGAGTCTTTTTATTTTGCTGAATAAAACTATTCACCATTTCAAAGAAAAGAGAGAACAGTTGATAATCCAAGCTACCTGGAAGCAAAACTAATGAGTGTCTTTTAAAATCAGGATAGACAATATTTTTTAAGAGCTGTGTGAACTAGTATGTTGCTGTTGTTTATAAAGTTGAATTTGTGCTTAGCCTGTTGTTTAGAAAGTTGTCATTAATGTTTGTATTAGTTATTTTACTATGTAGATTACATTCTGGCATTTGACCTTTGTGAGGGCAGGAAGGGTCATCTGGAGTTATGTTTTGCTGTTTGAAATCAGAGAGATGCTACCCTAATTAAACTTGCAGGAAATATCTTTCCATTCTCATTTAGCATTATTTCAGTGTCCCCCTTAGCCCACAGGATAATTAATTAGCATTAGGAGCCATATGCTCGTATTGTTTGTTCTGCCCTCTGAACAATGCCTATGCTTTTTTGTAGGGCTTAGCATCATTGAATCATATCCAGGTGTCTGGAGAAACCATGATGGTCTCCTGCAGAAGACCATGCTATCCCTCTGAAAGCCTGAGACTGTGAGGGGACATAGTGGGGTTTCCTGCCAGATGGGGTACAGCTTTCTGCCAGGGATAAATTAGTCTGGGGCAAATAGTTGTAACAAGAAAATCCCTTATAACCCTTTGTAGGTAAGAAAAGAGGTTAGCAGGGTAGAGGAAGGACAAATGGGAAAAGTATAACAGTTTAAAGCCTTTATAGGTGCCAAGACAGACTGATGTGGGTCTGGCACTGTAAAGATCACAGAATCACAGAATGTTAGGAGTTGGAAGGGACCTCAAAAGATCATCTAGTCCAACCCCTCTGCCAGAGCAGGATAAAGATAGTGCTGAACAAGGAGGTTTTTGACAAAAATCAGAACTGAAAGGGTAGCAGGAGTTTGAGGACAGAAGGAAATGCTACAAGTGTAGGAAAGGCAAAAAGCATGCTGTCCTGCTAAGAAAAATAGTATAGGATCTGCTGCCTTGTGATCAGAGAGACTTGCACTGAGCAGCTCAGCATGCTGGAGATATGAGTAGTGCTCCAGCGGGGTTCTTCTCTCTCACTGTTGATTACAAAAGGAAACTGGGGCTACCAGGGTCCTAATTTAGATTGCTCATGCAAATCTTGAAAACTGCCAGGGTTTTGGGATGGAGTCATGCTTTTTGTTGCTACTTTGCACAATACAGCACCAGTCTGGGTAGCTAAATTATGATTACTGTTGTAAGTATAACTAATAAGAATTATTCTTGTTGTTATTGGAAATATATTGCAAACAAACTATGCACTTCAGGTGCTTCTTTATAGGAAAATGTCCACATTAATGTAATCCCCTGCATAGGAATAAAAATCAAACCTATATTTTAAAACTAAATTCATCTGTTTAAAATAAACTATGCTGTATCCCAGCAGATTTTTGGATAACTGGAAGCAAGCTATCTGGACATTTGTGGGTTACTTTTAATTCTCCTTTATTACAAAGGTTCAGTTTAATAATGGATATCAGTGCTAAATAAATGCAGTGTCATTAGGTCTTGATCATATTCATTATTAGTTGCATTTATTGGTACTGTTCTTTTCAGATTTGATTGTGAGTGGGTACCTCCTGGGACAGACAACTTGGTATCAACTAGCACCAACTCGAGATAAATTAGGGATTTCCAAATCTAACCTAGTGAAAGCCTTTGCTTCACTTTGGCTTGCTTAAATTCCCTGCTCATATTTTTGCCTGGGTTTCTTGTAATGAGTGAATGCTTGTATCAGAAGCTAGATCTTGCCTTCAGCACCTTCTCCCATGGCTCCTGGACTGTCACATTTGGTTGTTCTCTGCTCCTGCTGCTCATGAGCACAGCCCTGGTAGGGTCAACCGGGAGCACATCCAAGCCTCGTATGGCTCATTGCCCTCAGTACTGCTCGGCTGGGAGGGAAGGGATGAAGTGGGGCAGCTGTTAAGCTTCCTCGCTTTGCAGTATTTCCCTGAACTATCGAAGCTCGTAAACCCCACTTCCTTTCTTGCCTTTTAACACAGAAGATTAGCATTAAATTAGGTAGTTACAGCACAGTGTTCTTGTGGGCTTTTAAGAAACGTTCACCTAAATATGCATTCATTTTCAGACATAGAGTGAAGTCAAAACTTAGCATGTAGCACTGTACATAAGTGCATTATGCTTATCTGTGGCTAGAGTACTTGTATTTTCAAATATTTGAACTTTTATTCTAAAAAGAACTAGTTCTCCTCCTTCCCTTAGAAAAGGCAAAACGGGAAAGAAATAGTTTAGAGGAGAGCATGTAGGATTACTCCGTGTGGGGTTTTATTATTATTTGTAAAAAAGTAAATTTAATCTTTGATAGGTGAGAAAATGTTTAATACCTCAATTCTATAATTATGCAACAAGAAAATATGATTTCATTGACTAGACAGAACAGCTGATATGTGATAACCATTTATCTGATCTATCATATCTGTCTACTCCAAATTACACCTTATGATGTTTTGATCTTGGGCTACTATTTAAAGATCTCTAGGGAGCTGAAGGTCTCCATGCACTCTGTTGCAATTTTATTGTGTTTTTTTCTAGAGGCCTGTCAACAATCATGTTTTCTTCCACCCTCCTGTTTTGGAGAATGTGATGGAAAACATTTGATTTATTTGGGAGGGGGGGATGTAGGGAAACACAGAGGTGCTCACAGTAATCCATGCAACAACTAATGCAGTGATGGGATTACTGCCCGCATATGTTCCTTCTGACTATAAATTGCTATCATAACAAATTTTAGACAATACAGTGATACTGTGTACATGCTCACCTAGTGCCAAAGTTAAGCTCTGGGATAAAAAACAGAAGCAGTACCTGCAACATGGCTTTCTACAATCATATTCTGCTAGTCACCAGTTTGCGTAAACATGACTGTATTAGTCACAGTATGCACTCTTCTGTATGCAAATCCACATTGGCTGCATGTCTCCTGTCATATTCAAAGCAAAAAAAAAACAAACCAGACTTAATAAACTTTCATATTGCAATTTCCCCTTTCTAGGTGCTTTACTCCAAGATCCCAGCTTTGCCAGACAGTTGAATGCTTTTTAATCTAAAGAAGGTTTTTACAGTGCTCTTTGATGAGAGAGATGGATCTAGATCAAGGGGGAGTCACGTCTTTGTCTGATGGCAGCTGTGAAAGTAGAATGATTCTGAAATTGATAAGTGTGATAAAAGCTTTTAAGTGATACTAGGCATTAGTCAAGAATTCCTGTGACATTTTAAACACTAATTTACACTGGAGTATTTCCTTGCTTAGATATTGTCTTACTGTCTTTGTTAGAATCATTTTTACGAAATGCTGCAGGAAACAAGATAGCAGTATTTTACAAATGGAAATCTGAGAAACAGCATATATTGCTTTGTTTTCCAAAAAAAAAGTTTAATTCCTAGTTGGAGGCATGGGAGATTCCAGTGTGAAAAGACCAGTGTGCTGCTGTATACAAAATCACAGAATGATAGGAGTTGGAAGGGACCTCTGGGGGTCATCTAGTCCAAACCCCTGCTATAGCAGGTTCCCCTAGATCAGGTTGCACAGGACTGCTGATAGATGGGTTTTAAATATCACCACGGAGACTCCACAGCCTCTCTGAGCAGCCTCTTCCAGTGCTTCATAACCCTCAAAGGAAAGAAGTTCACTTCAGGACACTGGTAACTCTAATTCCTTTAATCATTGAATTTTTGAATTTACACAAAACCAAACACTAAAATGGAAAAATATATGAACTACCACTAAACCTCAGTATTTATATCTTGTTTTTATGGAAACAATTGAACTAAGCAGCAGTTATGTCCTTTCTCACATGGCTTGTATTTCAAACAAGAGCATCTCTCACAGATAACCATAGCTGCCATAAGGGATGATTCTAGAAGTCCCTTCTTGCCATAAAAATCTATTCATTGGAATAATCAGCATATGGGTCCTTATAAGCCTGTAGGATTCTGCAGTAATTTGCATATTTAAAATGTTTGATAATACACACTCTAGTACAAAGATACTAAGGACTTGGATTAACTATTTTAAAAGGTTTTGTATTATTTGAACACTGCAAGCTTCTCTAAGTATTCCTGAAATTAGGGCACTCTGCTGTGTAGGATAAGGTGGCAACATCATTTTATCTCAGGCTCTCGGCTGAACTAAAGCATCTGTCCTTAAAGAGGTCACCTCCAACAGTGAGTATAAACTAACTCTTGAATTGTTCATTATAGACCTGACAGTCTGATTTGTGTTTATCTGGTACTTGTTAATCTGTGTCTTTAAAGGAAAGCCCTGTATGGCTTTGAGTAAAATGCATTGCAGTTAATGAGAGGACTTGATTTCTAAAAATCATTCTCTAAATCATGGGTTCTCCTACAAACTGCCCGTCTCTAAGCTCAGTTTGTGTCTCTGTTGCTTGTTTATAAACTGCCCATTCTTCTTTCACACATTGTGAGAATGAAGCCTTAAGGGATTAAAAATTGTGCAGGTGCTTCCCTGGTAAAAGCTATATATGTATGTAGATAGATTAACATATGGGGTAAAATAACATCTGCTCTGACAGTGATACAAGTTAAGAGCCAAAATCTGACAACATTTTTGTAGTTTTTAAAGTATTTCTACCATAATCTTAGTGCAAGCCTATAGGAAACATCTGCTTATAGTTTGTTTTATCCAGCTTATATCATGTCTCTGTTTTCTGAACTAGCCACATGGTAGTGTTATTTTATTTAAATATAGGTTATCCAGGCCTTGTGTCTGGAAGTCTTATAGGTACAGAATAAGAGCTTGTTTATTTTTATGACAGACTAGTGTGCAGCCTGCTCCACAATATGATGTGCAGATTTGTTAGAGGTTCTTTCCATGGAAAGTGGAACCATCATTTTAAAAATTCGGTCATGTCATTTTACAGTGCTGCCTGTACTTGGATGTGTAGTAGTAATCTGTTGTAAAGGATTATTGCTAATGCTGACAAGTTAGCAGAATGTCATGCTGAACCTATAAATTGTGTCTGGCATGGATATTTATCAAGGTTTCTGCTATTTTCACTTGTGCTTGCTTTGAAAAAGAGAAGCCTAGGGACTTACCTAAAATTACCTACTTGTTGCCTCATACTTGATCAGCAAAATCTTGTTCCTCACAAAACCCTGAAGTTTTAAGGGGTTTTTATGTGTCATGAAGAGCACTAGAACAGAGACGAAAATCTCATATACAGTATGTAAGTCTCATATATCAAGTCGATACTTCACAGGTCCCACCAATGGTCACGTCTGAAACACTGCCTAGCCATAGGTCTGGCTGTAGGTGCAATGGGAAAATGTTTGTTTTCCTCAGTGCAAGACTGACACTTGAACTGACTCCTACAAACACACCTGGGTTAGAAGTCCTTCTCTGCTCTTCCACTCAGCAAACAGGTAGATCTCCTATGGCAGTAGAAGATCTCTCACCGCATCTTGATTTCAGATTCTGTGGAACTCACTGATGATATTAGAAACATTACGTGAAGAAATCCCATGGGCCTGTGATCTGCTCATGAATAGTCCATGGAGTGGATAAAGCCCAGTTATCTGTTACAATTTGTTTTTCTGAACTCTATTAATCATAGACTTAATTTTAGTTTATAATTTAACAATCTGATTTTGTGTAGATTATTGGGGCTTGAAGGTCAAGCCAAATGTCGTTTGAAAGTAGTTTTCCCTTGATTTGCGATCAGATTTATAAATTGACCTGCAACCTTACTGACATATAATGTTAATGAACTACATGTGGCTTGCATATAAAGATATGCAAATAGAGAGGGTTTCAGAATTTTGCTAGGATCAGTATTTTGTCTTTAGTTCTTTTTAACATTTATCTTTGAGTCTTGCATGCATGTACCTGTGGGGGAAATTAGATCTTCTCATTTATAAACATCTAATTTGAGAAACTGATAAAATAACAGAGGAATAAATAAGCAATAGAACAAATGCAGGGCTAAGAAAGGTGTTACCTCTATTTTCTTAGTCCTGTGCCAACTGCTTCAGGTAGATAACCTGGAGTCTCTGTCATTTGATGTCATTATAGTGAAGAAACCCAGTGCATGATTAAAAATATTTAATCTGTCTACTTACAGAAATGCATTTAATAGTTGCTTTTAAAAAAAAAAAGAGTATCACTCTTGGATATCACAGGATCAGTTATGAAATCATACAATCACTTAGTGAGCTGTAAAAGGAACAGAAGTTATCGAAGAGCAGTATTATAATTCAAACTTACTGCAGGTAATCACAATGTATATGTGAATTCTCCAAGTCTGTAAGTGTATAAGGAATTACTGGCAAAGAAAATTAATTGTTTCCTATAGTTTCTTAATCTGTATTTTTCTACTGCTAAAAATTACCTAAAGTTGTAGATGAAAAATCACTTAAAGTTGTAGATGATGTGTTTAAAAAAACCCCTATCCTCTGCCAGCTGCACAAAGAGGTCAGAAATAGTATATAATTATTGCTGAGTTAATTGCTGGGTGCTAGCATACATATAGACATACAGTATTCAATTCAGACATTATCACAATAGTGGACAATTAGGGCAAATTCAGTGACAGATAAAATGCAAATAGAATTTTTAAGCATAGTACTCTACTGACTTTTTAATATTTTAATAATCATATAAAGATTGTCACTTCTATATTTAGCCTTACAGATGTAAAGGGGTGGGTAACTCAGAACAGCAGTTGCAAATTCCTCTGAAAGAGTATGCTTAAAATCAATAATTGTAAAATTAGATTGTATTTTCCTTCTAGTATTTCTGAAGGCATGAAATGAAAACTAGATCCACAACAAATACAAATTATATAAATAAAAACCCTCTACCATGGATGTAACATATTTCTCGATATCAGCCTGGTTTAGTCTCCATTAAATTTTATTAAATTAATCCACTTTTATTTTTTGCAAGTATTGTCAAGCAAAGGCAATAATTTTTATTAATGTTTAGGTTTGGGTTTTTTGTGAAACACAAAGGTGAGCTTAGGAAGCAGAAGTTTGCCTTAGAGAATCTGTTCTGCTGTTTAGTCCCTGACTTCAATTTAACTTTCTGAAGTACCAATTTTGGTAAAATATGAGATCCTTTAATAAAAGTTGTCTTTTTGTATAGTGGGAAAAGAGCATTAATTTCTGGATTTTATTTTTTTAATGTTCAAATATTCTAAAAGATATAGGAAGATATATGAGAAGATAACTAGTGCTCTTTAGTATCTTCATAAACAACTTGGACACAAGACTAAAAGGTACACTAAGTAAATTTACCATTGAGGCTAAATTGGGGGAGCTGTTGACACTGTTGAAGGCAGAGGGGCACTGCAGAGAGATCTTGAGAGACTACAGGGCTGGGACATCACCAACTGTAGCAAGTTTAACAAGGCCAAGTGCTGGATTTTGCACCTGGGATGTGGCAACCACTGTACATACAGACTGGGGAATGAGAGGTTGGAGAGCAGCCCTGCAGAAAGGGATCTGAGGGTTCTGTTCAATGGCAAGTTGGATGTTAGTCAAGAGTGCACTTCGACAGCCAGAAAGGCCAACTGGATCTTGGGGTGCATCAAGCACTGTGTTGTTAGCTGGTCAAGGGAGGTGATAGTCCCACTCTGCCCTACGCTGGTGTGGCCTCAGCTTGAGTTTTGTGTGCAGTTTTGGGCACCACAATATGAGAAGGATGTTAAGTTGTTGGAAAGTGTCCAGAGGAGGGCCATGAAGATGGTGAAGGGGTCTACAAGGGAAGCTATATGAGGAGCAGCTGAAGTCACTTGGTTTGTTAGCTTGGGGAGAGGAGACTTAGGGGAGACCTCATTGTGATCTACAGCTTCCTCACTAGGACAGGCAGAGGGGTAGGATCTGATCTCTTCTGTCTGCTGACCAGCAACAGGACCCAAGGCAATGACATCAAGCTCTGCCAAGGGAGGTTTAGATTAGATATTAGGAAAAGGTTCTTCACCCAATGGGTAGTGGAGCACTGGAATGGGCTCACCAGGGAAGCAGTCATGACACCAAGCCTGACAGAATTCAAGAAGCATTTGGACAATGGTCTTAGGCACGTGGGGTGACTTTTGGGTTGTCCTGTGTATAGGTAGAAGGTGAACTTGATGATGCATGTGGATCCCTTCCACCTCAGGACATTCTGTGATAGCATAATTGGAAGACATCTACAGCACCATTCTGTGCACTTCATGAAGCTTATGGATACAGTGTCTCTTAAATTTTAAAAATTTCCTCTAGCAACACAGCAATAGTATGAAATGCTGTTACTCAGACTGTAATTTTTATTTGTGAAAGTTGTCAAAGAAATGTCAGGATGATGGAAAAATCATTCTGTTTCTGTATATTTAGAGATGGGTTTCTGGTGATGGTCATGTCCAAAGGAGCAAGAACTTGGAGTCACAGCTTCAGGATTTTCATTCAGTAGAATGAATGCTGTCCAGTTAAGCTTAAAAGACATTAGTACTCTACAGGTATATTCCATTTAGAGGATTAGTTACACACATTGGAGTTTACTTAGAGCTTTAAAAGTCACACAACTCACAGGCAACCAAAATCACTCAGACTATTTTCTATTGTGTGTATATATTAAGGAGTAATTATTTTTAATTTTCATTTATAAGGAAGAAAGAGAAATGTTAGAAAAAATTAAAGCTGAGATTATATTTAAAATAGGTAAGGCCAGATTTTCCTTTTTCAGGACACATCTGTATGTATTTTTAAGCATGGGAGCGTTACTGGAACCTATTTAACGAGTCCTTTGATGACATAAGCAGATATCAACCCCTTCCCAACACATGATTTTCTCCTTACTTTACAAATCAGAGACAATACCTCTTAAAAGACTTTTCCAAACTTGTGGTTGCTTTTCAAAGTTTATGATTTATTTTTCACTCAGTACTGTGGATGTGATTTATTGCCTGTTTCACAGGGGAAATGAGACTTAAATTGCTAAAGGCAGACGTGGGAAAAGCTTGGAGCAAGTGTATGACGATTGATTTCAGGGATATAGGGAAGCTTTATGGGGTTCATATCTGATAAGGCTAACTCTACTTGGATAAGAAAACCCTCTTTTTTTTTAATATGAGCTTAGATGGATGAACTTTGAATTGTTCAATTAGTAGTGAAAATGACACTGAGTTTTAAACTGAAGGTTGTGAAATTGATCTAAATTTCATGGAAGTCAGAGCGCATGCCACTTGCTTTCACAGATTTTATGTGGTTTTCAAGGCTGTCAGCCAAGACAATGATTTGGGGCTCCTGGCAAAGTGGGAGGGCAGGGTTGAAGAAACAGAATGAATAAGTGAAATTCACCCAGTCTCTCAGAGGAAGACCAGGGCATGCCTATGCCTAAATCTGAAATTGGATTACCTGTATGACTGTTGCCATTAAATGTTCAAGCAGGTATGACCTGATGATTTTGATTGATTGGAAACTTCATATGAGTTGCAGTTCTGCGTTTCTGACTTTGTACTGCTGTTGGTAATACAACATAAAATGATAGCATAATATTGTGGGGTCTCATGCTAAATTAGGGCACTCTTTGCATCCTGTTGCAAGAAGGAAAGTTCATTCAGATGGCAGGACTCAGTGTAAAATTCCTGTGATTCACTTCGATGCCTGTGATGAAAGGTCTGCTTGTATCAGCATTTGGGGTTTTTTGTCGGTTTTGGTTGGTGGCCGTTGGCACTGGCATGTAGCACAGAAGGCACAACCTTTGGGCCATAACCTCCGTGTTGTAAGTTTGAGAAGCCTCTGGTATTCAGGAATAGGTCTGTAGCAAAAGTTTGCTTCTTGGGTACAAGAATATTTCCAGCCATTTGAACTGTACATGTTAGGGTACTACATCCCTCACCTTAGGGTAGTTATTAGCTGTTAATCATATAGGCAACATCCTCATTAAAAATCAGTATACTAGGAAAAGGTACTGAAGTGCATTGCATTATTCACAGAATTTAGATGCCTTAACAAAATATTTACATGTGTGTAAATTCCCAGTTGTTTCATCCAACCTCTGTGTATGGTGTTCAGCATGGATTTGACAGACGCTGTCATAGGTGTGCAAATGCACGCACAAATTTGAACATCTGGGCTTTGGAGACCAACTTACTCTGCTTTACTGGATGGTGGTCTGCTGCTGTGCTGGCTGGTCTTATGAAGCTGCTATGCGCTATAGTGCCATGATAAATTATAGCCCTTGCTGATTATCCGCTGTCATCTGGCCCCTGGTCACTGGAGTGAAACCAATGAAAGATCGCATTTCTTCCTACTGTGTTGCTATAACGCAACATTACAATGCTGTAGGCAAAAACCTTATTATAAATTGTTTTATTCAGCCATGCTTACAGTGCCACCTCTGCTGAGCATGCAGCACAGGACATCCAGGTAGAGAGGGATAACCTGACTTTTAATTTTGCTCCACATATTTGACCCTTTAAGAGCAACGACAGTGTTTTGCCTCCTTGTTTGTTTTTGTTTTGTTTAATGTGACGTGATTTTGTACAATTTCTCTGAAAGACACTTTCAGTCAAACACATATGTAGTTGTTTAGCAATGCTAATTGTTCAAAGGGGAAATCATTCTTACATGCTGAATGAGAACAGTTAACTATAATGACAAAAGCCATCATAAGAAGAGATTATACTTTTATTACAAAACCATGCTTGAAGTGTGGCCTCAGTCCAAAGTGGGATACTCTGACAGTGGTATGAAAGGGTGGAGTTGTGGATAAGCTCATCTTAGAAGGACTTACATGTACATTTTTCTTCATGAATACTTATATTTTCTAACATCAGACAGAACAGACTAAGGGTAGGATTATAGCCTTGCTAAGTGCTTTTTCCTTGTGAATTGGCACCATTAATAAAGATTTCTGTAAGTCAGATGATGCTCTTGTTTGTACCTATGCAACATCATTGTATGTGCCCTCCAGCCTTGGTTATAGCCCAGTGGGGCTGGCCCTGGGATTGGAATGTAAATATCAAACAGTGCCTGGTTTGTGAGCTACATTCAAATGCAGTCAATTTGTTTTGCTAAAGTGGGCTCTGCAGTGCTAACAGAAGTTAAAAAAAAGTCATTGAATGAATTCAGGATTTCCAGTGGTGGCTGTGGTAGATGAGATATCTTGCAGTAGCTGTATCTGTTTCACCTATTAACACTTGATCTGATTGTGGTGCCTGTTGCAGAAGATCGTTGCCTGATGGACTGTCTTTCTAGAAAAGCAAGACTGGGCCCAACATATGTAGGTATGGGTTTGTCTCCCACTGTAACGCATATGGGCAGGTGTAGCCTATGAATGATGAAGTATAACAAGTTTACACCAGAACACTGGAAAAAGGCTTTTTGGCTTGATGTTACAGAACACATGTATTTCTCAGTATCTGCATCTGTAATAAACTGGAAAAAGAAGGAATGAATGCAGAACTTGAACATATCCTTAATCAGCAGTTAGTTTGCACTGTTGCAAACAAAAACAGTTCGAAAACAAACTGCAGTTAAACTCAAATGCTTTTTAAATGCAGCAGCAGTTATTTGCTTAGCAGGAGTCTGTGTAGTGCTTGTTTCTGTATTTCAGACAAAAGCTCAATAGACAATACTTGCTCTCTCTGAAAGACGTTCCTAGATACTTAGAGAAATCTCCTGCTTTGTATTTATCTTCAGAAAAATTTAACAAAAGATGGAAGCAGATGTGACACAGTTGTCATTGTCTTTTCTGCCGTGTAGATGTTTGTTCTGAACTTGAATGTGGAAAAGCAAAGAACCGCACCAAAGTAGCCAAGCATTCTTCATTCTTCTGCAGATGAATTGCAAATCTGGGTCTCTGCACAAAAAATTACTCTGGTATTTAAAGCTGCCTGAGTATAAGCAGTGTGGCATTTTGGCTCAGCTTTCATACTGATCTGTTACACCCTTCTGGTTACTGTTTGTGCTTTTGATTTGTGTCTAGAATCACAGCTGACAAATGAGATTCTTCTTTTGAGGACAGAAGTCGAAGGGAGAGTATAGAGTCACCACTACATCTTTTGTCTTGAAAGTGTCCTCAGGGAAACTTCAATACCACATCAAGGAAAAACAAGCTAATATCTTTAATAACTACAATTAGTCAGGGTTTCATTGTTGCAAGTCACCAGAAATGTGACGCCCTCAACAATACTGGAGGCATCCCAAACATAAAACCTACTGGATCAATATTTGTTCAGAAGAAGCAGATGAATCTCTTGTCAGCAGCATTATTTTCTGAATAATCTTTGCTACATCTTGGAATTCCTTTCTTTCTGATATGAAACTTTAGTTCCTATCTAATTCCATTTTCCAATTAAACTTTTGTCCTAGTATCTTTAAACATGCAAAAAACATTTGGCTTCTCCAGATAATAATTTCTGTGGATTGCACCTGGAGATACTTGATTGACTGATGTTAGTTGATTCTTTCTAATGGTGCTACTGGGCATTGAGTGCCAAAGCTCTTAAAAAATTAATTTGAAGCAGGAGGAGAGGAACAGCTCAGTACTCTGTGGCTTCAAAGTAAAATTTTAAGTGAATAGATTTAAAATAATCCCAAAAGCAAAAAACTGGGAAACACACAAAATGCTTTGAGGGTCTCAGGTTTAAATTTCTATTTTTAAATGAAATGTGAGCCTGACTTATTTTACCCTGTGAGTGACAACCAAAATTTGTTTACTGAGAAATCAAAGCCTTTAAGTCATGCTAGGTAGGTGATGATTCACATATGAATGAACTTGTACTTTTCAGTTTCACTATCTCCTTTTCATAGCTGTTAGAAATAGGCCCACAGGAAGGAGGAAAAAAAAAGATTTTGGTATGGTTGTTCAAATATTTTCAGTGTAACTACTGCTCTACTTACACTTTCTGAAAATATATCCTGGGATCTTTTCCACCTGCAAGTTGCTTTGTCCTCAATTATTCTATTTTCTTTTCTTCCCCTCCTGTTGGATAGGTAGTGTGTGATAGTTTTTCCAGATAATTTCATAGTTGTGTTTTGGATAAATGTTCTGTTTCTGGATAGGAAATATAACAAAAAAAGGAATCGGTAAGATAGCAAATACCTTGGGATTTTTCTATACTAGAAAAGAAGTAAGGCCAGACTTATATGTTGTGTGGGGGTTTTTTACATTCTCTTGTGAAAATCACAGGAATGCATTTTCACTATGTAGCAGAAGACACAGAGGAACATCTAGAGGAACATCTCATTAGTGTTTTTACCTCTTCTTGTGATATATGACTTCATATAGTATTTTTCTTTCCAAAGCTGCTTCTTGGGAAACAACATCTGTGTTGTTTAACAATTAATGTTACTGATAAATACATAAATACATTATACTTATTACATATTGTTGCACATTATATATATATTAATATATTACTCTTTAACAGTATCTATAATTTGTTACATATAAACAACTATAAAATTATTAGATGCTGTTTAGAAATTACATTTCAGAGTGACAGTATGGCATATCAGTGCTTACAGAATTTTTGTGTAATGTAGTGGATAAGATTATTCAATTTAATTGAATTAAATTGGGGGGAGGGTGGAAAGTTAGTTTTCTTACATTGTTTACCATAGAAGATGTCCCTGCTCACTGCAGAGAGGTTATACTTAGATGACCTTGAAAGATCCCTTCCAACCCAAAGATTATTCTGCGATTCTATTCTGCGAGCAGTTCATGGATGCCTACTAACTATCAAGCAAATGTATACTTCTTGAACTTAAAAAATGTGTGATTGAAGACTGGAATAACTGATAAATTCAAAGTGAATTACTATTCTTATTGTACTTAAATGTAATCCTCAGATAAATTCTGACTACAAAATAACTTGAAATAACTTTTGTTTGCTTCTCCATTCTATGTAATATAATTTACAGTGTCAGACGTTAGACATCTAAGCACAAACAAGAAAAAAACCTCGGTACAGAAAGTTGGGTCTTGAACTTACTGTCCTTGTTTTATTGATGTTTCTTCTACTGCACCAAAACTAGTATATCAAGACTAGTATATCAAGCTTTCATGTTTTCATATTTCAAAAATCAGAGCTACTAGTTAGTTGCGATGAAAAGGGACGTTGTTTTGGGGTCTACTATTACTAGTGGAAGCCAAAATGAACATTGTATTTGGAGACTGGCATGCAGTGGTTGTCAGAACTTCATCTTATTTGGTTATGTTTGTGAAGAGGAAATGCAAATGTTTTTTTCAGAATACCTGCAGTGGAAGTGTAGATTGCACACTAAACAGGCACTGGCTTCTTAATCCTTGGAAATCACATGAAGTGGAAGGAATTTAAAACAGTTGCTTTATTTAAGAAGGCTATGTATTCATTTGGCAATGCATTGTATTACAGGTACCACAAAATGGTGTTCACATTGGTGTCTGTGGCTAAAAGAAATCCCCAGGAATTTTCCACATGTTGGAAAGCTCTAAGCTGAAATTATTTAAAATCAAAACGATTTGCATGCCTAGAAGTAATTGGATTAATTACTGCTTATGGCAACTTGAGCATCTGTATATGGTGAAGTAGACAGTGGAAAACTAGCCTTCATGCCTTCAATACAGGATGTGATATTTCAATCTTGTAGTGTTTAGTGTTGATTATATTCCTTTTGCAAAGTTAATTTAGTCTTGGGCATTTTTGTGCTGGCAAATTTTTTAATTTTTTATTTCGACTCTCCAGAGTTCTGAAATGGGAAGAGTGAGGGCTGCAATTCTTCCTGAGCTTCTCCAAACTCTAAGACAATGCTACAATTAAAAAGTGCCCAGAGATGCACACATGAAAAATGCCTGTGCTACTGAATGCTGGGTTTGATCCAAATCTTACCTGCAATGATTGAAGGACCTTGTGAAAGTCTGTAACCTTAACCATAGCAAAAAAGGGATCTGGATGATAAATGCAATGGGCCAGAGAGCATGTCAGCAAGTAAGCTGTTGAGGCTTATGTCTATCCCTTCTATGGTCTGCAAGGAGCATACCACTCCAAGATATCACCCTTAAAAGAGCATGTTGCTCAGGGGCTCTGATATTTAAGCTTCCATGAAGTTATTGTTGCTATTTATTCAAGCTTGAGTGTTTAACTAAGTACTTATACCAATAGTCCTTTGTGCCAGGCAGCGATTAGTAAAAAGTAGGAAAATACAGAAAGGATGACCAACTAACTGGATACAACTGCAGATTAAGCTAACTTGGACATATTTTTTTCCTGAGTATTTCACTGGTCATTTGTTATTTAGATTGCTTATGTATTCCTCCACTGAGTAAACATCTTAAAATTTTGTTAATTAAGAAGAACTTCTGCATCCATTAGTGTTGTAGGTATTTCTAAGCTTAATGCCAGCTTAATGGTGGCTGCTGCCCTTTGGCTTCATGAGTGAGTAAGGGAGAGAATATGCAATGGATAATTCATCTTAAATACTGCAGGCTTTTCTTTTAAGTTCATCTCAAGCACTAAATCACAACTGGATCTACTTACGATGAGGGCAGCAAGGACATTAGTGAGTATAGAACATCTAGTCTGAGAAAATACTAGGATAGGACTTTTCTTATTGGAATGAGTTGTATGAAGGAAGAGTACATTTTGAAAACTGTGATATGGGGAAAGGTGGACAGGAATATTTTGTTCCTTGATGGAAATCTAATATTATCGCCATAAAATTATCAAGTAAACTTTTCAAAGAAACAAGAAGTACGTTCTTCAGGCTGCAAGTAATAGAATCTGTAGAAGTTATTACCAGGAACTATTGGGGTGAAGAAAGGCATAAATGAATCAAAGAAGAAACTGGACTAAGTCAAGAAGTATAGGTCTCTCACTCTCTAATCAGATTGATAGCTGTGATAGAGTCTGCAGCTAAGAAGTCTCAAAGCAGGCTGGCAGGTTGGGCAAATGGCAAGCTCCACTAATACTTTCTTAACATTCTTGTACTTTTCCCAAAGCATGCACTATGAAGATCTGATGCTAGACAAGATAACACCAAGATATCTGTCTTCATATGAGTTCTTCTGTGCTTAAAAAGTGTTAGATAGTCTCATACTCATGACTGGTGTGATCTATCATGAAGGACATTGGAGGGTCCCTGGAAAAGACTGGTTGGATGCCAGGGACATTTAGCTGTAGCAGGATCAGTTTGCCTCTTGTAGGTCTCATAGGAGTTTTTCTTGTAACAGTAACAGATGTAAAGGTAGAAGAGCCTGCTTACTTTTGTCTCCGTTTCCAATATTGGACATTCAAGCTATGAAATAGAATTATAAATCAGTTCTTTAACATCTCTGAAAGATGATGTCGACTTAATATTCATGATACTTGAAGGGAAAATAAATGTTTGGTTTCTTTTATTTGTCTTTCTGGTGTTTGTATAATCTTTCTTGAAGCAGTATCTTTTCTCTGAAGGCATTTCAACTCTGGAAAACTAAAATTCTTATGAACCTAGAAACAAGGATATTAAAACCCCCACTAAATTTCAACACTTGCATGTTTCCCTGAAGGTCTACCCATTCACTCTTAATATATGCAAAGTGGATTTAATCACTTACCATTTGCAAAATAACCCAGAAAGCCATCAGCAGAGTGAAAGTTTGGGCTCTTTAGATGTTTAACTGCACAAAACATGTCCATGACCAGCAGCAATGGTGGTTTCCCTTTTGCTCTTGTATCAAATGGCCCTTCCCTTCTTCTGCTGCATTGCTTGAGCTGCTGCTTAAGTGCTACTTGATCCTGCTGAGGTTGCTGGAGGCACATGTCAGAGCTGGCAGAAACCTGACAATCTCATAATACCTTCTAAAGCCGCTGCTTTTATTAATGCTCAAAATAGAAGGTGTCCAGGCTGAATAAGTTTAATTTTACAGTATAGGAACCAAAGAGGTATTTCAAGGATGCCTGCCACAGTTGGAAAGAGGTTTCTCTACAGCAGCTGTCTTCCACACAGATAGGGGTAGAAACAAGGTGGCAAATTTTCAGGGGATTATAAAATTTGAAAGCAAGACAGAGACTGAACAAAGGATGTGAGAGACAGAATTGATAGAAGGCTGCAGAGATAGCCAAGAGAATCATCCCATCAGGATTTCTTAAGCATGACTGATGTTGTTGCACATATTTGGACATTGGAGGTGTTTGGTGTTTGATTCAAAACTCTTAAGTTAGTGAGTTTGCGTAGTGGTACATGAAGGCTTTGGTGGTGGTGGTTGTTTTAGTTTAAGGTCATTTTATTATCTGGACATAAATTTGAAACCTAGGAATGTCAACTTGTAATTTTTTTTGATGCTTCACAATGGCAATATGGTGCTAGTTTCAGAGGAGTGTCACAAAGGCAATCAAAACGAACACGTGTGTCTGCCTCATTTCAGTAACAATTGGGAGAGAGATAGAAGAAATGGTGTTTTAATTATTAGCAATGAGACTGATGGTTAAGTATGGCTTGATGGAGAAATTTAACATAAGAAGCTGCAGCTTAGTAACTATACATGGTAGATACTGACCTAGTTTTTGGCAACTAAGAGCCATAAACATCAGCCTTGATATATAAGGCCCAGCATCTGGTAAGATGTCTTATAACTTTTAAAAATTAATGCTATGAGGGATGAAAAACTACTGTAAATCAGCATGCATTTGTTTTCTGTCTAAATGCAAATGTTATATCCTCTAAGCAGCCCATAAATATATTTTAGAACTTAAAAAGAAAATGAAAGATCTTTCATAGTTGATGTGGTGATGATGGAGTCCCAATATTTCCTTGTTTGTGATGTTACATGCTGTTTGTTTAAAAAAAAATCCCTGTACATATATTAGATGTTTACGATTGTCTCCACCAGTCAAAATATGATTCTTTATCCAGATGAACAAGCAAAACTTCAGATTTGTTAATATCATCATCTTAATGTTGCACTGAAAAGGACATCATGTCCCTGGTTGAAAACATGATAACTTCAGGGAATTTGTGACCATCATTGCTTTGTCATTATAAGGACATTGATTTTTTTATTTATATAAAACTACATCATGAGATTTGTGCCTCATTGGTTTGAGTACTGAATGTTTATGGAGATAACTAAATGCCAAACTCAGATGTGTTTAAGCTACTGAGCATACTTAAGTAAGCACTGGGCATCTCAAGACTGTTTGAACAATCTGAATGTCATGAATCTTCCTCAGAGCACCCTTTGTGAAAATCCAAAATTTTGTGCAGAAAGTTTACTGATCCAGCTTCAGCATTCTTAAATAGAGACATCTAGACATGTAGGTAGCTATATTATTTCTGTGGCAGTAACAAGTACTAAATGAAAAATTTTGATTTTAATCTATTGGTTTGGAAATACCTGTACTTTAGAACTTCCCCTTTCTCTTTCACTCTCTCCACACCCTCTGTCCCTACCTGCCAGATTTAGGAGAGCCTAAGGATAGACCATGTGAAAATATAAAACACAAAGCTGCTGTGTGCATTGAAAAGATTTACTGCTGCTGCTAAGGATTTGTTCTTCCTGTTTGCTACTTCAAAAAAAAAAAAAAAAGCAAAGCATGCAGGTTTTTTCCCCCCATACAATAATTACTTCAGAAATGCTGTAAGTAATTATTTTGTTGAAGCTTGTATTTTAGTTTGAAGTATGAACTAAAGCCTTAATAAAATGCAGTCAAAAGTCCTGAGCAGTTGCACACTGTAAAGCAGGAAATCTCCTCCACACAATAGAGATTAAATGCTCCCTGTGCATACTGTATTCTGCTCAGCCCTCTGCATTCGGAGCTGGGACTGTGGCAGTCGTTATCTCTAGCAGGTTCCTTGGTGATTTTCAAGCCCTGCACTACCTACCCAAGTGGCAGTGACACCAGCTTTCACTGTAGCCTTATTACTCTTAAAAGAGCAATTTGGTTGGTTGCACGGCTATTAGGATCAGACAGTCAGGCTTAAAGCTGTCAGTACAACTGCTTCTCTTTTTTTTTTTCACAATTCTGACATCTTTTCTCTTTTCTGCTGGACACAAGAATTACTGCTTTTATCATTTTCAATCAAGCTCACCCTGCAAGCTGAGGAATATATTCCCACAGAAACCAAAGTGAGGAGTAGAAATTATTTTATAGCTACTGTAGTAGCAGCAGTGCTGGCTGCATGTTGTGTGGGAGAAACCGGATCAGTGAGAAATGTGGCTTTCCTCAGGGCTACATCATTGAGCTACTACTTCAGCATCTAAAGAGAGTAAAGCTATTCCTTGTTCTGATTTTTCAATGATTAATCACTCCTCCTTACGCAAGCAGAAGGTGAAGAAGATGTAAGATTTTTTTTTTAATAACTTGTGGAAATGTTATCATCAGTGAAACGGAGGAAAATCACTATGCTTGAACTTCTTTTCATTTTGATGCTGCTTTTCTCTGGACCAACCCTGAGCAAGCTTAGCAGGACCAAAGGCAAACACTGGAAGGGGGGTAAGTGGAAAGAAAAAGTTTTGTAATGGATGTTTGAGTAAGATTCCAAAAAGCTGTATTAAAGGTGATCTAAGGAGATTACCTATGTTCTAAGTGATTCAGGTTTTAGGTTGCCATATGGGCTTGCAATGTGATGCTGAAAAGAGAGCATGGTGTTTAATTTATTTTCTTGTTAGTTTGCTTGACTGACTCTGTAAGGCATACATTCCTTGCAGGAATTTTACTTTGTGTTGCATCATTAGCAGAATAACATTTCAGGCCTTTATATAAATCAATGTATACCCTTTAGAAACCGGTGCTTTTTGACTATGAGAATTCAGATTGCTTTTTTCATTATGGAGGCTTTGGAACACATGCTTGTGGCTTTATTGCAAGAGGTGTTACCCCCATCATAAGGAGTTACAGTGTTGGGAAAGAAGAGAGAAAGCAAGCAAGCAGCCTATTTTGAGTGCAGAATTGTTAGCGTATGTGGTAAAAATGACAAGACTTTTTTTTTTCTGACTATGTGAATGTTGTGAAATGCACTGCCAGCAGCACTAATTGGCTGAGTGGCTGTGTCAGTGTTGATGTGTTCATAAAGATAAATTGCATTAACTTTATAAAAAAGATGCTGTACTGAGAAAACACTTATGATTTTTGAAGGCAGCAATCCATTTTGCTCTTCTGTTAAAAACTGCTGAGATTTACCCTGTATGTGCTCTGAAGAGTTCATGAAATGTGCCTTTTCGTAAAGTTCACTTTGCTTTGCTTCCTTGCATGACATTTGTTTATGGAAAGCATGGGTTATCGAGGTCTCATAATCAAATAGCTCAGCCTAAATGGTAGCTCATAAATATTTGGACTGAGTGACTGTAGATTGGAGATAGCTTGATATTTTGTCCCTGGTTGTTTCTTGATGTTACTGCTTGGAGGCACCTCAGGATATTTTTTTTTTCCTCTCCTTACAAGTGTTGCCACAGCCTGTTATGTTTATCACAGCTTTAACAGCACTTTGTTTTCCTATGCTGTCAGTATTGTGATCTAAGGTTAAAGAATAGCATCAACATTAAAAAGAAGTTTAAATAATTTATCACAACATCTCAGCAGGAGACTCCTCCCTCCCTCTTCTCTATTTCCTTTTGTTGCATTTAAAGATGTCACAAATCTTCCACTTACTGTACCTTCAAGGGAAAAGTTGCAACACACACTTAACCTGGACTGTTAGTGCAGCACAGTCTAGCTGAAAATTATTTCCTGGTCCTGTAAATCACATTATTGCATGTATCTCACAGTGCTGCTGCTGGGTACCTTAGCTGTGAATTGCTAGCTGCTATTTACTCTCGGCAGCACTGCCTCTTTTGAGAGGCACGTGAGTTAGGAATATACGTCACTGTCAAGTTCCTGGGATTTAAAAAATGCTCTTAACTTTTCCCCCTTTCTCCCATTTTTAATTAAATCTACAAAATGAAGGGTGGATTGCTTTAGTCTCTTACTTGCTGTCTGGCAGAGGCAAAGAGCTCTACTACAGAAGTTTTATCATAGGTAGAAAATAATCTCTGAATCTGTCTGAAGGAAATAATACTGTAATATGAAGTTTTGCTTTTCTAAGAAGCATTCTGTGCAGCTGAAACAAAACTTTCCAGGTACCTCTTTCAAGGAAAGTAAGAAGCAATTTGTCTTGTTTACTCAGCTCTTGAATCAGCCGAAAACTAGACTTACCTGATGTATGGTTTTTTCATACATAGAAGTTGTTGTGAGAGTTGTGTGACTTGAAGATGATGCGTGCTTTCCAGTGAAGGTTTCAAGTTCAGGACCCATTAGAATCTGTGTGCTGTAGCGTCACATAGTCTAAGCACCTCCCTTTCCATTAAACATTCAGGATCAGCTTTTGCTTATATAGCAATGATGTGAGGCGTTTTTGTTGGTGTGCCTGTGGAATTGGTGGTGTTGCTTGGTGATATTTCAGCATGCACACTTCTCCACTGGAGCACACTGGAAAGCCCATCCCAAAATGGAAACAGAGGGTTTTATTTGTTTAACTTCTTTTGGTTTTGTTTAAAAATATTTGGGAAAGCCAGATCCCTGTGTACCAACTTCAAGCTATATTGTTCAGAAGGGAAAGCTGATGCTGAATCAATGCATCTGGAAGTGCATTGTATGAATCATTGTATGTCTATACTGAAGTCAGTTTCTACAATGGGCAGTAATAGCAGATTTAATCCATCCTCTAAAGTTTTTCTGTGACACATTTTGTATGGGGTGCTGTGAAGTATAAACATCTTTAAGAAATGTTATTCTTTTGTGCCTGCATAGGCCCTGATCACGATCAGACCAAATGCAGGCTAATGAATCTGGAAGTCCTGGTATAGTTTAAAAACAAACAAAAAAATTTGTTTGCTGAAGTTACAGGTTCTGATAAATAATTTGCTGTGGTCTTGCTGTTTAGTTCTTTATAATTATACAAGAAAAACAACTTTATTCCCCTCTGTTTTCCTCCTTGGAATTTACTCTAAAAATATGGCCACCCACATACAACTAAAATAAATAGCATTATAGGTAGAAATCACCTCCTGATTTGGTCGCAATGTCAGGTGTCAGGGAGTGAAATGCGCCCCATACATGGCCTGGAAAAATGCAAAGATATCATTTTCTTTTCTAGCTGTTTTTATGTCTTCACTCCAGAAAACCTTTCAGAATAATTCATTGGAATGCAGGCTGTAAATGTGCATTAAACCAGGATTTATAAAGTAATGATCAAGATAAACTGGAGTCTAAAAGCAAAACCTGAAATTACGAATCAACTAGATTTTTTTTTTTCTCTTTGAGCCAAAATAACACATCATGGTTCAAGTTTTTAAGAAGGATTATAATATGGAGAATAAAAAACTGGGAAAAGAAGATTAAGTACTCTTTTGAGTTTACCTTAAACCAGAAAGCAGATTTCAAGCATTGCTAATGCCTATCCCCTCCTGAATTTGTTTCCACAGTGTTTTCAATCCATCACATTATGGGGGCAGAGAGGAAATAAGTTTTGAGTGTACCCATCTGTATGCACATGGATGTGTTTTTCTGTCTGTTTAGTGGAGAATTTGAAGACTGGGAAGAAAGGTGTTCATTTGTGTCATGCTTGGGAACCTCTCCAACACTTAACTCATAATAATAACCTGGTAATAGTAATTCCTAACCAAGGAAAATGGTGGCATGGGACTCGGCATCAGGATTGTCTGGACTGTTGCTGAAGGCCCTGTTGCTGCTGGGACCTCAGCTTTGCTGAGGAGTTGGGAAGGACAAGCTACTGCCTATAAGCAGAAAGCCCTGTGTGTAGTGGTTGGGTGTTCTTTCAGCTGGTAAACAGCAAAATACTTAAGGGGAAGAAAATCATTCACAATGCTTATTTTCTGGTAAACACCAGTGTATTTTACAACTCTGTGTGAAGGCTGTGTGACAAAGTTCACAGGAGACAGATGAGAGCATTAAGATGATGACCATGCTTGGTGTACATTAACCCTTTAATGATCTTGGAAACAACAAATTCACTTGGTCTGGTGGATAGCTGTGCACTCCCAAGACTTCAGGCGCTTTTGAAGAGCCTTATTCTTTATGCAGTGGCCTTTGTCACAGGGCAAGGTCCATATGATGGGCCAGCACTCACACTGGCCAGAAGATTTCAGGCTGAGCCACTACCAGATGTTCCTTGGGACTGAGATGAACCTTGGTAAAGGAGCACAGAGGGGACTCCTTTTATGGTCCAGGGTGCCTTGACGTAAGAGCAACTTGCTGACAGAACTTGCAGCACCTTACATGGGAAGAAAAGGCTTCCAGCGTTGGGGAAAGGAGTCAAAGGTGAAAAGAATCCAGAGGGAAGGGACCAGATCTGGGGTTGGGAAATGCAAATTCAGTATGTCTTTTCACCAAAGGGATGCTTCCTCGGGTCTTCCTTGTGCTTCACCAGGATAAAGTCTATTTTCAGAACTGAAAGTGTGATGTGATTTACTTATGAGCAAATTGGAGAAATAGAAATAAAATGCAACAATATTGCAACACCCTATAGAACTAGATGAGGACAGTGCCTGTCCTTTCTGTCTACATGGAAGTGAAGCAATAATCTCTTTAATGACTAAATCAAAATTTATTGTGCAAGTGATCCAGCCTTACATTTCAGTTTTAATTTCAGTTCTATGGCAGTTTAATCATTTTTATGGAAAAAGATACCAGTGTGAGAAATCTTAAGTGTCGCTGGTAGGTATTACTGTGTGCATGAGATTCTTTAAGCAACACTGCAGATTGATCAGCACATGTATTATTTAGGATGCGTGTAATCCATTAACATTAGTTTAAATGTTTTAAAAAACAAAATAGAAAGATATCTCAGAAGACAAAATTTCTCCATATAGAAAGCAGCCACCTCTCAGACCTTCTATATATGGAAGTGAAGGATTAGTTTATTGGAGTAATGGGGCAAACATGTTACAATAGGAAGTATTTTACTGGACTGCTGCTAGGTGCCTGGTTGCCCTGAATACCCAGATGTCTCAGGTACATGGACATTGGCATGCAGAATAATTTTGTGGTGTGTGCACACTGAGTGTGGTGCAAACAGGGCCTTGAAATGTTCTGCATTTGTAATGAAGAATCTCTACATGGTCATAAAGTCCCACACACCATGAGCACTATGAATTGCTATAGATGTTTAGATGTCTTCTTGGCAGCTGCTCAGTGATACTATTCGCTTCCCCCATGAGGAGACTCTCAAAGGCTTTTTTCACCAGGAGGAGCTTGTTTTCATTTGCCTTATGGCTGTGGGGTGCTGAGAATAAAGGGATTAAGGCTGAGACCTTTGAAGAAGGTAAAGTAAGGAGGAGGCACTTACATGGATCAAGCTAGCCTGGGCTTCAGCATGACTCATTGTGAGACATGAGGGCTCTGGTCGGACGTGATGAGGTGGAGCCTTTGATGTGAAGGTTGAGTTGCAACACTTGGAAAACACAGTCAATTGTGCTGGTATGATACACTGTGTAGTTTGTGTGATTTTTTTTTTTGTGTGATATAGTTTGCCATTTATCTAATAAAAGTACTTTACTTTATGTAATTTCAAAGATGAACTGCATGAATCTTTCCTGAATACATTATCATGTTGTATTATTAACAGTATTTCTTAAATTGTGAGATATTAAAATTCACATTTTTTTGTCTTCAGAGGAAGTTCAATGTATTTGAGGAGGTGGCTTGTGCATAGATAAGAATCTAAAAACCTACTTTTAGAAACTGACAACTGTTTAAGTGTGGATCTGCAATTTTAGTCTGACTGCAAGTATATAAAGCGTTTGACTACACACAGTATGTGACTTCATTTACTGAAGATGTTCTAATAGTTTTGCTCTGAAAATATTTGAAAGGGAAAAGTGCATTTGGATACTGAGTAGCTGTGAAATTAATTGCCTTTTATTCAGTATTGTTTTCTTTAAACTCTAATTTTAGGCCCTGTCTGATTATAACAAGCAAATTTTTTCCACCATCTTTCATATCATCTTCAAAATTCTGAAATCTAAATTCAAAAGAACTCTACTGATGTGTAAAGCTTCCTGTTGGAGCATATGGCCTTTGCTTGTCTATTTTTCATCTCTTTGAAGACTTTTGAAATACTGTATGGAAGTCTGGTAATCTGCATTGAAACTCATACAGGTGGAGACAACAAAGATAGGAGCAATGGAATACAAAGTTTATGAGAGATTTCTTCCCACCTGAAGGGTGGGAGGGAAAATGTTGGAGTTACTTCAGTCGTGAGGGACCAACTGCAGGGAAGATGAAACCTCTACTTAAGAACAGACCGGTGCTGGCACAAAACCAAGCTAACAAATAAATGTGAGCTAGAAGCTAGAAGAGTGTTTCCAACCATCATTGAGAAGAGGCTTGCCTTCGTTTGGCAGATTAAGTCAGTCTGAGCCAGATTTCCAGCCTCTTTCAACCTCTGCCAGTCCTGGCTGCAGGATCTCCTTCTACCTCTCCACCAGGGCTAGAGCCTGTGCTCATCTGCTGGCTCTCCTACTCAGGGAGCTGATCCAGCTAGCAATTAGCTGTATAAAAAAGAGGATATCATCCATCTAGCTGATGGCTATTCCTTAGTTCACACACTCAGGTCACAGAGGAACGTGTAATACACAAGAGGGCTATGACCAGAAGAGAGGAGCAGAAATTGCAATCATGGCTTGATTTAGGGTAGTTTAAGCTGATACATCAGTCTGCAGCTCTGGATTATCCAGAAGAGAAAGAAAGAAAAAAAAAAAAAAATTAATAAGGTAGTACCTTCCTTTGAATCCTGTGTCCACATCCTGTACTTGGAGCCTTGCTTGTAATGTTTGCTATCATATTAAAAAGTATGTTGATCAAATAGTGATAAAACAGAAGGAATATGTAAATACTCTTAACTCACATACATATACACATCTCTCTCCTTTGGTTATTTGCATTTATTTTTTTTTAAAGAAACAGATTTTGGAACCACTGTAAAGTATCATTGTTATTAGAAAACTAGCAAGCACAAACCTTCTTTTGGTCCACAAATAAAATGAACTCATGTAAACTGTCTGTTATGTGTTGAAAGAACACAGATCGATGTGCTCTTTCAAAATGACGAACACGTATCAGAGTGTCTGAGAAAAAGTTGTTTTGACTTTCCCTTTCTAGCAATTTTGAAAGACAATGATGTTCATCAGTTAAACACTATTGATTTTTTTACTTCAAAGGATGATCTAAAGAGTACTCAGAGTACATTACTTCTTTCAAGAGACATTACCAAATACCTCCATGAAAACTTTTGTTTAGTACATTCAGAACTGGGGGGAGGCAGGTGTATGATCTTTTTACAGATTGTTTAGTTTTGGTAAATGATACTTAAATTGCCAGCAATGGAAAGCTTTTGAAGTTTTGGAGATGATGTTCAATAATGACAGCACTTCCAGTAGAAATTACTTTTTCAGTCATTTACCCAAATCATAAAACGTTGCTCTTGGTTAAATTGTCATGTTAGCTCTCATCCTACCACTGTTTTCATTGTACTAGTTTTAAAGCTGCATCCTTTTATGCTAGCTGAATAGTAAAACAAACTCATGGTTGCTTGTATGTATTGCATAGAAAACTGCCCTAATTCAGAAGCATCAAGAAATTTTTCTCTTTTGTAAGTATTTAAAGTATTCTTCAATTATATTTTTAAATCTTAGTGACACATTGGAAATTGGCATTCCATTGTTGTAATTAGTGCTCTCTTTGAGAAACCATGGATACTCTTCTGAATTTCTTTATATTCTGAAAAGATGCAGGGAGAGCCTTTTCTTCACTCATTACATTGAGCATTTCTTCTTAAAAAGCTGTTAGTATACCAAATATGCTGCTTCTGGTTTAAAAAATAACATGTTATACAGAATATAGCCATTGTGTTATAGAATATAGCTCCTGGTAAAGTGTCTTCTGCAAATAAAAGGTTGTGTCTTATTTCTTGTACTTGCCTGAGAACTCCTCCTGTGTTATGCTATATATTGGGGTGTATCTGATAGCAGCAACTGGAACATACTCAGCATCTTTCTTACACTTGCTATAGGAGGGAGTAATTGCACCGAAATTCGTGGAATTATGCCACTTTAAAAGAGAGGAGAATCTACTTTTGAGTCTTAGCTGTAATATCATCTATGTGATAACCAGTCGTGGCAATTCTAACCAGGTAATGATTGTCCAGGCCACTGGAAAAAGACTGATGTGAAGACAAGAGCATGGAAAAATCCTAAGGCTGATGAAGGTAGAGTGAAAAATGTGACACTGATGCAGTTCCCACTGCTATAAAGTATTTCCCACTAATTAAGGTGATTTCATAGTGCTTGAGAATTTGTCTGCAGTCTTTATTTACTATACGTTGTTCTGTGACTGGTCTAGATATGCTGTTGTAATCCATCTGATTATTCATGGACTTGATAGGAGTTCATAAACTAGGCCAGAACATGTTTTAATGTCTACTCTTGTGTCAAGAATTACTTCAATAAATAGTTTTCAATTTATGTCTAAAGTAATATCAAAGATATTGTGAAGCCTAGGTTAGTAATACATGTCTAATAAAAAAAGAACAAATGCATACTTAAAATAACATAAGGCTGCAGAGCATGGTGAAGGAGTTCATTAGAAGTCTGGACAACAGTTTAAACACTTTCAATTTTTATTTTCTCCACTGCTAGACACTTTGGTTTCTGCTTTAAAAATGTGACAGTCTTGAAATATGAGTAATATTCTTTCTGTTGGTAGCCACTGTGGTAAAAAGTGAAGAATTACTCTGCAGAAATTTTATTTTATTTTTAAGTTGGAAACTTCTTCAACTTTTGAATGTTGAACAGCAGCACAAGGGAAATAGAAGAAATAAAACAATAAACCTTGCTTAATTGATTTCCTCATGCTGTTGAACTGTGTGTTTTGAAGGAAAAATATCTTTTAAAGAGTGTTATGGTAGTTGAAGAACTGTACTTCAACTATTATATTTTACTAATATAATTTATTGTATTTTACTATTAAGAAATGTTACCTTGAATTATTGCTATCGAGATAAATATATACAGTATTGCAGACCATGAGGAACATCTAGACACTTTTTTTTTTTGCTCCTGGCAATGTTTGCTTAATTTATGACTCAGCATATTGACTAATTTCCTTTCTGGTGCCCTTTGATCATATATTATTGCTCTTTAATCTGAAATGGAACACAGTAATTACTAAGAATTTTTGTGCCCTTCAAATTACAAAAGATGCATTGTCTTTTATGTATTCTCTAGTGTTTATAGCTACTTCATAAACTTGCTGAAAGCCTAGTTTAAATAAAAGCTATGCTAAAAAAGCTTGGATGTGTTCTAAAAAAGTACAGCTCATGTAGAGAAAGTGAGATGTGTTGAGAACACAGGATAATATAATGTATTATGCATGCAAATTTAGTTGATCTGTATTGGTCTTTTCAATTCCCTTTCCAAACAATGAATGTGGTAATTTCATTTTACAGATAATGTAGTTTGATGCCCTAAATCAGTTTAACAGTACACATTTTTTGATTCATGGCAAGGGCAGTTGCCAGTTCGAAATGTATCTTTTCATAATCTCTTCAGCAGAAAACCAGCGGTGACTGATATGTTTCATGGCACTTACATTGTCTTTGCATACTGGGAAAGATCACAAGATGATCTATATGATTCTTCGATCACCAGAAAGCTATAGATAGTTACCATGGAAAGAAATTTTGCTGTGTTTAGAAAGAAAAATAGTTTGAAGAACCCTTTACTGACCTTGTGTCCAGAGTCTTCCACAGATGTTGTTATTTGGGGGTTTGTTATTTTATTATTTTTATATTTTTAATGTGTTCATGTATATGTGTATAATGTTATGATGGGTTCCAGTCTTGCATTATGGAATAAACAATGGCTGGAAGTAAAAAGCTTCCGATGAACATATGTGATTTATTGTTGTATTCCCCTGCACATATAAGTTGTGCTTAGACTGACGACCAACTTCAAGATTGGTCTTTTTTGCTGCTTGGTCTGCAGGATGAATTTGTGCCAATCCACACAACTACTAATAAGCAGCTTGTCGTCTTTTAGTAAATTATCCTGTTAGTTTTCAAAACCCCTGTAGACGTAGGCTTTTATAACAGTGTTAAAGGTGGAGCAAGAGCTGTCAGTTAACTTGCTCAAAATGCAAAGGAGATACCATTTGTATTGATTGCTATAGATTTTTGTCTTATCTAATGGGATTTATTTTTTTATATGAACTTGTATTGAAAAAAGTGAAAACAAATAATGGCTAGACAGACCAAGATGTTCTAAGTTCAAAAATAACTCAAAACTTTAAATTTCTCATGCATGCCATTGCATCCCTCGTTTCTAAAGCATCCAATCACATCTGTCTTTTTGCCAAAACAGTGACACTAAAAGAAGATGAAAACATCATCCTTTCACTTTGTGTTAAAGCACACAGACAAGCACTCAGCTTTGCGCGTTTTGAACTCAGTGCAATAAAAGTTTTAAGAGATAAGAAGCTTTTCCTATTTCAAGGTTGCCATTAGCCTGAATAATACATAAACATGGGAAATGGTCTGAAGTCCTTTCGAGGATCACAGTATAGCTTCAATTAAATTATACATCATTATCACAGCTGCCAAGCCTGGTTCAGGATTTTAGCCCCCTGTCTCATTAAACGTTCTATGTAGCTGTCTTGTCTGATTTTTATTTATTTATTTTTCCTGAGCAAAAGTAGTGCTCAGCCTAGTTTAAGGAATAAAGTGGAGGATGAGGCTTGGTTAATGAAGAAAAAACATTGAGATGTCAACAGTCAAGCACCAAGGGAGGAAGGAGGTCAACTCCCTAGCCTTTAAAAACACTAGGGAGAAATCAAACACTATTAAGTCATGACATATGTTGTTCCTTTTGAACCTAGTTTGTGTGCCCTCCCTCTGTCTGCTGAGTGGTGTGCAATGCAGCTCCGAGTTGATAATGAAACCTGTTGTTAAAGTAGAATTGCTAGGACTACCCACTGGGGATACTTTAAGTAAATGTCCAGATAGCTGGCACTTAACTTTGAAATTCAATCAGGACAGACAGATTCTTTGTCTGTTTGTCCATCTATGGTTGTTTCAGGCTTTACCGCTCAAAATTTTCACAGTGGTTTGCTATATGGTAGATGAGTGTTTTCTTGGATCTCAATATGATACAGAAGTATTCAGTCGTTGTAATAGATGTCAGCTAGTTACTACTTCTGTGGCGGCTTTGGCATAAATCTAGGATATACAGAACTATTATTGCATACTTAGAAAAATCTTAATGGCTTGTCTTTTTTATTCCTATAATATCCTCTAAAAGTGCCAGAAGTGTTTTGATTAATTAATTACCCCATTCACAGTGCCAATGCCACCATAGTTGCCATTAATTTTATCAGTTTGCTTGTCTTCTTTGTGCTAGTATTATATTAATAAACTGTCTTAAGTAGCCACATACGAAATGCTGAAGTCAAGGTGGCATTGCAGAGTTTTGTGTGTAGAATACTTGTTTAGGATTATACCTTACAATTGATCTTGTTACTGAACATGCCATTTATTTCAGTGGATGCTTAACATGCAGATCAATGACACTCTTCATGTAGTGCTAAAATGATAACATTTTATATTTAAAACTGAATGGTGCAGGAGCATTACTGAGCTTCAAGCAGGAGTGAAAAAATCTGATAGAAATTCAAACTTCCTTAAAATTTCAGTTGGTTAGAAGACTCGGTTCAGGAGAAACAGCTGTTAAAGAATGTGTGGAGAATTGTATTTAAAGTGCAAAATGAGAATTTGCAGGAAAACATCTGGGTTGAAAGTTGTTGGTAATATATCCTTGTTGCACAACAGCACTGGTACCAACTTAGCAAACCTTTGTGTGTTGACTCATAGCCTTCTGCAGCCTCTTCTGGTGCCTCACCTCCAGTACAGCTACCTGCCAACACACATCTCTTTAACAGTTATTTTGGCTTTCATGTGTTCTGTGTCAGTGTGCTTTCCTAGTACAGTAGCAGTTTGCACAGTGGCAAAGGAGTATTTAGTGTATACTGAGGAGAAATCAGACTATATAGGTCATTATCACAGTGTCCTGAACTTATGGAATGCAGTTGGAAATCCTTTAAGGCTGTTTATATTAAACGTTGTGAACTGTATACATTCCTGTCCTGTTTGAGGGACGCGGAGAGATGTTTGACTAGTAAATGTGTTGTGGATTTTCCAAGACTGTTAAACAACAGGACTCTAATTTCTTAATCCCCCACTTAGCCCAAGTTTGTTCTGTTACAGGTTTCTTAACAACTGGTTGAAATCCATGTATGTTCTTGACTGTATTTGCAGCTTTCAGACCTTTTTCTTAAGCCTAGTTTGTGATTTCTGCATCATTTATACTGCTAGAAGGGCACTGAGTTGAGGATGAAGTGTTCATTTTTGGTAGTTTGCACTGTTTGATTAACCTTCAGACTGGAAAAGGAACTTTTATTTGATATCAGCTATGCTTTATTACTGACCTTAAAGAGAAATACAGAAGCTTTAGGCCTGTGCAGACTTTCAAACAAAATATATAAAGATTTTTTTTTTTTTGCTATTCTGTTGCAAAACTATTTCGTAAGCAGTTCTGCTGATATTTAAAGGAAGTAGTGGAAGTACCTTCCTCAATCACTTCTTCAAAATGACTTGAAAAATCTGTTCTTCAGAATGTAACATATGCCCTTTAAAACTGCTACTGTGCTGCTGCCTTCTCTTTTCAGTATGGGCCATAAATTTTGCATGGGTATAGAGGGAAATGCAGCTTGAGTACTTGAAATAGTTAGCAGGATGCTGCTAAAGTATACAGACAGAGTACATTGGCAAATGGGTCTTTGTAGACAGGCGTCATTACCAAGATCCATGTGTCGAGTTGTGTAAGCCTAAGGAGCACTAAAGGCCAGCGCTCACAGGAACCTAATTTTTGGTGAATATAGTCCTTAGATTCATTGTGATATCACACATAAATGAAAATACCAAATGTCATTGACTTGTCAGTGAAAAAGTAGCTTAGGCTTTGTTACAAATGGATCAGTGATGTATATTTGGAAGCTCTGTGACATATTAAAGTAGTTTATGAGGCACAATTTGTTTTGGTGGTCTGCTCTGATTGATGGTATGCTATGTGCCACCGCTTCAGCTGTTGTGGTATGTTTGTAATAAATGTTCATTGTGAGACAGTGCTAAATGTGTTCCATCTAAATCATTCGTTACTTATAACAAGTTTCAGTGTATATGAATCAAAGGTTGTTTATACTTGCCTTTGAAGGAATTTATCATGTTGAAGCAGCTCTATCACCTCCAATGTGGCAACTGCATGCCTAAGTGCTCAGACCCTTTCAGCAGTGCTTGCTGGAAACACTACAGAAAGCTAAGCAGGAAGCAGTATTATGTTGAATACTCCTTTTTAAGGTATTTTTTCCCCCAACTTGGCACTGCTGTTTGTGGTGGTGTTTTTTGTTTTGGGGGTGGATTTTTGTGTGGTTTTTTGCTTGTTCATGTTTTTGGTTTTGTTTGTTTTGTGGTGGTTGTTTTTGTTGTTGTTGGGGTTTTTTCTTCAACCAGTATCAGGAAATATCAGCAATAAGCACTGAGGGGCGAGGAGGAAATTTTTGTGCAACAACTGTGACATGTCAGAACCAGTCATCTGTGGGTGGAATTTTTGCTGCTGTTTTATACCAGTGCATCACTAGATCATCAGAAAACTATAAAAAATGTATGCACTACTCACAGGGGATTTTTCTCTTCCTTGGAAGCGCAGAATGCACCATCCTTAAGCAAACAGTTCATCTTGGTAGGAGATGGGATGCTTTTTCCCCAAGTGACTTGTGTGTGTCCTTCCTCCAAAATTCAGGTGAAAGAGGAGAAAACCTAAGGACTAGCATTTCAGCAAGATCAGTGTAGCAATAATGCTTAATGTTGTATAAGAACCGATTTTCATTTCTGTGTGGCTTTTTTCTCTTTCAACAGCTACTAGGAAATAAAAAGTATAGAAAGAGGTAGCCAAAGTAGCACATAGGTGTTTAAAGTAATCTTGAATTCTTAACAGAACAAAAAAAATGAGTACCTATTAATAATTTTCCTGCTATTGGATTTTGCCTATTCTTTAAGGACATTTTTTCCATGTAATATAGCAATGTACGCTAAAATGTACATCAAGAAAATAAGATACTACTTTTTTAATTACTTTGGCTATTAGCAATTACATGTAATTCAGAACAAATATTCAAATCTCTAGATGAGATAATTTCTCCAGTGTTCTTGAATCCTTATAACATTAAAAGAAGCAGACTTTGGTACCAGTCAGTAAAATACAGAAACAAATTTGACAGAGAATGGAAAGGAGAAACACAGCAAAATAACTTGCCAGAGCAATCCAGTTATGATGCAGGGAAGATCTCTAATTCCTGATTGTCAGTTCATTTAGGTTTATGCTGTATACAGTGCAATGGTAAACACGTAAGTTATGTGCTTACATTTGGAAAGAAAAGTGTGGGTTCCTTTTTCATAATTTTCAAAAGAAAGAAAAAAGCATAGTTATACAGAGTTAAAGTTGCTGTAATGATAGGTCGAGGCTCTACAGCTGCAGCAACGTCAACTGCATAGCATAAGGTAGTCTCTTAGTTCCCCTAGCAGTGCATATCCATGCCTGTGTTAATTTTTTTTAGCATAGAACCTATGCATTGATCCTATTTCTTTCTGTAAATCCTCTCTTTCCAGGAGTTCTTAGCTTGTTAATAGCATCTTGTAAGCAGCACATTCAGAAGTGCTTATCAAAACCTGAAAAGTTTTTAGCTAGACCCTCCCTCAAGAAAAAAAAGATCAAATACAGAAAAAAAACCCCAGAAATCTATAGCATCAGCAGCTCATAAAACAAAACAGTTCAATGTTCACTGCTTCCTAAAGTTAATAAAAAATATTATGTGACAATTGGTGGAAATTAAATCTTCACTTTAAGCTCTGCCTTATGTACCTCTAACTAGTTTCCTGAATTTTAATTGCAAACCTTTGCCTCCTTTGTGGATATCTTTTTCTTTAGCACCTCGTAAGCAACGTGTTGAATTCTATAAAGTCTCTTGCATAGACTTAGTGGAAGGTGTGGCCTTCTTCATTATGTTTCTTTATAAAACTGATTATCCCATTGGTTCATAGAAACTATACCTATTCATGGGTAAAATATGGCTTTTACAGGTTGCCTACTTATTTCTCATTTTGGTATGCAGAAAGATGATGTATTCTTTTGTGTGACATGTATGGTGTATATATATGTCACATGCATTATATATAATTATATGTGTATGTCTTACAACTCAAAAAATGACACATGCTCACCTCTGGTTAAATATCAAAATTGAGAGAAGGCACTTTCATCATCTGGTCAAATCATCGCTCAGACTTTAGCAATGTTAGCTGCTATTCCTGGTTCCAGATGCCAGCAGCTGTGAAATCTGGTGTTGAGAGTCTTCAATTTCTGGGTTTTGTTGCTTTCGGAAAGTAGTAAAGGTCCAAGAGGAAGGCAAGATGCAGACCCCAAGTTGTCTTGATGATTATTGGTTTTGCTCTTTTGTTTGTGCTTAGAATGAGAAGAGAGAATGGAAAAGGAGAAATGAGGCACTGGGAATTGCAGTGATTTGGCTGTGAGCACACAGCCCCTTGGTGTCAGGAACAAGCGTGGCAATCTCAAGACTCCTGCTTTGTATTGGTAGCTGCGTGAGTAAGCAGTGCCTTAGTCTGGCTTGTTGTCCTGGTTCTTTCTTACCTACTACTTGCACTATTTCAGTTACAGAAAGTGTTGTGAAGTACAGCTGCTACCCCTGTTGGCAAGCCCAGTTGATTTTCAAGGTCGCTGGCAATAGCTGGTGTTGCTGCGTAACCAGCCATCTTTCTTTTGTATAGTAACTTTCCACACAAGTTTTGCACTCAAGAGTTTCATGAGGGGTACAAACAGAGGGTTTTATACTACCAAGACAAGGTCTTTTATTCAGGCTTTTTGTCAATGATGCATAATACTCACTGTGTCTAGGAGGAAGCAATGCATTTGGGTTTTTTTCCGGTTCAATAATCTTTACTGCCTTTGCTTTCTACTATAGAGGAAACACTAAGCTGGGGATCAAGACTTTAATTTTTAAACTATCACTTGCTGGTGGAATCTGTTCAACCATGACTTTTATAAATTTAGCTTTGTTGAAAGGCAGCAAAAACCACCAATCTGCAAACTCTTCTACCTGCTTTGATGGAACCTACTGTCCAGATTCGTCTGATGTTTTTCAGTTGTCCTACCTACAAGGGAGTCTGCCCTTCCCATCAGCTATCAATATAAACTTTTTATTTTTCTCCTCTACTGCAAAAGTAAATTTAACCTCATAGCCCTCTTGCCAGGAGAGAGTTTTATCTAGTAACCACATAGAGGTCTGAGAAATACAGATGTTAGATTGTCTGCCAAATTATACTGCCTTCATCTGTTAACAGTACAATAATAAAAAGATCTCTCCTATAACTGCACTTCAATGACAATTCCCTAGTTGTTCTTCACCAAAGTACAATTAATTACTAGAGGGGTTTTCCGTACAGAAAATTGTTGATGGTGTGTCTGAAAAAAAGCAAGAGAGCATAAACCCCTGGAAGCATACTACAAGGGGGAAAATGTATTTCCCACCGTAGGCTGTGCACTTTGCTCCTCTCATTTGCATTTTGAGGTTTTTGGTGTTTGAGTTCTTGGACTTTTCTTCCCCGGCTTCTTAACTTGTTTCTGTCTTCCTTGATATTTGAACTACTGTCTATATCTGTTCTTTATTTATGAGCGGGTCAAAAATGGTGAGTGAAGGAGTTGTCTGCTGTTTCAGCTCCAGGCTCCCACTGCCCTCTTTCAAAATGACAGGTCTCCCTCCTCAGCGTACTCCAAACGGCTGATTTTGCTTGCTGGTACAGACTTTTACTATAATTGTGCTTTAATTCTGAGATTAAGGATAAAATAGAGATGTGCTTCTGAATGCTTAGAGACTGCTGAAAATAGGACTGAAATGCTACTGTCCCTAATGGTTTATTAGGGAAAAGGCACAGTTTGCCAATATTTTATTTAAATATATGTAAACTCAATCTTGCAGAAGTTGTAAAATCAATTTCACTAGCAATTAGAATTATAGAATTTTCTGCCAGTAAATATGCTAAATATAAGAAAGCATTGGACTACACAAGGTCAATATATTAGCTTTCAAAATAGATCCTAATATCTGTTAATGTAATCCACCAATTAAATAGTCTATAAATAAGTATTTACTCAATAGATTATAATATCTCCAAAGGGAGCAATTAGACTTTTAAGGAGAACTCTTAAACATTTCCTTGAAGGTTTTAGTATTTTCTTTAACACTTTGTCTTACACAAATGCACATTTCAGAAATCATGTTTGAAAAACTAGCGTAATTCATGGTAAACTTGCACTTTACACACCAATGGTAAATTATTGTAAAATGAGTGTTGACTATGTATACATAATAATATTTTTTCAGCAAGTAAATAAAAATGAGGTGGGTGTTCTTTCCAGCTTTAGTAGTGTATAACTTGCTACATACTGCAACCTTCGGTGGAATAAGTGATCATGTAAGAACAGTTTTTGTCCCACAAAGCTGCTCTTTATGTATTTTATATACTGGACATAAAGGGATTTAAAATACTGAGGCAGACTATTGACTTGATGTAAATATCAGTGAGCTGGGCTGATTTAAATTAGCTAAGCATGTGGCCCATTCTCTTTGAAAACAGATAATTGGCTTCAGTAATTGACTGAGATTTGTGGGTTTCATTTCTTTCATTTTATATTTAATTGTATAAAATAGTGTCATGCAAATGTAGCCAAGATTATTAAAATTATTGATCACCTATGCTATCCAATCGGCTACAAACTATGCATAGTTATAAACCATTAGTTTTAGGTTATATTAGAAATACATCCAATTAGAAAAAATAATAATAATTAAAAGGATCAGGCATGTGTGTCAAAATATAATTGCACATTCCAGAGCTAGAAAATTGTAATAGTAGGACTGGCAGTCATTCTTGTAACAGGGGGTGAGGGCAAATGATGGAAAATTCAAATATGAGTGAAATGCCAGTAAATGTCATACTAATAACAGTATACATTACAACCTGCTGTGATTTTTCTCTCCCATGGGTCATATCTTTTTCCTCTTTTCTTCCAAGATACTGTAATCATGGAGGAAAGCTTTTTCCCAAATCTGACACATTTTCTCAATACCTTTTTTCTTTTCACTTAATTGATCAAATTAGTAGCTTCTACAATTAATCTACAACCTTCTGTAAAATAGGAGTTATGAATCAGATGTGCAAAAATAAAATAAATCCACTTACTTTGAAATCACATTGTTTATATTTTACATAATTCCCTTTAGAAGATATGGTTTACTCATAGCAGAACAAGATTCACCATGTTTTCTCTGAAGACTTTGGAAATAAAACTATACAAGTTGTACAGATACAGCAGACTGTAAATCATATTAAGTCATACAGTTAAGTAATGGCAATAGTGACAAAAAGTGGCTTGCAGCAGTGATTAAAAATATAAACCCAAGCTGATTAACAAAGTGATTTCCTCTCAAACCATATCTGAAAGAAAGGCAATATTATCCCTGAGATGCCACTGAAAATGGCAACTTCTAGCAGTCCCAGTTTATTTTTCTATCAGGAATCTTCTCATTCTGACAACAGGATTTTTTTTCTCAACCTTGGTCAATGTCAGCATTTTTCATATTTTAGGGAATACTTCATATTCTCAGCAGTACATGGAGCACTCTCCATGCTTATCCAGTGCTTCACACTCACTCATTATAAAGGCAGTCTCTGTCTGAAATGATGTTTCAGTGTTGTGTGGTTGATACACTGAGAAGTGCCTAAATAATTTAGGATTGGCAGAGAATAAACTGCAGCTATCAAATAAATTACAAATTTTGATGGCTTCTTTAAATATACAGGTGAAAAGGAGTTGGAAAATTACCTTTCTAAAGTAACTGAGCAGCAGCCTCTCCAGTTCTTCTCTGGACAAGGACCATATTCACAACTAAAGCCATAAGCAGAGCATTTAGAAGAATTTTAACAGTCCATGACTGAAATTACTGGAAAGTGTCCATTTCTCTTATGTTATTTAAGTGCCCATAGTGGCAGATGAGCGTAATTTTCCAGAGTATATAAATGACTAATTCTCACTGATCTGAATCAAACAGAAATGACCAGGTTCACATAGGAAATCCTACTTTAACTTCATCTGCATATTGAAAATATTTCCTTTGGGCACCAAATGAAGAAACCGTCTTTGTTTACTTAAACTTCTGCTTAACTGTATGCACTTAAAAATTAAGCATATGATTTTGTGCTTTTCTCAATAAACATAACTCAAACATGTGAGGGTCCTCCTGATCCAAAGTATGTGGCAGGGTTAGGTGTTATTGCTACCTAGCAGTTGCATTACTTCCTCCTAAGTTTCACAGTTTAAAACTTTAACATTGCAAATTGAGCTGTAGTATTTTTTTTGTCTTGAACCCAGAGTGTATTTGAAACCTCTTCTGTTAATGCAGAACAGAAAATAGATGGGGTAGAGGCTGAGGGTGGGTGCTCACTGTAAGAAGAAAATGAAGACTTAGAAAAACAAAATAATCCTCTTTAAATCCTGTAGGCAGCATTTTGAAAATCTCTGCCTCAAGTATCTGCTGTGCCAGGGTTTGGTACCAAACAATGGAGGGGGAGGAGAAAAAAAAAGCATTTTGGACAGTCAAGAAGTATTTAGTTCTCAAATAAATAAAAAGCCTATAGACTGTTGGTTTAGTATCTGTGCATATTTCTTTATTTTTGAAAAGATATATTCATTGAATAACAAAGATAAAAGATGCCAGACCCTGAAAAGGTTTTCAGTGACAAAGTACATTACTGAAGTTTTCATTCATGCAACTGAAGAACAATAAGAAATATAATTCATATTCTTTCAAAAGAATTCAAGAAAAAGTGGACTGAGGCTTTTCCCTAGTCTATAATTTAAAACAACAGTCTTAGTTCAAAACAAAAAACCCCAAACAAAATAATTGAAACTTTTGATCTATAAAATATATAAGCACATAAGAGGGCAGAATTAGTTGCTAATTCCAGGGGAAGGGAGAAGGAGGAATGCTATTTTCTCACCATCCCGTTTGATTTGAAATTACAAAATTTCCTACTGTGTTTTGGCCGCAAGAGAAACAACAAATTGAGTTACAGGCTGTGGAGGCTGGAGAAAGCAGGAGTGGCCTCCAGGCACTGTCTTGCTTCATTTCTGCTCCTCCCTCCCCAGCTGGGAAACATCAAGCTGGATCTCAAAAGTGCTGCCTGCTAGGCTGGTGGATTAGTTGTTAAGTCATCTTGGACGGTTCAAATTAGGAGTGTTTTACCAAAATGTGTGTGAGGGCAGGAAGGTCACACATACTGCATTCTAGAGGAGGGAAGGAGCCAGGGGACTGTGGGAGAGAGGATGCAGGTAAGAGAGCAGACCAGCTTTTGTCAGATGAATTACTGAGGAACATTTCTATTGAGCTGGTCCAATCTGCCTCTAACATAGCCCCAGATCCAGAGGGTTTTCTGTCTTTCTTGAAGTCTTGCCCATATGAGAGAGAACAAATAGTAGACATAAGCTATGGAGCGCAGGGTGTCCTCCAGTGAGTAGGTGGAGGAGAATGGAGACCCAAGGTTTTTGTAGGCTGACATGCAGTTCTTTCTCAAGGCAAGGAGCATCAGTCATATTCAGAAATCAGCCCTGCAGTTAGGACAAATGCTATTTAATTTGAAATATTCATTGTGAACTGGGAGGTCTCTAACCTGTAAGTATGCCCTGTTGGGTGTCTGCTAACTGGACAGGCTAGGCCCATTGTTAGTTTTAAATTGCTTTCCACATCTTTCCTTGACCCACATGTCCTAGCCCAGAGCCTTTTGGTTTATTACTGGTAATTGTTGTACAATATTTTAAACTACTTTTGCCATAGCATCAGAGTCCAGAGACTCATATTTTGGCATAGTTTCTGAAGGGATGATAGGTCTTAATATTAGTTTTACACTGTAAAGTAAGGTATATACACAACAGTTTCCTCTTAACAGCAAGTAAGAAAACAAGTATTGGAAATTCAAGCTGTAGGATAAACTGAATGTTTTTCTAATGAAATAAGAAACAGGATTGTACTTTTGTTGTTGACTAGATGACCTTATACTGAGGTGCTTCTATGTTCAGTTACTTAAGCAGAAGATTTCCTGCCTTGAAAGTCAACTGTAATAACTCTGTATATCTTTGTTACTTTAGGCAAAAATTAAATGGTGTGAAGCCACACCACCATTTCAGCATAATTTAAAAAAATATTTACCACTGCTTACAAATCATGTATGATTATTTTGTGAAATGCCAGGTACTTCAGTCTATGTTTACAGGTATGATAGAATTAGAAATCAGTTTGTTAAATGTCTGTATATACTTGTTTCTATGTTCATTTATATGCGGATATTTCCTATAATTTAATGAAGGCTTGTGTAGTTTCTTAACTTTCAAAATTCCAACTATATTCCTTAAGTTAATAGAGTAAAAAAACTCAATATATTTGATGTGTTCTTTGGAATTGGTCCAATTTACCTGACTGGTTAAGGCTTATCAATCTAAATTAGCTAGCCAGGTTGCAGTATCTGCAAAACATATGTTATACTTTTTGCATATACACGATCTGTATTTGAGAACTTGATCCTAATAGCCTCATATTTTAAAATGTTTCTCAGTCTAGATAAATACAGTAGTTAGTGAGTCTAGTAATGATGTTTATTTTAAACTGAGGTTTTAATAATGTAAGATGATTAATATGAATTAAATAACATCATGCACATGCTATACTTTTCAAGAATAATAAAAATCTTCCTTGTCCTCTATTTAGCTCTCTAAAAAGAGGTGGTAGCCTGGATTTATTTTTTTTTTTTTTGCTGTGCTACCTATACATCACTGAACCAGAGAAATTATGTGAACTTAAGCATGAAGTTTCAGAGTAAGAAACCAACTTTTAGTTAATCAGTCTGAAAAACTGGAGTAAAATGTTTTCTCTAAGTAGCATAGCTAGTTTTTACATTGTTTTCCTATGGGATAATATATTTCTTTCTGAAATATCTCACACATGTATTGTATACCTTACTTGCTTCAACCACACACGCTACAGTCAAGGACATTATCCAGATCTGGAACAAGCCCCAAAGGATTTTCGTTCCTTAAATAACAAGATTTTGTCAGTCTGCTCCATTTAATCTTGCTTCCTTAAATTAAGAAATATTCAACAGGATACTTTCTGGATATCTACATCATTCTGAGCTTTAAAAGAGCACATACTGATCTAAGTAAGTATGGAAATTTAAGATATTTCATATCGTTAGCCTGGAGTACAGTTTGTAATCTGCCTGATTATTTTCAATCTACATGTTATTGTACTTAATATAGGGTGTATTTGTTTTCACAGTTTATATTTGTGTTTCAGTAATGAAAAAGTAATCAATCTGAGCATTTTTCTTAAGTCCTCTTAATAAATGGCAGACCTATTACAAATTCCATAATTTTAAACTAAGTTATACGTTTAATATATCTTTGTGTCTCTCTGTGTAAGTTTTTCCTGCAGGAAGATTGACTTAGTCCATAGTAGCAGGATTTTTTACTAGTAAATCAATGCAGTTATTCTACATCTCTGCAAATGGATGTTGTTTACTGTGTTTTGCCCTGCTACTGCAAGATTAGAAGGTTGGCATCAAAGAGAATGAAGTAAAAGCTTTATTTATTGGGTTTAGTTTCAGTTTTGCAAAGCACAGTACCAATGGGAAGTATAAGATGTTCATGAAAAACTGTGAGGCTAAAAATAATGTGAAACTCAATGGGAATAAAAAAATATTAATCTGAGGAAAAACTAGAGTAAGAAAAGGTTACAGTTTCCTCTGTTACCAGCCTTTTTTCAAGTGTATATTTCTGAGCTAGGAACATTAGACGACAAAATTTTGGGATCTCAGTGGTATTATATATAGACATTGCCTCTCCTAAAGCTCCAGAAGAGAGTGGAATTAGAGCTTCCCCCTTAGTGCGTAACTATGGGATGCAGCCTTCCTTTTTTTTTCCTAAGAGCAGGTAAATAGTGTAGATTCTGGTACTTGTGATTCCGCATGCCTTCAGTATTTGCGTACAAGGAGCAGAGGGAACCCTTGTCTTCCAGCTGGGGGAGTGCAGAAGTTGTGCAGACTGGAAAGAGTTTTTTTTCTCCTTTTAAATGTGTATCAGAAATGTTTGGTGTGAGATGGAAGGTCCTCAAGTGAGAGGTTAGAATATCAACATCCTTAAAACCTTTGTGACTAGTGCCTGCTACTTGTAACTTAATAATAAAGTCTGTAGTAATACTACCTCTAAAATGCTGAATGGCAGTAAAAACAAATACACTTTCCAAAGAGCTTACTGGGCACTGCTCTTGGGTCTTTCATTCCTGATTTTGATATGGTATTGCCCCAGGACCTTTGCTTGAAGAGCACCTTCTCTTATTTGGTGTTTTCCACCCATCTGAGTCCTTCGGTTTCCCTAAAAGGATGGTTTCATTATTATATTTTCATAGTTAGAAAGTAGCTATGTATTGTTGACATCCTCTGTCCTGTGGGTAAAACTCCTAAGGGCAGTGACAGGCTCACTGTCACCTCGACAGAGCAGAAATAGTGAAACATTGGTACGCTCAGCATGGGGTGGTCAAGTCATGCTTTGCATTCTTTTGGGTGTATGAAGTGGTTCATATAATATGGAAAACAATGTTTTTTGAATAGCATCAAATAATAAACTGTTGCTTGTTTACTCTCACGTATACAGAAATTATTTAGTGGATCTTGTACTGCATGATTGATGATGATGTGTTTTAAATTTCTGGTTCCATTATCAAGTTTGTGGCTTGTGTAAAATAAGATTAACTCCTTCAAATATACGCTATTAGTATAAGTTAAGTAAGAAGGTGGATGCTTTTCTGTTTCCATAGCATCTTGAAAAATTCAGCTGCACACAGTTTAAATCTTTTAAAAATACACCTTTTTAGATGATCAACAATTCATTACTTTTTATATATCATAGCTTAAATGTAAATAGTCTTCTAAAGACATACATAGCAGTTATATACTACATAAAGGGACTTTATATTTTCATTTATGTTGATTTATTTTTAGAAAATTATTATACATACAAGACTGAACAGATTTATATACATGCATGACTTACGTTTCCCATAGAATGATTTGCATTTCAGGTAGGTTGATAGAGAGATAACTAATACTGCTGGAAAATACATATGCATTTAAAAAAAATTTGTAATTTGCTACCTAAACAATATTGTTTCATATTTCTTGTGCTAGTGTTTGCATAGATAAAACCAAGTTTAAAAAGCTGGAAAAGTTTATCTTACAACATCTTTCTACAGATTTCAGAAAACTGGTCACATGATCTGTTTGGCAGGCTGTGGTTGATATATCTGTGACAATTTCTGTAGCTCTAGCCTGGTTTTTCAGGTGGATGAGCAATACATACCTGCATTTTTGATGCTTTTTTAGCTCAGCTGGCTCACCTAGAGCCCAACTGCATGTTGCTGCAGAGCAAAACACATAAATAGCACATGGGTGAAGTTATGAAAGTGCAGAAAATCTAAAGGAGGGGTTATGCAGTGTAGCTTTCTGTGTAAAACTCCAAGGTCTTCTACTGGCAGACTAAGAGTGGCTCTATAATGGTATGCAGCCCATGCAAAAACCTACTGAACTGAGAGCGGGAATTTGAGTATTGGCTCTGCCTCTGCCCCCTTGCTACCAGAACAACGGTTAGCCCTGCAGCAGGTCATGCTCCTGAGCCATGTCTTGTTGACCATATTCAGTTTTGAAATCAGCAGCTCAATTCTATCTAACTTGAAAGACAGCAATAGCAGAGTTTGAGCTAGACTCAAGAACTGCTTAAGTCTCAGAACTTGCATCTTTCATTGATTTATCTTTAAATGGTAGAAAAAAACCTTCAGCTGAACAAAAATCAGTGGTGTCTTAATTAATAAGCTCTGTAGGAAATGTAAAGATAGATATAGGTTAAAATTGTAGTTAAGTTCTGGTAACATGAATTAGGTGCATTTTTATTCTTTCATATAGAATGTACTTTTTATAGCTTAGGTGGAAATACATGATCTGAATGCTCAGATATTTCTGTGCTGTCTTTAAGATTCAGGTCTCTTAATACCATATTACTCACTGGATTAGATTCTGATTCTCCTTTTCACATTAAACACAACTGTGAATCCCACTGGGGCTGACAGGAGTATTTCCTTCATTAAACTACTACTCATCTTGAAAGGAGGCAATAGAATCTCATCCTTGGTGAGTTAAGATTTTCCAAACTGATTTTGCAATATTTTCTTGTAGGATTGGACTGAGGTGTGCTCTGAAGTCTTTACTGTCTAATTTATAAAGCTCTGTAGTACAACGTTTTTACTATTTACTTTTTATCAAGACTGACCAGAAGGAAGGCTCACATATTGGAAAAAAGCACAAACCAACTTGAGACGTATGTTTATCTGTAAACAAACCCCCTTATGTTTATGCAATTTAGAATCTTTAGAAGGCTTTTAAAAATGCTTTTTTGTCACTGATCTCATTCCTTTTCATGTTCTTGTACTTTGTGGTGCAGAAACCTAGGTTTAGGTTGTAGCTGAGCAGCAGGACTTGTTTTTCAGTTTGCAGGTAGTTTTATAACTTGCTGTAAGTTACAAGTAGTCTGCTTTTATAAGTGTTATCTGTAAGAGCAACTCCCGAAATAGGAACTTTAAAGTTTATGGATCAAATTAATTCCCTAATTCCAATTCAGTTGTTTAAGGGTAAACCTAAGATAATAACCGTATGACTCATGTTTCTATAATGTGCTTCTGCAAGAAACACAGAGGTCCAAACAAGGCTATTTCAAAAGTCACTGCAAGATGAATCTCTATATAACAGGATTTTACTAGCTTCAAAATTTGGCAAATGTTACACTTTCCAGTATGGTCTATGATTTTCTCCTAAATTTTTGCATTGCTTTCTAATTTAAGAACTGTCTATGTTCTTATTCTAAACCATGTGTAGACAGTGAATGTAAAAGATTGCATAAAATGTTAATATTTACCTTAGCTGTTTTTACAATGCCATTGCATAAGCATATCTAACACTTGACAGGGCCAGCTACTTTAAGATGCTGCATAGCCTGTAAGATTTCTAAGAACTCTGAGAATTGTTTCCTGCCAGGTTTAATAATTTTATAGTGTGCCATATTAATTCATTGAGAAGATCACCATTCTGTGTTCAAATATATAGGTTATTTCCATCTGCATGGATTTTTCTATGGCATTGTTTTCTGGTATATATAGTGCCATGCCATAAATCTTTGTGCAAATGTTGGTGAAATGAAAGAGTGGTTTTGAGTTTATATTTATGGAGAAGATAATTGCTGAATGCAATCTAGAAATGTTAACAAAAGGCATTCTCTTCATTCATTCTTCTTTAATAGAGAAAAATGTTAATAGCTGTTACTAAGAGTCACATCACGTAATCTGTTGTATACCACAATCCATCCTCTTTATTCTAGTTGTAAATACAAATTTAAACACTTCAATCCCATCCCACATGTCTAGAGTTATCTGTTTTACCTTTTAGTATCTACAGCAGAAATGGCTACATCTGAACCTGTAACCCTAGATTCCCTTTTGAGCAAGTGGGAAGCACTAGGCATTTTTAACACATTTGAGAAAACAGGTTGGTGAGTTGCACCCTAGAAATGCCAATTCCCATCTGATAACTGTAGTCTAAACCTTGGTGAGATAAATCTCTACTGCAATTTTTAAAATCCTTCATAAACTCATTAGTATGGGCAGATATTTCAATTATTTGAAATCTACCTAAATATTCAAGTTGAGCATGAGACTTGGGATAAGAATTTGCAGATTTGGAAATGGGACTTTATTAACTTAAGGAGCAGCATGATGACATTCTTTCTTATAAGGTAGAAGACAGAGAATAATCTATTTTCAAGTTTTGTTTCCCCAGTATTTTGTGGCTGCCAATTAGCTCCTTTGTGCCTTGTGTCTGGGACCACTTTGCAGTACTCAAAAACTATGTAATAAGTGCTGCTAACATGTTTTTGTTACCTTTTTAATACTCTCAAGACCTCTTATTTTAGGAAAAAACATTCCCCTTTATTTTCCTTGTGGTGTTGCTTACATAAATGTTTGGGAGTCAGAAAATAACAAATGGAAAGATAGTTTGGCATAGTATCTTGTAATTCTTTATTGCACCTACGCTTCCTAATCCACTGTCATATTGACCTTTTGTGTGAAGATGATTCCAGCATTGATACTGAAGGCTTTCTCTTAAAGTTGATGGAATTGTGTATGTAAGCAGATGCCTATACCACAGGCTTCTCTTTGTCAGTGTGACATTTCAGCTGATCCCAGAGTGGGTAAACTTTACTGACCCTATATCTGTTTTGCGCTCACCAGACTGATGGCCTTCCATGGCCACTGGCTAAGCCTACCTGCCACTTTCTGCAATGTGCAGGTGACAGCAAGAAAAGGCAAAACAAGGCAGCATAAAGGGATGCATTTAAAGTCTTTCTGTTGCTCTGGGGAGCAGTCAGGGAGCCCCCATAAGTAAAACACCCAACCAATGCCCACCAATCTAACTGACCCGCTCTCAAGTAGAGGCATTAACATATGCGTTAACAAAGATAGACATGTGTCTGAAAAGCAATATTGGTGCCGTTCCTATACACCACGTGACCTATGCAGCAGACAGGATTATTACCAGTGGACCTTACAGTTTCTCATCCCTGAAATACATGTACTGTATGAAGTACCACTAAGCAGTATGAAAATGATCTTTTTTTTTTCCCCCCATTTTCTTTCTCTTTTGGTATGCAATCTTCTCTGTACAGGGGCTTGAAAAGGAAATCCTGAATCTGTACTTTAACATATAATTTTAGTATCTAAAAACAGCACTTGGGATTAGCAGGCTTGTCAGAAAAACAAGAGTTTAGATGTTCAAAGAAACTCAACAATCCACCCCCAGCTTTTCAACTGTGTCAGGCGTTATTCGCTGTACACAGCTGCTGTAAGATGAAGAGAGAGGAAATGCAGTGAAAGGAAAATGTGGTATTTTAAGGACATGATCTGAAAATATTAAAATCACCCAAACCATTTTGTATAAAAAGGCTTATATGCCTCTGCAAAGAGATAGAAATGCATGGTGATGTTGTATTTAGGCAAGTGTTAATTACAAACTCACTGACAAGATCAAGTCTCTTAGAACTTGTTTCTTTATTTTGGCTTTCTCTAAAAAAAAAAAAAAAAATCAATGAAAGTATGATTTATATTAATCATCATCTTCCTCTTTACACACAGTTACTAGTCAGCTTTGTAAATCAGGAATGAAATAAGATACTGCTAGTTGACATTGATAAATTATTTTATGGAGGCATAGAGACTGCTATCAATATTCCTGACAATAGATAGAAAGTTTCTTTTCCATTATTCCATTCTTCCAAAAGCATTTATGTCTGCCCATATTTACTAGTCATATCTGATGCAGCTCTTCAGTCAGATTTTTTTGCTAGTCTCCTACTGTGTTTGCTCTTCAACCTTTGGCAATATTTTGCCTGTACAAAGCTACAAAAGAAAAACTTTTATATTTTAAGTTGGTTTATATTTTAAAATGTTTCCTCATCATTTACGTCAAGTGCTTTGGTTGAGTGCCTAATAACGCCCTTCAATTGCTGGCAGGGTTTTTTTTTAGTTACCTTCTGGTCACAAAGGTTTCTCTTTAAAATATCTTAGGAAAAATATACATAATAAAAATTGCAAAATTGACCTCTAGGTTTTGACAAAGTTCTGACAAAGTATTATTTTAGCTTTCAAGAAAAAAATGTGCTCTTTATTCTAGTTGTCCTCCTAGTACCAGAGCTTCAAATATCCATGCTTGCTGAGTAACTTCCCTCTTGTAAATGTACTATGATACAAGCCTTAGCTGACCCATCACTACATTCTTAATCAGAGGCCACCATGTTCAGTGAACAGTTCAGTTTAGAATGGTAGATTGTAGGAAGGATAAAGTGATGGAATAGCCAAGAAGGTGGAGATACCTACTGCAGGGCAAGGTAGTTTTAACGTGAACAAATATATGCCATGCTAATAATATAATCTCCTTGGTTTCTCTAGAACCCCCACTGTTTCTTTTTGTTATGAGTATCACAAGTATCAAGTGGGAGTTCACGAGGACATCTCATGCCTTTGTGAAATACCACACCATGCAGTAAGGAAGCAGCAGTGCCTCTCAGCTCTCTTTGCTAACATACTCCACAAGGTGGTATAAGAAAAATACGGCAAAATGTGTCTCACTGAGAGGAGAAGCATGTTTATAGTTCTCCAAGAAAAACTTCCTTATAAAATGTGCTCCTTGTGCTGTGGTGGCATCTGAGGAGGCAGCAGCCTCCCACAGCAAATGCCACACACTTCAGCCTTCTAGGTAGTCCCAATAGTATAACTATGGAGTGTATTTTTAATCTTTATTTTGTTATGTTAGATAATACAGTCCATTCTTTAAGTGACCAAAATGAAATGTGTTGCTAATAACTTCACATCTTTTTCTTTTCCTGAATAGAGCCTGTAGCTCTAGGCATGGTGTCTAAATTAAATATTTGTATGGAATCACCACATGATATTAAAAATATTGTTTAAATTAATAAAACAATTATAGTAGCAAAATCTAACATTTGGCATCTCAGCTCCCAAAATCTCAAATTTATTTCTGAAACAATTGGTTAAGATTTGAAAGGCTGACACTTATCCTCCAGTATTTTATGTGTATTTATGTTTCTCTTGACAGCACTGCTTTTCCTCAGATACTTTGCTACTTATATTTCTGTGAGTTTCATGTGCTATAATGACTACAGTGCTGAAAATGTTCACATGCTCATCAGCAGTTACAGACCAGGCTTACTTTCTTAGACAAGAAAAGAACTAGTGTGTATCAATATTTAAAAAACAAAATAATTCACTCCAAATTCGAAAATTCCTTCCACTCCCTTTTCAAATAACACAAATGGATGTTTGCAGTGTTTTGGTTATGAAAATGAGAAATATGCAAAATATGGAAGCAACAAAATGAAATCATGTGGTTTGATATATTTGCATTTCAGTTTTCTCTGATAATGCAGAATGCCTACCACATCTGCCTTTACTGCTTATAAATGATTTTTTTCATCTGTCGCAATTGCTGTCAAACACAAAACAAGTTTCTGAAAATGTTTGTGTTTTGATTAGTTCTTGACCTTTTGGAATTCATACATGTCTGATCTTCCTAGAGTATTTTAGTAGTGCTAAATACTACCTCACAACATCACGTATTTCAGAACTGCATTTCTGTAGAAAGTAATAGCTGGTAAATTGCAGACCTTTCTTCCACTTGGAAACATCACGGATTTTGCTTCCATGAATGTTAAAGCCTTTCCTTGTATCTGCAATGTTGTTGAGCTAAGTATGTTAGATTGCTGAGGTGTATTTATATAAACTGCATTAACAGAGATGCACATATAAATTGCAGCAGATGCACATACACATCTGCAGAATATGGAGTGGGGGAGATAGAAATCTCATAAAATTTAGAGTTTAAGAAATATGAGTTGGTTTTGTATCTTTGCAGACCATGAAATGCTGTGTTCCTTAATTTCTGGAAAAGGAAAAATTGAAACATCCAACTACTAAATTTGTATTTTGACTTGAAAGTTTGAAATTAAATATGTGGGGGGATCTAAGCAAAGGCATAGTGTAACATGAAAAAATGTAATATACACTTACAAAATAAGTCATGATAAAGAATGTTTTTAAAAAAACAGGAGGACTTAGAAAATAAGTCGTGAAGTTTTTCAAAAAGAAAGGAGCTTATGGGCTTGGATATTAAAAAAATCTATATATACTTATTTCTCTTTCTTATCAGAGAAACTGCACTGTATTATGCTTTAACATGTCAGGTGTGATAAGTATGTTGTAGCTGTGGTCTGACAGATTTGTTCATCATAGTTCATTTTACAGTTTGTGAGCACCATTTGTTTTTCTTTCTATCCTTGGATGCAGTTGCTGACATATACTGCAAGTATTATTTCTAGACAACAGCAGATGAAACCGTCTCAAGCATTTTCTATTGCTAAAAATTACTAATAAAGCAGGTTTGTGACCTCCTTATTTCTAGGTGGGTTTAGTTTGTTTGAAAGCTGTCAGTGCTGGTGCAGGCTGGCTTAGTGCAAGTTTAAATATCCACGACAACTTAAGGAAGAGCTACAGGATGGTGTTATTGGTGATGCAGGCAAGGAAGCAGCAGAGGGGCTACAAACTGCCCCAGCTGGATCTGTGCTGCCCGAGTTCACCCTTACTGAGTTATGGACTAACCCACACCTGGGGAGCATGCAGTAGGAAGATCTCATTTCCACTTTAGAATTTTATTGCTTCATTTGTATAGTAGACATTACAGGAACTCCACAGTATGGAAAAGACTCTGTCTGGCTCTAGGCAAAGGCTTGTTCTAACTCTGGAAATGCTTGTTACCACTTGGAAATATATTATGATTGTTCTGAAAATTTTTGTAGCATAAGATATTCCAAACTCTATTAGATTTGAAAGTGAGAGTTATATTTGTTCCTTCTATTTTCATCATTTTCTTTATTTGTCTTTCAATATTTCAGTGCAGCATCTACAATGTGTACAACAACAAGAAAAGTGATTGGTAACCTCTGAATACATAAACCCCAAATACAGTCAAGACTGCAAAAGCAGAAGGGAAATGCAAGTGATAAATAATCTCAAGAATGTGTTCATATTTGGGTGATTAGAGATAATGTAGTGCCTGGCAAAAAAAAAAAAAAAAAAGGGACTATGTAACAGTTGTTTCTGAAATTATTTAAATTTAATTTAAATTCAGCTGTACTACTACTCTCAGAACAGTTGTATTTCCTAAAATGCAGTATTCCTTATGAATATTTGTGAGCGTAGCACTGCAGATAAAGGAATCTGCTCTTGAATAAAAAGTATTATAGGGCTATTTGGGGGGTTTACATGTATGTACATGTTTTCAAATTGGAAATTATTGTGGAGAGTCTTTTTGAGCTCCCTAGAGAGGCTTCCAGGGATACATGCAGTCACGGTAACAGGAAAGACCCTGACCCAGAAGCCTGCCCAACTCAGTGTCTCAGGCCTTTACTGGCCTTAATGCCACACATTTGCTGCAGCAAGCATGGCATGGCATAAAACAGATAACCCAAGGCAGGGACACATGATTTCTGTTGGAGTTTTGGACATTATGTAAACCATGCAGTGGTTAATACCAGGCTGCTGTCTTTCCATTTCCTGCAAGATAGCAGGCAGTGCATATCACTCTTCAAAAGCTTCTGTGCAGAGGAGAAATGTCTTTAAGGCGTGTTGCTATGTATTTCTTTATTTCAGCAAACGCTCCTTGAAACGAATAAGAAATGTACACAAGAGAATAGTGTTCACAGTGATCCTCAATAGCTTCCTGTTGTTAATCAAGCAGCTGCACGAGTGGTTTCAAGTGCATAAGTTTCCTTGCTTGAAGCATTTTTTCCTTTTACTCTCAATATTGGTGCTGTGATAATTGGGTTTTTTTCAGATGAGTATCACTTTCAGAGCTAAAGTGCTGCAGGTATAAGGAGAGCATAAAGCATCAAATGTACCAAATGGCTGTTGAACACCATCTTGGGAAAATTAGTGCAATCTAAGGGAGATGATGAACTGAAGGGATGTTAATGCTGGTTATTTTTGCTAATAATCCCCTCTCTTCTCTCCCTGTGTCTTCCCTAATATTTGTTGATGTTCTTTTTATTTTCACATTAACGTTTGTTCTGCTGGACCAGAGCAGGGAATAAGTGAACTAAGCCAAATGTTTCTGTTTATTTTATTGGGATTTGGGCCAGGATCTGTTTATTATTGCTAAAGTATCCCACCAGGATGTACAAGAGTATATCAGAGTTTAAATGACAAAAACTTAGCATGTCTGTAATTGACTGATCTATCAGCTTTGAGAGTAGTTGTAGATGTGCACACATTTATGAAGATATTGAAATATACTGATACACCATAGGTGATTGTTAGCTGCACATGGTTTGGAATCTGCCATCTGATGGGTTTCTGCAAACCTTCACATCTGAACTGAGTAGATGTTAATTCAAAGCTGCTTTTGATTGTATTTGTTACCGCTAGAAAAAAGGCAGTCAGAACAGTAAACCTTGCACAAATGACACCTGAGAAATGAGAAAGGAAACAAAATCATTCATAGAAGAGGAAAGAAACATGCAATAGAGAGATTTTTATAAACTAAATCCCCCCTGTGGATAGCTTAATATGTCTATTAATGGCTAGTATGTCCTATGAAAACTGCACTAAAACCACTCAAAAAAAGAACAACAGAATCTCTTTAGAAAAAAAATCTTAATTTTAAAAGTCATTATATGAAGGCTTTGTTTCTCCAATATTGATAGCTACTTTACCTAACAAGTCAAAAAATTCCGGTTTTATTGAAGATACTTAAAACATTTCATGGAAAATGCAGTGGATATTAATATGACCCCAAAAATTTATGATGTAAGGACATTAATATTTGGGAGAAATCTTGATTGTTCACAGAAAAAAGTCTCATCACTGCTTTCAAAAAGTACATATGCACTGCATGTCAGTGTCAGATACATCTTTCTTAACCATGATTAGAGAAGACTGTAGGAAGCACAAATATGTCTATTTATAAATCTGTAGTGTGGGATGCACCACACTAAAAGTTCCAAGGCTAAATTGTTCTACCTTAGTCCATCTTCATGGTTTTTACAATAGCAGCATTTATTGGTTGTTGCTCCTTAGAAGACCAGTTATTTCAAGTTGGGAATAGTTTTTGAGAAGGCTTGGTCATTAGTGACTCTCTGAAGTATCATATGCAAAAGCTCTGTATAAGAAGTTTACTCATGTTTATTTTGGCATTTTTCATTAAAGATAATAAGAAGCATTCTTGTATGTCTTCAGTAATCCTGTATTAATAGCCTGCGGGGATTTGAATAACGTTTCTGCCTGTATTTGATTTGTGCTAATTCTTGAAGGCTTATCAGTGTAGTACAGCATTATATAACTTCAAATCTCAATGTATTTTCTTTTTAGCTTTTAAACTATAAGATAATATCTTTTACCTCAGTTAAACCTAGTGTTCCCAGTAGAAAAGTCTATTCCTGATTTTAATATCATAAACTTATCACCTTGCTGAGTACCTTCTATCAATTATTCCGTTGCTCTGTACCCAATAAAGTTAATGCAAAGCATTGGTGTAGAATAGCTCATATGTGAGACCTTAAAATACCTGCACTCAGCCAATGTGTCCATTTGCAGCTCTGCTCTGATAATTAAATCACAGAATCACAGAATATCAGGAGTTGGAAGGGACCTTGAAAGATCATCTAGTCCAACCCCCCTGCCGCAGCAGGATTCCCTAGACAATGAGCCTTCAAGGTGTGAAGTGAGTGCTTTCTACATACATACGTCTTCATCTTTACAGATGTAATTTTTGGTTTATTTTCTTGCAAGTTTTAGGGGAACACTTTAAATTTTGGATTTATAGAATAGAATCATTAGGATTAGGGGGATGGGGGTTTAAAGGTCTAATTTTGGCAGGTCTCTGTACCCCTAGGGAGCAAAAAGCTAACTAATTTTAATTGTTTGTCCCTAAATGATTTGGCCACAGCTGTATTGGATTCACTGTGCAGTCTCCCAAATCCATGCTGGACCCAGTTTCTCTCTCTTAATACCGTAATAAATCAGAAATGCCTTCCACTCCTTACCCACCAGCCCTTGGAAACGTGTTCAATTCTGATTAACCATCACAAATAGTTCCTGTGGTCCTAACCGTCTTTCTGTGTGTACATCCACAGCATAAAATGTCCCATGACTTCCAAGTCCATTAATTTTAGTAACCATGTTATTTTATTGACCTGAGCAGAGATGGTTTATAAAGCCTTGGCCGCTGTCCTGCACTGCATAAGTGGCAGATGCACATACTGAAGGGCTGTTACAGAGTCTTTATTGAACCCTAGGTAGCAAGAGGTGGCCAGTGGATGAAGCCTTCAAGATTACTTTCAAGTAGCAAGTTCACAGGCTCTTGTGGACCTGTTGGAGCCATGCAATGGCAACTGTTGCCGCTCCATCTTTCCTGCTAGGAGAGAAATACAGTCTACTCTGAATGCAGCAGATTGTTAGATTCTGCAGTAAATCTGCGTGGTTTTCTACCTGTGATGGTGTCATTCCAAATGCATAATGCATTTTCATTAGAAAAAAAGAATCTTCTCTTATAAGAACACTAAGGTAAATATTTTGCTTTGGAAGTGAATTAGATTGCAATGCCTAATATAAGAGATATTAAGAAGAGAATTTTGAGGACCAGTTGTCTCCAAGGCCTTTCTATCTCGGTCATTCTCATTTAATTTTAAACACACAGTTATATTGTATTACTGATGTTTTGTTAATTGCTGATGTTTTGTCAATCATGGCTTAACTTCCTGATATGAGTTTAATAGCCACGCACTCTTCCTTTCTTTAGTTTTGACAGAGAAAATATTTTTTAAGCGATAGAAAAGTTGATCTGTAAACCCTTGTGATGGTTTGGACGTGGCTTTCTGCCAAATACCCAAACCCACAGTGTAAGCTTTCTTCCCCCCCACCCTTCCTTCTCAGAGTAATGAAAAACACTATAGGACAATTAGAGAGTCCAAAATAATTAAATTATATTAGCGATTAATACATATATCTAAGTAACACCATATACAAAGTGAAGGGAGCCCCCAAATAGCCCCCTGGGAGGGGAAGGGAAAGGGGAATGGAGAAGGGAAGGGAAAGAGGAACAAGGGGAAAAGAAAGCAGAGAAGAGAGACCGAAACAGATATGCGAGTTAAAGAAAATAAATCTCACTACTACTATTGTTGAAGTACAGGAACCGCTGCTCCCAAGGCCTACCAGGCCTCACTCCCCCACACAGGCAGGACCGATAGCAGAGAAGCTGCGTCTCTGAGTCCACCGGAGGGAAGAGAGCGAGCAGGCTTCTGCTCTCCTGATTTGTACTGTTGGTCACGTGGAATTGCATGGAATACTGGGACCTTCTGACCACTTCCCTGGTTACGAGCTGGTTACAAGCTGGCTACCAGGGAAGTGGCCTGGGCAAAACCACTACAACCCTTCTTCCTCTGTGCTATGGTTCATATCCCCCATGCTCTGCAACTTTCATATCATGGTTAAGAAATCTCTTCTACAGAGATTATACATGAAAACACTGACAGTATATTGCTTTTCTGATTTTGTATGTCTCCATCAACTGATGTGTATGTTACTTAAACACAAATCACTGTGTAAATTATTTTTACATAGTCACTAACAGGGATAAAAACTGAACTACCTTATCACCAAATAAGTTTTATAGGTGGTTGTTTGGGTTTTTTTAGGGGGGGATGTTTTCGTGTTTGTGGGGTTTTTTCTGGTTGGTGGTTTGGGTGGGTTTTTTGTTTTGTGGAGTTTGGTTCTTTTTTTAGTTTTTTGTTTATCTGTGAGTCTGTGCATTTGCTGAGTGAATTATATTTAGGTCATTTGCCAGTGTTTTTACTCAGGAAAGTTTAACTATTCAAATCTGGGTTGTTGGTGGAGGAAACGAAGGGTGGGACTTAACTGAGTACATATTTGTTATAACCTGAATTAGCTATGTTTACTTAAAGCATGATTCAGGACAGACATCACCAGTAAAGAAAATTACTCAGCTTATATAATAATTATATAATAGATATGTTACTAAAATGAGAGACTTATACCTTAAATGAGAATAATTTACCCCCAAACTATGTTTTGTGTACTCTGTGTGCATTTTTCCTGGAGAATGAGTTTTAATAGCATGAAGGATTTTTTTTTCTTTGGGCTATTCTCTGAAGAGACAGGGTTTTAAACCTAGGTTTCATGTTGGTATTGAGCATAGCAGACCTGGCAGACCCAACAGTTTATGAGCCAGGCCAGGCTGAATGCCAGGTGAGCATCAGCTTTAAGACACAGAACAGTACTAATTTGTCTGTAAACTGGTTAGAAATGGATCTTTCACAAATCTATTCCATATACATTCTTTCTTAATTTACTGCATTCAGTTGCATTCAAAAGGAGTTCATTCAGAGTAAAAAATACTTCCAATTTTCCTGATCACAACTGTTAAAGTCTGCTTTGTTTGTTAGTCAGGAAAACTGTATCTGCTCACTGGTTTACAGGAAGCATGTTAGACCTTGCTCAGCCCAGGGAAACCACATGCACAAAACCTCAGGGAGCATCATGACAGCAGAACATACTTCCAGACTGAAAGAACTGAAAAGGCAAGCAGATATGAAGTGTATGATATATAATTGATGGAAGAGAGATCTCTAAATGTAACTGTTTCATTCAGTCATGATAAAATAATTGTAGATGTGCAGGCACTGGAATTAAAGATACATGTACTCTATTCTGCAGACTCATATTTATTCTTCAGTCTAAGGTAGTAGTAAGCATAAATCTATATTTTTGCCTAAAATCAAGAAATTGATAGAAATCTCCCAAATGGTTGGTTTGTTATTTGGGGGGGATTTGTTGTTTTAGGGTGGGGTTTTTTTGTTTGTTTGGGTTTTTTCTGTGTTTGGTTTTTGGCGTTTTTTAAATGAGAAAGACCAAACTAGGGTTCTAACTCAGATATCAGATATTTCCTAGTTAGGGATCATGGTCATTTAGGACTTTAATTATAGTCACATTGGCGAGAAGGAAGTTTTGCTGCCTTCTGCAGAAAGTAGCAGCAGTAAGACCCGATATAGGCTCTATAACAAAGTATGTCAATGCTTGCTAGTTCTGAGATAAAGATGTTGTGGCATGGAGCAAAAGTTTGATTTTTTCAAGCATGGCATTTCCAGCTTTTTGTTCCAAGTTTCATTCAGCTAGCAAGCACAATGATAACTGGGCATATATCAAATTGCATAGCTTTCCAATGACATTTTCCTCCAACAATGATAAAATGGGATAGGGTTTTTTGTGCTTAGAAGTGGATATTAATATAACTGCAGAAAGATTGTATCTCAGGTGGTACTTATTTACTTTCTTTTTACTGTGATGTTTTTCACTCTCTGTTATACATCCAATGCAGTTGATTTTGCTTCTTCATGTTACTATAGATAAAATATAAGCCAATATCACTTTGCTTTTCTTTGTATTCATCTTATTTACCAAAGCAATAAATTACTTTTTAAGTCAAGGTACTTTCTGCTTTGAAGGCTCTGAAGACATGTATAAATAGAAATGTTAGTGTTCTTTCACAAAGGAGTCTAATCATTAATCTCTTTTTCCTTTTATCTCTGTCACTATACATTCGTATTAAAATAGATGTACTTAGATTGTATCAGGAGAATAAGAAACTGCATGCAAAGTCTATTTCCATTTGCAGGGGTTTAAAGGTTAAAGGAATATGTACCCTGTGCTTCAAACTATTCATTGTCTAAAGGATGCCTGGTGAGGCTTGAGTTTTTGTGGTACTTCTTTTAGTTTTTAGAAAATATTTCATTGCAGAAGTGGCTGGAAATGCCACCTACATACTTTGGATCCTTCTACTGCAGGGGAGAGCTTGCTCTCTGGAGGAAGGACTGGTCAGTAGCCTTGCCGTATGTGCCAGACCATTCTGCAAAGTAGTTATGCTCTGTCCCTCCTTGTGGCTCAGAGTATCTCGGATCTTATTTTGTATTGTGGTATGATGTTAGGAAGGATGGGTGGTGACTTTTTAATGTTGCCCAGAGTCTGGGAGGTAGAGCAGTGTCTTATTGGGCTACAGATAAGGCTTTGAGCGTGCTGAGAATGGAGTAGAATATAAACCCAACTCTCATCTTCTGCTCTAGCCTGTAATGATGAGCCAGAGGGTAATGAGGGGCAAGGGTATTTTGACTTTCTGGATACTTAGTTCAATTGTTTTGTGCCTCAGTCTAGAAAGTGCTAAAATGGGCCACCATATTCCATTTGATTACCAAAGAAATTAGCTAATTACCTCTAAACATCTATACATATTTTCTATATATATACACATATCTGTCTATATATATACATGGCCATATAACTTGCCTTGTGATTCTTTCCTCAAGCTCAGTAACCAGTCAGATTGGGTCTGATCTTTACACAGGCAAAAACCTCTTATCTGTGAAGATTTCTGCCTGTTCCTTAAGTGGACTTTTCAGGGGGTTTATTTTATCAATTAAATGCAAAAAGTTGCAGAAATTTTAAAATCTTTTGATTGCTGAAATAGCTCTTAAAATTCTGCTTATTTAAGCTTCTTTCACTTAACCTTCCAGTCAGCAAACTGACTGCTTCCTGCATGTGTGCCTGTGCATATCCTTTGCAAAAGTTAGAGAGAGGCATGCTAAATTGAGATGGGGGAGGAAAGCCACAATTTCAAGCATGCAAAAGCTTTCCTTTTACCAAAAACAAGGTTAAAGTTTCTTATATTTCAGCCCATTTCAGTACCACTGAAATGATGGTGCACTGTTGTGCTTTAACTCAGCAATTTGGTGTTTAGCTTAAGTAGGTCAGTGTGAGTAAATGCTAGACTGTCTGAGTCAAAGGTGGGTAAACTCAATTTTCTTTCATTCAGCATCGACTGGGAATGACATGAACCATTCCTAATTTGTTTAGACCAGTAACATGGTGAAGCAGATTATGTTCGAGAACACATTTCAACACACTTTGTTTTTTAATGGACTAGATTTTGCTTCATTTGAAAGATACATTGCATTGAGCATACTTTGGAAATTAAGCTCCCCAGTTCTACATAACAGTCTGCAGCTGCATACAGCAATCTGGTCAGTTTGTACGTACTAATGATTAAAATTTACGGAGACAGTTAGCTCAGCATTGCTTTTATCTAAAGTTTTGTAACAAAGACTTAAAAATGGCAGCATTGTCATTAAATGTTGGGGGTTTTATTTAAAAAAAAAAGCAAACAAACCAACAAACCTGCATATATTTGGACATAATTTGCAAGAATATCCATTACATTAATAATGCAAATCTTAATTACTTGTTAGAAAATTGATGTTACTCCTCCAAGCTACATTATTGCACAGCCTTTCTCCAGAGTAAGATTATTTGGATATCAGTCTCTTGAGGATCTCAGGTTTTGTATTGTGTCAAATTTTTTGCAGCTATGTGGCTTACAAAATAATTTTTTTTGCACAGCAAGGCTGAATAATAATCTCAACTGTCTTATTAGTAATCCTGTTTAGACACCTGTATAAACCTTATTTTTTGGAAGAGTGATTTGGCTTATGTGCATTAATAAGGCTGGAAATACATTTCTTAACTATTATACAGTGACAAACATTTCAGTCTCACTTTCCTTTTCTCATTAAAAGTATAAGAAACATGTCTACATGTAAATTAACTGAGTATAAGAACCATGAAAACCTTGCTGTTTCTTTTTAGATTTTTTTTACTCCAAATTTTATGTCATTCTCAACCCAAAAGTATAAAGCACTGTAAGAAATGTTAGAAATAAACCATATTGTGAGATTATTAATGGCTATTTTTAAGGTGTTCTAACACATCTTGGAGCTTCTGATATTAGTCTAAAAATACTTCATAGTGAAAGTGTAAGGATAAAATTTCCTGAAAACAAAAGCTTATGCCTGTTTTAGTGTCGCTGTGCCTACTTGCCAACCTTCAATCTTTTTGTTTTTAAAAGCTGATGTATTGTCCAACTGTCATTATTCCAAAGTGAATATGACTCTAAAGTGATAATAAATATTTGAAACCAACAGCAATATAATTTTTGTTAGGAATATCATTATAATTGATGCATATTAGCAGAATTTCACCCAGTTCTTGGGAATTTTTCTGGTTGGCAAAGTGGCACTTCATGATGGCATGAGTATACAGTCGGGAGTATTATGCTTCAGACTGAAAATGGACCTCCTTGGGTTGTGAATGTATGTCAGCTCATTGAAAAATATCTGATTAACTTTTGTCCTGGCTTTAGATGTGTATTCTATACCAATCTAAGTCAGCCTTACACTCCTTGGGCTACAGGCTGGGTATTGAAGAGGTTTGTGCGATAAAAGGTGTGAATGCCTCCCCTCCGGAGAGTCGTTCGCACCCAGTCTGAGGAACCGGTTCTGTAAGGGGCTGTCAGCGTTTGGCGAGACTCAGCTATTGTGTGCGATGAGAGGTGTGATACCTCCCCTCCAGAGAATCGTTCACACCCAGCCTGAAGAACTTCTACGAGGGGCTGGGTTTTCCCGCCAAAGCTGTGAGAGGGGTATATAATCTCAGGCTTTGGGGGACTGTAGTCACTCTCCGAGCCAGAGGTCTCTGTGCTGACCTTCAAAGTTCACTTCACTGGCAACACAATTAGTCAAAAATTCAATAGAAAAGGCAAAAAATATTGTAATACTATCAATAAATGAAAAGAAAGTGGAAGCAAATAATCTGTGTTTGAGAAATTTTGTTTTAAAGAATCCATAAGTATCTGTAGTTTATTTTTGATGTGGTGGAAACTTTTTTTCTCTTTTTCTGTCTCATCTTTAAAAGCAACAGACCCATTATATCATTGCACTGAGCTAATATGAGATAATCTTGATTTTCCTACTAGTGATTTAATGAAACTTTTGCTGGCGAAATGTCAAATCTCCATTTAACATGAACTACTGAAATATGTAAAGCTTAGAAATTTAAAACTACAAAAAATTGCTGTTAGGAGAATATTGATTTAACCTAACTCAGTTTAATTCCTTTGTAATATTTCAGAACTTAAAAACGATAGTTTAGAAGAGTGCACAGTATTGCTCAGCAGTAAAAATAGCAATTTTTTTAAGGTAGAGCTACTAATGTCACTCACTATTCATGACCTTAAGCTTCTGCTTCGCTGTGCTGTGTTTATGGAGCTTTTATTTTTTCTTTTAACATTATAGATTTTCAGAGTGCAAGAGTATATTATGACAGACTTTATTTTTATCAAGACAATAAAAGAAAATTATGTGGTAAAAAGCTATGTAGTGCTGTCATTGTCAGGGAACTAGTAGCGAGAGAAATGATGTGACTGGATAACTAAACTGATCTAAATAAAAATATGCCCCAAATTCTCTGCAGACAATGTGGAAAGATACAGTTTTGGAAGGCTTGAATTTGGACTTATACTAGTGTGGTCTCTTTCAGTATCCTTGGCTGAGTTTTTCTGAGTTCTAGTGAGTTCATGATCAGACCTTAGAACTTTCCTTTGGCTTATGTATGGGAAGGAATATTAACTTACAAAGGCCAGCAATTAATACATTAATAAATAAATGCTGACACATATACTTAATTCTTTCTGTAGCTGATTAGAAATGAGGAAGGTGGGGAGAAGTCAGTTTTATGTTTTGTTTGAAAATCTTTAACTTTGTTGTGTTTGTTTTATTAATCAAGGAAATGCACATTTAGATGAGCAGAGAAGGTAGGCAAAAGTATCTTCACAAAGCAATGGGAAACGTTTCTTGGAGTAATTGTTCTGTTTACTGGGCAAATCTGTATCATTCCATTTTAAAGATTTTTAAATTTTTGAATGTACTACTTTAGAAACAGAACCACTTGTATTAGTTTAGCAGATTTGATGGTAAACTGCAAATGACTACATAATTAGGTAGATCAAGTAGGTTTAGAGGTAGGAAATATCTTAAAACTTCAATTTTTTGTATGCTAGGATATTTTGGTGTATTAGGTATACTCCATAGATAGACGAAATTTAGTCTTTCAATGCCCAATTATGGAAATTTGCATCCAGCTCTGTGAGATGGATTTGGAGAATGCTGACTGTCAAATGAGGAAGTATGACCTGAAATGTAGCTTTACAAAAGTGTTGAGTACTTTGGTAAAATTCCTTTAATTTCTGTTTGAGCAGAGCCCCAAATCTGGCTCTACTGAGGATGCCAGCTGCTTAGCAAACATGTTTATCTCACACCCTTGCTTTGGTTCCACTCTCCAAATGAGCAGACTCTCCTTTTCATCCCCTGCAGGAACTGCAGAATAAAAAGCCAAGCTTTCCCAAACACAGTACCCAAAATAAGCTCAGTAACCTGCAGTGCTGAGCTAGATTCAAAAATGTGTTTATGCAAATTCTGTGGAGATTTTTTTGCCTTGTGGAGAGATCTCTGTAACAGATGTATCAGGGCCTCAGCAGCTCAGAACTGCCATTTGCAGTTTGACACAGTGCGTTTTCAGCTGAGATTCTCTTGAGAGAGGGCTTTGGTCTTTCATCAAAGCCTTCAGATCGTCTGGAAGAAAATGGCAATTTTCTACTTTTTCCCTTTTCCTCTTCTGTTAGGAAAATAGGTTTCATCCATACACTATAATTCAGCTTTTACATAGATGAATCTCTCTCTCTGGAGGAGACCTGAAGGCAGAGAATTACCTACAGAAATCACTTTGAGGTCAAAGTCCTGGAACTACAGTTACTTTTTCCTTAGTAAGTGAAAATATATAAAGTCCCACTTGACATCCTGGTAGCCTGAGGAGGTATAGATAAATTAATTGCTCCATAGCAATATGCACAGAGCTTTGCTCCTTGCACTGTGACTCTGGTAGTCATATGCACCCACATTTGCAATTTGGGAGAACTGGGAAGAGCCAAAGTTTGAATTTTTTTAGTGCCTACCAGATGGCCATGTTAGCGATAGCTTTGTCACGTTACACAAGCCAGTACCCGCCTACCTCAATAGCTACCCTTGCAACACAGCTCTGCATCAGACCTTGTTCTTTTACTTCGGAGTAGATAAATTAAATAGCGTGTGATAGTTTCTCTAGAGCTGCTTCTCCTTTATAGGCTGATCTCTGCTAAACCAGAAGAATAGCTTGGCTAGTAGTATGGGGTTAGAGACACGAAGGAATGTGAAACAATACTGGGACATCAAATATTCCACAGTCTGCCCAGCTAAAACTGCATTAGTCTTTGCACTCCACTAGCAGTGCTGAAGAATCACATCATTTATATATAAAGCTTTGTTGGTGTGTGCAAGTTAGTAGATAAAAATGCATTAAAAATGGACTCACACTGAAAAGTATTAGTCTTTTATCCACAGCTGCATTCATATAATATATTTCAACTAAAAACTGTGAAGACTCAAAAAAAACAAACCCTCCTAACCCAAGATTTTTCTATCAGGCTAAATTTTAAACAGGAAAATAATTAAAATGTTGTCTGCAAGTAAAATGTAGTGTGGCCAGCAAATAATTCTATATATAGCCTTCAGTTACAAGTGGTGAGCTTTCTCTGATAAATTAAGAATCCTATGGTTAATGTATTACATTTTCTTCTCCACGGACCTAAAATATGGATAGCCCAGTGATTTCAATTAGGCCTGTCTCTGCCTCTTGCAAAGCCAAATGTGACCAGGGTCTGGCTTGCAATTCCTTTTTCTATCAATTTACAGTAAACGACTATGTTCAAAGATTGCAAAAGTAATTTTACTTTATTTTATCTTTGCTGCAGGGAAGGAGTGAGGAAGTTGACAGAAAATATAGAGTGATTGTGGTGGAGGGCTTCCAGCTTCAATGTTTCTAGATACTATTCTGAATTCTGTAAAGGAGGAGAAACGAGAAAGAGAAGGATACGGTGCCTTAGAGAAAACCAAACCAATTCCATCTCTTATTGGCTTAACACATTTCAGGTGGTTGTTGTGAGTTGCTGAGTCACTCACCAATAGTGTGTTCTACAGGGTGCTGCCTAGCATGGTCAATGTGAATATTTTGCTCTGTATTCAACTGCCAGAGTCTTTATTTGTGAGACGCCTGGAAGCCTCTTCCTTATCCCCAGTCTTTATCTTCCAAACTGCACAAAGTCAGGGTTTTTAACTTGCTTGGCACAGATATTTTTAAGCAGGTTCTGTTGCCAGGGATATCTTTCTGCCCTTAAATCTTTTACGCAAAAGCTTTTATATGCTTGAGAAATAAAAGCGTTGATATAATATGCATTATAGGAAAAATGTTCAGCCTTCCTGAATAGTTATTTTAGCAGGTCACAGCCTGTCAAGGGATGGCTGCACCAAAGATGCTTTACTTTTCTTCTCCATTTTGGGGACACCTGTATCACACTCATTGTGTTGTAAGGTAATAGTTTGTTTTACTCTGTACAGGAAAACAAAAAATACCCCATGGTATTTGGAAGATGGTAGGAAACATCATAATGCAAATGTATCTAGTCTATAAAACAATACCTCCTCTCTTCATCTGATTTCAGATAGAACCACTTGCTGATAGATCAGGTTGTGTCCTAAATCACATTGCTTTTGGTACATAAAAATGGCAAGAATTAATAAGTTCATTTGTGCATGTTCTTAAAAATATTTATTAATGAGAATAGTGAGTTTCTCAGAATTTGGAAAAGGTTTTCATATAATCATAATAAGGTCTATGGATGTCTAACTCAGCTGACTTTCAAAACTAAAGGACAATTGATACAAGTCTACAGTTAACAGGGAGTTACTGTTTTGGGTTTTGTTTGTTTTTAATTTTGAAACCTGTTAGTGAGATTATTTAAGATATTTTTTCACTTTCTGAGAACCCTGTACAGCTGAAAGCCTGGGATTCAGTATGCTTTTTTTTTTTAAGTGGAAGGGTAAAAAATATAGCTCTATGTGCTATACACAGTTTACAATGATAGATGGTGGTGTGGCACGTAGGAAGATATCTTGTTGGAAGGTTTTATGAGTCACTGTTGCTGCATTTCTAGTGAATAACTGGCAACAGTAGATTCCACAGGAGAGGAGAGGTCTTGGGGTAATTTTAGCATCTGTCTTGTTTTGGACAACTTGCAGCTAGTAATATAGCTAATGCTAATGTAAAGTTTGTGGGCTATATTAGAATTGGGTATTTTAATGTTTGGGTTTGTTTCACGTTACATTAAACACTACATAAAAATGCAGCAGCACTATTCAATGAGGTGTGTGACATATGCATACTCACTTGTAGATTTCCCTTCTGGGTGGTGGAGAGGACTTTCCCTGGAAGTGTTCAAATAACATGTAGATATTGTGCTTGAGATTCTGTATCAGTGTTTGTGCTTTTAGTTTGTATTTTGGTAGGAATTACAGCAGTAGAATTGAAATGCTCCTGTGGTTTTTTGCATAATTTGTCAATGCGCAAGTAACAGGTACCTTGGGCAGCAGAGGCCTTGAGGGGCAGTTTTCTGGCTCATAGACCTCTAGGTTTTGAAGCAAAACTTCTTCAGTCTACTTCTCTCCCTGATCACTTACCCCTGCTCAGGCTGAAGCCTCCCCAGCCACCTTGCTGAGGTGCCAGTTCAGGCAACAGGGCTCCTTGCTGGCACAGGCACACCCTCTCCCCACAGCTTGCCAGTGTTTCTCAGTAACCTTGCATCTTGCAGATGCTTCTGTTTGAAATTCTTTACTAACTAAATTCGTGCAATTATTTTGGTTAACTGTCAGCATTTTGGTGAAATGTGTCCCAGCCTATTTTTATAACTGTTTTAACACTGCGGTTTTTAATCTTGTCTAAGTGACTTCCAGGAGTGGAGAGATGTTCTATACTATTTGTCTAGAAACTACATGGATTAGTTTAGGCTTTCTGTTGTTTTGAATATCCAACATTGAAATTTTCTATAAAAAAGAAAAAAAGTCTAAGTGCCATAAATTCAAGAGACTGGCAATCCATGTTCTTTTTCTCACAATTCATTATTTAATGCCTTTGGTTGTGCCTCTGTACTTTAAATGTAACTCCTTTCCAAGCAAACCTATCCTAGCTTTTTCATTTATTCCTTGTAGGAGAGTTCATGCATGCCCTAAACTGTTTGTGTTGCCTCTTCTCAACTTCTCCATCCAAGTCAGGTGTTGTAGGGGTCATCTTTTGCTCTAGGGAGAATTCACCAGCTCTTTGCATCTTGTGGTATTATCTGTTGTATTCACAACATGGACTTTTATGAAAAATCTTCCAACTTCATATTTAGCAGACCTCATCCTTGTGTTGACAGGTGTGGAGATATGTCATTTTACTTCCTAGATAAGTTAAACTCTTTTAAGGCAAATGAGGATTTCAGGCATCTGGCTCCAAATATAAACTGCTGTCTTTGCCTGCATGATCATCTTTACATTTAAGGTTTACCTCGTGTTTGTAATAATCTTTCATCCTGATAAAGCTGTGCAGCTTTGTAGTCTCCATAAATATTTCCACCATTGATAAGCAATTCCTGATTATTAGCTTATATTTTAATGATTTATATTTGTGGCCAGATGACATAATTACTATGTCTGACACAGTAAGCAGAGACTTCAGTAACTAGCAACTTTCCACAAAATATCATGTTAAGAAGTATAAGTCATGAGAGTTTCCACATCACTAAAATGTCTCTTTTCAGTTTGCATTGAAGTGGAGAAAAATGTTCATGAAGCCATAGGGAATGAAGATATTCTTTTAATCCTAGACAAAGAAATCCTAAATTAGAACAGTAGTTGGTGTCTCCCAAACTGGTGTTTAGTGATTATTTTCTAATGGAAATATTGGTAAACATTAACTAAAAGGCTAGCTGAAAAGTTGTGAAATTAGGCTAATATGTTTATATAGTAAAAGTATATCTTTATATAGTAAAAATGAAAATAACTTTAAATAGTAAAATATCTTTACACAGTAAAAAGAATATTTTTAAAAATGCAGTTTTCCTTTCTGCTAAGCAGCTTTTGATAATTTTAAATAATTCGCGTTCTCCAACTGCTTTAAATTTTCATTGATTTTGAATGTGAGACTTTGTCAAAAGGATTTGGAAGTCCAAATAAATTCTGTCAACTGGTTCTCTTTTATCCATTTTATCCATTACCATGTATTTGCAGTATGACCCACTTTGAGAAGTGTATCAGATGAGAGTTACATGAAGTGCTATAAAGCAGACCAAGCCACTGTCTAAACATATCTCTAAGCAACATAACTGAAAGTGGGACTTTTCAGATCACTGTAAATTAAATTGATTAATAATACATCATGTTAAAATGAATTTTTCATGGTTTGGGAGCTAATGTTCTCAATTATTCAGCAATGCAAAATGTAGGAAACTTGCATATAAACAACATGCAAGAGTTGATCCACAAAATCTTTATTTAGAATATTTTTTAAAATATGCTAAAACATTTTTTCCTAAAAATATCATTTACTTTTGGTGGCAAAAATGAAGTCTGAAATTAAATTTGCCATATACATACAGCATAAGTATCCTATTAGAGCAACAGCACACACTTTAAATGAGTCATTGTATATTCACAATTTTCCTATATTTTACTTCAATGCTGTGAAATAAAACTCTTGTTCCATAACTAATGTCATATTTTCTGGAAGGCATTGGCAATGATGAAGTAGGAATTTCTATTATGTTTTGAAGAGTTTAATAAATTATTGGAACATTCCATTTATAAATATCGATGTTATATTCCTTGCACCTTTCCCTGGACCATGTTTCCAAGTCACAATCCTGTGTACTTAAAACTTGGAGTGTTTTAGTTGAACTAAATTTCAAAACTTCAGAAACCATAAATCCTTAAAAAGTATGTCTAAAAATTATGTTTTGTGCTTAGGGGAGTTGTTTGGTTGGTTGTTTTTAACAAATAACTTCAATTAGTATTAAAGTTTTTTCACAAATGTACTAAATGTAATCAATTATATTGTAAAACAAATTCATACTAGTCCAGGCTCTAATCTCAGTACTAACTGTATAATTTTGGAGTATTCCAGCATGAAATAGTAGCAGTATGGTCCTCTGCATTGTGCTTTTGGACATCATTTATTTTCACTCTTCGTAGAACACCACAGGTAAAGTCATTAATAATGCCAAGCACCTGTAACATGTCAGTGCTCCAAAGCATTCAGTATTTCTCAGGATTTGGCCTCTAGAAATGAGAGCTGGGAAGCATTTGTGAGGTTGTCTAAATTATTTTTACTCATGGGCAATTCCCTAGGGTGTATTTTTTTGAGATAACATGATCACCTCCTGCATGGAATACCTTTTAGCCTTGATGGAGGGTTAAATGTAGACATTGCAAGATTCAACCTGTACTGTGTCTGGTGTCATGTTAAGTGACTCAAGATTAGGCCTTCCATGTACAGTAGTAACAGTGGCTAATTTTTCTAAATGATTCTCTATTCACACCTTGTATGAAGTAGGGGCCTTAGTTCTCCTTTTCCACATTGCTAGATAAATTAGGCAGCTGAGGTGCAGGCACAATATCCTTAATCCTGAAATCATATTCTCCATGGTTACATCTTTGCACCAGTAGAAAGTTCAGTTAGTCTGTTGAGCTACCCATGGACAGAGAGGTGTACCTGTATGAAAGAGGTTATAAAGAGGGAAAGCAATGAAGGCATTGAAGCAAAGGTGCTATCTCAACATAAAAAAAAATCAGAAAATTTTCCTTTTTGCCTTCTCCCTTAAGATTTCTGCTCTTGACCTCATTAAGATATTTCCTGTGCACCAGTGAAATGTTTATTTAACCAGGAACTATAATGTTCCCAGAGACACATGACTATGGTTGTATGGAGGGGTTTTTTGCTTGTTTTGTTTATTTTTCCCCTCTGAGAACTGTAAAATTGCTTAGAGCAACTGCAGAAAAATCTGTGTGAACTCTAGGAATCATGTTTACGTTTTTCAGCATACAAATGTAGAGATATATGATATGGGTTTCAGAAAAAAGTTATTTTCTTTGAGAATAGGAAGGCAGATAGGGAACTTATCGTGTATGACCCCTATTCAGCATCAAAGGAAAAATTATTGCTAATTTCTATTTAGCAATTAGAAACTATTGCTAATCTCTACTTTAGTAAATTAATTAATTTGCATCAAAAGAGCTCTTTTGCATGTAACTAACCCCCACTGTATGCCTGAGCACAGGATCATTATGGGCTGCATTACTGAGTTTGTCATATGCTTCCTGCATGGTTGGAAGGAATCACAATAACTTTCCATGTTTCTTTTCCTCTTTACAAGAATGATCACTAAGGTCTGGGGAAAGAAATCACATTTCCCATGAGCATGAGTGTGTTGGTTCCTGGAGAAACAAAGATATATCAATTTTTTTAATGGTAGTTTTGTGTGAGCCAGGGTCTGTGGGGGAGACCTAGTACCTCCTCTGACTCAGCCTGTTTGGATCCTCTTAGTGGACATTCTGAATTGTAAAATATTTTAACTGCTTAATGAGACATAAAGCAATATAATTTTGAGATACAGGATTTTTCAGCATTTAGCCCACAACATTTAGGACTCAAATCTAGACACCAGGTTGTTCTCAACTTTGCTATCATCAATCCTTCTATCATGTTTCAACATCAAATCCTTCTTCTCTCAATATATGGCATTGCTATACTGTTACTAGGGCTGATTCTTGAGCGCAGATTTAAAATTGAGATTGCATGAGTGAGAACGAGACACAATATCCAGCGACACCTATTTATCTTGGGCAAGATCTGTTAGCTCTGTAACATTTGTCAAACCTCTGTTGGCAATGTAATCTAGAGCAATCATTTCTCTTCTGTCACTGCAAATTCTGCCTGGAAAACTGTAAACCTAAAGCGAACTTCTTGGAGAGCAGTGCAGAGTGAAAACTGAAAGACTGGGAACTGCTGAACGTCATCAAAGGTTACGCAGTCATTTCTCATGGCTCTTTGACAGGCTTGCTGCTCGCACGGGAGAAGTGCAGAGCAAGGACCCAAGGGCATGTGGGGAGAGCAGGGAAGTGCATCCTTAATTAGGGTGTGCAGGCAGCATGGGAAATCTCTGTGTTTCAAGGTGGGGTGACCTTTAGGAAATATCAGGATATAGTGCTTTAGTTAAGTAATGTGATTAACGTTCTGTATTCTTTGCTTAATCAGTTGCATAATTTATTGCAAAAGTGGGGACAAAAATAAAAACAAAGTTAAAAGGAGCAGCTTTTTAAGGCAATAGAAGAGTGGTTCTGTTCAGTTGCTAGTTCTGTTAGATTTAGGATAATTATATATCTACCTCACAGTTCTTCAGAGCACACTTTTTGATGACGATAGGCACTGTATACACAGGAAGATGACATTAAATTGCTCAAAGAGACAGTGATGCATATTACCACTCTATTGATTCACAAGATGTTTTATAGTATAAACTGGAAAATCACTGAACCTCAGGTTAAATAGTGTGATTTGGGGTGTTTTAGTCATAGAAATCCTATTAAGAGAGAAAGGGATCATACAGATAAATCCCTGTAAATGGCACTGAACAGTTACCTTTAGTGTCCTGTAATGATCTTAATAATGGAGAAGTCATTTGATATTCATTGTCGAGCCATTGATCATAATGGATTCATTCATTATTAATGTGGCGGTTAGTGCAGTCTTGAAAGACCTGTTGCAAAGTGAGCAGGAAGATACTTCTGCAGAGGATATCTTGAGGTAGCTTAGGATTGGTGGTCTTACTTGCTGTGCCGGCAGTGTTGCCAGAGAGGAAGTTATTGGTGGCTGATTCTTCAATAAGTTCTAAGTGGGAAAAAAAATTGAAATTGCTAGGAGAATATTCTGAAGCAGTATCAGGAGCCTAAATTCTCTAGGCTCAAATATTACTATCATAAATTGAGACAGATTAAATGCCAGCTTTGCTCACATGAAACCCCACCAGCTGCAGGTAGCTAGACTAGGAGATATAAAAAGGCCTTTGTGGACAGAAAGTGATATTTGGACCAGTTCTGCACATGCAGTTGTCACCCACCACGGTGGAAAGTAACTTTTAACCCAAAGGGCTATTGTTAATTGAAAGTTCAACCTACACATTCCAGATTATTTTCCTGTACCCAACTAATCATTCAGTTTGGTTTTTAAGTATTTTCACTCTACTTAACTTTATAATTATTCTTACCTTTATGCATCACCTTCAACATACATGAATAATCAACCATACTACCTCCTAGAGTAGCTGTTTAACTTAAAGTACTTCCAAAAAAGTTGCAGGATGCAATAAGTCGATACTCCCTTTCAAAGGATCTCCCCTTGTCCTTCCCAGCTATATAATTGCTCCTTGCTTTGCCTGGGGACAGAAAGGCAGATTTGGTTATTCAGGTGAGTGGCTAACAGGTCATAATAACCCATGTTGTTATTCTCTGAGGTACCAAGAGCTCTGAAGAGGCTTTAAACGACAATTTCCATGGTGTCAGTTAACTTTTCTTATCAATACTCCATTTTTTTCCTCTTTTCAGATGATTATTTATTTACTTGCTACTGAATGCAGTCGGACCTTGTTAAAAGTAGCAATGGAGGATTATTTTCCAGCATTTTAGAAGTCAATCAGGAAGTTTGTCTGATGTACTTTGCTTAGTGGTTGTTTTAGGCATAGAGTTACTTTTGCTTTTGTTTGGTCGTTGTGGTGTTTGTTGGAATGTTGAAGATTCCTATGCTGTGTCTTTGATTGGTGTGAGCTGGATAGAAGCTAAACATCTAACTCATTGTCTTATTTCACTGAAACCGTACACACCAGGGACTGCTTTGACATATTATGTTTTTTAGATAATGCTTAGCTCTCAAATGCCATAGAAATCAGTGGAAATTCATTGACTGATACGTAAAACAGCCTTGTTGTATACAGGTAAAAACCTAATGAATGATGTTTAAACATAAATAGCTTTAAATAACAAATAGCATAATAATAAAGCACAACTTCTCTTTCATTCATATAAATATTAGTATATGAAATCTTAAAGTAGATACCAAAATAACTAAAGATAAAATATTTTTTGAGATACCCACACACATTTTAATCAAGCTTGAAGCTAGGCTAGTAAAGACATAGTTCTGTAAGTGTAGGAGTCAAAATAATTCACCAAAAGCTGCTGTTTCAACATTCCTGGACAGAAAACATGCCCATGCATCAATTCATAAACTTGTTCTCTTGCATGCCTGCACTTCTGCCATCTGCTAGAGTGGCATTTTGCCTACTCTAGGAAATACTGTTTCATTTTCTGTCATGTACAAATATTGATTTACTTTCTAGAGAAATCCTGAAAAAATACAGCTATTCTTTCTGATTTTCTTCTTCCCACACATTTCCTTTCTTCAAGCACTATTGCTGTATGCTTTCATTGGAAGCATAACAGATAGTTCAACCTTAGTCTTTTCTAATTTGCCAAAATCTTTCATGCGCACCCCATTTTCAGCTGCCTCTGGATTACCAAGAATTCTACATGTTCAGTGGTAGTGACCGTTCAGCTGGTGTTCTCAGATTTTAAATTTTGATGTTGTAATGCCTGGGAAAGCAAACCCAAAACATGTTCCTGCACTCTCCAAGTCATTGACTACACATTTGGTAATAAACTGAATGATTTCATTGAAATAATTTTCAAAGCTCTCGTGTCAAATTAAAAAAGATGACAGCTAAACAGGTAACTGGCATATGGCTTACATGAAGTCTTTTCATTACAGTTCTGAATTTACAGTTGAATAAAGAAACGTGGAGAGGGACAATAGTGCCCTTTGTAGGAAAGTAACATATATAGGAGTAATTGCAGTATGTGTGCAGTGCATGCTGTGTGGGCAATAAAATGGAGGCTTCATCAGCACCTGGGTGATCTATGAGTGCAAGGGGATCTGAGAGGCCCAAGGAGGAGTGGGCTCACAGGAAAATGTCTGTTATCCAAAGAGCAGCTTTTGTTGTGAATTTAGGTCTCAGTGGCATAATTTGCTTGTTTATCTCAAAGGATCAAATTTGACTGATGACTTATGGGGTTTTCTTGAGATCACTGACCGGTATTTTTAATTAAAGCAAAGGTGCTGTGAAAGCTGAGTGAGGAGCTGCAATTCCCTCTGTGTCAGTGGAATTCCTCTCTTTTTACCAGCTGCATTGCCCAGAGGGACCATGAAAGGAGTTGCATTAGGGTGAACTCCTGGCTGCGCTGGAAATTGCAGCCTCTTAGTTTTCATGTCCATTCCCAGGTAAATGTTACCAAGTATAGTGTCAAACAACAGGAACTGAATCACAGAATATTAGGAGTTGGAAGGGACCTCGAAAGATCATCTAGTCCAACCCCCCTGCCGCAGCAGGATTCCCTAGACCAGGTCACACAGAAGCGCATCCAGACAGGTTCTGAATATCTCCATAGAAGGAGACTCCACAACCTCTCTGGGCAGTCTGTTCCAGTGCTCTGTCACCCTCACTGTGAAAAATTTTCTACGTGTATTCACATGGACACGGAATCTCCTATGCTTCAAGAGTGGACTTAATTTTAAAATATTTTATGGGAGTAGCTGCAGACCAAGAAGTGTTCGGCGCATACACTGGACTAGTAAGCAGATGGGTTTAGTTTGGGGATTGGCTATAGTAAAAGTTTGTGCATGAGAAAAGAGGGCTACTAACCAGAAAAGTTAACAGAAGTGCCCTGGGACCATGACCTCCTGGAAGAATGTTCTCTCCCTTGCAGATCTTAGTGCTTCTTTCCCACATTAAAGCTGAGTTTCCACTCCACCTGCCATCAGTCATCCTGCTACTTGTGCTTGCCCTTGCTCTTTCCAGCTCCAGACTCATTCTTTCTGTCTGTCATTTCCATACCGGTTTGCCAGAGGTATAGTGTTTGTACACTGAAGGATTCTTATTTGCAGTTATTAACACAAAATGCAAAAAGAGAGGTTGGTTCAATAATATATAATAGCAGGCCTTTTAAAATTGCCTGGTTGCTGTAGCTGTTTACAGAATACTTAGTGTTAACTGTGGTAAAGTTCAATATTTAATTTATACCTGGTAGAAAGCTTGGAAAACAAGTGCAGATACTGTATATTTATTATAGGTGTAACTAAAAAATGTTTAGCAGCACAACGTTATTGTGTATATTTACATTTTAAGTTGTGTTCTAGGTATTTATATACACATATATACTCTCTATGTAAACACACATATAAAAATTGCTTCGTGTTTCCTAAAGATACATAAACAATTTACAGACATATAGATCTGTTGATGCTCTACTGTGGCCTTTAAAATAACTGTAGCTGCACTTAGAGCAGCATTTGGTAACAATTTCACATAGAAAACAATCTAAATTATTTAAGTAGAAATACTTGGTATGTATTTGTGTGTTTACACATATGCATACATATAGGCACATGTATATATTTATAAATGCATCATTAATTATGTCTGCTTTTCAAAAGAGGTTTCCCAGAACCAGGCTTTAAAATTCCTGTAAGTTCCCTTTTGCCATCTGGCAGGAGCATGCATTCATCCATGACCAATTGTATATATAACGGCAGTAAACAATGCTTACGACAACAGCAAGAAATAATTCTCCTCCAGAGTGCAAGGACAGATTCTTTCTTTTGGGAACAGGTACAGTAGGTAAATTTTCAAAGGAGGAGACTCAAAGTAGCCACTCCAAACTGCCAGCCTCCCAATTCCATTTAGTGCACAGATGGACTGGGAGCTTCACTGAGCAATGAGCAGGTCTTTTCAAATACATCTGGTAGCCCAAAGTGTTTTTCATATGCTTCCACACCATGCAGTTGCAGACATAAAATAATATCAGCAATTTGTTCCTTTCCCTTTCAACTGTAGTTGAAGTACTTATACTTTAACAAAAATCTTGCAAAACAATACTGATATTAGAGAAATAGCTTCTTGAGATTCACTGTTCACTTTGGTTTATATTCTGTCCACTGGGATTCTCAGTATTTAAAATGAAATGCTTACATGTCAACAAAATGTCACACTAATATTTGTTATGAAAGTAACAATAATGGTAATAAAAGTTCATTGAGAAGGAAGAGCATGAATTGAAAAATGACAGTTTGAGATGATACAACTAGATAAGAGAAACATGAGATGTACTATGATTAGACTATCAGTCTACTATTAGTGTAGCTAATGAAGAAGAAGGCCCAGATTTAGGAAGCAGGTAAAAAGCTGTAGAGGTAGGCAGATGAGTACTTCAAATAGTTTCTGCGTGGAAAAAACAAATTTCCTAAATGGACTGTAGTAGGGCTGGAAGAATAATTTTCAGTTTGGATGACAGTAACTCTCAGTAGAGTTTATTTTAATGTTTCAGGGATGGCCACAATATAGGGTTTTTTCAGATAAGTGTTTATTATTTTGAAGTACAGAAAAAAATAGAAAGTTGTCTTCATCCAAGTGAGTGTGAGTACATATATCCATCTTGCTGTCTTGGCAACAGCAAGTGAAAGTTATTAACCTGTGCACTAGTTAAGAGCCATTTTTCTTTCTGCTGCAAAAAGTTTTCATACAACAATACAAGACAGAAAATAAGTTAATAATAGCAATAATAACTTATTTTTATGAATGTATCTTAGGAATGTTGGCTTTTTCTGGCATACACAGTATAGTAATTTAACAGTTGCTACAGAAAATTATAATTATACCATGTAAGCTGTTAGTGAATGATTTCACATTAAATTTTCCTATGCTTTAAACCACATGGCCCTCCACATTCTGCTTTTAATTGCAAAGGTACTATTATGTTAATATAACTCTGGTAACCAAGAGAAAACTATACCTAACAATACTTAGCAAGGTACTATTCAATAACTACTTAGGGCAGTTTTTCTGACATGATTGAAAAAAAAATTCAAATCATGTTAAAAGTATATGGCTTTCTCTAAGAAATAATTTGTCAGATTGCAATGACAATTTCAGTCTATAGATAGGATACAGAGATACGAAAATCCTTAAATTATGGCATATATTTGCATCGGATTTCTTTTGGAAGGAAACTTGTATTGCTGTAACTTTCTAAGCGTGACTTGCAAAATCAAGACCAGTCATTACTGAATATCTTTCAGCATGATCCTTTTGAAGTAAATACAGTGATTTTACATCACTTAGATATGTGGTCCTTTTAATGTCTAAGAGTGTGTTACTAGTGTATGTTGTATACTGGGTTTTGGCCCCATTTTGCAGTGGTACACAAGTGCATAGTCCCTGATAGGCTTTAGAGAGTAAGCACAAAAATGTTCAAACCGGAATGCTCAAACACACTGCCCAGTGTGCTCTTTCAAATATCTAAATTAGATCATTCTTCTAAAATATAGAGTGTACTCCAGCACAGAGTTATTCCCTCTTTCATTAACCTAACATTAATGATTTCGTGAAGTCCTGAGTATTGAAATATGTCACAGAAGACAATTAACAGAAAAATACATTTGCTGAAGAATTATTTGGAAAGAAAATCCCAAGCTGTGTCCAAAGAAGGGTTAATATCTATTGCTAGAGAAATAATTGGTTGTATGCTATGGAATCTCATTACAGCTAAAAATATTACAGCCAGTATTTCTTTGATAAAAACCTAACTAATTTCTTTTCATAAAGCCAAAATGTGAAGTATACATCCTGTAAGAATTTGCCTGATTTTTTTGTAGAGAGGGATATCTTTTAGGCTGGTGTAAAGGTTCTTCAGGTTGATTCCAAGAAAATCCAGGGCTAGTGCAAAGCTCTTTTCCACTGTGGCCAGCAGATGTGATTCAGCATCCTTGCCTGTTACCTTCTCTTCCAGGACTGGGTGGAAAAAAGTGATGCCAAGGCTTTACTTCTCAGTTTCTTCAAAGTAGCTTGTGGTCCTCCTCAAATCAAGATTTTGTTTAGACAATATAAATGGTTAACTTTTTAAAATATTTGTTTATGCATTGATCAGTATGTCTTTAAACATAAGTATTTTTAGGTTTGATATTGACAGTGTCCTTATTGTAGTCAAGGAAGCTTAAATAGTACTTTAAAAAAATCTCTATCTGTATGTGCTAACCTAATATATATGTAGAATAACCATTTTAAAATTAAACTACCATAGTTTGATAAACCATATTTAACCTCAGAGGATTTATCTATAAAATGCTACTCAATCCTTTTAGTTGGGGGAGGAGGACTGCAAGAATAAAACAAAACTGAAGAAGGTTAGCTGCCTTTCTGCAACAGCAATTTATTTCTCTTGTGTAAACAGGACATATTTTCAAAGTTCCACAATTCCAGGTTTCAGAGTCACCAAATTACATAAAGAGGTTTAACTTTGACCTTAAATCTTGCAAGTCTTTTGCAATTAGGATTTTATGGGCTCAAGCCTACATGTCAGCAGGTATTAAATAGTCTGTCAAGGTTTAGATAAGTGTCTGAACATTTTAAAGGTGAATGTATCCATACAGAATTCCAATGCTTTTTTTTTTTTTTTTCCTCCTGGACAATATTAACAACACATTATTACATAAGCAGCTTCATAGAGAATGTTTTTTCAAAACAGAAATGGCATATTAACATTGCAGACATTTTTGCAGTTTCCAGTCAAGCCTTACTCAAAACAATGGCATGGGAGTTAATCTATGAGGAAAAGCATAGATGAAGACTGCAAACATTTTAACTTTGATGTACTCTTTTATTACCAATGTAATGGAATAAAACTTAAGCCTCACACTCTTGCATGGTAATTGCTAGAAAATGAGCCCTTGTAACATTATAAAATAGTTTTTGTTTACATTTTTACTGCAGGCTTTTCTTTATTATTTTGTAAGGCAATGTATATGTTAAATTGACAGTACCTATGTAGTAATAGGTACTGGGGGTGTGCCTTGGGGGGTGTGTATTGCCTGGGGCTAAGGCGGAGGGGGACAGGATTATCATTTCACTTGATATGTGTGGCTTTATTTTTACTGGTACTGCACAGTCTTTATTGTTCATTTTTCATTTTGTTTTCAATCTTATCTGAAAGGTAGTATTTTAAGATACCAGGTGTCATTATACCCAGTGGCAATTAATTAGAAAAACAAGTTCCTCTGTTCAGGCTTTCACATACCAAAAGTGAATGACCCAGAAAAACACTTGTGTATAGATTGAATTATATTGACATTTATTTCAGTCAGAATTCTGAAATCACAATTCTTTCTGTAAATTAGTATTGATTAAATTGATATGAGTATAAATTTAATTATATTAAAATATATATAATTAAAAATAATAGACAAGTGAATAATATGTAATACATTTCTTAACAGCATTCTGAGAATTTACATAAGGATTCTGACACTGAATAACTGTGATCTTACTAAGTCCATATATGTTAGAATTTAAGCACTTGTATACCAACACTTGAATAATTTAATTACTTTTATGTTCTGAGTGAGTCACTCCAGCCTTTTTTTCCCCATCTTCTCTATTTCCCTAATGACATGTTACTTTTGTTCTGTTCCAGTGGAAATTTTGAGGTTTAATGCCATTGTATATAATTATAAATAAATCAGTACCCTTGTAATGGAAAGGAGGAGTACTTTGATGAGGAGCAATGTTCTTTCTAGAATAAAGAGGCAGACTGAAAGCAGTGTAAAAGGAATAGCTGGCCAAAGTTAGCTCACTGCAGGCAAAAGCTGGAGCTCTGTAGAATATGGATTGTGACAGTCAGATTGGATCCAAACACTGCAAAATTCATACCCTAGATCTGACTCTGAAAGCTCTCAGTCAAGGCAACATTTTAAGTAATTTTAACATTCACTATAATGTGCAAATGTAGGCACTCTCTACAAACATCCACAAAAGATAAACTTGAAATAAACTAGCTTCTACATATGCTTTGGTTGCAGATCTATTTGTAATGCTTGACAGTCCAGGTGCTGTAATGACACATCCCTTCCCTCCCACCCTGAAACATCCACCATGAGTTGGTTAAGAGACTTCCTGGCCCTGAAAGATAATGACTTCCATCCATCTGTGCACTTGCTTTATGGAGTTCGGCTTAACCATTAGCCTTGTCCAGCTGCAAATAAAACTTATCATTAAAACTTGGGAAAATTGTACACTTCAAATGAGTACAGAATACTGTAGCTTATTATTTCAGCACCATGAGGACTTGAGACTCAGATTCTCCTACGTAGACTTCACACTGAATATCAAACCAGGACAGAGTATTCTATATGCCGGGTCCACGTTAAATGTTTTCTGACACTCCAGGGTAAACACCCCCGACATTTCTGTGGTGCTAGACAGTGTCCATGATAAGAATGAAATAACATGGGGATAGTCTGTCTTCTTTAGTGTGGCAGATAAACTGAAAATATGTAATCTGTCCAATATGCAATCAACAGAAACATAAACACCTATGAAAACAAAATATTTTCTTCTCTGCAGAGAAGGTAAAAAAATACAACTATTAAAAACAGGTGTTTACAAGTGTTGCTTTAATTACCCTCGTAAGGTTTTGTGATATTATAGTAAGGAGCATCAACACATCTATCTAAAACTGTTGCTGATACCCTATAATTTCTGAGACCCTTAATCAAATGAATTGCAAATACAGGTTTCTGTAGCACACACTAACAGAAATATACCTAATAACACTCATTTTCCTTTAGTCGTCTTAGCTACACTTTGTATTTTTAATGACCTGCATATTGTGTACTGGTATTTATAGTGTTGCATTCACAATTAGAATAAAATGGTTCTATTTGCATACTGCTTCAAGTGCTCTAAAGTGGTTTATTATTACTGTTTTTCAAACATATTCCAAAATCCCATCATCAAGCTAAACAATATTCAAGGGTTATAGGTAAACATAAAGCTTAGGTAACCTATTCTCTTTCTAATGAAACTGCCAAAACTCTCTTGAGCTTATGTAAACGCTAAAAAGAAATGATGACTATCTTAAGGAGAAGCAGATGCAAATTTGGTAACACTTTCAAATCAGATTCCACTTTAACATATACTTTGTAAAAGCAATTAAATACGACAATCTTAGAGGAGATAGAGCTATCTGAATGATTAATTCCTCAGGTGTTCCATTTAGCAATTTCTATCACTGAATTATAGAATCATAGACACATAGAAAGGTTAGAGTTAGAAGGGACCTTTAGAGGTCATCTAGTCTAACCCCCCTGTTGCAAGCAGGGACACCTGACCTTGAATGTTTCTGCGGGTGGAGCATCCACTGCCTTTCTGGGCAACATGATCTAGTACCTCACCATGCCTATTGTGAAAAATATCCTCCTTTTATCCACTTTAAATATCTCCTCCTTTACTTCAAAGCCATTACCTTTGATCTGTCACAACAGGCCTTGCTAAAAAGACTATCTTTCTTATTGGTTCCCTGTATATACTGATAAGCTGCAATAAGGTATCCCCAGAGCCGCCTTTTCTCCAGACTGAACAACCTCAAATCTCTCAGCCTTTTCTCATAGGTGAGGTGTTCCAATCCTCTGATCATTTCTGTAGCCCTCCTCTGGACCCGCTCCAACAGTTTTATGTCCTTCTTATGCTGAGGACTCCAGAGCTGAAGGCAGTAGTCCAGGTGGGGTCTTACCAAAGCCGAGCACAGGGGCACAATCACATCCCTTGAATTATGGAAGAAATGACTTACTCAGAGCATAAACTGCAATACCTTATAAATTTAATAAAACTTCATTTTGAAGATAATACTAAGTAAGCTTTCAAACTTAGGTGCTGTTGATTGCTAGGATACCAACTTATATTACAATAGTCTGTAAGCAAATGGAAAATTTTAAAATCTTGGTTAAAAAGGCCTTCAAAACAAGAGAGGGTCTTAGGAGCAAATAATTCATATGGAGAGTTGCAGAAAACCTTAGAAGCTGTTTCTGTCCTTCAAATCCACTGATAAGTGGAGGCAGAATAAAATCCTGGATAATGTATATGAATTATAATTTCACATTTCATGGCCTGAGCAACCACCCTAGGCAATTATAACAAGTGTGTCTCTCTGGCTTTAAAACAATTTAAAAAAATACAAACCAGATTTTTTTTTTTAAATGAACCTTCTGCAGTTTAAGGCAACATTGGCCTTAAACACTGGTCTAGGAGTGAACTTTCTGTTGATGTTATTCCATGCTCCAAAGGCAGACGTTGCTTCATTGATGTGATTCTTGAATGCTTAAGCAACTTAAAGGTCTTATAGCAAGAAAAACTACACTGTAATATGTATATAGTTTTCAGAATTAGAGTTTTCATTCCTGATTTTGCTATAGACTTTCTGTGCTGTGGTCATTCCTTGCAATCCTACTGGAATGAGTTTGAGAGACCGTGGATATTTAGCAAGTCATTGCTTCTGGCCCTTGTGGGGTCCTCATTGGAGAGTCAGGGAACTTTTTCCTTTTACAAATCATCAGTGGACAAAGACCACTGGTAGCCATAGATCTCAGGAGGTGTTTCTAAGGAGCAAGCATTTCAACATGTCAGCTTTATAACTCATATTTTGATGACATAACATGTAAACCAGAGCAGGGCTTAATTTCTTCTGTGATGAAGAATGGGGTTCCAGATAGTGTAGAAGATGAACAAATGTGGTGGGTTTAAGGGCTCTTCCCAACCCCCACGCACGGCAGTTAAAAAGAGAGACTGGGTTGGAAGTTAAAAAACTAAAGACTGCTTTAATAATAACAACAGATATAAATGAAACGAATATGAACATATACAGGACCCAAAATACTGAACCGTCCCGATGCCAGCACAGCAGCTTCCCTGGGTCCGCGGTAGCAGCTCCTAGTCCAAGCAGCCAGCATGTGTGTCTCAGAGAGCAGAGGCAAGCAATAACAGCATCCAAGTCACAGCAGAGGGAGAAGAGAAGAGAGGTTCCTCGTGGCCACGAGTTTAACAAAAAGTCCCGCAGAAAAACCCAGCATTCCCCTGGCTTCCCCCCCCGGGCGGGGGGGGTGGGGTGGGTTGCAGTGTCCTTGATTCAGGAATCTCAGGTTTCTTAAAGGGACAGTCCATGCAGGGTGTGTGTTGGGGGGGGGAAAGCTGATATGATATTGTGTATGTTAATGGAATACTGTTCTAACCCAAACTATAACAACAAAATAAAAAGAAGCTTTCTGAATATTAACACTGGTTCATACTGTGCCATAAATAAAAATTTGCAGTTATGAGTCAGACAATTTAAACCATCAGATGGATTGGAAACAGGAGCAGAAATCCAATAAAGTACCATGTCTTTACTGCTCTTCAATAAATTAGAAGTTAACATTTCCACACATTAATGTAATCTGCCAGAAAAATTACTTTAACTGCTGTCAGATATTTCTTTTATCTGTAAATGCTGGGTTTTTCCATATATACCCAGTAAAATCTGGATTCTCTCAAGTTATTGGATATGTTTATTTTAGGCCAGTGCTTGCTGTGAAAACACATAATCTGTCTCAACTCAAATCTTGTCAACTACTTGCTGAACAAATTGTAAATTAAACCATGATATAGTGGCTCATATTGATTGTAAACAACTATAAAGTGTACTTATACCTTTTTATTGAAGTCATTTTATCTAGAGTAAAGTTTCCCAATATTTTTTCAGCTTGTGGAAGTGTTGATTCCTTGGTAGCTCATGTTTTTCATAATTATTTCTGCAGATCCCTAAACCCAAAGACCCCAAGGAATTAAAAACACTGAGGAGAGTCCCATTAAGCCACCTACCTATTACTAACTTACTGAGTTTTTTAATCCTTTAGAGGTCAAGGTGTTAGATAACTACCAAAGCTTTGGATATGCACATTAATCTCTTTCAAACTGGCAGATTTCCTTCTTCATGCCTGAAGACTGAGAGACCAGGCACATTGTTAGTGAACTCCTTCTTATAGATCTGATCAGCACAAAAATGTCTTGTTCAGGGAACAGCATTTTTCAGAATTCAGTAGTAACTGAATTAGTTGAACATGAGGCTTTGTGTGTGGATCTTGTTTCTTCTTTCGGTTTTTTAAAAGGACACTACTTAGCTTTCCTGGTCATTGTTTTCTGGCTTACTGCTTTATATAGCCTGAGGATACATCCCAAGTTTGTGGTGCAACAGAATAATATTCCATATTTGAATGAGCCAAAAGATCTTGAGCTTTACTTAGAAATGCCTTTTTCAGGGCATGTTTAAAAACTATTCTGTAGTGTACACGTTGTGTTTCTTGCTGTGTGTGCATGGGTTTGAGGGTGCACAAAGTCTGCTTGCATTTTCATATCAGTGTAAGTGCCCTTACCTGTAGGATTATAATGTCTAGGAGCTTCCTAAAGACATAACAAATATCATACACTATATATACTTTACAAAGGTGTTTTTACTTATAGCTGCTCTTATCCACTCAGATATTACTAGTTCAACTTCAACAAACCAATCCCTGTCTGCATACATTTAAGTAAAGGCCATGGTAATAGGAAATGTAAAATGTAAAGTAACTTTAGTGCTTAAAAAAAAAGTTCAGGAAAAGTAAGAATATTTAATGAACGTAAACCCATTTTATATACCTGCTACACTAACTATCTTGAAAAGATATAATTCCATTTAACATTTGAAAATTTGTAACAAAGATGACAAAAGTAATGGATTTTTTAAATGAATTGGATGTGTTTAACTCAATGTGCTTACTAATATATTCTCAGTAAGACAAGAAGTAATAGGTTTTTCTCTGACTGGTGATGGGTTCACCTTAGAATATTGCTAGAAGAGATGGACACAACTTGAGATGCAAGATGGTGAGAATGTGTCTTAGACTTAAGAATATGGGTTAATGGATGACTTACAGAGAAGATGGAGTAGAGGTGGGTAGTAGAGTAGTAGTAATAGCCATCCTATTTAGAATTAAGGCTAAAGTATTCATCACTGTTTTGCAGGTTCTTTTTTTTGATTTCATCATCCTCAGTTATGCAAGCAACTGATCCAAAGTTTCTTTTCCAGCAATGTGCTAGGAAATATTACTTGAGGTGTACTGTACTTTATGCTGGATGACATTTGCAGATCGTATATCATCCTTTGCAAAGGAAACATGAATAAATCTGTATCAATTAATCAAGTGGACTCCTCAGTGCATCATTAATTCCACATGTTTAGGGAAGAGTGAGGAATTGTGAAAGGGTTTGCATCAAGTTTCTGAAGTAATGCATATGCTTTCTGGTTTACTGCATCTATAGAGTAGAGCTACCTCTCTGGTAGGTTAAGTTGCATTCTTTTCTAAATAAAATTATTTATCAGGCAAATGAAAAGTGATCAATTCCCATTTATGGAGAGAAGATAAGTTGCTAATAATTAACAATTTATTTGGATGAAACACAGAATCACAGAACCGCCAGAGTTGGAAGGGACCCACTAGGATCATCTAGTCCAACTCATGTTTAGGCACAGGACAACTCCACAGTCACACCATGTGCCTAAGTGCCTTATCTAAGTGCTTCTTAAATTCCATGAGAGGTGCACCTCTTATGTAACTAAAAAAACACAACAAGTGAAGTAGTTGGAGGGAAACATTTTAATGTACTCACAGATTCCAAAATTTTATCGATACTTTAAGTGGGAATTTATTAATGTGATTTTTAAATAATTATCCCAACTAAATTTTAATAAATTATCTTAAGTGGTGCTAGCAATCCAAGGGAGATTTATGATGTGTGTAGCCGATAATATCTGTTTTCTTTCTTTGTGTGCAGGCTATGACGGTTGCATTTTGTTAAGGGTAGCTGGCTGCAGAGACAGGAGGAAAGCAGGTTGCTTCCCTGGTCCTGGCTGGTCTTTGCTATGTTAGGTGAATCATGTGCAGGGAAAGGGATTTTTGCCCTGTCCTGGGAACCTCAAGGCAGAAGGGAGAGCACTCCAGAGTGCAATGCAGTAGAGACTGATAGTGTTGGAACTCACCAAGCAGTGCACAGAAGCAATAGGGCAAAAAAAGTTCCAGATAAGCAGTTGCAAAGCAGGCATTTGTTGAATTGCTGCACTAGGGTGAAGCCTAGATGAAATAGTCTCTCCTGAATGACTGTGATCAGTAGGGAATGTATGTATTTACAAAATCTGTTAATATTTATTCTGAATTCTCTCTGTTTAGAAAGTTCTCTGTTGCAGTATGTTCAAGTAAATCCTTGCATATGCTATTAAGCCTTTGAACATGTTCAGTTGTAAAACAAACACTTCTCAAAACCTTGGTCAATTTGTGTCCCTTCCTAGGTAGCCTTTTGGAGAACTTGCTCTGTTGACTGCTCAAGTGGGAGATGAGGTTCTTGGGAGGCTGGGGGGAAAGAAGGAGACAAATTTCAAAAAGTATGTCAGAAATACATGTCATATTTACTGTACTTTAGAATTCCCTAGTCTGGTCTTGACTTTCCAGTCTCCAGAGTCCTGGTCTTCATTATTTTTCATAAAGAGTTATTACCTCTGTGGAAGAAATAAGTAAAAGTGAAAAAGTTGTTTCTGTTGCAAAACTGAAATCATAACCATACATGAAAGAAAACAAAGTATTAAGTAACAAAAAAAAATGGTTTGTTTATGCTTGGTGTGTACTTACTAGTACACACTTAGCTTGAGGGATTTCAGGTGATATAACATTGCTCTGTTATGGAGCTGGTTTGGTAAGGTTGCTTTATTAAAATATTAAATAAGAAGTAGGAACTTTCCAGCAGTGCTTTTAATGAAGGTAAAAGTACAAGACTATGCAACTTTATGTTAACATATGTTATGTGCTTGAAAAGACTAGGTTCCTTTTTTGGAAAAAACTTCCCAGTGGCTTTGAAGTATTGGCTCTTTCATGGACAAAGACTTCCAAATCCCTAAAGTGTCTGTCTTGTTCTTATTAATCTATTGGTTAAATAAATATCACAGCAGCCTCCCCCTCTAATGAATGATGTTCACCATTTGGACTGGAGGAAGCAATTCTGCTGTGTCCTGCAGGCTTTTTCCTGTATTTGAAAGGTTATGTGTAGCATCCAAGTTCAAATGTCTGATCAGTAAAGCTTATTATCAAAAAGATATTGACAAACTGAAAGATCACAGCAGTGTGACTGATGACAGAGCTAATGGGATTTCTTTTAAAGACAAAGGTTGAAAGACCCTAAAGACACATTTTGGACAGGACGTGACACAGCTTGAAAACAACACACAACCACCTGAAGAGTGCAAACACAAGAAAAGAGAGGAAATTTCCTGTTGTAGCAACTAGTTAATAGTAATAATGACATGACATTAAGAAATTATAGCTACCATCTGAATCTTAATAAGTACCTCTAGATAATAAAATTTAGTGACTTGTGAATCTCCCTATAAAGGAGAGTGCATGTGGTGCTGCAAGGCAGACATCTGAAATCATGCAGTACCAGAGGCTAGCAATTGTAGGAAAACCTTTGCTGGGCAGGAACTGGATAGAATGACCACTTTCTGCTCTCCAACTCCAGTGCTGAGGAATTTGTGCTTCTCTGGGGCTTGTTACAGATGCACAGGGAACAACTTCAGCCTGGTTTATTAAATAAAGGCCTTAAAAAAGCCATGGGTGTTGCATATGAGGAGGAGAAAAAAGACAATTTCAAACTTCAACTGTGTGCCTTTTTTCATAAATTTATCAAGATATATTTGCATAGCTGTGCCAATAGTTACTGGTGAGAGAAATGTTGCATTCTCACTTCCAAGATGTGCAACGACAAAAATTCATTCAAAACCAAATGATATTTAATGTGTTGGGGGTTTTTGTTTGTTTGGTTTTTTTTTTTGTTGTTGTTGTTGTTTGTTTGGGTTGGGTTTATTTAGAAGTTCCCTTTCTTATCTTGCTTATTACAGAGCTAAAGCACTTTCATGGAATTGATATGGTTGCACTTTAAATTGTCTTTTTCTTTCTACATTGACAGATTCATACAGCCTTTCATCGAGGCAGAGCTAATGTGAATTTGTTTCTGGGACATCAGCTCATGCTGCAGCACAGCAGAAATTCCTGTTAGAACAGTTCTAGATTGCATTGACTGGTGCAGCTATGTTAGCATCTCTTTTTGGATCAGGAGCATGCTTTTGAGTTCGTTTTTTTCAGGTTTCAGGCTTGCCAGTTTTTGATTTGCATTGTGACGTTGACTTTAGGGAAGGTAATTAGATTCCTTTTGAATGAAAATGAATTGAATGATGCACTCCTGAAGCAGACCTGATTGTGCTCCAGTGATCAGAAGATACTTGGTTTATGTGGTCAGACTAGAGCTAGTCCAGTTTAGTCCTTGTGGTGGTCAAAGAGGAAGAAGCGAAAGGGCTATCTGAACTGGTACACAGGGGAGGACACAGCATGCTCTTATTCTCTATCACTGACATTGTGCTGTGTTTGTAAACACCGCAAGCACATTTAGTAATTTGGAAACATCAGATCTTTTATGCAATGGCCTTTGGCTTTATTTAATGGAATGGTTTGGAAAAGCTTTATATTATCACCATCAAATGGGGGCTAAACCACAACAAAAGTTAGGATTTACCTGGGGGGGAGTAAAGGAGGCAAAGCATGACATGCATTGATTAGGATCACTGTACTCTGGAAGTAATCCATCCCTCAGATGTCAATACTCAAAAGATCAATTCTCTTTCACTTTCTTTTCCTTCTGGTCTCTTAAAATTAGCTGTGGATACTTCATGGCTCCTTTTTATACTGAAAGATACACAGTCTTTCTTTAAGTAAAAATTGGTGCTGAGTGCAAAATCAATAATGAACTAAAGCTAAGGAGTCTTATGACTATTGTTCACTAGTAGCTTCAGCTAAAAACTGCTTGCTTTATCACAAACTCCTGTCATTTTTTCCTCTCTCATCTGCAAGTAGTCATATCTTTGCTGCTGAAATCTCAAGTGTTTTTTACAGTAGATTTTCATTTCATCTTCACTACTTCAAACTTCCTTCCTAAGCATTCAAAATGTTGACATCATTATCAACTGCATTGCTCTGATCACAGTTCCCTCCTTCCTAAATTATTGAGCAGGTTTTCCTCTTTTACATACTGTTCAAGTTTCTTACGAGGCTTCATATATTTGTCCAAACTGCTCTCTGGCTAATTCTCTCTACACTGCTCCCTTCTCTCCCTTCCTCCTTTCTGCCCTGGTGCTTGGAATATGTTGGTCTCTATTAACCTTGCTAAGCACATCCATCTTCCTCTTTGGAAGCACTTTTAATAACCTGTACATTTGGCAAAGCCTGTAAATATAGGTAGCTGTTTGGAGAACCCATTTACAACATGAGATGGAAGTTTTATTCTGGTTCCCTCCAGCACCTTATGACAAAAATATTTCTGTCATCTCTCCATGGTAGGTGCCTTCAGGGGAATTGAGCTGATGGGACTGTGAGCTTTGGGCCCTGTGTTTGTGTTTGTTTGAACTTGTAATGTCACAGTCTGCCTCAATTTCAGCTGATGGCTTAAAGAAGGATTAAAAAAAATAGAAAAAGAAAAAAGCAAAACCCCAAAGCTGCTTCTACTTAGATGTTAATGCTGCTTTTACAACACATAGGCTATATCTTCTTTTGAGAAACACCATGTAAAGTTCTAGGTTTGTGTTACAGCTTTGGAAGCATTTGGGGTTTTTTAATTGCATTTGATTTTTAAATCTAAAATTCATCTGGGTGTTTTCTCAGTTGATTTCTTAGTCAACATTAGCACTGAACTGTCCTTTGGGCTGCTTGCAGATAATTAAAAATGTGAAAGTCCTAGGTAACGTTAAGCTAGAGCTGTAGCACCCTGCAGGTCCATTTGGAACTTACTTTGTTATTGTGTCCAGCAGCAGCATCAATGTTTCTCTTTCCAGCTTAATGTCGTACTTAAAAGTGTTTATTTCTGCAGCGGAATATTTTAGAGAGGTATTTGGAATAACATGGGTTTCTTTTCATCTAAGACGACCAGCTAATGCACTTGCAAATAACAATAATAGTTTGTCTTTGCATTTAGTTGATAACCAAAATCTTGATTTTTTTTTTAATAAAATATTTTTAACTCCCATTTGATTTATACATTCAAATTCAGAACTTTATCTCAATTTCCATATGAGGAGCAGAGTCTTTAGAGATTTAATGTAAGAATTTATCAGCCAACTGGTGGAATGGTGTTTTAATGTAGAAATTAGATAAAATGTTACCCTGAGTAAGCCTTTGACTTTAAAGAGCATAATTTCATTTTGATATATTTAGTAAGATGCAATTACATATTCAGAAGGAGGACAAAGTAACTTCTATATCATTTCTCAGTTACATATATGGTGAGCTCTAATGAAAGTGAAGATGCATTGGAATAAAAAAATCCACAAGTTTTCTCTTAGCAGTGCAACACTAAGGCTTCCCAAAGCTCCTCAAAAATACTTGGGCTTTTTTGATAGCAGAAAAAGTTATTCTTAGGGGAGCAAAATATACTTCTTATAATTGCTAATTGATCTTAAAAATATTTCTGATTCCAGTAAGTACAGGAAAACTGTGCAGAGGTTGGGATCTCAATTAAGACTTTCTTGCAGCAATATTTTTCATTTAAGTATTAGAAGTCTCGTTTGCTAATAGCATTTTTATTAAGAATGACAATTTTACAGCACAACTTACTTGACATAAGCTTTTTTGTTTACAAGCTGTGCTTGAACAACTGCACATTCCTGATATAAGAATTCATTTTCTTCTTATAGGTTCTTATCTAAGCAGATCCTATAAGTAAACTATAGTCAAGTTCTCAGAGTAACATACATGTGTGTGCAGAGCTGCATAACAGTTATCAAGACAATATATAGATATTTCTAATTTTAATGGTGCCTTTGAGCAAGTAACATTTCCAGTGTTCATCAGATTGAAGTACCATCATTTTAATATAGTCTTCTGTGTGTTATCACATTCTTTCCAATCCATTTCACAGGGAAATTGTTCATTGTTAGAAAGATATTGTTTGCATGGCTTGCTACATCACTGTCACACTATTAACCTTCAAATATTATGCACACAATTGACATACACTAAAAGAAGCAAATCAATATGTTTTCACTTATTTTTCCTGTCTAGAGGACAAGCGTTAAATAACATGCTTTTAATTTGACTGACAACAGACCACAACCATGATACTTGTATATTACAGAAATAAGCTGTAAGAGGTGCTTTGAAGATGTTGTTGTTAGAAGTGTGGGTTTTTTCCTCTTTAAGTACCATAACAAATGAATGGCCAGATTTGAGCACTGACCTGTATGCCAGCAAGCCTTCCATGGGGAAGTATGTTCATGTCTGCTGGCTGTAGTACTAATCCAGATCCAAGAGCATTATTTGCCTTGATAAACTCTACAGGTTAGATTATTATTTTCCTCTCAGGCTCTTATAATCTAAATTAAATGAAAAATGAAGCCCCAAATACACATTCAGCGCTGGAAATATATTCAATATATTCAAAATAGTAGCTGTTGTTACTATGTTAATCAAACCTTTAAAGTGTATGTAGGTATCCTTTGTCTTAAGATACAAGCAATCTAATTGAGTCAACTGTTTTGCATGAACTAAGATCTCTGAAGTTCTCTTTTTAGAGGGCTAGCACTCTCCCACACAGTCTTCATGGTCCTATTGAAGACTTATTCCTTGTTCTCCTATAGTGATATTATGAACATGATTCTTCTCTTTAAAACTACTTTTCTGTCTTTCCACACAAAGCAGCCTTCCTATTAATATCCATCTCCTGTGAACTTGTGCAAGTGCTCTGAGAACTGCTCTCACAATGGGAGGCATTATTCTACTTTCCTAAATCTGGGGGGGGGGGAAACTTCTCTTTCTCCACCCTTTTATTATTGCTAATGAACAGCATTGGCTCCTTGCTTTAACCTAGGTTTTTGTTTTGTGCTGTGCTCCACTTTCAACGTAGCTTAAGGGGCAGGGAAACAGGAGGTGGGAATAAACCAGATCTGAAATGAAAGTCTCACCAGGAGCCAGTCCAGAATGTTTATTTTACTCCTTTACCCCCACCCTATAAATCACCTTCTCCAGCCAATCTCAGCAGAGTGCTTTTTCAAGGACTTCCAAACACTAATATTTATTTTTCAAATGGTTGAAGAAAACTACCCCTCTTCTTTTCACAAAGTGAGTACAATTTCTTACTGGAAAGTCAAATCATTTATTACATAAAGCGGTTTCCTAGGCAAATCTAAATAATACTGAATGCCAGTGTATTGTTTGGCAAGAAAAATACTTGAATGTGTTTTGTTCTCATGTAAAGTTTCGCAGCAAATCCTAGAGCAATTGGTTTCCTTTAAATGTTTGCAGTTTTATGTGCACTGCTGGTCAGTGGGTGGAGGACTAAGACGACTATAAATACTCTTGCAGCAAAGCATTTTTAATTATTTTCAGTGTTTAAATAAAAGGTAAGGATATGCCCTAAATTAGGTTTCTGCTGTGCTAAAGTACCAAACTTTTAGCACAGTCTGAGATCAGTGCCTCTGAGCTAGTGGCATTGCTTTATTCCAAGTAGTCTTATTTTTGATACCTAGTAGAAAAAATAACTAGTTTTACTTTCTGGTTTTTGTTTTAAAGAATAGTAGATAGGGAAGTCTCTTTTATTTTAGGAATGCATAACAGCTCTTTATCAATATTTTGAAATAGCAGCAGACAAAAGACATGCAATATTAAAAGTGTGGCAAATCCTATCCTTTCTGAAGTGTGCCTTTGATTTCAGTAGTTCTGTTTAGTCTGTGTTATTTATACTTTTCCAATGAGAACTAATTTAAACATTCATATTCCTAAATCTCAGTTAAATATTTATCTAAGTTTATGAAGCTGCTTCTGCTGATTAGTGAGCTACCTGTTATGGGAGAACAAAGAACCTCAAAAGGCAGCAAATTAAGGTCACAGGTCAGTGTTCAGGCAAAATAGAGCTGGGCCACCAAATGATTTCCCATTATTAAGCCAATAAATCAGGCAGAAGTTGATAGATGCAAGCACTGGGGCAGTGTGTCAGCCTCATGAAAAAAATGTTTAACAGATTCAGGTGATCAATGCTGTCAGAATCTTGCATGTGAAAAGTAAGATGACAAATTAAGCTGTAAGTCTGTGACACTAGAAATTATTATGTGCCCCTTTTCCTCACCCCCCACCATTGCCATCATCGTTTTACATCTGGCCTAAAAGGAAAAGCACAACAAATAAATAAATAAAATTATGTGTCTATCCATTTGTGTCCCTTGGAAAGCTCACAAGTGAGGCAGAAGGCTAATGGATTTTCAAAGCAAATGCAACCTGCTGCATAAGCCCTGATTGAAGAGCTCTGAAGGGGAAGAAAATAGATAAAGGGGTTATTTGAATTATTAATGGGCTTTATGATAGTGGTCTAATTAGAGCTAAAGAGGTATCACTTTATACTAATGGTATGATGAAAACAAAAATAACCCATCAAAAGTCATCATGATAGAAATCATGTTAAAATTGAATACCTTTTGCTGGCAAAAAACACTATACTGTATTTACTTTTAGGAATTCCTGGGTTTTGCATATTAGAAAATGTGTAGCAGAAAAAGCTGCTATTTATTTTTTTCTGAATGACACCAGCAGAGTCATCCAGTAATTGCTGTCAAAGGCTTAGACCTTCTTGTTTCCTCAATTTGAACATGCTTAAAACTGATGAAAAAAATTACTCTCCATTAAAAGAACTGTCTTTCCAGTCAATGTATCTACAATCATGAGCAGTGGAAAGCACAGTGCTGCATTTTTTTTCAGTATTTTTTTGTAAAGATAAAAGAACTGTGGGGAGAGGGAGGGCACCAACTCTTCCTGTCTCTCTATCTCTCCCCCTACCCATCATGCAAAACAGAACCCCCAAAAAACCAACAGAAAACCCCCTAACATTTTTTTCCCCCTTTAAATATGCTATCTGTACAGCTGCTGATTGTCTCAGCCCTGCCCAGAGGTGAGGCCAACACCAAAGATGGGGGAACTTTCCTGAAACTTTACCAGAGCCCACCCAGCACAAACCCACCATGCTATGGCAAGGTGTAAGGTACTACTCATCAAAGTACTGTATGAGTGGGGGATTTAATCCTTTTCCTCCTTTGCCAAGCACAGGCTCTTTCCTGATTTCCCTGATGTGATGTGTGAGATGGGCTTTACAGCAAGTGCTGAAAAAGAGCAGGTGCAATATGAAATGCAAATTCTCAAGCATTAAGCTAATTTGCAAGTTGTTAAATGTCTAAGGCAGCAAGATTGTAAAGGCTGAAAAACTGTAAGGCTGCAAGAGTGATAACTTTATGGGGAAAGTTAGCTGAGGAAGACAACAAAAAGCATTCATACCCACCTTGGGAAATACCTGGAAAACAGTATGAACTGTCATCAGGTCATTTAAGATGTTTTTCAGTAGTTACTCTGTCAGAGATATCAGATTACTTATTGTTACCTGTCTTATAGATGGACAGAAAAGTGCTCTCCAAGTATTTTTTACCAACAAACTCACTCAATGAAAAAGAAATTGTTCTTTGAATGACACCAATTCCCTCTTTACCTGTCTCTGATTTTTCTTTTTTTTGCCCTGGCCTCAGTGTATTCAGGTGGTGGCTGGAGTCTCCCCATGGAAGCCTAGAGACAATTCTTTCTCAGAGTTAAGTTAGATTGTTGGATGGAAAACATATATGCCAAAAGATATTTTTGCATAAATTCTCCCTCAGGTCTTTGGTTCAGTTCATAATGACAAGGTCATGGTGAATGATAATTGGTAACGATTTGAAAGAAGTGAGTGAATAGAAAGCTCCAAGTTCAACTCTTTTTTTTTAACAGGAAAAATAAACAAGTAAAGTAAACTTATGGGATTGAGGTGGTTTGCTGAATTTGATTGATTGTGCTGATTTAAGAGAAATGCAGTTGAAACTGATACCGGTTTTCAGCATCTGGCCTTAATGGTACACACGTTCAGATTCAGGAGCTGCACTGGGAGGTGTCACTAACTAGGCAGATAAACTCACTGAGCCAGTGTGATCTGCAGGGTGGCTGTGCTCTTCACAAGAGGAAGCTGCAGGTGCGTGCCACTGTGGATGGTACCTGTGACAGCAGCTGAGATGGTCCCTCTCCCTGCTGCCAAACGCATCCTGCCCTCCTGGTGCAGGGGTTTAGGTGCTGACTTTTTAATTCAGTTTATTTAAAGTTAACAGAATTATTTGTATTCAGAAGTTTTAATTATTTATAATAGACAAGGACCACTTTAACTGATCCATGTTAGAAGGAAACTATGCATGTTGACATCCTGCTTTTTGAAGGGTCATCACCTCCATTTTGGGGCTAGTGGGAAGAAGATTTCATTGTGTTCAGTTGCAGTTAGGTCAGGACAGGCAAATGCCTGCAGCCCAGTTGTGTTAAATATGCATGAAACTGTTGAACCTTACTGAAATGTGCCTTTTTTTCTCTTCTGTATTTAGCACAGGCCAAACCAGCCTCGCTTTTTAAGAGTCTAAGCAATTTGGATTGGCAGTGCATATCTTACTGAAAGGTGTCAGGGGTGAGAAAAAAGAGACTATTGACAAACAGAAACACAACTTGTCAACCGCGTGCACAATGAGGCAGAACGTTTTGCTGTTGCTAAAATAGTACTGCCATACATGAGTGTCTGGATGATACAGCTGGCCAGGGAGGCAGGATTTGCCTCAGCTTATTACGAATGTGTTGTTCCCAAACATTGCCTTTTTATTCCTGTGATAGGCTACAAATGGGAGCTCTGCAAGCATTATTCACACAAGTTCCATTGCAGAGGTGCTGGCACTGTCAACAGCACACTTCTGGCCCCATGATGTACAAGCTGCTCCATCATACAGCTGTCTCACAACTGTCTTGTAGCTCTTAGATGATGCTTTTGGGCTATTTCAGGCAGTTTTATTTCTTCTTGTTTTGTGTAGAAAAAAAAGCAGTAAGAAGGGATAGAAAGCAACAATTTGTTAATATTATACAGACTTGTAAAATATTGCTTCTTTTGTGATCCTGCAATAATATATGAGCAACATAGATCACTTTATGAAATTAATTTCTTTCAAGAATTGTGTGTTGCAGGAATCTGCATAAATACTCCATAACGGTGCCATTTGCTACAGTGAAGCAATAGCTATTTATTTTTGTGAGTTCCAGAGTTATAGTATGAGGATCTTTTATTATTAACCCCTGTGTTCTCTGTATAGGTTGTTTTCATCTTTGTGAAAATGTTCAAACCTTCTTTTAGAAACTTTTAATTTTCATATGTCGAGGGAACTGAAATGGGCCATCTGGATACCCTAGGGACCAAGACATTACATGTGATGTGTATTGTCACTTTAATAGAGACACATTAACAGTTTCTGAAAACACAGAATACTTACTGTGGGCTGTTAAAAATTGCCTTGAAATTTGGATTAAAAAAGAAAAATATAAACTCTTGGTTTATCATGTATGTAACATACTCTCAGAAGACTACATGTAGTTATATAATTAAAGACTGCTGTTCTTCACAACAGTGCTGTTAATGAGTTGACTCTATCAAGAGCCTCTTCTCCGATATAACTTAGGGTGCTATACACTATCATTTTAAAACAGCATGAGTACAATGGCAACTTATTAAAATACTGTTAGCTCTCTCAATACGACCATGAGGCTAATTAAATATAACAAGTTCACTTCTGGGATTGGCTCCACAGTCTACAGGCTGTTCTTTCACCAGATCCTTTGGGGTTTCCCATCTGTGTGGGAGACCGAGAGCAGCCCTATGTGACACACTTTTCTGCACTTGGAGAGATTTGTAATTCCCTGTCAGAGAGGGAATAATTGCATTTAGGTCTTGACTGCCTTCAAGATTTAGGGAGAAAAAGTTTTAATCTAAAAGTCTGTCTTAATGCTGTGAAAGTTTACTCTCATAATAGTGGGGTTATGTTTAGGCTGGTAAGTTAAACAGGCTGCAAACCTGATGGCCCAGTTCCTGAGGCCAGCTGATGAGAAACAGCTTGTATCCCTCCCTGGTTTAACTGTCTTTAGCTTCCACAATAGACTGGCTGCGTGCAAGCCATCTCTTGAGCTGTACCTGTCCATTGTTAACTCCTGACCTGTATGCAAGAGCAGATGGGAGAGTACTAGTTGGCCTGGGCAAAAATCACACCAGGGATGCTCTAACAAAGAGCAATATAAACAATCTTGTCCCAGATCCTGAGAGTTTCTGGTAACCTGTGAGTTCTATTACAGGGAAAAGAAATTCATTTAACACACTTTTAATCAGATCATTACCAAAGCAATTTATTGACTTATTAATGACACACAATTAACCAGCAATCAGAAAACTATAAGTATTAATATCACAAATGCAACAATGAACCACAATATTAGACATTTACACAATGTTATTTAATGCCTACAAATGTCTAGATGCCTATTCTATAGCTACTTCCCAAAAGCCCTCATCACACCCACACCAGCTCAGAGGCATCCCTCACTGCACGTGCTTGTAGGAACTGTGAGTGCTCCAGTGTGCACTTGTGTTGCTTCGTGCTGGTAAGAAAGCACCCCTGGGGTTTGCATATGCATATCCAAGTTATGAGTTCTACTTGTGTCCCCTGGATGTTCAGCCCTGCAGCTGGAATGCAGAGGCTGTTCATTGCATTCAGAGCCTGATGGGGAGCCTGTGAATCATGGTCAAGGCAGAAGTCCACAAGGTTATGGAGGAGGTCAGGAGGTGACTATTAGCACTATCAAGTCCAGTCTTGACTCTGCTGTCTCCACTCCCTTTGCTCAGCAAATTTTTCATGCCTCCTTTTCTTTTCAAGCTGACTCCTGTATGTCAAGTCTCTTTGTAATTCTCCAGTTACTGCTTATTCCAGCTGACTGTTGGCTTTCCCTTTAACATTATCTTCAGATGGACATGAATAGTGAAGGCATAGTCTAAAGCATGTCTTTAATTGTCCTAATCACTGCCATTTAAGCTAAGATCAGGTTAAGACTTGTGGAGTTGCAGGGTCATAGTACAATACAGTACTATTGTTTCCCACATACTGTGCCTTTTGGAGACATGAAAGGCTTTTGGACTGCATTTGTTTACATCAGGCAGACAGGGCCTTGAACAGCTCCGAGATGAAGTGACCTTTGAAGGTGCTTAAAGTTATCTATCTTTGTCTGAAGCATAGTAATTGAGAGTCAAGCCCAGCTTTGCCTGAATTAAATCATTAGGTAACTAAAAACAAACCTAAGAGATTATTCCCTGGAGTAGAATAGATACAAATCTTTAGGAAAATACAGTCCTAAGCCTTATATCCTGAGATTTGGCATCTCATTTTACAAAAGCCAATAGATTACAAGCTCTGAAACAAATATAATGCAGGAAAGTCAAAAACCAGATAAAAGGTTTTGAATCATGTCATTCTCTGGTATGTATCTCTGTTGTGTGTCCCATGATGGAGCACCTGCACCAAGGCTTTCTAGAAATGACATAACACTGAAAGGTCAGATATCATGCAATTCCTCTGCTAAAGCATCTGTCAAGTCATGTTTGCTGTCAAAACAAGGTAATGTCCTGAAAGAAAGCAGCATGTTTTGTGGCAGTCTGTAGCATATGGCACTGGAAATGCATGTCAGTAAAGTAAAAGTCATGGCACGTACCTGCTTTTCAACTGTAACATGTTATTTGTCATAAAAAGCTGCAGTTGTTTAATTTTTCATAAACAATTCCCATGTTTTCACATACTGCTTCATATACTGGATTTAAAGCAAAGAGAAGGAAGCCTTTTTGTTCAGTATAGAAACCTAACTTGTCAGAATTTAAGGTGTGATAAACACAACATAAGACAAAATATGAGGCTGATTCTCATTTACACAAAGGCCGACTTACACTGCTTCAGAAGTGCAAAGCATTGTTAGTTCAAATTGTCCATCTGAAGTGAAAGTGAGAATCAGGCCCAAATACTTGAGTTCAATTCTAATTGACTAGGAGCCTTCTTTTGAAAACTCTCTGTGAAAATCCCAAATAAATGGTTACAGTTGCTTCTAAGGAGAAGGAAATATTGAGAGTAAGGTTGTGTCTAGAACTCAGTCCTTCAGACATGGTTTTAAAGCTGTGCAATGTCCTTGAGTGCTAATATTTGCAGTGGGAAATGTACATGATGAAATGTGTTTTAAAATCTTTATAGATGCCATGGTGATAGTTGCACCAACTTCCTCCTTATTGGCTCCACACAAAGAGGGTTGCTGCATTCCAGTTAAATAAAGGCTGAAGCACCTTCTTCATTTACTAGTTTTTATTAAATACTTGCCAGACAGAAGAGATTTAACTTAATTTCTTATTTTATCTCCCTACAGAAAAGAAGTTGTGTGATCTGTTTTATAGGTCAGTGCAACTAAAAGTTGGCTTTGAGGTACAACTATGTTCACTGGTGGCACCTCTTGTGTGCTCCCCAGCTTAGCTCCTGAGAGCCAGAGAGAGAGAGAGAAACTTAAGTGAAGGTCCAGGTTTGTGTATGAGAAAGGAAAAGCCTTAGGTATTCCTCACTGGGCTAAGCACACCCATGCTTCCTTAGGCCTTGAGGTGACTCGTAGAGGTAACAGATAGGTGCAGTTTCTAGTGTACATGTCCTTAAAACAGTAACTGTCATGATTTGGGAAGATATCGACTTGTAATTGCCATATATCATGCAGTTTCCTTTGATGCCTTTGGTGGCTGTTGCTTTAGAAAACAAGTTGCACTCAATGGAGCATTAGTTCCTATCACTTCATAACCTTTTTCTTGTTTGGGAAATGAATAATTTGGTTGCTATATAGAAATAAATTCATAATGCCCCAGTGTCTGCAAATTTCTTATCTTGCTTTTTACCAGTTCATTGCTATTCAGGATTATATTCTTATTACTGCAGTGATTATAGCCTGTGAAGGAAGAGATCTTTCTCTGGTAGAAATCAGTACAAGGTGGCTTCTGTATTATGCTCATGTTGTTGAAGTATATTTTGCATGTGCTGTTGTGATGAATGTGTATATCAGAAAATATACAATGAGATAGATTATTCAGCATTTTATGACAGCGAAAACTGGAGATACTGTGTCCCTATCTAGGTTTAAGGCTAATGTGATCTCTGGAAATATTTAGGAATAAATGTTGACCCTGTAAGTTTGTGAAATGTTCAGCTTTGTTATGTGTATGTGTCAGAAATATCTTTTCTTTTGCAAAGTTCAGCAGTATGTCAAATCTGTGAACTTGTAAAATCTTTCCTATACTTAAGAACTGCTTAAAAAATTAGAAAACTTCCCACCCCTTAATCCTTAGGAGTAAATTGAGGAAAGCTGTTACAAGATGTTATAGCTAACACAAGAAAAAAAGATAGAGTTTCACATAGCAATTTTAGAAACTATATTAAACAGCAGCTGTCTTGTTCTTTAAGAGGATTTTGTTTGGCTGGTCCTTCAGAGATGGCAAGAGCATATAAAATGAATTGCTGAAAATGTTAAAATCCCAATGAATTATGAATGTAGTGAGAAATCCATAAACCTATTTACTTGGGTAAATCTAGACAGACTGTTTGAGTCTTCAGTTCTTTAGCATTTATGCCAAAAATTGTTGCTCTCCAAACTTTACTTTGGTTTAAGTTCCCTTTGGAGTACAGAAATAGGCTTGCAGTTTGCATAAGCACCTGGCCTTCTGTCTTGGACATATAAACACAGCTCTGCGTACAGTTGATCTCCTTAAAGTTTACATTCTCAGGCCATGTATTTTCCATCATTTGGATTGATTTTTCTATCATTTCCCAGGGTTTATTGTCTTTTAAGCTCTTAAGACTTCTCTATCTGTAAAACACTTGATTCGGCAGAATTTTAAACGTACTTAATCGTAGGCAATACAAGGCAATGGAAAATCAGCTCTGCTTTTCCAAAGATAGAATGTGTTATATTGCAAGAAATGTTTCCAAGGCTCTCCATGTGGCAATATGAAAAAAAAAATGGATCAATACACAGAATGAGCATGTCTAATATATTTTACTTGTATATGCTGTCTGTTCAGATTCAGCACAGCAAAATTTTGGCAGCAGGGGCATGTCTGTCTTTGACGAATTCAACTCTGGATTTGTTATGGATTTGAACAGCCTTTGCTTAAACCAATATCTGTGTGAGACTCACTCTCCTGACCTCACTTTGTTTTCCCATGTCTGACTATCACAGGCACCTGGCACAGTCTCAGTGCCAGGTCTCTCTTCCTTTGTGCAATCAATTCCCCAGTGGCAGATGCCAGAGCTGCCTAACACAGATCCATCATCAGTCAATGCCTGGCATGAAGAGCAATAGACTGAAGCACCTTCAGGCTACGCAATGCTTCACACAGGATGTGCTTTGACCAAGGCTTCTCATTCAGGGGAATACTGTTGGAAAAAGCAACTTCAGGTGCAGAACCGCAGCCATTCTTTGTACAAGAAGAGTGCAGGTATCATGACCCATTGTGGCAGGGACCTGCTTCCATCAGATGACCTAGTGCCTGAAGTCTTGTGTACTGGGCACCAGGCAGTTAAGAGGTCTCTGAGAAAGTTTGTTAGCCATTAGCATAACTACATCACAGAAAACCAGACCAGATTGTCTATTTCTCATCAGTGGTGTCTATGGAATTGGTGAAAGTCTTCTAGGCTTAGTCCTTATTCATAACCTTTAGAAGAATTAAACAAGGAGAAGCCCTATGTTTCTCCTAAGAGTGTCTGCACTTCCACTTTTGAGAAAATGGAAAATGGTCCTCTTGTGACCTTGATATTCCCTATATTTGTCCAATGTTTTCTGTCCTTACACAGGCTTTCCACAAGGCACTGCCGTCATGGCTGTGGGGCTCAGCCGTGCCCTGCAGTGGGTCAGTTGGAACTGGCTGAAACCAGCTGTGTCTGGCACGGGTCAGCCCTCACCTCTTCTCACAGAGGACAGCCTGCAGTCCCCTGCCAACATCTGGGCACCTGTACCCAATACAGCCACATAATGATACAGAGAGAGAATAGAGGTAACACCCACTCCCAGCCCAGTTTTCAACCAAGTTATCTGTAACCATCTGCCCCATTGAAATCCCTTGATTCTTCTGTTGATGGAAATGCAGCCACTTTTTCAAAATCTTCTTATACTACTTTCTTGTCAGAGTTAATTGTAAGTTTCTTTTTTTCCTTCATAATTTCTCCATGATGGGGAGAGAGAACATATCTTCTCATAATTATAGAGAAATGCAGTGCTACAAAATAAATATACCTTGTCTTTCTCTGGTAACTCGTATTTTGAACTACTTCAGGTGAGACAGAAGATATGTCCAGTACATTCACAAATATTTTTTCTCTTTGATGCAGCATTATGAGTCTAAGGGGATGAAAACTAAATTTCCTCATCAGCAAAGAATAGTTAATGAGATTTTAGCACTCCTCTGAATTGTTTATAAATCTTTGCATAATTTAATACTCAAAATTTTCAGAATTACCTAGTCCACAGGGATATTAAAAAATAATGAAATTTAACAGCTGGTTTTCTTTAGTTTCTGTTCTCAAGTATGTTTGCAGATTCCAAAAATAGTCCTGTTACATTGTCTAATGTTTTGAAAACCTGGTCTGCATCAGAACAAATGCAGTACAGGTAGGATTTTCTGTTGCGTTCTTTTCCTGTGGAAAAGGTCAGACATCTGAAGCAACGAGGTTTGTGCCAAAATCTGTGTTTGACTGTGAATATTCCAAGAGGAATGGACTTGATGTTGGCTCCCAGGGCTTCCTGACCAAAGAGGCAGTAGCCTCTTCACTGGCTTTTTCAGCAGCTGGGTTTTCTCACTTCTCCAGAATTACACAGCCCCACTGCCAGTCTCCTAGCCTGGGAACAATACTGGAGCTGCTCATCAGCACCAGACTGTTCAAGAGCCAAAGGTATGAATTAGAAAGACTGGACATATTTCACAGAAAGTATTTGTTTTCTTTCCCTTTCTGTGGTGTTCCTCCCAAAACTGTTTTATATTGTACTTAGAAAATTAAAGTTACAAGAAGTTAAAAGACAACATCATTCCTTTTTAAATTTCTGACCAAAATTTAGCATGTTTTGCTGAAGAATCTCCATGGAAGTATTTTGACCCTCATACTCATTGAAGTATTCTGTTTCCATGAGAGGCATGCCAACCAAGGGAGCTGCATTTCTGATTTGCTTCAGTTTTTTTGTTATGGGTTGGTTTTGTTGGGTATTTTTTCTTCTTTTTTTCTGACTTATCTGTTTGTGACACACTGGTACTGCTTCTTTCACTTTTTCCAAACAGTTCCATATGTAAATATGCACACAGAATAGCATGATACCAGAGAATGTGGATTTTGCTAGGGAGAAAGTAGTCATGGCAGAGGATGCATTGACAGCATTACTAAGAACACACAGAACTGAGTAATACTGAGGAGTCAATTACAATGAAAGGAATTTAGGACAGCCCTGGAAATGGAAGGAGTAGACATGGTATCTGTTCATGGGCAGCCAGGAAAAGACTTCTTGTGTTAATCTAAGTTTACTAATTATAATAAATACTCAGAAATTCAATAATGCTAACAAGTATATTTAAAAATTGAAAACTTCTTAGGAAATATTTCAAAAGGAGCAAATGGGATATTTTAAGCAGAAGTAGTAAGTTAAAAAGCCATCTTAAATGTGTACTGACATACCATTATATTGCATTTTATGAATTGAAGGGGAAGCTGAAGATAGGATGTAAGTTGTGCGTGCAGGCAGCAGTGAGGTTCTTTCTGTAGCCAATCTAAATGTGGTTAAGCACCTTTATATTTTGATGCATATGAAGATATTAATATGTAAACATTTGCCCAGTAAATAGTACCTGCACTATTAACTTGCTGAACCTGTACTGGACAGATACGACTTCCTGCTGTTCTCTCTAGTGTTTCACAGATTTCTCATTATTCTGCTGTGCACATGGTAGGCTAAATTCAATCCTTAAATCTTTACAGTGGTCACTAAACTCTCTTTTTTCTTGCTTTTTGCTGGAACAAGGGTGATTCATGTGATCTCTGGACAATTCTCTGGTGGTCTGTGAATCTGCCTGGTGGTATAACTCTGATTCTTTAATTCCCAGCTTTAAATGTGTTTAAAAGGAAGCTTAAAGTAGTTTAAATACCTCCTGTTATCTGTTTTCCAGATAATTAATTGCTGTGGTTGGTCCTGTAATCAGTCACTAATAGGAAGAGAAGTGGTCTGCGAAGAGAAGTACTTTGTTCCACACACAGTATCTAAAAATTATGGCTCATGCTCCCAAATCTAATTGTTTTGGCTGAGCTAAGCAGTTGCTTTCTTGAGATGTGGGATAATAATCTTATTCTTCATTTGACTTTACTGTCCCTTGCTGTAGATGCACTAAAGTATGAAGCTAGATCTCTTTAGGATTGTCTTCTTAGAATATCCTAGGGCAAAGTGAAAAAGCCCAGGAAAAGTGTGTTGGTAATCTCAATTTCCTGTGCAATATTCAGTGGGCAATTTGTTCTCTATGTAACTGTTCAGAGTTGGTTTGCATTTCTGTGTTGCTCAAGAGTCAGCAAAATATTAGAGCTGAAGAAAAAGCATACTTTGATTCATGTGTTTTGTAATATTTTTAATTTGGTTATGTAGAGCATGGCATAGCCTATGAGTCTTTTCTTCTGTTAAACTGGAGACCAATACTGTGTAGGTCTATTGCAGTTACTAATGACTTGGTAGCTGGACACTAGACATCGTGCCCTGGATATGATTATGTAGACATTTGTCTCTTAAATGTCCACTTCACTTCTTACTCCATTTAGAGGATCTGGGGAATTATTTTGCTATTGTCTCTTTTTTACCTCTTTCACCTCATTTGTTTTTGCATCCAGCTCACTCTGTGGGAGTGCTCTTTGATGAATGTGTCTTTTTTGTTTATCATAGTCAAAAGCAATCAGTCTGAGAGGTATGGGGATGCCTTTCTAAGGGAGACTAAAGAACTGTGCAAAATAGGTTGTGTAGGTATTCATACAAATGTGTTTTAGGGCATTGCACATTGTGCATTCTAATCCTAAGGGGGCAAGGAACTGATATAATCATCATACAGGCTTTTGATAGTTTAGTCAGTGGAAGAAAAATATCTGTAAACATGGTATCAAATTTACAGTTCATTGAAACTGACAGAGAGATAAAAGAGTGGCTAAAATGATAGAATATGGAACATTGCAAGAATGTATAGCCTTTAATCTTTGTATAAAGAAAAATAATGTATGTAACATTTCTGCACAGTTAATGATCCAGTGCTTAAGCTTGAGTGATAATGCATCATTGCTAGGCACATCTATGAGTGTAGAAGATAGCATTGTCTAATTAGTTTTGCAGTGGCTGGATTTTTTATATGTTGATATTGGTGATGAAATTTTTTTTTCTTTTTCTCTTTTTTAAAATGTGGTTTTCATAAATTGCATACATCTAAATTTTACTGCTATTACATAAAACATTCTGCTTATTGTTCCTTTTTTCTAATTTCATGAATGTAGTGGATATTTCTCTTCCCTTATTCCTTTTATCCTCCTTCTCCTAAAAAAGAAAAAAAAAATAAAAAAAGGCTGAAAGTACTGTGAAATGGACTTGAAAGTTAAAATCTTTGAAATGACTGGTCCTGTCATTGACAAATCTTTTTCTTCCACTCTGATGCATTTCATAGTAATTTAGAACAAGTTTCAGAATTTTTACAATAATAAATATGGTTCTGCTAAAAGCATACATTATACAAGTAATAATTTAAATCTGCTCATGACATCAATTATATTTTTGTCATGGTGAAATATATAACACATTAGATTTTATCAGCACAATGAAGAGATACATTCCAGAATCATAAAGGTAGAAATCAAAATGGTTTTCCCTTTGCCTAATGGCTTTAATTGCAGGATTCAGTAGAACAAGGTTGCTTCTTTATTTAAAATTTCATTTTATCATCTGTCTATAACCTGTCACAGTGTGCCCAGTGCATGACGGCTATACCATTCCATTCAGTTCCACCTCAACAGACTTGTGACAATATGCCAGCTGATTGTTTGCTTCTCTTTCTTCAGAAATGTGCAGGTTCTGCATACTACAGATTTATTAAAATGCTGTCTAAGCTCCATTGTGGATGAGTATTATCCATTATCCACTAGCTGTCCATCTATAGCCTCATCATCCATCCATCCATCCTCCACCATAACCACTTGCAATTATTTAGCAGAGTTCATAAAGTAAACAAAACTGTTGAAATGTGAGAATTATGATGGTGTTTTCTGCATGGTCTGGCAGATAGAGTGTGTATTTTTGTCTTGGTTCTGTGCCCATATATATAAGCTTTGCAATGGTTATTTTGAAAGAAATGCCTTTGGTAAAGCTTCATTACCTGCATAGACTGCAGGCAGTTTTACTACATGAAGATATACAATTACTTTTGTAGTTGTGTCTGATGCGTATAAATAAAGTATGTACAGAAATCTAACTTAATTCAGTAATGGGCCAAATCACTTGATAGCCATACTGCCCAGGGCTGAGAAGGAATAGGAAGCAAAAAGAATGTTCTTCCTCCAGCACATGTATGCAATTAGCAGTAAAGTGCAGAATGCATCCACTGTATGAAATGCAAGCTACAAGTGTGCAAATTATAAAAAAGCTGTAGGGTTTCCATTCCCTTTTCAAATCTTTCTTATCAGTTAGGAGCAAAACTACCATTAAATTTTTAAAGTGAAAGAGCACTCAGGACCTTAAGCACATCAGCAACCCTTTGGATGATATGGCCTGCCTTTGGAGGATTGGAAGAGAAGTCCCAGAACTCAGACTGCATTGGGCAGCTGTGCCCTCCTAGTGCCTTCAGAGCTCTCACACACTCTGGTGGTAATATGGCTCTTCATTTTAATTAGCTCTGCTTTGGTGAGCAGGAGACTGTTAGAAACTATAAAACAAGCAAAAGCTTTACTGTGTTAAATATCCTTCCTATCAGAAGGATTTCCATCACAGAAGTGCCTTGACTATATTTTACCAGTGTGGTTATTTCAACATAGCCATAGAACAAAACAAAAAAACCCCAAACCTTTAAAGCACTGTTTTTCATGGCAATATATATTCAGATATGTTAAAATAGATTAAAAGAGAGAAAAGGGGGTGTTAAAATATAAAAAAGAAAAGATACAGATGTGTTTCTATACAGAGACAGACATGGAAATCCACTGTCTGTTTGGCAAAGACTTTAGCCTGAGGTTGGTTTGTGAAGAATGAATTCCTTAAGATACTGTGAAATTCTTGTGTGCTGATGGATGCCAGAAACTTTAATTGACTTGGGCTGCTGATGGCACTGAGAGTACTTAATACCTGATAGCCTTATTATGCCTTTCTCACAGAAGTTTTAACACTGAAAAGAGGTCTCAGTTCATTATTTTTATTTTCATGAAATTGTGAAGTACATACAGTCCTTGTGAGATTGATAGTACTGGAAAGTTAAGTCCTGTGTTTACCTGCAGTATAGGTACATCATATCAACATTTCTATCCATGGCTATAAATGTGCCAGCATTTCAACACAGAGGAATTATTGTAGATAAGAGAGAGAGGAATCTCTATGCTCTGCCTGAAATCAGCTGAAGTAATTGAATTGCTTATGTACAATTTGAGACCACATCTTACATATTCCAAAGGAAATGGCTTCTTCAGGAAGGATGTGTTTAAAAGATGTTAGCAGTAGGACTTTACCTGTAATACTATGCATGGGACTTTTACCAAGCCTGCAGTGTTTTGTTGTCTTTATAAGTATATGACTTAGGACAAAGAAAACAAAGAGGAATTTTATTTTTTCCCAGGATAGTGATGCCAAAAAGCATTGCACTACTGAATATGAGGTAGAGATAATTATTATATTCCTACCTGCTAAGTTAAGGTTAGGCAAGCTCCTATGTGTTACTGATTCTCAGCTGTGCTATCAAACAAAGCAAACTGAAAACAGAATATGTAGGGCACCTGCGAGTGCACAAATGAGACCTATTTCTATGATCTTAGTCTAAGTAAGCATTAGACAGAAATCTCTTTTTTTCTGTTTTCCCCATAAACTTGCCAATCTGCCTTCTCCAACAATTACAGTATCGCAAGAAGCTTTTTCTCTTCTTCCCATAAGCCACCCCTAGCTTCTGCCTCTCTCACTTGATGTGCTGTGAAGGTACCATTGCATAGAGGTTTTCTCCAGATGGAAAGACAGCATAAGCCAGCATCCTATCTCACTCCGGATGCACCTTAGACCAGGCAGTTCAGCACTCCTTTGGCTGTACCAATTCACAATCTGAAATTATCTCTGTAGAAATAATCCTCCAGAATACATGTATGTGCATGTGTGTATACATATACACACGCAGGTTAGAGGATAGATATTCAATGCTCACTTTACTGTGCAGCACTGCAGATTTTTAGACACAATTGAGAGCATGATGAATTATAAACCTGGACTGGGGATAACAGCAGCCTTTTATATTGGGATAACCCCCAGAAGCTGATGGCATAACTGTACCCTCACACGTCCACAGTGTGCTGAACAATCTGCTGATGCTGCAGTTTGGCAGGTGTAACTTAGCATGATAGAATCATAGAATGGGATGGGTCGGAAGAGACCTTTAATGTTTGTCTAGTTCCACCCTCCCTGCCATGGGCAGAGACACCTTCCACTAGATCAGGTTTCTCAAAGCCTCATCCAACCTGGCCTCAATCACTTCCAGGGATGAGGAGTCCACAGCTCCTCTGGGCAACTTGTTCTAGTGTCTCACCACCTTCATCACAAAGAATTTCTTCCTAATATCTGAAACTTCTGCTGAAGCTTCATGATCTGGTCTGTTAGCTTGATTTGCCATCATTGTCTCCATCTATTAGTAGCTGTACAGACAGTGGTAAGTTCCAAGGCCCTGTGGGCAGAGTCTAGCAAGCCCAGTCCCTGTCTTCCTCCACAACCTCATTGAGCTGGGCCAGGGCTGCAGGTGGAGGCTGGGCTGCCCCTGCTCCCTTGGTGCCATTATTGGGATGAATTCTGTCTCTTATGAATGAAACTATTTGCATCACTGGCAATACAGATCAGCTGGCACTCCAACTTGCGGGCAGCACTCTTGAGTGACATGAAAATGCAGTTACTTGGAGTGATGCCCAGGTGGACAGATATTATAGAAAGGTCTGTGGGTCCCTGCGGATAATTTGCTGTCTGGCTCATTCCTGAATCATTGTCAAATCCAAATTCTGCATCACTACTTCTGAAATATGATGGCACAGTAATGACTTCTAATATAGAGGAGCAAAATGGTAACATTAGCTTTATATGCTAATTACTCTGAATCCTGTGTATTCTGCACTGGCCCACATACTAGAGCTAAGTCCAAAGTATTTGTGGACTTTATCTGAATTAAACTTAAACTATTAAACTTATTTGCATTTTTCAGTAGATTTTCTTATTTCTTTTCTCTCTCTGCCCCTTCTGAAATGCTTAAAAAAAGTCAAAATATGCAGTCCCTGACTTGTATAAGTCAGTGAGACATTCTCTATGCTTATACACTCAGTTAAGATGTGAGCACTACTTACTGCAAGTAGTTAGGCCAAATTAATCCCTTGCTTAGTTTTAGGCATTTTACTGAGTTGACTGAAGTGGAGCATAGTCAGTTTAGATTTCTTCTGCATTCTGTGGAGATAAACAGGCACAAATAGCTACTACAGGAAAATCTGTATCACTCTGGAAATCTAATGGGTATAAAAACAACCCAGCAATTTCTCCTTGAACTGAGGTACCACAGTTAAGCACATAGTTAGTCAAGGTGAATCTAAAATTTCCTACTCATCTTGCCCTTCATCCTTGTATTCCTAAACTCTCCAGCCTTCTCTTTCAGATTAATGTCTATGTGTTGATTCATGTTTATACAGAAACCAGCTGGCTTTGACAGGGCATAGATTAGCCCTGTACAGGGCTGATTACAGGGCTAGTATATATATATATATATATATATGTGTATGTATCTGTTTTTGCACAGCAGAACTCATGCAAATAGCTGCTTATATAAATGGTGTAAATAAAGATCAAGTCCTATGTTAGAAGGTGCTTCCAGCATTTTTCCAGCCAATTTGTCCTTCCTGTCTCTGCTATTTTAAGAACTTGCTGTGAAGGAGCACTTGATTTCTCTTATCTCTTCTATACAGGCTGTAATTAGGATTAGCAGAAGTGTTTTACTTAATGTTGCAGTAGTTCTTGTGTACAGCACTCATATCTTAAGTATAATTAACACCATATAGCTCCCATTAGTGTTTTTAAGTACTTAAAATGTACCATAATGGCCAAAGCTAAAGTTGTCGTTAAAGGGCCATTGCTATTTATTATGCTTATAAAGTAGACACTTTGCTACAGAAAAATATATTGTTGAGTTCCATTTAGAAAGCAGTAACAGACAGCAGCATTAGTGATAGCACCCTTGGGATTAAAGGACTGCTTTAAATTGATCCCATTCTTATTCCATACAGGATTCAGTAGGGAAATCTAAAAGCAGGTGACAAATCATTGCATTGCACAGCATAACTCTGATTAGCTGAGTTATACTAGGGGCAGGTCTGCTGGTTTTTGTGAATATTCCTTCTGTAAGTGCTTGGCTTTTTTTATTTTTCCCCCAGACTGTATTTTCCTCATAATTACATGTATATTTCATTGTTCAGTTTTGTTACATTTCAGTTTGCATGCTTCATTGTTTTAAGGAATTATAAAAAGGAAAATGTTTTAAACACTTTTCATTATATTTTGGGAAAGGGGCTAGGTACATTATTAACATGAGGATCCTACAGTTTTTTTTCCCTAGCACTCTTGATCAGATGCAGATAGCTGTGAACAGATTAGTTATTGCCACTGCTTCATTTGATCCACTTGGACTTGGTGATTGAATTACACAGTTCTTATAAGTCATATTTTCTCATCCACATAATAAGATGCTCCCCTACTTTCATAGCTTCTTCTCTCTGAAGAAGTTAATCTTGTTTGCCAACACTGTTCTGAGGATTCATTTTAGTCACAGGCCAACTGTTGGAACAAAACATGAACCATTTATAGCAGTAAACAATTATCACTGAGATGAGATAACAATTTAATGGTCTTGCATGATTAATGTCCTACATAAATTCTTTATGACATAGAATTGAAAGACGATGTTATGAATGTATAATAGAAAGTCAACAGAATGTGTCACCTTTCAGTTAGTTTCTAAGGAAACAGGCCATGCAATCAGTGTTTTCATAATAATCAGAGGTTCATAACAAACCATCATATATTGTCCTTACTAAATTAAATTTCCAAAGATACAGTTGCTGGCTTTTTTGGCCTTACTGCCAATTATGCACACAAGAGGTCAATTCAGTTAATGGTGTCCCTAGAGCCTTTTTCATGTTTGTGATCCAGGGCTAACATTTTCCAATGTTGGTAGCAACATTTAATTTAAATTGCTGTCTGTTTCTAGCCATATAAATAAGTGGTCTGTTCTTTGTAAATGATTATTATTCACAGCTGCTTCTGACTTTGCCCTCTGGCTCCAAGGTGAACAAACATGCATTTAGTATCTTTGAAAATCAGGACAACAAACTTTAGAAGTACAAATACGATTTAGATGCAAAAGTTTTTCAAAATGGGAAGTCTAGTATTACACCCTTAAAATGTATTCATGTAACTTAGAGAATGTCCAAAACATGGGAAAAACAATTTCATTAAAAAATCAGGAGAAGCTGTGAGGCATCTAGCATGTTTTAAGATCAAAGCTTTGGGGTTTTTCTTTTTTTTTTTCCTGTTTAGTGCCTTCTGAGATTAAGTTTAAACTTCCATTAAAGCAAAATAGTCAGATAGCAGCATCTAAAATCATTTACTTTACTTCATAATTTCCAATATCTCTCTTCTTCCCCCTACCAAAATATCGATATACACACACATGTCTATAAACTGGTATTACAGTAACAAATTAAAAAGATAAATACTGTTTGGGTGACCATTTAGCATCTGTCTACTGAAGTAATGGAGAGCCCTCTGCTGACTACTGGAGGTTTCCCTGTGTTATGCATGGGGGGAACAAGGACAGTTTGCCTTTCATTTCACTGAAAATTCTAGTTTGGTCCAAGTGATTCTCAGAGATGAGAAAAATTACGTGCTTGTTCTTCTGTCATGCTGCCTTTGGAAAAAGGGAGGGAAAAGTATGGTTTCTCCTCTTTATTTTTTTAACCATGGTACCTACTAAGCATATGAAAATTCCCTCTGTCAGTTTTATATATATTTATCTATAAAATGTATTCCCCAACTCTTGTCCCTACTGTTTCATCAGACCTGTGATGTCTTAAGATTGTTTAAAGATGGGATTAGTTCACTTATTGATGATTCTTTAATCCCTAAAGATGAAAACCACAGTATAATAGGAGTGAGAAAATGGTATATGACTATTAAGAGGATAAGTAACAGACACACAGAGAAACAAAAGGAAAAAAAAAAAGAAAGAAGGAAAATAGAAAAATAAGGAAAGAATTTGTTCCCAAGCCTTGAGTGAATCTGTCTGCTTAAATATATTCTGTAATTTACAACTGGAGTTAGTTTAGCAAGGCATGTTCTCAGGGTTAGTGTCTTTTGATAGATTAAGGGTCATTTTCCTTTGATATTTTCAGAGTTCAGGTCCTAAATTGACTAAGCAAATCACTGTGATTGGTTTGATACTTTAATACTTTTACAGTCTTAAAGAGATTTGTAATTAATATGTTACAAATCTGAAAGTAGCCACAGTACTAGTGTAGGTAGTCATTTATTTTTGATGGCTCTGCTTTGGAATGTCCTAGTGATTTCTCAAATTTAAATTAGCAATCAGTAAACAAAAGATCTAACTGATCACTTACCACTTCCACATGAAGCCGTCCATCCTCTAAGAAGAGGAGACCTGGGAATACCTGTCACTGTATTTATAGTCCATCACTTTTAAATGAGGATGGTTTTCTTAGCAGGGCCTGTTGTGACAAGACAAGGGGTAATGGTTTTAAACTAGAATAGAGTAAACTAGACTAAAAGAGATTTAGACTGGATATAAAGAGGAAATTTTTCACAGTGAGAACGGTGAAGCACTGGAACAGATTTCCCAGAGAGTTGGTAGGTGCCTCATTCCTGGAAATTCAAGGTCAGATTGGACAGAGCTGTGAGCAACCTGATCTAGTTACAGGTCTCTCTGGTTGAAGCAGGGAGGTTGGACTAGATGAACTTTAAAGGTCCCTTCCAAACTAAAGCGTTCTATGGGTCTATGAACTAAAACTTATCAATAAACTTTGTTCTATACTCTGAGTAGAAACTGAGACTGTATAAAAAAGTGTCAGTAGCATATAGAATATCTTGTAGGAGGCAGTTATATATCTACAGTGAAGCAAAAGTGAGATGTAGTATTTTACATTTTTATTTATTATGACATTAAGATCTTGTGCTGTGCTCTTCTGACAGCAATTCCAGCATCTACAGAAAGGAGTTCAGTAAGAACTGGAAAAGTGAAATAAATAATAATAAAATAATACATATGGTGTGAAGGTGACACAGACATGTATTCCAGCTCTAGCTCTTTATTACTGACCTGTCCTTTTGCTAACTAAAGTGACAAAATACTAAGAACATGTGATTATTATGCACCATGTAGAGTTCAGAACAAAGCATAAATAATTGCCATGCAATATTAATTTGTTTTATCTAGGAAACTAGGAATCTTCCCCAGATTTTCTAGTGCTTGAGTACAACTTTGAATGGTTTTATTAGTACATATTAACTAAAAGCCTCATCTGTCTGAAAGATTAGCCTTTGGTGAGGCAAAGGTGATGCAGTAAAGGTTACTGCAGGAACCAGCAGCATGGAGCAGAGAGTGATTTGGCTAGTATTTGTAAAGATGGCATTAAAGCGAGGCTGAGGCTATTCCTTTATATTTCATCTCTCTTACTGTAATGATCTGAAATTTCTACTCTCTCAATATGAATTAGTCTTATTTCAGGAATGAGATTGCAAGATGCACTTAAGTTGAAATTATTCCCTTTATATAAAACCTTCTGAGACTTTATCTTCTTTTGTATGTAGTTTTTGAAAATTGTACTGGCTGTCTTGACAAATTATCTGCTTTGCTTGCTGATACTCTTGACAGACTTTTTACCACCTATTTCATCTCTATCAGAATCAACAATTCATCAGCCCATGTTACTTTCATGCTGGTAAGAAAAACAGAAGAAAAACGTAAAAGGAAACCTGACTGCAGGTTAATTTTAATCATCAATTATATCAGTGAAAAATAGCTGTCTATGATTTCCCCTCCTATTTTTTCACCTACATTTACTCCTGTCCTACTTTTTCACCTACATTTATTTTTCTTTCACACTACAGCCAAAAGTGATGTTTTCTCCTACACATCATTTCTTGCAAGCACTAATGCTTAAGTGTTGACCTGTCTACAGCAGCTCAGTGACCACCCAACAGAAACCAATTCCAGTACCATATTCCTTCAGAATATACACACAAATTAGGAATGGCTTTTCCAACATTTCTTTTAATTTAATGATTCGTGCCTTGTCACTAGCCTATGTTTGAAGCTCAGGCATATTTGCCCTGAGGACACAACAGCCTTCGGACGGGCTTGGCAATAAAAATTCTACCAAAAGTGCTGAGCGCTGCTTCACATAGCATTTAGTTGAAATACAAGAGTCTGCCTGAAGCCAAAGTAAACATACATTCATGTTCTTCTCACAAAATTTATTTAATGTCAGTCATGGCAAATCTCTCATTCCTGTCAAATTAGACAGTCCCCCTGGCAGGTCACAATAGCCATGGTGGCATTATCAATATTTTTAAAAGGTCATCTATCAGCAAATACATGTTCTAGGTAATGAACAAGGAGGGAAATAAGACTTCTTTGTATGCTTGTAGAAGTAAAGGTGCTACAGAAAGCTGATAAACCTTAAGAACAAGAGTTTGACTTATTTGCATTTTACAAACCATATCAACAGCCACACAATTCCAGTCTTGCCAAAAAACCCCCAGTTATTCTTTGTCTAATTTAGATTCAGGCCCCCTTCAAACTTACAAGATGTTTTGCCACAGTCTTCTGTGAGACTGGGGTTGGTTCCCACATGCAGGAAGAAGCAGTTCAAGGCAGTGTAAGCATCTATTAAACAAACAACAACAACCCTTTTGTTTTTAAAAAGTGTTTTATTCAAGTGTCTGTGTTTTGTTGTGAGAACATGCATCTTGTTATCTGGAAGCAATTCAGTTATTCTAGCTTTCATTTGTCTTAATCTGATAGGAAAAAAAACCTGATGAAACAAAGCCTTTCTAGTAAGTTCTCAAAAGATCCCATTACTACTTTGGTGATTACAGAACCTGGGAAGTATATCTGGTGCTTTACAGATAACTGTGGTCAATTCTTGGATCCAAAGAACTTGCACTTTAATTCTCAGAACTTGGTTTCATATATCAAGTATATGATCTTTTCTTTGTAGATACAAGTAAGTGTGTGGAGTTTGTTTTGTTGAGATTTTTGTTTGTTTGGGATTTTTTGTTTGTTTGTTTGCTTTCCTAGGAAATGGAATATAAACCAGATAAAGCCAAGAGTTGTTTTCATTATTTATACCCAGGGAATGGAATCTAAGTTAAAACCTGTGGGGTTTTTTCAGTACATGAAAACAACCTTATCCAAATTCAGTCTACAAATTTTAGCTATTTTTAGGAAATAAAAAAGGTATTGTCCTTTTAATTGAAAAATCCACATCAGATGTCAGCAGTTGTTATCAGCTCAATACGTGATCACTGTCAAGGTATGTAGTATTGAAGAAAACGTGAAAGATGGGTTAATTTCTTTGTGATGGTGCAAAATCTCACCATACAACCACTTTGCTGCACGAAAGACTCCCAGCTTGAGACATGTATGAATGGTAAACACCTTATGCCCTTGTGTTATTACTTCAATTGTGGACAACTTGTTTTGTTGAGATTCCTTGCATGATCCAGGAAAGACTGGACACAGAGAAAATGTGAAGTTTCCGATGTGGAATGGCTCTGTGGCAGGGCTTCAGTCGTTTCAGTAGTCTGTTGTCACAGCAGGAGGAAGGCACGACAGGGGCTTTGGCTGGTAGTTCAGGTTTACTCAGGCGGCAGCTCCAGGGCATTGCTGCCGCTTGTGTAATTTCACTACTGAAGCTTGCCTTTTAAACCAAAGAGATGGTTCGTTAACAGCAAATAACTCCAGCTCAGTGTGCCTCTTGTTTTCTCAGTAGTTAGGATATAAAAAAACTTTGGCACTGCTTTCTGACACTGAAATTCTCTACTGACAGTCAAAATTCTGCTGTCCCAGTTTTCTGTCGCTGTCACTGGTGCATATTTAGGTGTTGACTTAATGTCCACTAAAGTTTATGGAGAGGCTTCACAGTATTTGCTTGGCTTTATATCAGAGAAAAAAGAGCCAACACTGGATCTTCATGAGCTAACAGAAAATCAATTTTAATTCCACAGGATGGAATTATTGGGGTAGAAATAGAAGTCATTAAATAGCCTTGCTAGCTTCAAGGCCAGCAACATGGAAGAACAGAAAAGAAAAAAATTTAACTTTGGATTGCCATAATTGTTATACTCTCCTACTTTCTGTTAGACTCCCTTGTTAAACTGACAGCCAGCTGGTATTTGTAAATATCTGTATTTTCTCATGAAAGAAATGTATCTATTACTCTGGTAGAAGAACAATGCTGCTACTTTCCTGATATAATCAAAACTAGTTGCCATAAAAGAAGGCAGTAGGATACCAAAGCACCATCTTTTAAAAGCTGCTGTGAAATCCAAACTGTTAAATGTTATGTAGTTAATAAATGCATGTAAAATAAACACTAAAATACAACTATAAGGCAGGAAACAAAACAAGGAGGGCAGCCCAGGAGCTGAGCTGGGCTGGGCTTAGGCCAACCCTTGACAGCTCCCCTGGGCTAGCGTCACTCGCCCCAGATGCTGTTTTGTAGCAGGGCTGTCCTGGGTGCCTCCATGCAGACTCCTTCCAGCTCTTTCTCTGGGAGCTCCAAGGCTGGCTGAGGTGCTCCAAATGCTCCTCTCCTTACCACAGCCCTTACTGGAAAGCCACCTGTGTGCCGCAGGACCTGATGGAAAACAAAAATGAAAACAAAAACCGACTTCAATTTAAAGTGGTAGAAGGACACATGAAAATTTTGTGGTTGATGGAAGACAATCTTTATTACTTTGTGCCCATCCGGGTACCTTGGGTTTCAGTATTTGAAGCCATTCTGTATTTGGCCTCCAAAAGTCTTTCTCGTATTTCTGCTATTGATACTCTTGTTTGTGCAAAGCCTGAATCTTCCAGCAGACTCTTCAGAGTAAATACTTCTCATGTAAAGATATATATTTGTCTATGTAAGGCTTCTCATTCTGAAATTTTCAGTAGAGTTCAAAAGTCTAACTTAAGGAGTAACAAGAACCATATACAATAAATGCTGCATACTCTGCTTTTCTCACCTGACAACTTTTTGTGCTAGACTGAAGTCCTGCAGGGTTGTACCTTGGCACTTGTAATGTGTAGATATTACCAGAGGAAATTGGTAGATACTTTTGGTCTTATTTACTACCGTTTAAGAATAGATGAACTATTAAAATATAAAGTATGGGTTTAGGTACCATGTAAGCTTCTTACCTTTTAAATTGTTCTATTTGTGTACACACTCTAAATTAACCACAGCGGGTTATGAAAGGGCAGTAATCAAGAAAACAGCTCATTATCTATGATACTTATAATTATACTGATGCTAGTACAATGTCTTTCTTTAACCAGAGTGTATTAAAAAAAAAGTCCTAACAGGACATCTCATTATCACCCTTATTTTTGCTATGGAGTTTCATTAGAAAATCATGCTACTCATCTGAACTGCCACAACAACAGCATTATCCCTAGGGCATTTTTTCATATCAAGGTTAATTTAAAGTGATTAGCATAAGCACTACAGATGTTGCTATGGGGATAGGAACCTCACATCTACTGTGATGGACATCACATGATTGCTGTTACAGCTCCAGTATGATTGGATTATTTGTTTTAATGTCATGCGAAATAAGTCACATGATGAAGATCAGAATCTCCTTAATAGCATTTCATATTCTGGAAATCAATCACCTTTTCTCCATTTCTTAGTGTTAAAAGTCCCTGAAGAGAACATAAACCAGATGTCTTTGGTTTACTGCTACTTGTATCTGACTGTCTGGTAAAATTACCATCAGTGACTAAAATATACACCTATGTGAAAACTGAAAAAAAGCCTAATTAATTCTATTTTGCCATAATTTCAAGTATTTTTTAATAACCTGGAATAAAATTTTAGCATTAATACAATTAGATCACATTTTATTATAAATCCCTATACTGAGTGTGTCATGTATTGATGGATTATCTCAGTGCCATTGAAGTCAGTCAGAAGTACCTAACTTGCCTCAGTATGTGCCTTTGAGTTCTCTCAATTCAGTCACATGTGTATTTTAGTGTATAGCATTGCAGTAGGCAGAAAGAGGAAAAGTTTCCTAGGGACTCAATAAAGACATTAATTAACATATTGAAATGTGCATTATTTAAAACATTAATGTATTTCTTAATAACACCTTACTCATAACTGGGGACAAAAGACTGCGATTAACAGAGCCTTTAGCGATATCACTGGTGAAACAGGATGTCTGTCATCTAGAGGAGGATACTTCAGAGTCTACAGGGTGCTGTGTAATGTCTCTTGGAGACATTTTTCTTTCACTGGTGACTGCATAGGCAGTGTAAGCTTCTAAATTTGGTCTTCTAAATTACATCTACAGCAAACTCTAAAGTAACTTCAAACACAGCTTATTAACCTTTCATCCACTTTCTTGTCTTGTGGTCATTGCTATGACTAATGTTTGGGTATTCTATCTCAAATTTTCTTATTTCCAATAATGTAGCAGCAGTTAATTGGGAAACTACTCTGAATGCTGGCTTTGCTTTCTAGATAATTTTGTGTCTTTGTTATGTGATTTGATTTTAAGCATGTTAATGTTATTCTGTAATACTTAATAAGAAAAAGGAACAAGAGGATCTTTGAACATACTGAGAATAACAAAGAACATCTGAAGCTCATATTTCATTAGCTTGAACAGTGACTTATAGACCTCACACTTCTACATTTAAGGTGCAATAAATGGCTTAGGTAACACCTTTCTTCTTTCAGGGAGTGACACAAAGTAATTAGACATTGATGTCACACTCTGATTATGGGTAATCATAACATCATCTGTTCTTCGAGCCCAAGCTAACAATAGTGCTAGTTCATGGAATTGGATTTGTTTATGTTAGCTGAAATTCTGTGGTATTACTGACCTCTGTTCACAAGAGATAGTCTGATCTTTAGTTTTCAAAGAGTAGTCATCTGGGAGGGACAAGAATTCATTTTTGTGATCACTGGAAGGGCAGAAACATCAGTAGCTCAGTACTCAGAACTACCTTCAGCAGTCAAATAGAGTAGAAGAAAATAGATTATTTCAGTTGAAAGTAATGGATTTAAAATCTCATTTCACTGCAAAACTGTTGAGTCTGCTGAGCAGTTCAGTTCCCTGTTGAACAGGCCATACAATATTTGGCTACACAGAGAGTGAGTATACAGTATGCTCCTGTATATATACAGGTTGTCCTGTGCATAGATGGGAGTTGGACTTGATGATCTTTATGGGTCCCTTCCAAATCAGGACATTCTATGAAAAAGAAAGGCAAAGTGATGGGTTTCTTCACAGTTCTGGCTCTTTCTGTTTGCTCACACCTGTGCAAGGAGACTTAACACTCAGGTCTTCACTCATATTGATATTACGATTAGTTTTTTAAGTGCAAATTAATACATGATATAGTGATCTCCTTAAGAGATGAGAAGATTGTGGCTATAACTGTGGTAAAGCAAACTAGTTGCTCCTGACCAGAATCTGAAACAAATTCTATTCTGCCTGAAAAGCAGAGGAACAACTTTGGGCCTTTTAATCCACATATCCATATTTAAGCCCACTCTTGCACAAACAAGTGGTAAGGATGTGGATCCAAGCTCTTCTCCATTACTATACATTGTTGCATTATCTGAAATAGCTGGAAACAGTCAACAAATGCTAGCACATAAAAGCCATTTTATTTTGCTGAATGCTACAGCAGAGATGTAAATTAATTCCACCTCCTTATTTCTACTTAAATGTTTGATAAGTCCTTGATGTGTAGGATTCTTCAACAGTGTATTCCTTACATGGTGGTAGGTATTAGTGCATTAATACCACTACCCTAGAACTAAATAATGCAAAAGTAATAAAAAGGTTTCTGTTCAACTCTTTTATTTCTACGTGGCTCATTCTGACAATATTCTTCTAATAACAGTGACTATAAGGCAGGATTTTTAAGCACTGTTAATGATAATAATGATTTTTTAAATGGTCAATACTTTCAGAATAGTTTGCTGTGATGTGACTCAACAGCTATGATGATCTGGTGCTGTAAAACTGTGGTTGCTAAAATGATAGAACAAAAATTATTTCTGATTAAAAATTAGTAATTATTTTAAAAGGACAATCTGGTGCCTTTAGGCAAGAGTAGACACTTAAGATGCTAATTTTCATTTATACTAAAGGCATTTCAGAAAATTTCTACAGAAAAAAATTTGAAGAGATTCAAAGATGTTGTTCAGTAAATGCATTAATAGTTTTATCATTAAATGTTTAATGAATAAAAACACAAACCCAACGTTTTTAATAAAAAAAGGAAAAAAAATCTATTTTGAAGGTTTCTATACTTCCGGCTACATACAGAGAATAAGTATCTTACAAAAAACTAATGGTTAAGAAAACTACTCTTGAATCACCTCACACTCTCCAGACTAAGCAGAAGAGGAAGTTGTATAAGAATTTCAACCCCTAGTGCAGAAAGTAGACTGAAATATGTGCTATGATCTTTGACTAATCTTTTGCATTTACTGTATGTTCTAAGTTTCCAAAAATTCACCTGTCTGTACTTAATGCTCCAGTATGTGTTGACAATAGCCTTTAAAATCACTCTTTCTCCTGCAGTTCAGTTTCCTGTGCTCCACTTTGCTGCCTTACATGCATTTTATGTCTACAAACAAGTGTGCTTCTTTCAGTATAGATATGCAAGTATAGAATTTCTATGCAAATACCTTCAAATTTTGGGGGGGTTTTGTTGTTTTTTGTTAGAGTTGTGTAACAGTCTACTAAACTAAGACTAGCTATTCTCCTGTGTTGACAAAAGTGACATGTTTAAAGATTAATGGTTGGTTTTTAACAAAAAGGAACACTTTGCACTGGATATCATAGTCCCCCAAAATTAGGCAGTTTATTATGGATAATTTCTGTTGTTCTTTTTAATCATTTAATTGTATCCTAGCTCCATTAAGGAGGATCTTTGGAAAATATTGTAATACAGAAGTGTCATATTCTGACACATTTTAAAGCTTTTTTTTTTTTTTAGGAGAGTGAACTTGTACGTGTAAGGTCAATACTTTCCCAGAGCTCACATGTGGTCCCACTTTAATTTTAACACTACCAGTGAGATGCAGTTGCTGTTACCAGAGATCTGCCTGTGTAACTCTTAAAATCAGAAAATGCTAGTCCCCTAGCTATTGGAAATCAGCATAGCTCTGATGAGGTCAGAATTTTAAATATGCCAGGAAAGACTAGGAACTTTGGCACTTGTTTAGCATCATCTTTCTCAAATGAGAGGGTTTGCAGCTTCAGTTGATTTCAGGTTACCTGTTTGCATAAGTGACATGATTGTATTCTGATAGGATACAGCTTCACAAAATTATTATGTTCAAGCATCCAGAATTAATTTGTGAATGGATTTTGTAAAACCGTTCGGTGTTGAACTGTACTCATATTAAGTAAATGGAAATTAGAGTGTTAATGCTAGTGGGAGGAGACTTGGAAGTCTTCTCAGACCCATTCCAAACATAAAATTGCCAGTCAATAAGCTTATAATTTATAGAGTCAAACACCTCTTTGTAGGTAGTCTCATTTTCTTATACATGATCTGTTATTGTGATGTGCATCAACTACTCAGGAGTTTGACATTCAAGCTGGAATGATGAGGAAATTCTAAGGGTGCAAACCTCTGATTGCTTCTACATTAAGAAGCATTGAGTGGTGGAGGTTATGGAAATGATTATAAATTTCATCTATCACAGGTTATGTAGGTTTTCAAAGCTAAAGGAAGGGAAAAAGATTTGTAGGTTTCCTGCTCCAAGGATGTATGTGAATTCTTCTGTTATACTTTGTAGTGGGATCCTGCCTTTCTTGCTTATAGGCTTGATTCTCAAAGACTAAGTATAGAGTTTCCTCCTTAAGTGTTGTCCAAGGGGGTGAAAAAAGAGAATTAATTACTCACACTCCCTACGGTTAGCAGGAGAAAAGAGAGCGAGTTTATAACAGGAGTTTAGACTCTTCTTTTTATTCATTGTCTGTAACAGTTTTTCAGCCATAATGTGAGCTTCTACATAAAAAGATAAGCAATTTGCAGAGAGGGAGAGGATGATGCAAATGAAATGTCAAGAGGACAGTTGTGCATATACACTCCTCTATTCCAGGTTTCTGTGGGGCGTCAAAGTTTTTCAGGAATCATAAGAGTAAAGACACAAGGATTCTGCTTGTTAATATTAACCTCCCAAACGAAGCTTTTAGTGGCCTATTTCACTTGTGAAAGCAATGAGAATTTATTAAGAGCTCTCTTTCTCTCTAAATTTCCCATTACTAAATTAAGCATGGAAGTGTGGTTTTCTTTTTCCTCAGATACCGTTTGTTTCCCAAAAGTAATTACAATATCAGCTTGATAAAGGCTGCTAGTAATTTTGTTAAGAAATTTTCTGAAAAAGAGCAGGGAAACTTAACAACCTAAGAGAATTGCCTGTGGAATGGGGCGGGCTCCGGAGACCCTCCTCCTATCCATTAGGAATTCTAACCACTGTAATTAGCAGCAAATTTCCCTATCTCTGTATGTTAAACAGGGAATTCATCTTCGGTTTGTTTCTGCCTGGGGCAGGGAGAGACTGAAGGAAGGGAAATGTAGGCATGTGCGTGCCTGGGTTAAGCAGCTTTAGCTGCACTGGAAGGAAGCAAATTACATCGGCCTTTGATTTATAACCTGTGCAGCCCTATCAAAGTCAAGAGTCTTACTTCGTTATAATCCAGAGAAAAATGCAAATGCATAGGTAGATAGGAAACACCCAGGTAGAGAAATTGTAGGGTTATAGATGAGGTTGTTTGAAAACTACTGAATAAAAGATGAACATTTCTGTTGTAGAGTTACTGTACTGAGAAAACCAGTAACTTTTTGTGAGATCTTTTACTGTCTGTGCAGTATCAAACCTTACAGAAGTAAATATTTTCTCTACCAGAACAGTGAGAAATAGGGAAGATGATTATTATGTAACAAGTCTTACATCATTTGTCAGCCATCCTATGTGACTCTTGATGAGCTTCTTGTTGATGAATGGTGATCTTACAAAGAAAAGAGGGCTGAAATAATAAACACACATTGATACAATGAATAACGAGCCTGGATACTAATAAAAATAAGTTGCCTTGCTTTATGCATTATATTTCATTATTTGTTTGTTTGTCAACTTTATGAATGTTTAAACAGTTCCTGGTTTACATTTAAGCATTTTCCATAAATACACTTAAGTGAATGGTCACTAACCTATGCTCATAATACTCCTAGAGTGTGCAACAAAGCCAATAGAAAGGCTTCCTAGTGTTCTCCTAGGGATCTCAATGTATTTTATGTAATTATTTTCAGCAGATTAAGAATCTAGATGACAAAGTTAATTGTTTTTTTTCAAACATTTTGTTGTAAATTTTTACAAAAACTAATGACTTAATGCAATATATATTTTAAACTGTACCTGGCTCTGATTTTTGTAATTTGCTTTTGCTTCTCTGATTGTCATAAATTAATTGTGAGCTTTGAGTCTTTCTTTAAACAAAAAGAACCAGTTTAGATTATTTTCAACTTTTCCGATTCAACTACTAAAGATAAAAACTGAGCTAAATTGAATTTTGAATTATCCAAAAGTATTATTCACTTCAAACTTTCACTCTTTCCTCCCTGGTGCTGGCAGGGATGACAGAATAACAAATGAAAAGTGGCCAGTGAATTACAGAGAAAACTGTTCCATTTGAAGTACCTTATTTTAAAAATCTGGGGCAAATAAAAGACTACTTTAGATTTGGCTTTGCACTTGCACTTTAAAAATAAAAACTACAAAAATTACTTTAGTGATTACTTTAGTGTCAAAAAGTTTTGCTCATACCAAACTATTTTGCATATGTTTTATTGTTCACCCAAGGTAATTTTGCCATAACAAAAGACACTTATCTAAGTTAAGACACTTATCTAAAAATACCTCAACTGTCTTTAGAGAAATAAACAGATTAGGAAAACATAATCAGCCCTTTTTCTTGGATACAAAATGAAAACAGAACTATCTGATCTTCAGTAAAATGACCTTTTCCCCCCTTATTATTTATACTGCTTATACATTTTAAAACTAAACTTAAGTCCAGCCATCAAGCCATAGTTAAGCCCAGGAATAAGCAACTGCTATTTCTGAGTAACAGAATAACTGTTATGAAAAAAAAATGCTGGAACATGCAGTGCTTTGAAAGATAACATCATGAGAAAATAAAATATACTATACACTGAGATTCTACTTTTTCCTTACCATCTGGATATTAGCATAACTAATTCAATGCACAGTATTATCACAAATGCTGAAGTTCTGTCTGAGGTCTATTTGTTTCATTGGTGGAAAAGCCTGAGTACATAGTAAGGCTGGATGAAATTTGCTGCATGGGATTTTTTATCTTTGCATTGCCTTATTAGGAAGTAGTGGCAATCTGACTGCTTTAGGGGAAGCTAGACCTCATCTGCAGTGCACTCTTTGTCCATTAATAGATTGTGTTAATTACATGCCTCAGAGGCTTCTTTTGGTTGCCTCTAGAAGCCAGAAAGCAATTTCTTTTCCCTTATTGTATGACAAAGAGTAGAGGGGAGAAGGAAACAGGAAATAGGTAAAGAGTTGAAACATCAAAGATGCACTTGGAGCTGAGGAATCATGCACTGCTGCTAAAAATTCTCATCTGCTTTGTTGACATATTTTTGTTATACAGTCAGGGTTAAACTTAATGATGGAAAATTATATTTATCTGCTTTTAATTGAGTGTAATGGCATTTATCCTCTGCTTATGTTAACAGTTTTCAAACCTCTTCCCTGTACGCAAATACCATATTGTTTTAAAGCCACAGCTCCATGCGAGCTCATCCCACAAAGAGAATGGACTTCTGCTGGGAAGCAGGGCCTGCCCATCACAGGAATATTCCATTGTGGGAGCGTTCAGGGGTGTCCTGGGTGAAAATAATAGCAATGTGGTAGGCCAAATACTTGCCCTTGAAAAGCTAGGAGGCTAAAACGTTGACAGTACAGCATGGGTGTTTAGTTTATTATAAAATATCAGTGCAATATATTTGTCATGACACAGAAGGAAGGTCAAGAAAAGGGTCTGTGTGACAGATGGTGTAGAAAAATCTGGAGTGTGCTGTTTAACTTTATGACTTTTTGGTGCTGGCAGCAGAGAAATGTCTCAGAATATTGTTAGTGGGGAAGAGAGATCATGTTCAGGAAATAAATAATTTCTACTTCTCTGAAAGAAACTGAAATAGCTGTAAGTCATTATGCCCTGCGAAGTGATTTAACAAGGGATATCTTTTTTTGTGTAGAATTTAAAACAAGTGCATAAAATTATGACATCTGTATGTTTGCACACACACTTCTAGAATTATTTATTTCATATAAATAAAAATGGCTGTCATAATATCATTAAATACAGAGAGTTTAAACTATGCTTGGAATCATCCCATAATGTTTGGATGCCTATAGATGAGTAATGTTTATCACTATCTGGTCTGAGTATTTCATTGTGACTTTGCATTTTTTTATATAATTGTATCCACTATTAACTCAAAAAAGTGACATTAGCAGAAGCGTGCATGATAACTGAACTGTGGTGATGCAGTTAATCACTGCTGGATCTTGTACCTCAGACTTCATCCTAATTCATTTATAGCTTGGATTTCTAAGTAGCCATTATCCAGCTGTAAATATAGTCAAGCATCTTAGGTTTGTCTGTTGGAAAAAGATTCAAATAAACAATAATTTGATGGTTTGGGATGCTAGGCCACATTTGATTAATCTTTTCTCTATTTTTTCTTAGCAAAATTTTCATTCTCATATTTTTCTGTCAGGCTTTTGGTTTATAGTCTTCTCTAATATTTTACATTATCTTAGACATTAGATAATGTAAATTAGATAATTAGACATTATCTTATTATATTAAAAAAAATAGTGGCAGTACTGAAAGAAATGTCTTTTTCTTTTCCTTCTTTTTTTCTGCTGTTTTATGGGTCTTCATAAACTCTTGTGTTACATATTTCAATTTTTAAATGCTGGTGGAGCATGGATGCAGACTGCCACATCAGTTAGCTCATCACTGGAATATGTTATCTGTAGATCAGCTTGAGCATAAATATTGTATACCTAAGCTCCCACACTATCTGATTTTTTCACATGAATGGTTTTATTTTAACCAGAGAAAGAATTGTAATGAGGCCATTAAGTGACACAGAACATACTCCTATTTAGTCAAAAGGATGCATACAGCTCTCTGTGCTACCTTTGTGTGTATTTTATTCTGAATGTACACAGATCTGAGAACTTGAGATAAAAATATGCAGTGAGACCATATCTTTTTCTCTGCTTTTCTTTTTAAAACACTTCTGTGCCACCTTACAAAATTTTTGTGTAGAATACTTGTGACACCCTTGCTTCTCTATCCAGGACAAACACTCATGGACACGTTAAAGTCAAGAAGCTATGATGATTTATCCCAGATGAGTGCCTGACTTCTTGTATCTGTTTTGTTCATAGGAGTGTTGTCATTGGAAGCATTGTTTGATGTGGGTATTTCTGAGTGGTGACTGAACATCTTGTGTGTGGATCTGGTTGACTAGAGAGTTTTCCTGAACATCTAAAAAGCTTTCAGACCTGAATTGCTTGCTTTTCTGCTCTAAGCATGTAAATCCAATTGAATTGAAATTAGACTTAGATTTCCATATGTTTCTTTGACTTCTGTTGATCTAGATGTACATAACAGCCATATAGGTAAAAACAGAAAAAACCCTTATGAAAATTGTAACTAAACATATATATAGATATTCTGTGTGAAAAGCTTTATTTCTGAGACAATTACTCTATTTCCCAGTTGAAATTTATTTCTAAGCTCTGAACAGCTTCGAATCAAAGCAATCAAACCAACCAGGCTGCATTATATCCTCATATTTTCAAGAAATAAATCCTTAGTGTGCCAAATGTGTATCTTCAATACACATTGAAGCAATGGGGGGGAGAACAATACCCATACTTTTGAAAATATTTGACTAAAGTACTTGGGCGTCTTCCACAGCAGGTAGAAAGTAAAGAAACATTTAAACCCAACTATCTTAATACCAATTTATTAAAGCAGTTGTATCTTCAGACATACCAAAGGGAAAACTAAATCAGCTACCTTTATAAAATGTAATAGACTAATTTATTTTACTGCACCTCAGCAGGAGGAAAAAATAAAATGAGGACAAGTCTGCCACCAGTAATGAATAAAAAGACTCCACAGCAGGAAAGAAAAGAAACAGAAGGAAAAAACCTCCAAACCTAAGACTGAAGGCAGTTTATCATGAAGAGTACCTTGTGCAACATGACAGCTGCGGTCAAAATGGGTGCACCTTTGTAACTCTATGCTGCTGTTCATTCAGATATGGCAATCTTATCTCAATATTAAAATTGCCTTACAAAATTCTTCATGTACATTAAGAGAAGCTAAAAAGGCAGTCTACCAGCGTACCTTACAGAAGTTAAAAATAATTTAAAAATCCATACCAAAGGTCACCCTAACTTCTGTTTAGTGTAACACTGTTGATTTTCATGAAGCTGTAAGACAGGGAAAACAGCCACCATGAAAGCACTGTCCTCCAGGACTCTGAGGGTGGCATTGTCTCTCCTTGAGTCATATTCCAGCTATTTTAAGAAAAGGATTTGCTTTGTTGCTTCCTGGGTATATCTAGGTTGCCAAGTTGCGTACATGATCTGATACAAAGTCATATGAGTCCTACTTTACTCCTTTGACATTTTGATAATGGGTTATTATGTTTCACTTTTGTTTCCTTGCTATTCATTCACTTTACATTCTGTGGAGTGAGTGTTTGATGCTTGTAGTCCCTCCCGCCCACACTTCTCTGCTGTGCTCTTCACCTTAGTCTTTCTTGAGCAAGAAAGAGTGCATAGCATTCCCTTACAGCTGCTGCAGGAGGAAGGATGAAGCTTCTGTATCTGTTGAAAATCTGTTTGCCTAATGCCTGTAGGCTGTGTTATGTGGCAGCCAGACAGCTCACTAGCTGCAAGAGGGTGAGAAAGAAGCATGAGGTCACACTGAATGTTTTGGGCTTTTGCTGGGGGCCATAGTAAATGTCTGCACTCACAGTTTATTTACTTCTGTATGAATGATTCACTATCTCTAGTCTTTGTTTTTAACTGGAGCAGAGAATCAGCACATATTTTATGAAGGAGCTGGAGCCCTGAGGCCAAGATAAGGACCATGGATGTACCAGGCAACAGAATTGCTGCCTGTTATTGTGCCTTGAGAGTTAAGCCAAATAAAATCTCTAGTATCAGGACGAATACAGACCTAGCAGAGGTGTGTGTGAAAGGCAGGGACACATACGTTCTTTAGTCACTTTGCACTGATACTAACATCACACAATACTTGCTTTTCTCTTACAAGGCTATGTAAAAACTACAATAATCACGTTTCAGATTTAGAGTACACAAAATGGTATTTGAGTGAAAGAATAATTTTTCAGTGCTAGAAATCTGTTAATGTAAAACAAAAGCCAAAAGATTCAAGAATATGATCTTATGTACCATTGAATTGTAGTTGAAATATCAGTTTCATTCTCATTTTAACAACTATCTGAAGCACCTGTGCTTATTGCTTCAGAAAGCATGCTGTATGAATATGGGTATGTGCTAGAGTTTTATTAGAATGTATTTTCTTATGTAGTCATGAAAGGAGAGGTGAAAATTAATCAATTTTACTGTGGTGCCATGTGGTGCTCTGCCATGAGTTTCATAAAACCCTGAAGCAGTTTCAATGTTGTTCAGGTTTTTACTGAAAATTAGGAAGAGGGAGGAGGTTTTATCGTTAACAGCAAAATGATGAGATGTTTCTTATCAGCTTTTGCTTTTCTTGTTGAGATAAATCTTGCACAGGCTTCTCTCCTTATGTAGCTTGGTTGTCATATCTGATCTACAAAACGAATTAGATCCTTTCCATCTAAGTGGAAAAAATACATGGATTAAATGTCATAACGATATGCTTTACAAATAACCAGAAGCAAGGAAAATAATTAATACTTTTTGAAGTTAGAAATAAGTCAGAAGATTGATAACAAAATTCCTAATCTATTGTAAATTTACAATGAGATTACACCTCTACTCAGTCACAAAAAGTAGCATTCCAAACATTTTTTTCTTCCTCAGAAATATGAAATTTTTATGCATTTAAGAGGAAAACTCTCTTTGTCTAGCTTGGAGAGGGCAAAGAGTCCTCTCCAGTTGTATTATCTCAAAATGCAGCAAGTAGTGCATGCTCTTTCTGGAAAGCAGAGTTGGTTAGGCAGAAGCAGATGAATGCTCAGATGACTGAAGGACCCATGCAGATAGGCTGGTGACCACCTACTTGTGATGGCCTCAACTGTGCCTTACCTGCAGGGAACTAAATGGTATTTTTTAGGGGCTGTAGTCATGCTTGCTTTATTGTCTGAAAGGTCTCCACTGTTGTCCTGAAATATTTCAGGACTAGATTCTCAGTAACAGCAGGGTCAGGTTACTCTAAGCTTATTCAATGTCAGTTTTGGTTTCCAGGGCTTCTAGAGTGAAAATTATTGAGCTTCCAACATCCACTTTTTTTTAAAATTTATTTCTGTGTAATAGCACAACTACCTAAGAGGGTGAATTTCCTTTAAAACTTAGCTGACAAGTGTAATGAAAAATTAATTACTTGGGAAAACTGCTTTAAATGGTGTAGGCTTATGTAGCCAGCTCAAGTTGGACACTTGATAGCACCCATTGAAACTTGTTGCAAATGTGAAATCAAGTCTAGATAAAGATCTGATTTGAGAAAAGCTACTCTTTACTTGTGTGTACAACTGATAGTCTCCTCTTCAGATGAAGAGATTTTTAAAAGCAATGAAAATCGATAATGCTTGTAGTTTTGAAACATATCTGAGCTTGTTCATCAGACTGGAGGAAACTGAAAAAATGGTAGTGTTCTGGGGGGAGTATTATATATGTTATTGGAGAGTAATATTACATTACTGTACATTTGAGACACTGTAGTCAATATCCAGAACATTATTTTTCAGGGGTCTGCATGAACACAGAAACAAAAGGTGGCCTGCACTCTTAGCAGGGTTGAAAGAAAAGGTAAGACAATAAATAAAGGAAGTAATCAAAGAGGCAACCAAGGGAAATGATGGAGTTATATTAGTCAAGATGATAGGCAGTTGTATCAGTGGCCATGCTGTTTTCATAGCAAGACAGTTATAAGGGAGAATTTTAATGAAGCGATCAAGAGGTTTACAGGAAGCTTCTACAGACAATGCAAGAGCCCCTAAAAGTGAACAGCAAAAATTATTCCCTTAAGCTTTTTTTTGTTCCTTTGTCTTCCTTCTTATTTTACAGCTCATCTGCAGAATATACAACTTGACCTACTCATTTATTATTATTTACTATTATGCTACAGCTGGCTGTGTGTTAACCCAGGCATCCTGTTTCTCCATTTGGCATGGTCTGTGGAGTTTTTTTGCATCATATTAAAAACACAATTCAAAAAGCAAAAACATCTTTCTTGTTTTTCTAGCACCATTATGTAATACCACAGTGGTTTGACCCTTATCTGTGTCTGCTTTGGAAAGCAGTTGATAAAGATGACTGAGGGAACAATTTTTCCTGCCCGTGCTAACACTCCCTGGAATGAGAAGCTCTGGCTAGTGAGACTGAGTGAGTAACTTTAATGGGATCACTGTTACGTTACCGTAGAGAGCAATCCTGCACTGGAAAATGACTGAACTAAATGATCTATTAAGTATTTTCCATCTGTAATTTCTTGCATATTAAGTACTCTTTCCAAGCCTTTCCTTCTTTTTCCAGCCAAGCTGAAAGGCTCATGTTCCTAAAAGAGACCAGCAGTAAGCGTTGTTTTCCTGAAGGGGAAAAGTTCTTTCTTGCACAGAGTAAATGTCAGTTGTAGTTGTTCTTAGGAAGTTTTTTTTCCTGAGGAGAGAAAGCTGCTACACACTGCTTGCTATGGCAGCTGGATGTATGGGAGGAAGGGAATTGGCAACGCTGATGCAAGCCCTGCAGGAAAAAGTTTTCCCTTTTCCAGGATATAAACATTTATAGCAGGCTTGTATCATCTGGGATTCAATTTCTTTTCTAAATGAACTGAACTGTTCTACAACAGTTCAGAGTCAGTTAAAAGTATTCTCTCAGGTCAGTTGTGGTTCTGATTGCAAAATTATAACTAGTTTTTCTATTAATCTTTCCTATTTCTGAGGATATTTTCTTTTCAGGCTATCTTTTTGTGATTTGTTTCTTTCTTTCTTGTTTTTCCCCCCCTTCTGATCTTGTTCTTGCTGGTCTTGTTTGCACTACACTATTTGGGTAGTGATTTATAGCTAAAGTTGTAAGGGGAAACTGGAACTACTTTGAATTCCGTTTAAAACAAGAAAGAGGTAAATTTTCTCACCTTCTTCTCACTAGTTCCATGTAAAGCATAAAGGACCAAGTGAAAAATATCTCCAAGGTGTAAATCTGCAGAAAGCAACTGAGGAATCTGTAATAGGACCTTTCCATGGCCCTGCCACTTTCTTAAATATACTTTCCAGCTGCAAAGGGAGTTCTTTATATTGCTTTTCCCAAGGTTGGGAGATAGCTGAGATCATTAATGCTATTATATTCCTTCTAATGTTTTTCTTTTTCAGCTGCTCTCTCATGAGTGTGTACCAGAAAACATATTACACTTGTACAAAGTAAATCAAGTATGCAAATCTCACAGACAGAGGTGTTTGAAAATGCTTCTGGGAACAATAATCAGTAAAATAAACAAAAATATAGTAAAGCTTGACCAGTCCATTTATTGACAAGTGTCATTAATCTTTCTCATTTCTTTGCAGAGAGAAAGTAACTGTCAACAGTGTTTTGAGATATGGTGGCTGGCAAATACTGGCCTAGTTGTAAAAAAGAAAGCAAGCAATGCGAAAAACACAAGTCAGGCACAGATCCATTGACAGGGTAAAACTGCCTTTCTGCTTTGCACTCATGGCTACCTCCTACATATGTGTGTGTGTGTGTGTGTGTATATATGTGAATGTACATATATAAGCACAAAAATATTTTCATGCTTTTTCCCCAGAGGAAAAAGGTGCTTTCTCTGTTTTTGATAAATCTGGGTGTGAAAGTAGATCTTGACAATTAGATGCTCTCAGCAGCTGTGAAGCCTCTGGCAATTGAAGATAGCTTTAACCCCTAACTTAATTGAAGCTGCATAGAGCTCATCTGCTTTGTTTAAGAACTGCTTTCTTGTTTTCCTCCCTAGCACTCTTTCTTTGGTGCATAAGGGAATATCTCATGTGAGGTCCCATTCTTCTTTCTTCAAAGATATTCAATTTAGGATGAGGATGCTAAGTGTTCAGGTTTTATTCCATAAGGTAACTTCCCATGAAGTTGGTTTTGGTGTGCATTTAGGCAGTTTTTGTCTTTTCAGATACCACTAGGATTCCAGCCCTATTTAACTTCCTTTTCCACTGCAGACACTGTTTTCATTTCACAGTTGTGCAATAAGGTTTACTGTTTTTTTTCATATCTGGGAACACAAAGGTCAAAACAGAGTATTAATTGTTAATGTACAGCTGAACTGAAGCCCACAGCCTGCAAGGGGAAAAAGCAAATATAAACATTGATGTGTGGTCAGACAAGATCTTATGTTAAGCTAGTTATAATCTGTTGTGTCAAAATAATAACAAAAATGTGGAACAGGGAGAGAACCTTAACACCGTGATGGCTCTTGTGATGATTCACTTACATGTTTATGACATGCTTATGCAGTGCTAAGTACTTCCAGATGTTCAGAAACACATATAGATGCCACCTGATTCTCCAAGGACAAAGGAAGACTAAGTTTAGGACTACAAGAAATTGTGCATTTTTAGAAATGTCTTCTAGATGAATGGGAAATGAACTCAGGCAGATGGTAATACGTTTGAAGGTTGTATCATAATAGAAGTCATAGCAAGGTTGTGCAAGGAGGTAACAGATTCACAAACCCTGGAGGGGGTAACAATGGCAAGAGAAAACAAATACAATAGAATAAAGCTTGGTCCAAGTCCAAACAGATGTCTCAAGACTACATAGCTCTAATGTTGAGCTAGATCCAGAGTCAACCTCAAAATTTCTAGGGATCCTTTCATCACCCAGATACTTTCAATTAATTCACATTTTTCTAGAAAAGAATCTTGGATTTTCAGTGAGAGAAACTCCTTTTATTCCCTTCAGGGGCAGTTATTATTTAATTAAGGAGATTACTTAGGCAACGCATTGTACTTCTGTTTCCCTTAGGCCTAGTTTCTTACTCCATCTACTGTTCTGTGGATCTACATAAAGATTGTTGATTATTTGTGGATAAGACAGGAAACAAATTAGAATTTTCTTCTCTTGCCCAATTGCTTGTTAGAAGACAAGAAACAGGGCAAAATCTACATCTGATTTAGGTCAGAGTGGGTCTTGTGCCAGTGGGGCTCATCTGACTTAGTTCAGAAAAGGCATGATTTGTAAGGAATAGTGAAAAACTGCCACGGGAAGGAAAATACCATTTTTACTCTCTTGGATTTTAATCTAGGGCACAAATGAGGAAGTGATTCTCATCAATAATGTAAATTCCAATTTGCTTGCTATGAGGGACTATACTTTTGACAAACCGTATCAAAATATGTCTCAAAGTTTGCTTGCGTAGTTTGCTTGAAAGTTTGTATGCAAAGTTTGCTTGTGTGATGCTGGATTGGAAGCTGGACTGGGAGGGAGCTGTGCTAGAAGGAAAAACACTTACTGAGACAATTGAGGCCAAGGCAGAACAATCAACTGACATGGAAGCCTGATGCAGAACCATTAAGAGCCATAGAAACCCAACAAGCACCAAAAGACCTCTTCAGGGTTACAGGGACTTGTTTACCAAAACAGGCACTGAGCTGCTGATCCGGTTCAACTGCTGCAGCAACAGCCAATGGGAAAGTGAAAAAAAGCTGCGTGTGCAGCACGTGGACAAGGCACCCATGCACTGGACTGAAGGGGACATAACTTTACTGTGGAGATGCCCAGAATACTATGGGATGCCTACCCTATAAAAGGCCTTTAGAAGAACAACTGTGTGGGCACCCTTAATCAAAGGAATGGCCTCATGTGTGCAGCCCTGTCAGACAAGAAGTTGTGTGTGTGCCCACTGCTGAAGGATGGACCAATGAGAGGTTGCTGGATCCAAGGGTGGTGACTATTTCTGCTGTCCTCTTGTCTGCTTAATTTTCTTCTCTTTCTCTTCAGTCTTGCCCTTCTCTGAGCCAGTAAAGTTTGGTAAATTAGCAGCATCTGACCTAAATTGTGTCTTATGAGATTTCACTAAATCTTCTCTGTGTCTTTTAATCAGACCTGGACACTTGCACATGTGGAACTCAAATACTAAATTTTCTTTAGGATGTTCTCATGTTCTTGAGAGCTACCAGACAAGGGAACCCTTTCAAATCAAGTGAAGTATGAATGTTTTTTAATAAAGGGACATAATCTTGTGAGAAATAACCAACTCTTAATTAAAAATTTGATAGAGGACAAAGTCTTTGAAGCAAAGAACTTTATTGAAAATAAATGAGTTAACTGAGTCGGATGCATCCCAAAATGGAGGCACACACGTGTTTGGATATTAGGCCTTACATACCTTTTTTCCTAACCCCCAAGACCCTCACCCCATTTCCTGTTGGATGGTACTCAGGGGCTTACATTCCTCCCGTCCAACTACTTTCCCCATACCCCATTATTTACTTATATGGCAATATTTAGAGCCCATGTTCCTCCAATTAAATTCTGTTCTTCCAGGCTTCAGCTAACAACCCTGGCCACATGGCAACTGTGCTATAACCATAAGCCTATACAAAATGGAGGGAACAAAACCTCACAAGATGGCTGAGGCAAAACACAAACCATGTTCCTCACAATTTCTATTAACTTCTTGTCAGGGTAACTGCTGACTGGCTGTTTTGGGTTAGAATGTGATTGTATCTCTTCATTTCCTATAAAAATTGTGTTTAGTACCTGCCTGAAATGACCTCCTGAAGTATTTCAGGATGTTTGTTAACATGACAATTCCGTGCAGTGTTTTATGTCTTTAAATACGGTTTTTACTCTCTTAAAATTCTGCAAATACTTCTTTCTGTCTTGGTTTTTCCCTATTTACCAAGTCTATTTACAATTTTCCTTCTCTGTCTAAATGAGATATCTGCTGCCTTTTGCTTTTCTTTTTGTCCACATACCTCTGCAACCAATAACTGGCAATAATAGTCTGACTTGTGTTCCATAACAAATTCTACCTGTAACATACAATTATAAAGCAATCATAATTTAAAACTAATTAATTTAAACATTCAGTTTTTCTGCTGGGTAGAGTTTGAGTTTAGCTGATGTATCTGCACATAGTAATTTTCATTTATCTAAAGAAATGTCATTTATTTATCCAAAACTATTTGCCTTCCTTATATATGCATATACTTGTGTGTGTATATATATATACATATACACACATACATGGTTTTGTTCAGTTATACATAAACATTTAGTCAAAGTGTTCTGTAAGCGTATTAAGTACTTGACAGATGTGATATGCACAGGTGGAAGGTTCTGGTTTGAATCTCTGTGTGTGTTGGTGTGTGAGAGGTCTCCATCCCCTACTGCAGCACTAGCCTGGGAACATCACATGGGGCTTTTTGCTGCCTGCCTTTGCACCCCAGTTGTACTTCTTGGGGCCCACAATGTACAGGGGCTGCACATCCCAACTTCTGAAAATGCTAAAAGCCCACAAATAGCCACCGAGTTATCAATTGGGGTGGGACTTGATCTCCCTGAAATAGTAGGAACTCAGACACAGTGTTATTCCGTGCCCTCCCAAAGTCTTCTTTTAGAATTGTGTGTCTTGCTGCTTTTATGTCAGAGAACTGAAAATAGTCCAACAGAGGTTCAATAGTCAACAGAGGTTCATCACAACATGCCTATCACACAAGAGGAAACAGAAGGAACAGTGTGAGCCACTGAAAATGGAGTATTTCAGAAAAACAATCCAGGAATTTTTCACCTTGACTGACTTCCAGATGTTCACAAGCATGTGTTATTTTTCTGGAACTATTTCTAGGGTAACCTTAAAAAAATCAGTACTCTGAAAAATCTGTATATGCCTCTGTAAAATTTTTCTTCTAACCTAGAGCTTTCAGTTCCAAAAAGAACTTCTCTAAAGAATGATAGTTATAAAACAATTGTAAAATAATCATCCCAAACTGCAAACTTGTAAAAAACAACCATGGAAAAAATACTACACTTTCCTCTCTTCCTGATCCTCCCGCTCACTCCCCAAGCTGGTTTTATAATACAGTAAATGTTTTGCAACTTCCCTGATTTATTGGCCCTAGACTTGACTGGATCTGATTTGCGTATATACAAGTGGTTGTAATTATGATCAGGAGTGTTTGCAGGAAGACATTTACATGTGGATTTACTCTACTGTCTTTTCAGTAGAAAATAGCATTTAGAAATCTTCCTGGTGTGAAGGAACAGATTGGGAAGCAACCCACAGCTACGCTGCTAGTCACATATCAGGGAGGTGGGAGGCAGTCTGTAAGCTTTTACTTCAGACTGTTCCTGGTGATGAGGTTCCTGTAAAGTAAATGGGACATACAGGCAAGTAGTATGTTATTATTCCTATCCAGAAGAGAAGTCTTATGGAAAGCTCTGAAAACTGCGTGAAAATATATTCCTGTCATACAATCAGTGAGAAGTAAGACTGTTGCAGCAATCTGATTGTACTACCAGTGACTACAGGAGTACCCAATTAAAAAATTTTATACAGCTAGAAAACTGTAGACAAAGAATAACAGCCACTTCTTCATGGATTTCAGCAATGGTTGGACAAAGTTACAGTCTGACTAGTTGCTTGAATCTTTTGTGTGATTAACAGAAACCCTGGACAAGATTATTCACCTGCTTGCATGTTAAGCAGTGGTTTGTGTGTCTGTGGTTGGGGGGCATGGCCAGCACTTCAAGGATTAAAAAAAACTCTTTTAGGTGATGTTTCCAGCAGGTCTGTTTTCAAGTTTGCCTGTTCCTTTGGCAGCTCTAAACAATAACATATGTACAATAAAACTAGAGATGGAAGTATTTTCTGCTTGCAGCACTAGCTTTTAGAGCTTGTTATTGGTCAAAACAGTGTGTAAAGGGTATCCTCAGGCCGGGCAGGTAGGGCATAGCTTGTTGAGAACAGCTCTGATGGACTGCATCTAACCTGGCACTTTGGCACATTGCAAAGAGATCCTTTACATACAGAAACTTTACGTTAAATTATCTCTGTCCTTCTAAAGTAGATCTTGCTGATGGCTCTGCAAGTGTAAGCCATGTTGGTCAGAACATGTGATGTAACACACAGGCCAAAATCCAAAAAGCAGGGCCAAATCTGGAACTAGTGTAATTCAGTGTAGCTCTTGTGGCTTTAGGGTTTAGCTGATTAAATTCAGCTATGTGTGGTATAGTCATGGTGGAAGCACATGATGGCATGTGGTATTGTAATTATGAGTGATTCCTACTAGATGGCAACAGATTCATAGATTCATAGAATGGTCTTGGTTGGAAAGGACCTTAAAGATATTACTTACATATACAATATTACTTACATTAAATCTGTTTTGTACTATTTCCCGTGGCCAAGCCTTTTCATTCAGAGTGAAAAATTGCTCACTTAATCTTTCTATGTTTGAATTATTAATTTTCAAAATTAAAACAATGATTAACCATACCTACTGCTTCTACCACTTTTGTTGCAGTCTAATGCTTTTGGAAGTAGATGTCCAGTTGTTTAGCAGCAGAATCTGTCAGACATTTGAAAATTCCACACAAATGCTGAATTTTCTGTGCATAGGCTGATGCTGCTTTGCCTGTGCAGTGTATCTAAAGCACCCCACACTGAACTACTTGATGAAAATTAAAATTTTGGCAGGTTTTTGTCCAATCCTTTGTCTGCCTTGTCTGTTTCAACTAGAAGTTTTTCATGGCTCTGGCTTATTATATGTGTTTGTACAACATCTACCACACCAGGGCCTTTAGACACCGCTGAAGTAAAGCTGGCAAACAGTAATACAGTTGAGGGTTTCCTCTCTAGCTGGAAAGAAAGCATCCATTTCCAGGCTTATCACTTGAGAGGAACTTTGAGAGATAGTAAGTATCTGAAAGAAAGTAGCAATAAAAGAGAGAAAATGGTTCTCCTTTTTTTAATGATTGTAGTATAAATAGCACCAGTGCAGTAATTACTAGAAGTAATTATTTTTTCAGTTGATACTTTTTTCCCTCTAAAAATGTAGCATCACTCTGGACAGATCAGCCAACATCAAAGCTTTTCTGAATCTTAACCACAATGCCTGGTTGCAGATTATGGATACAAGCTGTCTAGAAATGGAAGCTGGAACCTCTCCAGCAACCAACCTCATGCAAAATCCTGAACCTATTGAATCCCTAGCAGTTATTATATACTGACATGCTATCCAGGTACTGAGTTTGACAGAGCTAATAATACTATTTATATGTATAATTATTGAAATTACCCATACTCTTTTGGTTGAATGATGTTCAGTAAATTGGCATGCATAATTTATACATCATTGCTGTCAACCATCAATCCAAATGTGAGACAGCAACATATAAACTGAATGACAGAATAAAGTGTTTATGAGTTTATTCAGGACAAGATCACCATAAACTATGAGACTGGAAATTTTCATATCATTTGTCAGTATTTCTGTGAAATAGGATGCTGTCTGTAGGGTTTCGTTTGTTGCATAAAACCTTTCCAATAAACAATTTAGGAGACAACAAGAGTACTCTTCAGAAAGATCCTGGGGATGGGATTTATTTTGGAAGTCAGTGTTGCCATTTTTGTTTCAATTTTTGCTATGGCTTAATATTTCAGCCTCTTATTGAAATGTCAGTCATTAATAATGAAATGGAATCCTAAGAATTTACAAATAGATACACCTTGGAGAATCAATCAGGAGATACACTATGCAAACCAAACTCAACTACTATCATGCTAATTTAGAATAATAATTAAGACTTTCCAACTATATATTTAAGCAAGAAATGCTTAAAATTGTTTTCAAACATCTGAATAAATATTTCTGTCCATGTGTTGCCATACCTTGAAATTCCTTTAAATTCCTTTAGCATTCATGATATTAACCAAAATGGTAGGCTACATTACAGATTATTTAAATGCCCCAGTCTGATTACATGGGACTCAGTATGCAGTGATACTGGTATTAGCTTTAATTTTTATTTGGGATTGCAGTAAATAACTAACAGTTTGAGATGTTCTAAATCTCTTTTATAAGGTTCCAAGAACTGAAAGAAGTGATTAACATGAAAAGAGGGTATCTATGAATAGAAGCAAAACAGAAGATGCTGAGTTATCTTTGGCACTCTCTAATGAATAAATGGGTTGTTTTCAATGTTCTGTCAATGACTACAACAAGTTAAAATGCACTGTGAGTGCATACTGCCTCACTTTTACTTGTTTTGAAGTAAGCCTATTAGAACAAATACCAACCACAAATCTAAAGAATTTTTTAAAGGCAAAAAAAAAAAAAAGCTCATATTCCCGGAGGTGCTAAAATTCATTCTTCTCTTAGAAATCAAGGTCCCAATTGCATTTTTTTCAGCCTGGCAGGGGTGTTGGGCATGGATTTTCCAGTATTTCAGTTTGTACCCCTTACTTTTCATCCTGTCACTGGGCATCACTAAAAAGAACTTGGCTCCCTACTCTTTACTTACTCCTTCAAGTATTTTTACACATGTATCAGATCCCCTGAGCCTTCTCTGTTCCAGTCTGGGCAGTCCCAGCTCTCTTAGCCTCTTTTAATATGACAGATACTCCAGTCCACCGATCATCTTTGTGGACTCACTCAGTACTGGGGAGCCCAGCACTGGATGCGGCAGTCAGGTGTAGTCCAACGTTACTGTATAAGCCATATGCAGTGAAGTTTCCATTCAGTGATTTCACCCAAGAAAAGAAGCTACATGGCGTGATAAATGGAAATTTTCTCCAGGCTTGTTTCAGAGAGAGTAGTTCTACCATTGGAAATTCTCTGGCATGTGTATTGGCTTCCTGACTATACCTGCTTTTTCAAACAGTGAAATAAATAACACAAAACATGCAGAATATGTAGGTAGAGTTCTTCAGCAGCCAGGAAGAAGACAAGAGATCAGTGTATTTTTCAAGTGTACTTCTAATATTTTTCAGAGCTCTTTTGCTTCTCAGGACCTCAGAGTATCTGAATGGGTCAGTACAGTTTTCTGCTTGGCTTTTTGGCATTTATGTTAGTTTTCTTTTAAATAATAAATCTGATGATAGCTGAAAAGTTATTAATAAAGTTTACTGATAGTATTTCAGGGTAACATACATAAAAAAGAGTACATAGGTCTTCCACCAGATGAGTTTTTTCACTTCATATCCTGTGCTGTTGTCCTTCATATCTGTAAATCCTTGTAGAAAAATGGCTGCAACTCTGTAGACAGTATTGATTCTCCAAGGCGTGCTGATGCCTCCAATAGAACCTGTGCTGACCTTGATAGGGTTTTAATTTCTGCATAAAAATGAGACTGAACTGAAACAGGAGTATGTAATACATTTCATTTTCTACGACATTTCTCTGCTGTTTCAGTTGTAGGTATGCTCCTCTCAGCAGCCACTGGAGCGTCAATGTCAAAACCATGCTGACAAGACCTCTAACCTCTGTTGCCCTTCAAAGGGCAAAGGGTTCACACAGAGTGTGGCATTTGATGCATGGGTTCCCTTCCTCATATCAGCAAAGCAAGACATTGTCGTTTGGAATTTCTTTTATTACTTCTAACTTTTGCATCTCTCAGGTAATGGAAACATCATACTCTTCTAGAATATCTCTAAGTAACCAAAGGGAGCACTGCCCTCTAAAGGTTGAAGGTGAGATAGAAGGCAGCTTTATATACACCTTACTAGGTCTTTTCAGAGTTAAATTTGTAAAGGTTTTTTAGGTCACAGCCAGCACTTAAGCATGAAGTCTGAATACTTTCTATCAGCGTGGTAAAGAGTATTGGTGCAGTCTTGCCAGGTTTATGATTAGAATAAGTACAAATATATATGATTATATATATATTTTATATATATGTAATGATATATAATTATTTATAGAATAAATACAAAAAATAATACACAGCTTTAGTAATGCTGCTAACCTGACATAGTTTTAAGCTTTAGGCACTTTAAGGGGTTTTGGAAAAAAACAAACAAATAAAAAGACCCAAGTGATACTTTCCATAGCTGCTGCCAATGTTTTGTTTTAAATTAATATCTATCTGCAATTTTAGATCTTCAAAAATCCAACACTAGGTTACAATGAGCAAAGGCAGGGGGTAAAAGTCAAAATGGATTAAGACACTTGGAGGTTAGCATGTGACCTTGAAGTAAAAAATTCTATCAGACTCTGAAATTTGAACTCGTATGTTTTTAGCATATCAATAACAATTCATAATAAGACAGGTATGCCTGCAAGATGTCCCTACATTTCTGTAATGTATCATGAACTGGAGAGTTTTATTCCAAATAATCCAGTGAAAGATAGATTTCTAGTAATTTAGCTTTAAAGGCAGAAAAATTTTCTCTGAGTTTAAAACACCTGCCCAAAGTATAAATCCACATTTCTTAGAAAAACATCTTCATTCTTAAACTATGGATATAGTCTCACATGTGAACAAGTATGGAATCTCAAACTGCTTTGGAATAATGGTCTTAGTAAAATATAAATATAATAAAGATATGAATGAGTACAAGACTGGAACACAACTTGGCAATACTTCCAAGTCTTGCTTATGTATCTAGAATAAAACACAAAGAAAAACTTCTCAGAGGGCTAAAAATAGGAGTTATTTGGCTTGTTCGATGGGTGAAATTAAAATTCTGTAAAACATCATGGGAGAATTTAAAAAACAAAGGTAAAAAAGATCTTATTTGCACCATTCTGAGGCCACTGGAATAATCTTTATCATTAAGGCTGCACTAATTTTCACATTTCTCTGCCACAACTTTTTCTCCTTAACTTATCCAGACTGGAAAAGTCTTCGAGGAGCTACCAGCTCTAGGAAGATTCATATATATGCAAGCCTCTGCTCCTGACACCATTCTGGAAGTGAGAAGGGGCAGGGAAAGCAACAGAGCATGTTTTCTGCCATGGAGATAGCGCTGCCCAAAATATGGGGAGGGCATATTTGCCAGGCAGAAAGAAGCAGCAAAGAAAGATGGTTTGATTTGCAGCTATGCTAGATAGAGCAGTGAATGAGATCAGTGCCACTAATGTGGGACAAAGTGCTAACATTAATGTCCACCAGTATTTTGGCAGTTGCTAGTGGTATGATTTAGAAACCATAGGATGACTATGGTGTTGGTATGTAGGACATGACTAGGATAGTAGCTTAAAGTCATCTGAGGATTTCTCTGAGGAGGAGCTTCCCATGGCAAGTCAAAATGGCTTTAGAGCAAACATGTGCTGCTGGAATATTGTAAAACCATCTGAATGACAAGAAGGATCAGAATCACAGAATCATTACGGTTGGAAAGGACCCTCAAGATCATCTAGTCCAACCGATAGCCCTACACTACTCTTACCCCTAAATCATCCCCTGAAGAAACACATCTATCCTCTTCTTAAAAACCTCCAGGGATGGTGACTCCACCACATCCCTGGGCAGCCTATTCCAATATCTCACCACTCTTTCAGTAAAGAAATTCGTCCTAATACCTAATCTAAACCTACCCTGGCTCAGCTTAAGCCCTCTAGTCCTGTCACTAGTCACAAGGGAGAAGAGGCCAACACCCGCCTCCCTAGAATGGCCTTTCAAGTAGCTGAAGAGAGCGATAAGGTCTCCCCTCAGCCTCCTCTTCTCCAGGCTAAACAACCCCAGCTCCCTAAGCCTCTCCTCATAAGGCCTATTTTCTAGACCCCTGATTAGCTTAGTTGCCCTTCTCTGCACCCTCTCTAGTAGCTCAATGTCCTTCCTAAACTGCGGTGCCCAAAACTGCACACAGTACTCGAGGTGTGGCCTCACCAGTGCCGAGTACAGTGGCAAGATCACCTCCCTGCCCCTGCTGGTCACGCTGTTCCTGATACAAGCCAGGATGCCGTTGGCCTTCTTAGCCACCTGGGCACACTGATGGCTCATGTTCAGCTGGCTGTCAATCAGCACCCCCAAAGGATCATAATCTTCTCAGGCACTGCCTTGTGGAAGAGCAAACAAATGGCAGTTAGGCCAATGGATTGATAAATGAGGGAAGAATTATTTTTTTCCACAAGGAAAGTAATGTCATAGGAGCCAAGGTCTTGTCAAAGTTAAACGTGTCTGCACTGAACTTCTCATACAGCTCTCACACTGACCACCAGAGTAAGTAGAGCTGAGATTTTTCTCCCACACTGATCATAGTTTTCAAGAATGCCAGAGGTTTTCACACCTATTCACATTACTTCAGTATAGGAAATTGTCAGGCTCCAATTTTCTTTCCATAAAGGAACTATTTAAAATCATCTTTGAAATGAAGCCATCTGCAGTTTAATGTTCTCCCAGACAGCCCTGTACTGCATTTACTCTAAACAGCCAAGTGTTATTTCAGGCTGGTGGTTTATAGGGCAATCTTTAGTTGCAGCTGCTATGTACATGGAGAGGGAAAATATTATATTTGTATTTTAATTCATTTTGGGAAAGTCTCTGTATCTTGTCTGAAAAGGACTCTGGAATGAGAGAAGGAAAAATTTGTAGGGAAACTACAGCAGATAAGAGGTAGGTTATGTATGGCTACTACCAGGATATAAGGATATGTTTGTTTTTCACCAGTTTTCTATAAGTAAATATTTGATATTACTAATAATCTGCTATTATTTTCAAATTATCTGCTATTAGGAAATACTGCTGAGCCTTGTTTTGCCTTTTTTTTTTGGAGCTGTATATTTTTATTTTAACTATAAGAAATAAATATGTATTGCTGTGGTGTTTGGCATAGAAAATCTATCTTCAGGTAAAATTTACTTGGGTTGAGACAACCAGCAGTAAAACAGTCAAACAAAATTTTTGAATTTTTAACAGTATTCCTGATGTATTATGGTAGTAGAACCTCCATTATGTTTTTCAGTCTCTGTGAAACATATCTTCCTTTTTAATCTTCTCTAAAACTTTTACAGGAAAAAAAGACCTATAAAAGAATGGTAGGATTGGTGGAAATTTTAGAATATTTTTTCTATGGAAAAATTTTTAAAAGTAATAACTATGTGATGTAGGATGAAAGTAATTTCTGCCCTTTTCTATTTCTGGAGTATACATTGTCTTCTAAACTGCCCATAGCTTTCCAAAATATGAAGTCAGGCTCTACAGTAGTGTTCTGCATTGCATTAGATTTAATAAATAAGGTTAGAGTGGTTGAGCACATATTTCCTGGCAGCTATATGCGAGAAACAGGGATTTGAGATAATCCCTGAGAAACATTTAACACAGAAATCCTGTACTCACTTGAGGAGTAGTGATAGTAAAGCAGGGCTTTCTGTCATTTTGGTTTCTGTGAAGAATATTCCTTTCAGTAACCTTTATCAAATTTCATTTGACTTGCATAATAATAATATATTCATAGCCTCATACACTTGCTCACATGTCTCCCCGGAAAGGAAATCCATCATTGTGGCAAAAATCTTCAGATGTTGTAAGTTCACATAGCTTCACTAAAATCAATAGTTACACTGTCAATAGAGCTACCCATTTTCAAATTTTCAAAATAGTATTTAGTTTTCTTTAGAGATCTTGGGAATACCTATTTGACTGTAGCACCTTGCTCTGCCTGAGTGATTTACAGTGATTTTCCTATAGTATGCAATGATTTTTAGGAGCCTGCCTGCAGCTAATTTTAATGAAAACTGTGGCTAAATCAATGTGCTCTCTTTCAAATATGCATATCCATTGAGTCTTTCAATGTGTTCTGGATTTTTTTTTTTATATGGCTTTCTATGAGTATGAAATGTGTATCTTCCTTAACTACTCCCTGATTATGTTTAAAGCAGGATGAATGCCAGCAAATCAAAGGTTATTTGTATTTTTAGTCTAAGAACCAATTGCTTAATCTGAAGACGAGAACAATAACAGTCTTCCAAGTAATCTTATGTAGCCCAGATGTTGTTCTGGAATTTGAGATACTGGACCAGAAATACTCATTATATACCTCTTCCTTAGCTTGTATCCAAGCATGTTTACTGTATATTACTATATCCTTGAAGTGATTTCAAAAGTTTACAGAAATCTGCATGTGAAGAAGGGTTAGTTTCTTTGCTTTTTCAGTTAATGAGTTTGTACATGAAACAACTAAAAGCAGAAATTTAAAATATAATTGCACAACTACTACTAAAAGTTTAAACCAATATATTTTCAGTGCTGATACAATATTGAATAACATTCGGCTAATCAGCAATTTCACAGTTGTCTTAGAAACAGTCACAAAATTACAGTTCTTACTGGTGAAACTTTGCATGTTTAGCTGGCTATACTGGTGCACTATTCCAATTTTAAAGGAGAACATTTATAACACTTCTAGCAATTGACTGTTCCTTTTTCTTCTGTTGTAAATCTCATTGCTTGTTCATTTATACTATTTTGTTTCAAATAAAAGCTTGGACTTGGTGAACAAAATTCCCCCCACTCCTATATAATTTGATATTTTTTTAAATTAAGTAAAGTAACTATATACTATTACTATAACTGATATATCTTCAAAGAAATCTAATTTTTTTCTTGGCTCAGATACTGTACAATTTCCCAGCATAAGTACTTTTGTCTGGTTTTAATAGAGCTAAATATATTTAATAATCACAGTAGCAAATAAACTCATGCTGTACATTCCTCAGCTTACACCTGCCGTTACCCATTTCATTTTTCTTTTACATTTGTTATGCTTCAGTATAAATTCTGTGTAAGCTTAATGTGATATGAGAAATTTCTTCTCCTTGTCTCAGTGTGAAGAGCAAATACAGCCAAAGTTTTTAGAACAGGAGGCTAGGAGGCTTTTTTTTTTTCCCCTAAATTCAAAGTACCGTCAAATCAGGCTTGATATCCCTGTCTGGCCCCACCTGAACCAGGTTTCATTTTTCTTTTCTGCATAGTTGTCCAGCTTCAACATGAAACATGATGGGTATCCAGACTTAGAACATCATGTAGACATTTGTGGATTAAGGTCAAAGGCAGTAGGTATGGAATTTAATCCCTTTGGGATGATAAAAGCAAACTGACTGAAAATGCTAACATTTCCAGAACAGCTGTGGTAGGCCCACTGCTGTCGGGCACTACACTACCGAGTACCATCACAATGTCAAGAAAACATGAGGGCTTCCATTGCATTCAGTGCTCAATGTTTCAGTCTCTTCTCCTCTTCTCCCCCCTCTGAATGTGGTCAGTATTTGATCACTTTGTCAAAGGTGATTAAGTCAGCTTTTAGTGTTTAAAGAATTGCATTCTTAACTCTGGTATTTATGGAGTCTTCTTTGGCTAAAAAACCCAAAAGAACACGTGCTACAGTGCCTAGCACATTGAAAAATAAATTTGCTGCTATGAATATACAGTAATTTGCCTCTCCTCCAACTTCTGTTGCAATGGCTTGATCCTGATCTCTCCTTGAAAAGTCACGAGGTCACTGACTGTCGTAATTTCTGGCTGAATCCTGTGGGGATGAATCATTCTCAGCATTTTGCAGGTCTCGGTTCTTAATGAGTGGGCATTTATGGAGACTGAACCTCCTCTGGCTGTAACAGTGGCAAAATCCAAGTCAAATAATGGTGTGGAATGAAACAAAAGACATACTCCATTCTCTATTCATGACTTTCTGCACTCTAATTGCTGCAGAGGTCATTTTGCTTGTTACTATGTTCTTTTTCCCGTTGTAAGATAGATGCTGTAATACCTAATGTGGTCTTTGGTTTATTAGCTCCCATGAGACTTTTTTTCCTTACATTTTAATTCTCTATCTCATTGTTTACTTGAAGAAAAGACTAGCAAGGAGGTGAGACCCCAATAATTTTTCTTACGTGCTTTCCCACTTTCTCTATGCAAGATTTGTTAAAGATATTTATTAGCTACCCTAAATAATATTCTAATCAAGCATTTGGATCATTTCAGTAACTAATGTTTATTTTTATAAGCAATAGTTTAATTTGACATTTTGCATAATGCATGTGCAATAAGGGTGCCATGTTTGATGAATAAATGCCCAGGAAAAAATGTATTGCCTAATAAATAATGTTGAATTTCGATACCCACTCATTTAAAGCGAAGTTGTCATCATTTATTAACTGTACTTGCTAGTGGCTTGTTTATATCTGTGCATAAATAATTTGAAGCATTTTTGAAATATACCCCTTTAAAGCTACAGAATATTGCCCCTTTATTGTCATAGATTATTAATATCCCCCCTGTGGTGGGCAAGTTGTCAGCATAGCTTAAACATGTGTTAAAACCTATCTTCATACCCTGAATGTTTGCCTTTTCTCTTGGGGTGAAAATGATTGAGGCTGAGGTGGGTCTGTGTAATAAGGGAATCAGTAGAGCAGAATATTTGTAAAGGTGCAAAAGTGAATTTTTAAGATGGTAGTCTCGTTCTTGGGGTTATCCAGGTAGCAATGACTTTGAACTTGTTTGTGTCTCTGGACTGCCTTCCTCATGCTGCAGAGCATCCAGCACAGGATCACAAGATCTGTTCTTCCACACAGTTTCTAGGGCTGGGTTCTAAACAGAATTGCATCAGCAGGCTTAATTTGTAGTTAACACCTGCCTTACTGTTCCTTCTGTGACCAGCAGTTAATAAGTTGCTTTACCAAAGGTGACTCGGTTAGTGTGCTATTTATTTAGATAAAGCATGACTTTAATACTATGTGTTTAAGAAAGACTCTATACTTGAGATACTGCTAGTGGTGAGCCACATGTAGACTAATTTTCTTCCTTCCTAGGTAACAGTCTGTTCATAAAACCGTCCCCCTGCCCCTATTTCAAGTAGCCCATCTTTTTAAAAAAGTTTTTTCCCTTCCCACTCCTTCTTATCTCTTCTATTTGTCAGTTGTCTTCAGGCTGAACTTAGCTGTAGGCTTGGCAATTACCCTTTGGCGTTTCTTGGGAAATTGCTTACATTCAATGTGTGCTTTACTGTTCCATTTTCCAGCATTGTTTTGCAAATCTAGGCTTACTATACCATCCTTAGGGCAACAGATTAGTATAACTGGGCTGTGACTTACCCTCACTAAAGAAAATATGCACTTCTTAACAGAGCTGTGTTCTTAATTATGTCTTTGTTACTCTATATCTAAGGGTCTCAATTTGCATATATACAGAATCCAGCAAAGGTTTTTAAATTCTTCTTCTTTTGAATTTGCCACCTTTACTATGTTAAACTTGTTTCCCTTTTTCAGATTCTTTCAATTGCTGTCTTTAATTTTCCATACATCCCCTTCCTTATCCACTTCAAACAGTTAGTCTCATATTTCTGTCATCTTTTCTTCTAATCTTCCTTTTAACTTCAAGTTGGCTTTCTTTGGTGTTTGCTCTGTAGGCTGTTGATACTGCTACAGGTTCAGGTGTTGCATCTAAATGAGACTATCATGCTACCTCCTACACCAGTTCCTTCCCTGTATCTGCTTTCAACATACCCCCCTATGCAAAGGACGCAGGCCTCAGTATAATCGTGATTATATCAACATGGCTAGAAAGGCATTTTATATAGCCCTCCTCAGCAATCCACTTTAATTTGGTAGCTTTTTGTTGCAATGATTTACTTGGAATCTGCAGAGGATAGGAAAGGAAGGAAAATGTGTGTTTTAAAGAGCTCTGAATACTAAAAGGGGACATCTACCCTAGAGTGGAAGATATCGTGGTCTACAGCACACAGGATAGGTGGGGAAAAAGCTTGTTTCTTAGCCTCAGTTCCACAATTTGAATTGTGGGTACAGAGGTTTAGTCATAGCATTCACTCACTGCCTGTAATGGCTAGATTTCCTGCTTACCTGCAAACTACCCCAAACATACATCTTCCTGCATTCACAGGGACAGTACGTAGAAAGAAAGTGTACGTGTGTTCACTTTACTTCTGGTCTACAACCCATGGTAGGTCTCACTTGTTTTGTATTGCTGCTGTTACTCTAGGTTAATTATTTCCCACTCTGAGTAACTCCTTCAGATTACATCTGTATATGGCATTGTGTATTTACGCCCTTGTTATGTTTTTAATAATGCATTTCATTACAGATGGCAATTGATGGTTTTCATTACTGAACAAACTGTTAATTTACAGCTAATGCTGTTTTAATTGTTGGCTTAGTTTGATTTCTGTGGTTTAATTCTTTCCATCTGTGAGGGGAAAAGTCTTTGTATTTGTGGAACTGCAAATTTTAAGTTAAAACTTAAAATTGTTCTCAGGGGGCTTTAAAAAAAAAAACTATGGCTAATTTTCTTAGCTTCTGTCCTGTGCTTTTTTAACATGTATTTTTCTATCCAAAAGAGTTCATGACTCACTGAAGACCTCAGGATAGGGCAGCAGTGCTAGTAAGACTATGCAACCATAAACACAGAGTTTCAAACATTACTCCTACCCTGTGCACAAATTTAATTTACTGAGTATGATGTACATATCTGAGTTCATCTTGTAGAGTTCGTCTTTCTGAAAAGGTAAAAATTCATAGAGACTACTTTGTATTTGCTATAAAATATGCTGTCTCCAGAAATTTTTTTTTTTTTTTTTTTTAAATTTTGGGGAACATGTACAAATGCAGTATCTTTATAATCTTGTCTCATGGTTTTTATTGAGGGGAATCTGGAAGATAAAAAGTTAATGTGGATCACCTTCCAGACTTGTTCTGGTGGACAGAGTTTTAAGATGTGTGTTAATGTTTTGTAGAAGATGAAATCAGTTGTTCTGTATGTACTGTAAAGGGGCTGTTAGCAAGATGAATTCTAACTTTGCCCTTCCTTAACTCTGAAAGGCTGCAGTATTTGGACATAGTTGAAGATGTTGATTTAGTTTGGAACTTGTTTCTAGTATATTGTACAGTAATGCATGCCTGTTCATGGGATGTTTTTTCTTTGATCTAGTCTAATAAGATTCTAATTCTAATAAGATTGAAACTCTTATGTGTTGCTCTTGAAAAAAAAAAAGGAGGTTAAAATTCCTTAAACAGTTTTTGAGGAAGAGCAAGCAAGCATGGTGAAAGAAAACCAGGTTATTCTGTATATACAGATATGTATGCATTTTTCTTCTGTAGAATATTTCCCCCAGCATCTTGGAAAGTTTATGCATTTTCATTTTAATTTTTCTTTTTCCTTTTGAAGGCTCTTTCTGCCTTGTGATGACTACCCGCTGACTAACGGGCTGCTAACAGAGGTCATGGACAACAGTTGTAATGTTTTGAGCATAGCCTCCTCAGTGGGATTGTGATATTAAACTTATAGTCTTATCTCCAAGAAGAACATTATCATTATAAAGTAGCACACATCATTAAAGAGAAGCTTCATGAAGACCATTATCATTATGTAGTAACACATCATTAGACAGTATCTTTAGCTGCAGAACCCACTGAGGAGGGTATAGTCATAACATGACAGCTCTCTAGAGTGACATAAGTCAGTCTGACCATTTATTTCAGCAGGGGTTACTTATGTCTTGGTGACTCCCTTCAGCATCCTTTCTTAGCTACCAGTTGTTAAATAGAAAGAGTTGCCCTAGGACAAGCCCCTGTGCTCTTTGAAAAAGAAAATTCCCACAGAAGCTAGAGTACTGCTTTTGGCAGAATCACTGCTTGGTTGCAAAGAGTTCAGACCTGGCATCTTTGTGCCTAGGTGGCCAGATACCTCAAGTGCCTGCACATTGCTTATGTTACTCAGTGCAATAGATGTGCTTGGCTGTCTTTCTTATGCTGTCAGATAATTGAAAGAGCTCAGTTATCCAAAATTCAATAGTCTGGGGAGAAAACTAGACCCATCCTACCTCTACAAATTGTTTAATAATGCTGAAATAGGGAAGTGCAGAAAGGTCACATGTATACCTCAGGAATCAAATTTAGATGCTTCAATCACTCTTAGTTTTCTCTTTTGATTATATAATCCTATCCTCCTCTCCTTAAGTATACTGAATCAGTCCTAAGTTTGTTGCTTTTCATAAACACAGGAAACATTTTTCTTACCCATCTATATTCATGGCCATTATAATGATGCTATATTCATAATAAGATATGCATTAGGCATTATTTTGCACCAATATGTTGCTCTTCATTAAGACAAGGTACTTTATACTCTTAAAATATGTTCTTCTGCTTTGCGTCCTTTCAGAAAACCTAATATGTAAGACATCTTTACTTTTTTACAAGAAAACATATTTTTATAAGTGAAGTCATTAACTTTCTGCCTCCTTTCTGGATAAGGAATTACAAGACATTAATAATAAAATGTGCATATTTTTCAGAGAATAAAATTTAGAAAGGTTCCAAATTTCTGTTTTGTAACATGTTTTCAAAAGCCAGTAGAGGGTGCATTTTCCACAGCACAGTTTAATCAGAATTCTAATTAAGTATGTGAATAAAACTAGTCTGTAGAAAATACATTATTTTAGAATTAACTTTCAGGAAAGCATAGCAAAATCTATCCAAAAGTTGATCAGGCTATCCCTTTGCAATTTTTCCATCTTAATTTTACAATAATAAAACATCTATTGATAGATATTGATAGATTGATAGATATCTGTTCTTATTGTTCCACCTAATGGCTCAAAATGGCTTCCACTTATAACATAGCCTGAATACTTGAGCATAACATTTGTACCAGCATTACTTTAGAAACTTTGCAGTATATATGAATAGTGAATGGGCCTGAATAAATGCCTTCCTTGTTCAACAAAATCACTTGTTAACAATTGGTACACAGATTAAAACACAAATCTCAGTCAGCTTTACATACACTGTGACAATTTACCTCCCCTTTAGAGTGTCAAAATTGAGAAATAAATCACAATCAGGATGTGGTAGGTGTGCTGCAACATATATTGGGATATGGAAGGGTCTCTGAAAAAATAAAAGCTGCATGATCTTCATACCGACCCCAGATACCACAGCAAACAGAGAACATATGATGACAAGCCTGTTGAGGGGCAAGTCTTTTCACACACACAATTATTAGTGATTTTACCTCTTCGGAGCACTCTGATCTATGGAACCACTGCTCATTTTCAAAATACATCAAAGAGGTTTTGGCAACAAATTACAGGGTTTATTTCCTTTTTTTCCAGCCTGCTTTTCATATTTTGCTTAAGTAGTATTTAGTACTCATATTTCTGTGTGTCTTCCATGACAGTAACATATTTCAAGAGTTGATTAGTGTTGCTCTTCCACAGCAGATTAAAATAAAGTCACAATAGCTGTGCAGCATAGTGTGTCACTCTCTGCCCCTTGCACAAATCCTGGGGCCTGGAAACATAAGCATCTTTAAATTAGTCCATAAAGAGCTCAATTTTCTTTCCTCAAAAAATATCTTTCAGAACGCCTTTCTGCCATCCAGATTAGTGCTGCTGAGGAACCCCTGAGCAGGTTGGTGAAAAGTTGGTGCAAGCAATGAGGCTGTCTCTACGGAAGCCATTCCCACTTCCATACAGCAAATGAGAGGTCCTTGCTGCACTTAGCAAAGATGAGGCACATTTACTCTGCATGGGAGATCTTCTCACCTCTGAAGCTATAAATAGGGGGGTAGTATTAGCAACTACCATGCATCTGTCTCACCGTATGTATAATGTCTCTCTGTAATGGCACCATTTTCTAGATGACATGCTCTAGAGGTCATTCAGAAAGTAACTTTAGGAGGTGGTCGTTCCTAATGTTTTCTTCTGAAGATACCAGGATACATCTATCATATTTTTGAGCTTGCTATTTTGTCTTACTCAGTTGAGAGGTTTTAAGAACATTATCTTTTTATTCAACATAGAAACATAAAGTTTAGAAGTCCCAATGTCATTTAACACAATTTGTAATATAATTAATTCTCGCTGGTAAATCCCAATGGCACTATATTAACCTACAAGATAGTTCTCTTAATCTCTGATTAAACTGATACTTTTCAATGGATGTCTAAAGATTTAGCATTACTGGCAAATCCTGTGATGTTGATAAGAATAGCTTTAATTTAAGGCATAAGGAGAGAAATTCAGCAATCACTAAATAATCTCTGCATCTAGTTTAGGAGGCAGGAAGTGAAAATAGGAGGTAAAAAGAAAATACTGAATTTACTAGATCAATGGCTGGATAAATAAAACAGAGAGTTGAAATAAATGCTCTGCCTATTTCCTCTAGAATACTGAGTCAGAAAAACTTGCCAGAAGTATGTTCTGATCAAACCCTGAAAATCAGAAGGCCAGTATTTGAACTTAGGGTGCAAGATTTCAGGTGGTATCAGAAGGGAGAGGTCAACTTTGTGTTGCAGGACTATTATGTTCATACTTTGAATGAGCTAGTGAGTGTGGTGTTCTGACTATGGATGGTTGTGTTGTTGCTCATTTATCTGTGCCCTTCTGGGTCCAGTACTTTTTTGGTTGGTGTATGGTTCTCAGGAGGTAGGCAATAAGGGAAGGGGTCAAAGTAAAAGACAAAGATTCTTAAGTAATGGGGCTTCTGCAATTCTACTGCTCAGGGGACAAATAGCCAAGGATTGTTGTCTAGCTGAGTTCTGTTTCTAAGTGACCTGAGAAGACATTTCAGCTCTGAAGGCAAGAAAAAAAACAGATTTGCCCTAGTCATGCTGTAAGATAGGGAATAACTTTTGGGAAAATAAAGATATGATATATGATATGCTGATAAGGAAGACAGATAAAAAGAAATGTGTTGGAGTAAAAGAATATTTTATTACTGATTATTTAGTGGGAAGGATGAATAAAATAGAATCTCTTTAACATCAAGATTGCTTTGGGGAAGTATAGTGGGAGGAAAGTCTTTGGTGTTTCTCACAGGACAGATCTGAATACAAATGTGAATCATCTGTAGTGTTGCTAGTAATATAAATATTAGGAACATTTGATTGAATATTGGGAATATTCATTCCAATATATCAGTGAAATATCTTGACTTTCCTGAAATATATTGTATCATGCTACTATTGAATGTAATGGTAACTCAGCTTGAAAGTGACAGCCAACCATTTTCTTCACTAAATTGTCAACAAGTTCTCTAGGTTTTATTTTAAAAAATATTTTATTTTCTAAGAGCACTCCCTCAGTAGTATCTAGCTGAACAGTCCTTAATTTATTCACCCAAAATTAGATGGAAAGATAAATATCTTCAGACAAAAATTGAAAAATTAAAGAAATTAACTTCTGTGAGCAGATGAACCATGAAGAACCAATACTGCAATAGGAGAGATGTGAAAGTAAACAGGCCTGCTGGAACTCAATATAGTTAAGGTTCTGGAACAAATATAAATTTAAAACTATGAAATACAAAATATGAAAGGGAAAAAGATGACAAAAAAACTGTGTGGATATATTGTATGTAATGATTTTATTAATGGAGTTCTATTGCATGCTTGCAACCTTTATTTGTATTCACTAAAGCATTTGATATAACGTAATTAGTGAAGCATGAGAAGACAGGGATTTAGTAGAGCAATTGTAAAGCAGTTAGAAACCAAATGAAAGACAAATATTAATGGGTAAGTTAGAATAATAATATACTGATTACTGGGGTTCTTCAGGAATTAGGATCAGTGTTATTTAGTATTTTAATGTTTTCAGTATAAAAAATAAGAATATATTGGCAAAATTTGCTGTTGAAAAAGTTGTTTCACAGAAAGAACTGCATAATCTGTGGTAAGAAGTAAATATCTGAGGAAAAGAAGTCTCTGGCTTCTCTTGAGCAACACCAGGATATTGGAGCTATTGATGTAACGTATCCCTGAGAATAGGAAATGCAACCCTAGAATGTGACTAGATATCATACTAGTAGAGACAGGTATTTCTGCCATTGTACAGGGCACTGGTAAACTCTCACTGGAAAGCAATGTTCAGTCCTTTTCAACCAGTTTCAAAAAAGGAAACTCAGACTAGGAGGGATGCAGAGTAAAGCTATTAGAGTGACTATAGATAGCAAGTGTTATAACAGAGAATAGTGAAGGATATTGTCTTAGACAAAATGGAAAAAAGCGAGACTTTAGTGTTGCTGTCTGTCACTGCCACAAGAAGAAAAGCAAAATGGGAAAAGAGGTAAGGGAAAATATCACTAGAGAAGTAGCTAGGTGTAAAACAGCTGCAGATAAATGCATGTTGAAAATGAAGAAGTGTTTAAGTGGCAGAGTCACAAGATGCTGGAAGATAGAGTCTTCCATTGGGAATCAGAGGGGCAAAAAGTTAATTAGTTTTAAGATGGAGATGAATACTATTTTTAATAGATTCTAGGATACGGCCACCTGAAATAACAGGGGATTGGACTTTATTCTGCATGTTTCCTTTACAAACCAGGTTCCAGGCATTCTGTCATGACTCTTGCAGAACATGGTATTTTCCTGAAGTCTCTAAGGGCTTGTAGCAATGTGGAAATCTGTTCTTTCAGTAACTACATACTTCTAATGATTACAGTGAACTTGAAAATATGAACTTCAAGGGTGCAAGGCCTACAAGGAAAATAAGGCCACATTTACATATATTTAAATAGTTCTAAGATTTATTGCACTAATATCTTGGAGACGGAGACACTGAATTGCAGAATCTGAATGCTGTTCCTTTATTGACTATCAAATACTGTATATGACATCTCATTTCAATTCCTATATATACTTCAGACTAGGTATTTCAGAGCTTGACCTTCATTAGCCCTCTCCTATTTTTTATGTGGACTCACCTTATGCTTAATCTTAAAATCCTTGTCAAAAAGGAAATATATCTCTCTGCAAACTATTTACACCTTGATCTTGTGCCTGCAAAAACTTACATGGGTCATGTCTAACATATTCCAGTGATAATCTGTCTGTGAATAATCAATTATTTCTATAGGATTGCTGACAGGAAAATTAGCACTTATACATTGTATATAGAATTATGACCCTGATTTGGGAGCTCATATGAGTTCCAGGTGATGTGCAGTCTTGGGAAAGAACCTTTCACGACGGATGGAATTGGTCCAAGGAGATGGCTGTGAATCAGATCAATGATCCTCTGTCTCTCAGCTGAAAACTGTAGTTGCATATGCAGTGAAGTACTTTTCTGTAGTCCATAAGATAAATTCTTGGCTTGCTAAATGGGAAATGCTGTGCTCCAGTGCATTTCAAGCCTTATAACTGATGTGCAATGGCACCATGTTGAAATGCCTTTTAAAAATCCAATCAAAGGAATTGATTTTTCATAGACCTCAGTTTGTTATTGAGTTGCATTCCTCACAAACCTCTCAGAAATGTAGCATGCCAACAAAATACACAGGATGATTACAAAACCACTATCAGTTTTGGTTCTTCTGTTTGTTCTGGCATCCATATGTTGAAATGTTTTATTTTCTTCCAAGACTGAAGTGCCAAGAAAGAATATTATTTTATTCTATAGTTGCCCACTAAACGCTTAAAAACATATGGTTAAAATTCCACATGTTAGTGAGTACCTTTTTCTAACTATGACATTTCTATGAATAATAAAAAAAATATTAAAACATCTTTTTAGGCAGATGTACATTTATACAAATCCAATCATACTGTAAAATTTAATAATAACATTTATATTTTTAAAGATAAAGAGATTTAAGGTAAAATAGTAATTGCACTTTCAGTGGTTTCAGCAGGATGTCTTGGTTTCGATTTTGTTGTGGGCTTTTTTTAACTGTTTCAGCTTTAAAAGACAGAAATGCTGACAAGTAACAGAAGTTTTGTATATACTAAGGGATGGATACATAGCAGATGAAAATCAGTGTAGCTCCATTGAAACCGAGGGGGCTTTTCAAGCTCAAAAAATCAGACGGAACCATAATTGACCCTATTATTTTTATGGCTTATTAAAACAGGCTTCCTTAGACATCTCAGTTTTCCTTCTCTTTTTTTTGAATAGCCCCAATCAAGTTACAGATGTTTGGCAGACATGATAGATACTAAAAGTGTTTTTCTTAAGTGGCTGTAATGGTATTCACTGTGATTTTACCACTGAAGTCACTACTACTTTACTTCTTAAGTTTTACAACCTGAACCAGCCAGCAGTGAACACTCTTGCATGTAGCTTTGATCAGAGCCTTCCTGGTTTTTGGTGCTTCTCAGACGCACGAGATACTATTCTGTGGGCCCAGTTGCAGGATTAGTGCCAAACGTTAAAGAAGCTTATTAAAACACTTAACTGCTGTTTTCTGGATCATGACTATTCACATTTGGTTGTTTTTGTAATATCAAAGTGATTTTTCCATTCATGTGAAGTACACGTGTAGGGTACTAGAAGTGTGTGATCAAGGTGTTTGTATCCTTTGTGGTGTGAATGGACTGGCAACAATTCAACATGACAAGCATTTATATTACATGTAGATTTTCATAAACATAAATTAGAAAAATGGCAGTTCAGTCCCATTACAGTACATTATTTTTAGATTTAGCAACTACTTGCCTGCTATTTGGTACAGGAGAGGCATTTTAGGAGGTTTTTTATTGCTAAATTTGAATGCTTGTTCTTTGTTCTCTTAAAAACAAAACAAAAAACCAAACTCACGAGACCCAAGAGAAGAATACTACTGAATTATTTAAGACAATGAAAATAATTTAATCTTAAGCTGCAAAGTAGATTGAAATATATAATGACATATATAAGCTCCAGCCAGCAATCATTTTCTGTCTGTTTTAGAATCAGGAGAAGTTAAATAGATTACAGGCTTAAGATTAGCTCTGGATGTGGTGGGACTAGCAAAGATGCAAGCAAAAAGTAAAATCTCTTGAGGGGAGAATATTGAGTTATTTTTCATCTTAAATGTTGGATCTGATATTTTTATCAGAAATTGGTTTGTCACAAAGCAGAGGCTACTATTAGATTCCTAAGAAGTAATTAAAACACTCTGATGCTAGAGCCAAATCCTGAGTTTAGTGATGCAGTCACTCCTTGAGGGTTTAGGTGTGTCCTACTTTGAACTGTGACCCATGTGGTTACCCTACATCTTCTCTTTCACCTGTTTTGAGAGGGTGATACTCAACACAGTTTAGGTTTCTTTTTTCTCTGGCACAACTGTTTTGGTTTTGTTCTGAAATGCTCTGAAAGCTGAAGAACAAAAGCAGAGTTTGAGTCTAGGGAGAGCACTAGGATGTGTGTTAATCATCCATCTCACTAGCATGTGTTCCAGTGAAAGGACATACAAATGGAGCTTGCTGAATAATACCTAGGAGCAGCTGCCTTTTGCCAGCAGAAATTCATTTCTCACAAAGAAAGATGCATTTTCAACATAAAGTTTACAGTCACACACTTAATGTCATTGTCATTCTACTTCATTCTTTTGTCTCTTTTTTTAGTTGATAAAAACAAAAGGAAGAGAAAGTGGAGCATTTACTGAAGAATTATAGCTAGCAAAAAAAAATAATTGAATGAAGTTACAAAAGAATTGTGTATCCCATGAGACAGTCCTCCTCCTGCCTGGTTGTGTTAATTATTTCCTCCATAAGGAATGTCAAGCAGTGACTATAAAACCAGAATCAGTCCCTCTATTTTGATTGGCATATAGCAATCCTAGCAGGATGTTGTCACAGCTATCTTTTGTTTGTAAAAGCTGGCAGTCATTCCAGACATTGCCAGTACAGTATGCAACCACATGCAGGAATTGCTGTTAGATATTAACTGTGTGTATTGGGTGCTTTATTGCATATGTTTAAGAGTCTCATGAGAAAAATCTCAGCGTATGCACAGAAATGACATGTGTTGCAACCACAGCTGCTCCAGTATTTTCACACTTAAGCATGCTGTCTCATGGCAATCAGGAAACTATTGTTTTGTATAAGAAATATAGTAAACTTGAAATGTTGAGTTTTGTTATCCCTCTGGACTTTGTAAAAAAACAAACCCTTACACCCTAATCCCTGCAATCTACCTCCAAAAATAATCGTCTGGCTATGCCTTCTCTGTCGTCTGTCTCCCAGCATATCATTCCTTCTCACTTGACAAAAAAACTGCCTTTGGCTTTTTGTAAGAGCGGTGCATGAGATATTGTGAAATCTTGGATCCAAGTGATATGGAACCAGATTTGCCAGTGCCATGCCAAGTTATCACACTTAACATACATGCTTAGAGTATGTTTTTACAAATAAACTTCCGGAATTAAAGTAAAAGGTGCTTTAACTGGTTCTCAATTGGAAGTAGATGGCTGGATACCACAAAGGACTGACACGATGATGTTGTTAAGATTCTTTTACCTTCCTTTAAATGTATTATAGTGTATTTGCATATTTAGGGTTTAGACAAATGCTCATCCTGAATACATGTATCCAATAGTGGGTTTTATAGTATACTTAAAAATATAAAAATCTATGTTGATTTGGAATCTCATAGTAGAATGATAGGGTCATTTCACAGCCTAAAACTCAGATCCAGTAGCAAGAATAGAAACTGAGATGATAAAGTGAGGAACAGGATCTTTTCCATGAAGCAGTGACAAAATTTCCCTGCATTACCTTTTTTCAGTGTGGTAGGATCATAGCTGTTAATCCGTATATGGCAGCTTCTCAGGTAGAAGGATAAATGCATCTGTGCTCCTGCCCCCATTCCTAAAGCATTGCTAGGGGCTTGGCTCAGACATCCTGGTATGCGTGTGCAGCAGCCTTATTGTTGCTTCTCTCCCCAGTTAGAGCCGCTTTTGGTTGGAAACTTATTTTCCTTCAGCCTCCAAAAGCACCCAGAAAGGATTTGGGATTTCCCTTGTTCTAACAAGCTATGAATTTTTTCTGTAAATCTTGAGGAAGTCTGCCTGTATTCTGCTGCATGAAACATCAATAAACCATACTCAGATCAATGCAGATCTACAGCTGCGAACATGATTGGTGAACACACTGTGGTGTGGCCACTAGTGTGGACTAGAAAAGGCCATGAGACTTGCAATGTAAGAGTTAAAAAGGAACAGAAAACCATCACTGCCTCTGGGTAGACAGTAGACAAGTTACAAACAACATATTTTTACCCAGAAGAAAGTAACAGATGTTCCTGGGACAGCACAGAGCACGTCTGGAGTGCCTATAGTGATAGTAGCATGGGTTCTGCAGTTCTAACTTCCTCTTAGGTGGTTTAGGGTAAGGAATTAAAATCTTGGCATGACTTTCATCAAAGAGAAAGACATAAAGCCGCATTTTTTAACAAGCTAACTTTAAACAAAGGGTTATAAAATTTTTGGTTTGTTGTGGGTGGTTTGTTTGGGGTTTTGGGGTTTGGTTTTTTTTTATCCTTGGGAAAAATGGAAATACTAATGAGGGTTGATGGTTTTCAGATTTTGTGTGAAATCATGTGCTCAGTCAACTAATAGAGTATTGGGACCATTTCTTATTTCTTTTCCTCCATTGTTTAAAGACACAGAGTTTAATCCACCACTGCATTGTTTCAATCCTGTATATTGTCACTTTGGTGTAATTAAAAGGGTGACATAGGTTTCAGCAAGGTTGACTCAGCTCCTGCACCTGAAGTGGACACTGCTTTGCCCTCCAATGTGAGAACTGCTCTGAGCTGTGGCTGTATTTCATTTCCTTGTGACAAACACCAAGAGGCACAGTGCAACTAGGAACAAGTGAAACCAGCAAAGGAAGGAGGTAGCTAGTGTGTGCTTCCTGCCATACCAGCCTCTTACCAAAGAAAAGTGCCACATTTTTCCCTACACCAGCAGCCAGGAGCACAAGGATGTGCTGTGCCCATCAGGCTGCTGCTGACCCTAGAGCGCAGCTCTTCAGGGAGAGGTTTCCTTCAGTAATGCCGTCTGGCCACTTCGTCTTGGGAAGGGGCTTAGACTGCCTTCGTCTCCTATGGGGACAAGATGCCCTTTCGGCCTCAGCCAGGTCGTCTGGGGTCACAGAAGTGCAAGCAGCTATGCTGGCATGGTTAATTACGCTGCAGAACCAGTAACAAGGTGTGTGATCTGTATTTATGAAAACTCCTAACATTGACAAGTGTGAACAAAAAGCAATTTACCTAGGAATGGGGGAAAAGAGCAGTTGAAGGTATTCCACATATCCTGCCAATATTGCCCATTCCTTCCTAAAATTTACAAGTTGGAAATGAGGTCTTAAAAGGTTTTGAGGTCTATTGTTTTGGTATTTTGACAAATGATGTGATGGCCTAACTTTGATAGAAAGATCCCTTCCAACCCAGGACGTTCTATGAATCTATGAATCTATGAGATGGTTCTTACAGTAATCTAAAGGGTCAAAATTAGCCAGCTACATATCTTGTGTAGACTGTTAGAAAAGCAGAACCACAAATGACATCATGCTATTACTCCATGAATGTAAGTGAGAAAAAACACTAGAGAAGGCAGCCTGAATAATAGTGTTGTACATCTTTGTTTTGTGAGAATTTTGGGTCTTCAATACATGTTGATTCCTGGAAATCTGAGGAAACATAAGTACCGGATTTTGCCAAGTAAATGTACACAGCTTTTGCTGACACACAGAAACCAATCAAATCCTATTGAGGATTTCTTAGCTAATTTCCTAGCAGGTTCCTCTCTTCCATTGGTATTCTCTATCCTTGTGAAAGCCTCTAGTTTTTATAATAATTTTTTAAAATTAATGTATCTAACATTAAAGAGAAATCACCTTCCCTCATTTGACTGGCAGGCTTTACAATGAGGCAAGAAAGAAAACATAAGGCTTTTCCATCATGACTATTCTTATATCTAGAAAGAGATCCAACGATATTTTGTTGATGATATTTTGTTGATCTTCAGCTGCTTCTGCTCATTCCAGGTGCTTGTAAGAAGATAGAGTTTTTACACAAAGTCTCAGCCCCCTCATGTCTGTCAAGACTTTCTATAGGTCCAAACTCCTTTTCATGGCATATTCTGCAAAAGATTTGAAGGAACATTAAGACATTGCGGTAAGAAATAGAGATGGGGGATTCAGGAGGCTGAGAGACGATAGAGATGAAGCTTGACATGGTAATGGTGCAGCATCTGACTTCCTATAGCTTTATGCTAATATTCTTTGTCTTCATCTATCCAGCACAGCATTACTAGTGTAATGCTGTATGATTAAACCAACAGAAACTTTAATTAAAAAAGAAACCCACAGATCATTCCACTCATTACAGTTGTACCAATTTAGTAGGTATAAGCATCTTATTACTGCTGCTGCTGCTTTTTAGTAGTTTTTCTAAAAATATTATCAAGGAAAATTATTTTCTGTGTATATTGCAACATGACATTTTTTGTTTGATAAGTTCACGTCTTTATCAGCTACCTACTGACTTAGTAATCAGTTATGTGAAAACATGTAAAATTATTGAACCATCAGCAAAACTCAGCCAACTGCTTTTAAGTTTTGATATTGCTATTCCAGTAGCTTGTAAACATACAGCGGAACTGCTTTTGTGATTATAGCAGAGAAATCAGTGATGATTTATCAAGGAGAAGGTTATTATTAGTCTTGTCAAGATGACAACTTCATTAATTATCCAGTGGTTTTGTTGATCATTTCATTTCTTCATATGAATAATTTAAAACTTTTGATACATACAGTAATTTTCATGTAAGGTCTTCATATTGGTCAGCTTCTCAGCTCCATATAGAAGAATTAAATCCCAAATTAAATATCTAGTGTCCTTTGCAATCTTAGTGAAGTTAATTGAAATACTGTTGCTTTCACCATTTCTAATCCTGTTAGAACAGTCTAAAAGAAATTACCAAAGCAAAGTCTTACATCATAAGCAAAATTTTAATTAGTTTATATATTTTATTTCATCAATACTAAATTTTTATGACACAAATAATATTTCCATATGCTATTTTCTATCTACTCCTTATGGCAAAGCAAGATGAAACAATTAAGAGCAAGACACTAAGGGACAAGTAATAGATGAGATAATAAAATGTTAACTGTTGGACGATAGATCTATATTCCTAGTCCTTAGAAAAGAAACAGAAACAAATCCAATATCATTTTATTGCTATGTCTATGATATGGAATCGCTGAGGAACATTTCTAAATGAAGTATCAAATGAGCTACAGCTTTCAGTTACTGCCTTTGAACAGTATTTTTTTGTTTTTTGGTGAATATTGTGCCTTAGTCTCATCTCACAGACACAGAACTGAGTAAAACCAGCAATTTTTATCTTGATAAATTTGCAGTGTATTTATGACCACAGATTTTTTTCTGATAAACAGAAAAAGAATTTTCCAAATATGCTTTTAGCCAACTTCAGCACAAAAAATATTTAGCCTAGCAAATAGTGAAATGCACATAGACTCTCCATCATCTACAGTATTACAAGAAAGGCATGCTCAAAACTTTATTGGAATAACTGGAATTGCTTCAAGACTACAGACGGGGTTGCCTTCCAGTGCAAGGACACATTGATTTTCTTCTTCCTGTAAACCTAGATTCTTTCTTTTGAAGAATTAAGTCTTTTTCAAAAGAGATCAGTATCTTAAGGGACATTGCCCAGCACACACATACTTAGGATGTTTGAGGTCATTAGACTACTTAGCTGTTCTAGATGATTAGTGGAGCAACATTCAAATACATCAGAGGAGTTTTGATACTTTGTTTCTTCTTACCATTTTGGCCAATGTGCTTCATCAGACAGAAATGACCTCTGAATCTGTCTCTGTTTAGTATAATGCAAAATTATCTCAGATTATCCAAATCTAAAAAAAGGGTAGGGCCCCAATCATATCCCCTAGAGAGAGAGAGAGAGGGAAAGAAAACCATACTTAACTACACCCAGCTAGACTGATCAAAAATGATCAACAAGTCCAATAGCCAAACCCAGCAAAGTATACATTCCTAGTTAGGAGCAACAGATAATCTTTGTGTAACATTTCTTAACGTAGCCCTTTTCATCACATATCATCTGTACTGTCAGGGTGGCTCTATACTGCTCCAGGTAGAGTTAGTCTTAACTTAATAGAGCTATTGGCACACACTTTTTGTTAATGTGACCTTTGATTTTCATAGGAATCATACTTAGGCCTTTGTACATTGGGTCTTCATGTATGTGGAATTGGAACTTGTGCCAGGTTCAGATCACTTCCGTAAGTAAGTGCGTGCAAAGCTCTACTAGCTCAATGTGCTCAATTCAGTAAATATTTTTGGTATTGAGAGTATTGACTGACTGGTGAAGCGTATGTGGTCAGATCAATTACTTCCCTGGGAAAGAGACTTCAGTATTTGCATTTGCCTTTTCAGTTCCCGAAAGATCTGACAGTGGGTTTAATGTTCTGCCCTTTTTTCTTTTTGTTCTTTTTCTTAAAAAATCTACACTGCCAGGGTCAATTACTAGTTTTTTCTCTCTGAAATGTAACTTACGTGACTACTACTGGAGATGAATGAAACAACATGCTTTTTTGCCTTGTTTCTTTTCCTTTCAGGCGTTGTATGGTTCAAAATGCCTTCACTCCTAGCCTCACAAAAAAGTCTGGTGCCTTTGGTAATGCCATTCACTATTCAGTCAAGCAGTCTGATGACAATCATTATCCTTCTCTTGCTTCATCAGTCACTTAACAGTTGGGTTGCAGGAAAGAATTTCTGGTATTAATTAAAAGAAAGAATTTCAGTATTTAGGAGGGACAGCCAGTTCCTCCTAAAGAACGCAGTGCAGCTGTGCCATTTTTCTAGGGTGGGAATTCATCATTAGTTATCCAGGTGCTAATTAATTTCATTTTCAATGTCATACTACATATGCAGAAGAGTGTTAGGGTGTTTGTTGATAATTACTTTGAGCAAGATAAGGTGCAAAAAGGAAATGGCTTCTACTAGTGTGAAATATGTTATTGAAGTGTATCCTGTTACATGCGTGATTAATACACCTGTAAAGATGTTATGAATGTGATGTGTGGCTTCACACAGTACACTCAACACTGTGAGATTCAAAATAGTAATTTCCAAAGCTACAGAAATACAGCAAATCCATACTTTTTTGGTTTTGTTTTTTGTTTGTTTTAGACTTCAATGAACTTTAGCTATTCACTGACATGAACATTATCTTGTATCACTCATGAGATCAGAAAAGAACTATACAAATATTGGTATACCATGCACATAGGGCAGTTTGTTTGCAAATACAAGCAGCTTTTCTACATCTTTTATTTTAAAGGAAAAAAGATTAAAACTTTTCCAATATGGACATCAGGTACAGTTTCAATGGTGAACTGTCCTACCACCTTGTCTCTGGATAATTTTTGGTTTACTGATTAAACTACAGAGATGCAGCCAGATAGTAGGAACCATACAATTAGGCTGATCAAGATTAGGTAATGAAAAAACTAAGAAATAATCAAAGGAAAATATTTACAAAGAGAAGAAAGACTGTGATTATGAAAGTCAACAGTATAATTAGTGTAGTAAATGTTTCACTGCAAAAAATTCCCAATGATTTATTTATTTTGTTATTTAAAACATTCTAAGAAAATTCAAAAGAAAATTTAGAAAATGTATTAATCAATTAAAATAGGTTAAAAGGCTAAGACAAAACTCTAAGGCCTGAAACTTCTGAAAATATTTGTTTTAAATATTGAGGAAATAAAATTATATAAACATGAAGTATGTTGGTATTTCCAAATATAAATGTTTTAATTAAAACCACAAAAACCTCAGCAACCTAAGTATATATAGAAAGGTGTTTTCTATTTGTAATCAACTAAAAAAATGAAAAAGAAAATATTGAATTATCGCATTTGATCTTATATCCACTGTAACAACAGCATAACTTACTTTTAAAGTGACCACCACAATGTAGTTATTCCCTTTCATGGAATTGCACACTTCCTTCGTAATTCCCAGCACAGGAGATATGGATACAATGGGATAAAGCAGTAATCCTGGGTGGAACCAGGCATTGCTGTACATTTCTGTGTGCATTTAAACCAAATAGGCCTGCAGTAGACTGCAGCTGCTCAACTAAATTAATATCCTTATCAGGGCAGCAGTAACTCCTGCTCCAAGAGTTCACATTCTTCACAGTACTAAGGTGGCACTCCAGTTTGACTACTAATGGGATACGCTACTAGGCTAATGTGGATAGCCACTAGGCTAATGGGATACACCATCCTACAAAAGGAACTTAGTTCAAAACACAGAATGTCTTTATGGACAATTCAGGATTTGGGAGAAAAATAATGAATGCTATATTTTTCTCTTCTGTTGGGTAGAACTTGGCTTGTTTAGAAGTACGTATGTATGCATATATTTATTTATATTTGTAACATGAACAGTTTTTTCAGAAAACCCTAGGAGAGAAGAGGTTTGTTCCTCAATTTGTTTTTATGTGGACCCACACAAATTCCTGGAACTCTCACAAAAAACCCTAAACACCAATGTTGTTGAACCCCAGGCAAGTTCAAAGATGGCCTTCAGTAGAGCCACCTAGTAGAATTGGGCCTAAATATTAAGGCTATGCTGAAATGAATTAGGACTATGTTGCATGACTTGAAAACTTTGGGGCCTTGAGTCATACTGCGGGGACTAGAGTCACAGAATGTTAGGAACAGTATGACAAATGAATAGATACCAACACAAGACATTATAGAAGCGTGGGAAGAGTTTGAGGGCTTGGGGCAGAGGCGTTTGTTCTGCACAATCTTAATGAATTTATTATGTGAACCACATAAAAGGATCTTGGAAAGCTGCTAATTGTCAATACTTCTTTATATTCCTTATCCTTGATTTCCTTTAACTGTCTCCACTCATTTCCACCTACTCTTCATTCCTGAATGCAGGGCTTTGCACTTCACTACACTCTGTGGTGCATCTCCTTCATCCTTACCATGTGCCTGGTGTTCCACTTCTGCTCCATCTATCTGACTTCCTTGTTTTCTGTTTCCTCATGTCACAATTTTGATAGGCCACTGGGGTAACTCCTCTGACACTGTTTTTATCTAAATGGTTTGTAGAGAAAAAAAGAAGTCCTTTACTGCAAATCAGTACCATGGTCCTTCCTTCAGGAGGACTTTTTGTTGCTTGGTTTTGATTGCTAAACTTGAGCACTAATCCTGAAAACACTTATTTGTCTGTCTGGCTGTTTGACTCAGTGATTCCATTTACTCCAAAAGCAGTTTTGTGTGAATAAGAACTGTGGAATTTGGCATTTCATCTTTGTCTGTTAAATACAAAAGATAATTCTTTAGTTGTACAGAACTTTCAGGAAGCAATCAGAGGAAAAATGTCTAGCAGCAACCATTTCTGATGTACCAGTTTAAAAAAAGGAAATAAAATTTATTCCCATCTAGTCCTGATTAAACTTAAATTTTAACTTGAAAATAAATGGACTATGGAGTCTGGATTTTTGCCTACTTGAAAAAGCTTTTTTGTGTGTGCAGAAATATGATTTATGAAAGTATTGATTTTTTTGTTAAATAATGAATTAGATGTCCTACCACAATATTATTTATCAAACTTTTTTTGTCATATAATTAAATTGTCACATAATGGATTGCAGCCATATAGATTCATTAAATATTAAAACCTACACATGACACAGTGCACTTTTCCTTTGCCTAACAACACATTTCCTCCGTTCTTTTCCATTAAGGTCAACAGTAGGTGTTTTTCAAGCATATCATAGAAGTTGCAGTATCTGTTTTCTAAGGTTAGGAAATAGATGGCAAGCAAATCCATGAGGCTTGTAAGTTTACTTATTTTCAGCTTGGAAGCTAATACTACTTTGTGATCCTAAGTCTGCTCAGTCAACTTCTATTCTAATAGCTAACAGACCTTTTTTCCATGGAGACAGTTATTCCATCAGTTGTGTCCAGGTGTGAAATAAGCAAGTCTGCTGAACTGTGTTGGGTGGTTAGAGTGTAGATCTGAGTTCTTATTCTTGAGATAAATATTTATTGAAATCTCTGTGTGACTAAATTCTCAGCCTGTCAGCAGGGAGCAAGAAAAGAATTCAAGAGAAACATTTTCTCTCACAGTACAGTATTATTTGAATAACACAAAGTGAAGAGGAGAAGTGAAGAAGAATTCACCACCATCTCAAATGGATCTCTTAATATAATTTAAAATATATTAAAATTGAAATGTTTTAATCCACACTGGAAGAGAAGTATATAGATAAACTGTCAAGTAACAGTAACTAGAAATTGTGTTTGAGAAAGAGAAGAGGAAGTTGATTAGATAGCAAATATAATTGCATCCAGTGAAAGGCACTTCGCTTGCAAGAATGAGTTTTTATTCAAAAAAAGACTACAGAAGCTCTAACCAAAAAGAATATTTTAAGAATACGTTCTTTGCAGATATTAAGTGTAACACATTGCTGCACTTGGGTGCAGAGTTATCTTCAGCTAAAGGTAATCTTGTGATCTCCCATCTGGCAATATTACTGACTCTCCAATAGTCCCGAGTAATCATTAAAATCCTCTGTATCATCCACATCATCTGTTGCAGGAGAAACTGCACTGCGCTGATGCAGAGAGGCCATTGTTAGCGCTGATGTTATAGATGTATCTGTACATTGCTTGCAAAATGATGGACAATGTAACATTCACAAATACCTCCTTTACACACCTAATAGCCTAGTTATATAGAGAAGATCCTTTACTTGACATACATGCAAATATGAGCTTGCATGTACTGACACACCCAATGGAAAATGAGATCATAATAACATTGTCCTAGACCTACAATTTTTTCATTATAAGTCTGTTGCTGTAGCCAAAATAAAACCAGTTTTACAATAGGAGTCTGAGGCAGCCATGACAGTCCAGGCATGGATAATGGTCTGTCCTGTCCCACTCCGGTGAAAAATCGATCCATTTCATAAATTATGTTTTTAAGTCCCCAAATTAAAATATATGAGATTACTGGACTGTGTTCATTTTGGGGTTTGGTTTGGTTTAGTGGTTTCCTTTCTGAAGATCTGGGACAGATTTTTCATGACTTGCATAATTCTTCCAAAGGGGTTATAAAAATAGCAATGGTCCCCAGAATAGAAATCACGTGCTGCTGTAGAGGTGTATATTTTGAATGTTTCTGGCTTAGGTCGTGGAAAGGCCAATATTCTGTGGCCAAAGTTAAAGTTCACAAGGTTTTTCTTAGGTGTAACAGTGAGACCTGTATCATCATCTTTCTTGATCTGTTTTGCTGAATGTTTCATTGTTTTCTATAAGAAAGCTACTTTTATATGTATGCCAGTTTCAGAGTATGAGAACCCATAAACCCGTTGTAACCTTGTGATGCACAGAAACAGAATCTGAAAAACCTAAATATTCTGATATTTCAAATCTGCACTTTGCTCTTATGTATCCCTTAGCAAAATTCTTCAATTAATTGGCCTTACTGAGAAGCAGAATGACATCTGTTTTCCAGTTTCCTTTGTGTGGTTTGTTTTTTTTTTTTAATGCTTGAGTACTTGTATTCTACATGACCTATTCTCAGTAAGCTTCTGGAAAATCTTGAATCAAGGCTGACAGTTTTCCAGTAAATGACTATTCAGATAAGATATAGTCAGTCTTAAACATAAAGAGCTAACATTTTTTGGAAAGATTTCATGGTTCCCTTTCTTTTCTGTCAGCAGTACAGAAGCTGCTGCTGCTGCCTGCCTATCCTACTATGACTACAAAAGTCTTATGTGTATTTTTTTTTAATTGATTAACATTCACAACTGCATACCAGAGCAGATTCCCAAATGTGAGAACCATGATGAATTTTTTCAGCTGCTAGATTTGAAGGTTTCAACCTATAGCTTTGGTGGTAGCTGGTTCCTTCCTTGTGAAATAAGTGTACAGGAATGGACAAACCGGTGGAAGAAATAAAAAATTCTCCCGAATCATCACTCTTTATTTAAACAGTCTTCTTGGATAAAGATTTTTTTTTCCCCAGCTATTTTCGTTTCTAAACTTCAAACACTGTGATTCTTTTCATCTCAAGTCCTTCTAACTTCTGATCTGGTTTATAATATCCTCAAAACGCTGCCGAGTACTTTTTCCAGTTTTGCAGTGGATCTCCTATTTGCAAAAGGATTCCTAGCTCCTGCAGCAGTTCTCCTGTGCTATGTATAGTTATACAGAATATGAACTGCATGCTGCTTTATGAGATTTACATATCAACACAGGTGAAATTAGAATTTTCTGGAATCAGTGTCCTGAGCAATGAAATCGCCAGGGGGGTACAGCACAACTGGAAGCTTAATTAAAGCAGTATGGTAGGAGTTGTAGGAGATTAAAAAAGTACTAAAGGGTCACCTTCCCCTCGTCTTGGTGCCACAGCCCTAAAGAGAGTGGCTCTGGGCATGCTGCAGACATTGGAAGGGAAAAGGAGGAGGTCAAGAGTGGGAGTTTGGGGCAACTCTGCTGCTATCAAACTCGTGTGGCTGGAGCACAAGTTTCCTTCAACTCACCTTGAGTAGAAGCGTGTGCCGCAAGTTGACAGGTTTACTTACAATGCCTGTGAAAACCAGTGCTTGTGGCCTCATTGGCAAATCAGTCAGGCTGCTGAACTGTCAACTATAATTAGTAAATTGTCTTCCAGAAAGCCAGTATGAGAAATGGGGCTAAAGAAGCATTATAATATGTTGTAGGGCCTCTTAAGATTATCAGAATTTTCCCAATTAATATGCAGGAGACTGATGTATGGACCATGTTCTGAACTTTTCGTTTACTAATTTTCATCTTAGTTTGTTTCTGCTCTCTTGAAATAGCCTACTTAAAAATAAAATACATTTTGAGTATATTTTTTTATTATATTGTACTGCTAGCTGTTCCTTTGGTAAGTGAATGTTAGAATTGACTTTTTATATGTTTACTGCTAAATCATTAAATATCACACCTTGCCTATTAGATACCTGGCAAGCATGGTATTAGAGAAATGTAAATAGACAAGATTATTTTCCATTCCCATTAGAATCTAAAGCTGTTCTGCATTTACTGCTTCACTGAAGTTGCTGTTGGTAGGTGATGGGGTAGATATTGTTATCTTTTTTTCTACTGGATTTCTTTACCCTGTCACTGTCAATGCTAGTACCATCAAATACATAAACACCTATTCTTAATACATCAGAAAGAATACAAAGTCTAAATTACACAGGGAGCAAAATGATTAACTTTATTGAAATGTTTTACTACACTTCAGACATTTTTAAAAAATAGTGCAGTATGCTGCTAAGTATGGTATTGGAGATATTCTTTGTACACTGCTCGTGATCTAGTGATATTAAATGATGTGGAACAAGCATTTGTTGGAATACGTACATGTAAGAATTACTCTAGAAGGCTTCCTACAATACTTTTTTTTTTGCCCTTGGCTTATTGTTTGAGAAATGATGGAAAAACATATGGACATGTATCAGTATGTGCATGAGTAATTTCAAGTGTTGTTTCACACTTGAAGTGTGAGTCAATCTATTATGCAAAAGAATGACACTTTTGATGAGGCCAGAAATGCCAGTAGGAGAATAGTGATATTTTATTAATCATTCTTATTTGTAATGATTCCTATAATAAAACATTACAAGAGAAGGTGAGCTCTATGAAATGATCTATGATCTTTCATCTATGAAAGATCCATCTTATCCAGAAAATTTTGGAATCGTACGATTAGAATTTATTTATGATATGTAACTTAAAAGGAGTTTCAAAAGTAATGTGAAAAACTCAAAAGCTTGTGTACTTAAATACCATTTAAATAGCATCAGTGTCATGCATATGTAATTTACACACACACACACATCCCCATATTTAGTTCTTTCATTTAACTGAAACACTACATTCAAATAAAGATAACAAGCAAACTTCAGTTTTGGTGAGAAGAAAAGGTTTTCTGTGTGAGAGCTACTGGATAAAGATATTTAAGCCATAATTTTTCCAGCATTTCTGTTTATTTCAGTGCTTCAGCTATTGGATGTCAAACTTCAGGTACCATAGGCATGATTTCCAGATACCTCGACAAGCATTAGAAACTTATAATATAGGAATATAGGACTATGTTCTGTGTACTTCAGATTTTTATACCATTTCTCTGGTTTCCCTCCTTTTCTTATATTTTTCTTGCATTTTCTTATATATTATCTAAGTAATTTCTAATAGTGGAAATTGAATTCCTAAAACTGTGGTTTCCGTCAAAATTTTAACCAGAGTTCTTCAACAGCTGAAAAGATGTGGGGAAATTTGAATAGTGAGACATCTAATTACCACTGCCTTTAAGATGTTTTTGGTAGCAATCTCTACCTTTTGCATGATCACTCTGTTGTGCTAAGAGAAAAGGAGAACCAGTTTTGTGCTGCTTTGCAGAAGGACAGAATCTGTAGTTTTCATGACAAGGGAGCGCTTGGCTTGTTTATGATGCCGAAGGACAACCAGAATCAAGCATATACCTTCTTCAGTTCATCAGGATATAAATAAATTAACTGCCTATTCAAAATTTTAAAAAATAATTTATTATTCTCATGCAGTTGCTGTTGGATTCTTGAGTGATGTTAGAATCCCAGCTTGTATATGTTGCTGACTTTTCAGGGAATCATTTGATTTTGATTAGTAAGAAGCAAACTATATTTTTAAAAATATGTTTACATATATCAGAGGGGAGGGCTGGTTGCTTGCTATCTTTTGATATCTCTTTTCAGAACAATGAGGTCAAAATAGCTAACCAGAATTTTAAGAGTTCACTAACATGACTTTTTCTGATCTAATCAAATGAAACAATAGTACAAGTAGAAGAGTAATATCATTGGTTTGGTGAAATAACTAAAGCTATTTCTGTTATTCCAAGGCAGCTGTATAATGGCACTTCTTCTAATTACTAGTGACATGGGGAAATCAAAATACACATCTGCAATTTTCTTCCTGAATTGTGTGGATTTCCAGCATGTCATATGAATGATCAGTGGAAGTGCTGGTGTTCAATAATTATGTTCAAGGGTTTGCACAGATATGTTAATAATCCCATTAATCTTCTTCCTTTATATGTAAATCTGTAGCCCAGATGTTGCATCATTTGCAAATCTTTCAATTAATACATTTTATAACTTGCTGTTATGTATAGGGGCAGTAGACTGGAAAATGGGTAAAATTGCTTGGCTAGGACATTACCATGGCAACACACTGACCTCCATTCAATTAGTTAAAACTGAAGATCCAGCTATTAATTATAATAGTCAGAAAAGGATATAATCTGAATCTCCTTTTACCTTTTTAATATGGACATTTCTCACTTGCCATAAATCTCTGACTTTAAGAGACAAAGCTCCAGACCTGAAGCATTAAAAGTGATAGTGCTTAAATACTGATGGAAAGTGGAGGACAGTAAAGGAATCCCATTTATCAGCTATATTCAAGGTACTTCTTTTACTTTTGTGGTCTAAGCACTCTGTCAGGCAAGCTTCAAAGTGAATACTGGTTATTGCTCATTTTAGCTATTGAAATCTACATTATGCATGCCAGCAATTATCTCTCATTTTAGAAAGCTACCGTTAATTAGGGCCAAAGTGATCACCGTGGGACTTGTGGAAACAGATAGATGCCTCCCTTTGTCAGAGTTTTACATTTTACTGTAGCAAAGTTATTATTTTCTTGGCATGTTATCAAAGAAAAGTTATCTGTTAATTATAGAAGACACTTCACCTTCTGACACTGAAGTGGTGCCACCACAGACATACAGCAATTCTCTGGCTGGACAGTAAATACTTCGCTGTATGGTGATTTTTGGGAGGTTGTGCAAGGTAAACTGCCTCAGCTCATCCCTTCACAGTCACTCAAAAAATCCTGCAAATCTTGAGCCTGTGATGTACTGAAGTTCTCTAGTGTCTTTGTTTTTTGTGGAATCTTTTATGCTAATCAGTAAGTAAGAGAAGACCAGGACAGTGAATTCCTCTCCTTTCCCCCTTGAAGTGCAATAAGTTCAATTTTCATTTGACCAATGTCATGTGTTTATACACTGTAGCTCATTCTTAGGATGTGGGGTGTTCTGTTTGTGGGTGGTGGTGGTTGGTGGTGTTTTGGGAATTTGTATTTGTAAAGGGTTTTTTTTCTGTTTTGTTTTCTTCTTCTTTTTTTCTTTTTTTTTTTTTAATTAAAAAACCCCACTTTGTCCTGGTAATTACTGATGAAAAGCAGGGAGTGAGCAGAATGGCCAGGCTGGGAATAGTCTCAAATCACTGGACTAGGTGAAAGTTTAGCTAAACACAAGGGCCTGGCAAAATACATGAGTACTGTGTGACTGACTTTTAGCACTTCTGGATTAGACCCCTATAGATTAAAGTGTGCATTTAAATATCTATCTCTTATGTAATAACCACTAAGAAATCTCACCCCAGAAGGTGTTTGTGCATTTTTTATGATAGTCATTCCCCACACAGATGGCAAGTTTATAAATTGTGTCCTGGTTTTTGCAGCCCTGTGCAGGACTCTGATATGAAACAAGAAGCACAGAGCAGTGCAATACCAAATATTCACTGAAATAATTTTGAGGTGATCCCTATGCAAGATGCAAATTTGCATCATTTAGACCAAAAAAACGCCAGTGAAATCCTAGCAATCATAATTATATTGCACCAAGTAATGGACAATTACAGCAAGTTCAGAACTCCATTTACCATATTGATTATATAGCTGTAACTGTATATTGTTGCAATTCTTTCTCACTGCCTCCAAGGCTCTTTCCTGCGAGCCTGCAAGGGATTTACCTGTGCAAGTAACCTCATTGCCCAGGTCCTCTTTGCAGTTATTTAAGGAAGCATATCAAACCTGTAGCTTGAAGACAGAGCATAATAAATTACCTGGCCTATCATAGAGGTTTCATTATCTAACAGCCTACGGTCATTGTATAGTAACTGGTTCAAAGATGCCAATCCAGCATTACTAATTTCTAAACAGTCTTCAAATTATTTGTGGTCCAGGGTTGAATACAGAAACTGTTATTTTCCATATTTCCAGCTTTTTTTTTTCTTTTCTTCCCCAAGGAGTTTTTGCGTTTTTATTGTGTTTGTTTATTAATTTTCCTTGTAAATTACATTTAGCTCCCTTTTCTCCATCAAGAGGTGCTGCCTACTGCACAAAACTCTCTCTGAGCTTTTTAGAATTATTTTATTAACATGCTCTTTCTTGTTTTATATTTAATGAGAGTAAATAGTAAACAAAGCAATAGTAAATTTGAAGATGAACTTGCAGTTACTCTGAAAAAAAGACACATGCCTATCCCAAAACATAAGTTAGCCAAATATATGAAGCATTCACCTAGAAGAAGAGATTTAGACAGTCCAATTAAGTAGATGGGGGGGAAATGTCGAGAACAGAAAGGACATAATTGTAAAAAATCTTTTGAATCACAAAAAAGGCTGCTTCTCTGCTTTCCAACATAATCCTCATCTATTCTTTGCAAATGTACATCTGTACAATTTTTTTTCACACTGTCTAGGCATCTTACAGTTGCTATTTGACTTCACATGCAGAAGAATTTATGTTCTGGATCAGAGCGCTAGATTTCAGAAGACTATCTGGAACTAGGCAAATTTACTATTATTAAATTCCATCAAGTCAACAAATTTCCTACATCATCTAAGTTATTTCTGCCTACCTCTACTTGGATTGAGTTTAGTGTTTCCCACTCTTTTCATGAAATGAATATTCTCATTGAATTTGTTTGTCAGTGTTTCCTAAAAAATTGGTCTGAACCATCTGAGCAGTTCAAAAATATGTGGTTTACATATAATCAGTATGTTTTTGAGTATTTAATGTTCTCAGGATTTTCCTTTTAACCATCTGTTAAAAGCCAATAAAACACCTCTTTTTTTTTTATTCCTTCCAATGGGTCATTTTGTAAGTCTCACCTTACACAGGATAGTGGCCTAGACATGTGAGGTTCAGAAACAGAGCATCAAAACAAGGTACATTTGGGATCCAGGAGCAAAATAATGGCTAGACCCTATAACTTTCTCACATATCTGCTTCTTATTTATTTCCTTAGACATAATTACATGAGTATTCAATTGAATAACTGTTTCAAATATTGTATATATAAAGAAGCATTGTCGTGCTGCTGAATCTTCATATTCTTCATGCTTTCACAGGAAGTGCTTTGTTAGAGTCTGGAAAGTAGACCTCAGAGGCTGTGTCTATTTTAGCAAATCGATGGAGAAAGTCCTGTCATCTGGCCCTGCATACAAAAAGCATAGTCCAGCTTTTTTCCATGTGGTTAATTTCCTTCCTTTCTTCTCTTGTCCCCTTCTTCCCAAAACAGACTGGCTTGGTGTCCTCTGCCTGCTGAGAGTGGTTCATGTTCTGTGATAGTCCCTTAAATTACTCCTGAGTATTTTCTGGATGAAACTAGTTGATACAGGCCAAATGTGTGAACAGAGTGACAACAGTCCTAGTGCTGACCTGCTTGTTTTGCTGTCATGGGTGTAGCTAAAAAGTTTTTTAATGTATATCCATATGGGAGACTGCAACCTCAGCTCTAGCCACAGATGAAGTGGCAGGACACTACAAAAGCTGTGTGGCAATCCCGATTAGACCGAAATGGATATATTCTTGATATCCAGAAGGCTTATTATTTCCAGTTTAGGATTGCACTTACATTTTCACAGGACTTCTGCTTTCAAGTTGGCTTATGTTCTATTAGCTGAGAAGGCATAGCTCTCTTGCATCTGCCTGGAGAATACCATCTGCTGCTATATTTTCATTAGCAGGTCTATTAACAATAACCATGTGTAGTTTTACACAGAGCTAAATCCTTGTCCAAATTCCCTGGTTTTGGAGTTCCTGATCAATTTGGTGCCAGCACAGGTGAATAAGCCTTAGAGGCCAAGTTTCATTAATCAGTGGAAATACATCACAAAGAAATAAAGTAACATTTTTGTTTACCTTTCATCACAAAGACATAGTAAAAATGCTTGCATACTGTGTGGCTACATGTATAATCACATGCATGCACACACGCCTACAAATGTATTTATAAATGTAAGATATGTATACTGTAGATAGTATATATTTTAGAAGTCCAGACCGTACTATTTGCAGAAGAGTTAGTTCATGAGGAGGGTAGTGAAATCACTTTGCCCTGAAGAGAGGGTTTTGAAAGGAACAAAATTTCTTGTGGCATATGGTGAGTGGGCTTCATAGTATCTACAAGGATAATATAGATTGTCCCGTGACTATCCATATTGCATTATCCATTAGCGTGCAGGAGATATTCAGTGTTGACCCATTTCTCAGAAATATGTCAGAACGATTTTTGCTTTCTCTGTCAAAGCGACATGACCAAGAACATGAGCTTCTAATTTAACTAGCCTGTGGTCCATCTGTAAGGAGATGAAGGGATTCTCTTTCCCGTTCTATGTTGCAATGTCGACATGGACTCTATAAATCTGCCGTTTCAAGTGGTTTCTATCGATAGTTGAGCAGTACACTGACCATATGCAAAGAGAATCAGACATTAGTAGAGAGGGGAAAATTATTATTAAATATACAGTATATCATCCTATAATACATAAATGCTTTCAATGGTTTTGCCTTTTCTTTCCTCCCCAAACAAACTAAACTTATGATCTAAAACTTATGTTATGACAGAGCTAAAATCAGATGAAAGAAGTCCAACTTTATTAGGAAGGGTTGACACACTGTGACCCAAATGTCTGACCTGATATTGCTCTCGTTGCTAGTAGTCACCCTATAGGCATTATCAAAGCAATTTAAACTACTGTACATTTAATTTGCAGTGACACAATTAGATCATTAGTAAACTTCACTATCTAGCCATTGCAAGTCTTTATATGCATACATGGTAAAGTTACAGTGGTACGAAGGCTCTGACACTTTAAGGGCTGACAAACTACAAGTTATTTTTTTAGAACATTGCAACATACAGAAATCCTTTCTCTTTTTTTTTTTTTCAAAGATGTGGTGCAGACAACCCTACAGTATGCTCCCATTTGCTGAAGTTTGACATTGAAGCACTGTAAAGTGAACCAAAAAGACAACACAGAGAGTTGTGTTTGGCATACAAAACAGCCCCCTTGCTAGATCAGACTGCCACAGATCTTTCTCTGAACATCAGTAGACATAGCTTAGACCCATCAATAGTTTACTGACCTGTACTGTGATAACATTTCCATCTCTGGAGTGCACAGCGTGTGACATTTTTCAAGTACATCTAATAGAGAATGGGGGAAGGGGAGATGACGTTTATCCTGCTTGTCAGGGCGTACTGGACAGGACCAGGGGTATCAACTGGGCAGAAAACTCCTCTGCTCACTGATTGCTACCCCTCATGTGTGTATAGTCTTTGAACTTTGTCGTATCTGGATAAATGAAACAGTTTCCAGAGAGATCAGTCAGGTCTCAGCAAAACAAACATCAGGTAAATTGAACAAAAAAAATCTAAATAATAAAAGAAGACCTTGATATTGTCTTAGTGCACTTGATAGCCACAGACAGGGTTAATTCTGTTGCAGGCTACTTGACTAAGAATGTAGATGACTGTTTGAGACAATAAAAATTTTAAGATCTTGTTACACACTTACTTCCAGAACAGCTGTCCTTCCTGCTACCCTCAGGTCAGCACTAAAAGTGAAAGGTCAGAATACCAATTAACTTATCTTCCTGAAAAAAACCTGCTCAGTTCAGGGGTATTATGTAGCTCAATATGTTATTAATGTAGGATGGCTTTGATCTGCATTTACTTTATGAACTGATACCAATTTTTTTAATGACTTTATTAATTATTCATATAGCTGGAAATAAACTAAGTTTGAATCAAAGATATTTTGTATTTATTTTTGCCACATCTTCATTTTTGTGTAAAAGGTGAACCAAAACAATATGAACCATTTAGTCAGTCCACTTCTTTTTTCCTTTTTATTTGGTGGCTGAAAAATGATTGTAATATTGTAAGTAAAATATTGTGAGAATAACTTTCCTAATTAATACTAAGTCACAAGTTCCCTAAAATTTGACAGGGAAACTAAAGAGCTAGAGATGTGCAAAAATGCAGCTTACTTATATGAAAGTAAAGAGAATTTTCTCTGCCTCTTAGCTGGAATTTCTCCAGAGACACCTTAAGGAACCATGGCATGATATAAAAAAATTATTCTTCTGGGATTTTCCTTACTCTCCATCTTTTCCTGTATGTTCCTTCTTCCCATAAGGACATCCAAGGACTGCTTAAAATTCCTGCCTTAGACCATGAAATCAGTAATGTGTTTGCACTAACAAGCCTTTTACATTCTCGGACGTATTCCTAATTTGAGGGATTTTTTGTGTGTGTGTGTTTGTGCTTACTGTTTTTTTTCAGGAATAATCTACAATCACGTTGCATTTTACACTGAAATAGTGCTTTCAGGAAAGATTTCTCCTAGTTTCCTTCCATGTAAAACAGGATACCAACATCCATCTTGATATCAGTTTTGAAGTGTTGTATAGCCCCTTTCTGCCTTCTCTGGCAGAAGGCAGTAGATGAACATGTTCTGTATAGATAACTACCACTTCCTAATAAGCATTATCCAGTACTCCATTCAGCATGGCAGTCTTAGTCTTAATTCACTTCCTCAAATAGTTTTTTTTTTTCTGTATGGATTTTGCTGTTGTGGATAAACTAAGAGCTGAAATGCAGCTGAAGCTGACAACCCTAGGCTGCTTCCTGGTAGATTCTCAGGCATAGTCTTTTGGCTAGGTGTAAGGCCTCAAGTACAAAACAAATCTTAACTGCAGAGGAGGAAAGGAAAAGGCTAAAACTTCCAGAATGATGTTGCTCTTCATTTACTTTATCTGTTTTTATCCTGTCTTCTGCCCTATCCCAGGACACAAATGCAAGGGGCATTCTCTGCCTTGAACACAATCTCTTTCTAAACGTCTCATGGGGAGAAATTTGTAGGCAAATTCTCTACTTGGTTCCATATGGCCACATACTATGTGAAGCTCATCCATGATTTGCTATGGCAGACCTCTTCTTGGGCAGCTTCTCAGATTAAAACTGTTTCTTTGCTCTCCAAAAAGATGACTAATTTTGTAACCTCTTTCGGACCCTAAACTGTCTTGATGAGAACAGTAAAGCTTTTGGGGAAGGGCTTTAAATGGTGTCTCAGAAGTGGCTCTTACACAAACGTGCTGTGTCCAGCTAAACATTTGAACTAAGATATAGAGGCTGAAATGGATGAGCTGGAACCAGGAATCCAAAAATCCATAATGCATGTGCATAATCCATATTCCTTATGGCAGCTCCGTGTAATGTGAAGTAGGATTTCATTACTGTCAAACTGTCCTTGCTACTGTATTATTGCTACAAAGACAAGAAATTCTATTGTTCTTTACTTAGAGAACACTTGAACTACTTGCGACATTTAACCTGATGTTTAAGAGTTTAGGATTGTGTTGGAATATCAAATGGAGTTGCACTCCATTTAACAGAAACATTTATGTTTAATTAAAATTCACAGATACATAGAAACATGCAAATATTATCTATTCATAGTGCTCAAAGTGTTAAGGAATTAAGGCTGGGTTTAATCCTATTTGAAGCTCCTGCAGTTTTCTTTCTCTGCAGTATGTGTAATGTTGTCTTCTTGTTCCTTCTCTAAAAAGTATCTTCGTACATCTAGTGTTAGAGCATATTTTATCAAAATTGATTTTGCAAGATCATATATTGATGTAGATGAAGTTTGTTTGTGAAATTTTATACAATCCAAAGAGACAAGAACACACACATAGTATTTTGTTCCATCAGTGAAATGTAATGTGTTCTTTGCTGTTCTAGTGAAATTAGTCACTGTTACATAGCTTGCAATTTTCCTCCTTTTAATTTATTTTTGATCAACTTGTGACTTTTATTAAATAAGAATTTGGCTTCATCTTTCTACAGCTTGTATTCTAGGGAATTAGCACTCTTCTTTAAACTCTGTTTTCGAGAAAATATAAAATATACATTCCCTGGCAAAGCAGTGTTCATTTGCAAAAACTGTCTTAGTAACCTAGTGATGGATTAGTTCCACAAAAGAACCAAATCAGATAAAATTACAAGAACTCATGCAAATTTGTTAATTATAAAGGGGCTTTTTTGAAATAGTAATAAAATATCTTTATCTGAAAATACAATATGCCCTTAGGATATGATGTTTGATACTACTACATGAATTAAATTTCAAAATGACTGGATAATTAATATAATAACTCCTTCCTCATAAACAGCTCCAAAGGTATGAGGAGGTGTTTATAGGAGAAATGTGTTTCCATCAGCTTTCATTCTATAGGGCAAGACCATGGTTAATATATTCAGTAAGAATTTATTTTCTTTGCTGCCACCAACACTAAGTACTAGCATTTCCTTATTATTTGTAACAAGAACTACACCTGTTGACACAGTTTGACAGCATTTAAAAAAGAAAAAGTTGAAACTTTTTATTAGTGTTCTGGCTTAGTTGTGTTTAATTATAGTATGTCCTAGATCCAGATTCATGAGTGAGGACCCCATACTGCTGTATTTGGTGCTCTGAAATAGCTGCAGCAACATCAGAACCTGTTTTATGTTTGCTTGGCTTAAGCAAGCATCCTCCACCTCTGGGGCAGGAGAAGGCAATTAATTTACTAAACTGGGAATCGTTTCTTGTTTGCAAGAGTGAGGGAGGCAAACATGGCTTCTAACTCTGGCTGAATTCATTTATGTATGATTTTATGTAGTAAATAGATGGAATAGGATAGAAAAAACAGTGCAACACACTTGATTAGATGAAACTTCTCACAGGATTTTGTTTTTTCCAAATTATTTTATTGAAAATAACCAAAATAAAATTTCCCTGCCTCCAAAATGTGAGGTCAACACACAGGGTGCAAATTCAGGTATTTGCCTCATTTGCCTTTGAAATAAAATCTTAAATTCTGCACTTACAGGAGTATATTCCCAAATTCAGGTATAAGTAAGCAGACTTGAGTTGTGGGTGTGTATTCTGGTCGGGTTTTTGGTTTGGTTTTGTTTGTTTTAAACTACCTTCAGGATATTTAAATACTTTCCCAATATAAATTTCTTAGCAAGTCCAAAACCAGCAAGGTAGAAAGTTGTGTCCCCACATGGATATCTGCAGCTACCACTGCTCACATTCCACCTTCCTGCCTGTGAGAAAACTCTGGGTTTAAGGTTTTTAAGGGCTCTGCACCTGTGATTGCACAGATGCATTATGGCCAGTGAAGACCCACGGTAGCATATATTTGACTGGTTACTCCTAGCAGGGAAGGCAGAGCCTGCTGGATAGGACATTGCAGTATGCTATTATCAGCTGCCAACATGCTGGAGCCCAGCAGAAGCTAGCAACCCAGAAATGAGAAAAAAAGTCAGTTTCTCTGTGCCTTGATGAGAGGAAAGAGGAATTTCAAATTCTTCTAGATCTTCTAGGGTGGCTGACTGCCTAGAAAATGAACTAAGTTGGTGCATATGTCATGTGCTTTGGCCTGGCCTTCTGTTCAGATGCCCCTTCAAGGTCTCACAGGTACAGAGTGGATGTGACAGATGGTTTAGGCTTCTGTATCCAACTAACTCTGGGCAAACCCTCCTTGCCAAAGGCCAGTAGGCTCAGTTCTCCGTGCAGATGTTGGCTGTCTTTGGAAACATGTAAGGAATTCATAAATTAGGAAATTGAGTATAATACTTGCAGCAGGCTTGAAAAATTTGTCAGTTTTTTATTTTAATTTACAGATTGTGCCAATAAGCATCAAATAAAATATTGCAGTTTATACAAGATATTAATTCTGCTCTCTTAAGATGTTGTTTGTTCAAGAAAGCTCAAATTGGATGCAGCAGCATCTGTTTTTCACTTCTGCTTTCATCTAATTTTACAGCTGGATTGTCTGAGCCATAAGAAGGTCAAATGATTTGCCCTGACTTTGCCTATGAATTTATGGCATATGTTTGACAATCAGAGCCCATAAGCTTGCCAGAAGTGTATTACACATTTTAAATGTATGGTTAAAAATAATGCCTTTTTTTTTTTTTCACTAGGAAAAAGTATTACTACTAAAGTGACTTTTTTTGTTGCACTAAATTAACAAGAATAAACTGTGATAACATTAATTTGTCACTGGACTTTCACTGACAGTAAATGATTTTTTTTTCTTCCTACTGTAATCTTAGGAAAAAATCTGTATTACAATTTATGGCAAACAACAAATTTTACTGCACAGCACAAAAAAGAAAAATCAATTTACTTCAAATTTAGCTGTTTTATTTTGAATCCAAACATTATTTTTCAACATGGAGAAAACCATGAAATATCTCATATTTCATAGCCTTGCTTTTGGAAGCCTTTTTATACCCCAAAAAATGGACAAAGTAGCAGCATGTTTCCTCAGGACTTCCTTTTTCTTTTTTGTTTTTAATTCCTCAGTGCAGGAAGGAGATGAGGAACGTATAGAAAAGTGTTTCAAGCTATCAAATTTAGTTTGAGAATTAATTTACCTGTAGCAGTTTTGCATTTCAGGATTATGTAAATCTTATTAACTAAGCATGTGGAGAGCCTTGCTGCTTACCCAGGGGTCACTATGATGGTTGAGCAACACGGGGTCTGTAGGGCTGATGGTCGCATCCTTAGCTGGCAAGCTGAGAAGCAGCGATGTGTGGACTCCCCAGCCTCCACTCACAGGTTTACCTAGTCCACAGTGGATGATCAAATGCCAAATGGGAATAACTTTAACCTAAGATCCTGTCATCCTGACCATGTGGGACTTGGATTAGACTAGCTGATTTGTAATCTCAGGAATTGCTGTGATAGTTCATACCAGTGTTAAGGTTTACCATTCCATAGATATCATTTGTTCATATTTTTATACTTTATACTCAGTTATGTACACACAGGATTATAGAAATATTTCAAATTTCTGGAGAAATATGCCATTGATTGCTCTTTTTCTAAGACTCTTCTTCCACCTTTCTCAAAAATGTTTCTTAAACTAGCTGAACATGGTTTCTTCAGAACAGCTTGTTTTACAGCAAATACGTGTGACAAGTTTACCAGTTTGCAGTAGATGCTAGTTGTAGTCATGCTCCCCATTTCCCTCTGATGTGAAAAGCAGTGACTTTGGAAAGGTCTTCTGAAGTGCTTTCAGTCTGTTTGGTACCACTGAGATGTGGTTCACTATATTCAAACTCAGGTAGAGTAGATGGGTCATTGTTGTGCACTGACTCAAATTTCATTCACAAAAAATCAAACCAAAACAAAATCCCAAGTCCCCCCTGTATATATCATTACATAGAGGAATATATCCTGTTCTCCAAAGGATTACACTGCTGTGCTGGGGTTGAAGGTCTGAGGTGTCATCAGACTGTTGACACTTAAGCCAATATTACAGGTGTAGTATATCCCAGTAAATCTTCCTCTGCTCTGTAGTTTTATGTCTGTCTGTAAATGGATGTACAAAGTGGTTTGACTCAAAAATCATCTGCTTAGCTTGTTGTCTTATCTTCATTTATGTGGAGGTATTTGGCATTACTGGCACACTTCATAATTTTAAATTTATCTCAACATGTACATGCTAAGCACCTCCCAAATACCAGTAAACTGTGACCCTAAAGCTATAAAGTACAGCAAAGCAGTAGTTTTTGGTGATTTTTTAAAATCAGAATTGCAACTTTTAACTTCAGCCCTTTCCTAGAAAAAGCAACAATTGCTGGTAAAAATTGAAAATATTATTTTCCAACAGATGAATGTTATTCTGAAACAATTATGTTGCAAGTTTACATGTATTTTCTTTTTTCTTCAGGCAAGCTGTCATCTGGTGTATATTTAGGTGACACTCAAATTTTCTTTAAGTACTGGATACTCAGTTTGGTACTGTGGTATTTAATGGAGGGGTCATCCTTGCTCCTTAAATTATAAGAACACTGCCATTCAGCGTATTCAGTATTTTACCTTGTTCTATTATTATACAACTAGTTCCCATTTAAGTGGTGATTTAAAAAATCTGACTGTAAAAAACTTTATGCTTTACTTTCAAAGGTATTGGCATGCTTTGAAATCTTGAAATCTCTATTTGTTCTTTTCAATGAAGCTTTTTCAGTAAAAACAATGAAGGAAAATCCTGTTATATGTTGAAGTAGGCATATTCTATTGAACTGCACTAACTGTAGCTGCAAATCCTTTGAAATCAAGTGCTTTCAAAGGAAGCTGTTGAAGTAGCTGAGAGCCTATTTTAAAAAGCTCTGCAGGAAGAGTATCTTATGCTAATATAAAAAAAAAAATAAATCTGATGCAGGTGATTTTGAGTCACTTGGTAAGACTGAAACTGTTTTCAGATATCTGCTTTTTAGCCTGCTTGACATGAAAATGTGGAGCGTGGCATTGCTTTGATACCAGAGCAGAATTTCTCCATGATACCTGCTCTTACTGTTCTCCTCAGCTATCTCTGTGTATCTAAAATAGAGTGTTGTTCAAAAAGCAAGCTTTTTTCTTAGAAAAATCTACCCTATGATTTAAAATATATATGATTTTAAAAATAGTTACACTGCACAACAGAGCCAGTCATGTTTTCTATACATCCTCATGGACTCCTGAAATTGTATAGAAGACTGATATTGGTTTCAAGCAGTTCAGAAAAAAATTTCAATAATGTGTTATATTCTTATTTTCATATCACATTACAAAATAAAGGGTTGTGTTACTATTTTTAAATTGCAATTTCAAGTATTATAAACTTAAGTATATTAAGCAAATTAAATGGTTTGGATTTTGAGATGAGGGAAGAGCTTATCATAGGAGCTGCAGTTCTTTAATTCCAAAAGCCAGAGCAATTGAGATACAAGCTCCATTTAATTAGAAATTATGAGGTGGATAAGATGAGAATAGAAGAATTTCCTTTCCATTATCCATTTCTAATAAATATGTATTTTGACAGCAATAAAACTGTCTTAATAGTTAATGTTACATGAAACTTCCATCTTATTTATGTGGACTGTTCCCACTACATTGAGGAGCCTGTGAAATGTCATATATGGCAAGGGTCTATGCTGGATTCAACCAAGATGAAAATAGAAAATTCATTTTAATACTCTTGTGAGAAAATCCATAATAGTGTTCTTCCCCATCAGCCCCCATGAGCTTTCCTTCAAACTCTTCTTCTGCCAATTCATCAAATATTTTTTCTTAAAGACCCAGAGTGGTGATCTCAAACCAGATCTCCAACTTGCTCTTCTTGGCAAACCTTGCCTTTCGTTTCACTGCTTTGTAATGGGCTACACATCTAAGCAGTTTAAAGGGGTTCTGTAGGAAAGCTATGCAAGTTTTCTGATAGACATTATATTTTTGTCTGGAAATGTAATTTCTAGTTTCTTTCCTAAAATACACACAGTGGATTTAGACTGCCTGAGCACTGTCTAAACCTGCCAGCATCTCTCCAGTAGCACTGCACCAAATAACCCCTATAGCAGAGCAATCAGCACCTGTGGGTGTACTCTAAGAGCCCATAATACATTTAACTCAGCACATCATATGCCTGCGTAGATACAGACATGACACAAAGGAAACCTGTGTAGCAGAAGAAGCTTTGCAAGTCTCTAAGACACACTAAAATGCTTAGCTGCCAGCAGTGAACATTTCTGTGAAATAACCTCTTATCTCTCCTTTGTAATCCTAAAGGAATATAATGAATTCAGTGATAGAGGTTTGGTTAGGTTTCTTTTGTGTGCTTGTTTTGGGGTTTGTTTTTTGTTTGGTTTGGGGTTTGTTTGTTTGTTTGTTTGCTTCTTTATTTTTAACAGCATATTAAAAGCTTTTGTTTCTTTCCTCCTCAAACTTTGTATTTGACTGTTTTTCTTTTCTTTGCCTTATCAACCTTCTCCTCACCTATTCCTTGACAAATCCTTCTGCAGGACACCTTCTTTTTTCCATTAGACCACCCACCTTTTTCATTCAAAGATGGAATAACCAACATATGCCTAAATAAAAACTAGCAGTTGCTGTCAGAGGACAACCTTTCTCTTAAGGATACTGTACCAGCGAAGGCCAGAAAAATCTATTTGATGCTACGTTAGCCATGAAGAGTTTCTAATGCATGAAAGATGACACAGGTGGCAGAGATTTCTTTTAAAAATCCACAGATTAGCATAGACCATCTGATTTGAGAGGGCAATGTGATGAACATGTGCATGCAAAATTATTTTACTGCAGAAGGGATGAATGTTTTTATTTGTATTCATGTTTATGAGGCACTAAGAAATAGTCCCATACATTAACTCTTCAGCAAGTAGTGATGATATTTTGTCCCCTTTCAGACAAATACTTTAATTCATTGCCTTCACACCACGTCTACCTGAATTTCAGTTGTGCTGCCACCCAGCTTCTTCATATAAACCAGAATGGAGTACCTGTTTTGCCAAGGAGAAGGCAAAGAAACATATTTGGCTCTATTTAACGAATCTTTGTGACATTTTCAGAAAACTTGTGTACTTCTTCCTTGACAGTCTCTGAAAATGAGTGGTAATTAGCGTTCTGGGTTGGCAGGAAATTGCCATATTGATCATCTCTGGAAACATTGTATATAGAAAGGAAAAGAAATCAATAGAAATAAATGTTTATGTGGGTTGCTGGAGTTCGGGGCGGGGGGGAGGAAGGGTGGTGTACTTCCTGGGGTTTTAGCTTGAAGAATTATTAATATGGGGGTAAACACAGAAGAACAAAATGTATTGCTTCTGATTTAAGCATTTAGAAATAGCTTTTACTACCTAGTGCTAATTCAGTAAAATCTCCTGAAAGAAGCTAGGACTGCTTTTAAGTAAGACCACTTAAGACTTGGTTGTAAAGGAAATATTGCACTTTAAAAATGTAAAACAAATCCTCCTAACAGAACTTTTCAAGTTAAGCTATTGCTAAATAAAAGATGACGAGACATTTAAAGGAATATCTGAGTTTGCATTAAATGCATAATTCAGGACAATGTTGAAAAGGGAGTAAAAATGTAAAAGGCTTCAGTGGTATCTCTCTGCAATTCTATGTGGCTTGTCTGGAATGTTTAATCAGCGCAGAGGAGCTGAAATGTAACCAGAGAAATAGTTTGGGTTGTACTGATTCTAAGGTCTTAAAAATTGCCAACTCTTCAGAAATGCTTCCAGTAATATAACAGCCCCTATTTCAGGATTTGCAACCTTGTGATGTGTATGAGAGATTATAGTAGTGTAGCTAAAGCAGCTGATGCTTTGCAATGGCCATTCCTGGTGTTATTGCACAATTCTGTGAGCCTGACTTAGTGATGATTTTTAAAACTCAAACAACACTGGGTGTCCTGGATGTCTTCCAGGCTTATGTTGCATATATACCTGTATGGGTCTCTGAAATGCAAGCATACAAGGAATACACTGTAAAACCCCTTGCTATGTGATTAATGGTGGGATTTATTTCGATGTTTGAGACCAGAACTGGGCCCATCATTCGTAATATTTCAGACTGTGAGGATGTGAATGCTGTACAGTTTTAGCAGCTCTCGCTTGACTGCAGTACTCTTATAATGAGAAGAGTGAAAACTCCTGAATCTTGAGGATGAGAGGGAAATAATTAACAAAACAATTAAATTAGTACTTTTTTAAAGCCAAGTTGCTTTTCTAAACATCTCACTATTTTTAGTAGGGTGAGTCTTCAATCAGTATATTCTTTTTAGGGTATGAGATCTGTAATATACAAATGTTTTGAAGGGATTTTTTTGCTTCTACAGAATTGTAATGAACAAAATTTGCATTACACACTTTTCCTGTGGCTGTGGAAGGTCTCAAAGCTTCATAAAGGACACTGACCATTTGAACTGCAGTTCAGTAAATTTGCTTAGATATGATTTACTGGAAAAATACCATCTCTGTAGGCAGAATGCATCACAATAGGAATCCTTCTCTGTATTTTATGTTCTTACCCTTCCTTTTAATAACAAAAAAAAATTTGTGATTTCAGAGAATTAAGTGAAGCAGTTAAGCCTGCTGTTAGGTTTGGTTTGTTTTGTTTTCTCTGTGTGTGGGTTTTGTGTTGTTTTTTTTTTTTGGTGAACTGTGCTATTTTGTCTTTTCCTAGTTGCATGAAGCTACATCTGCCACAGAATCTACTGCCGTTCTACAGTTTATGTGTTGTTACTGGATCTCTTGCTTCCTGGATTGAGCCAAATAAACAAAACCAGAGTAAAGTCTCAGTAAAAGTAAAATAAAGCAACTTCCAAGTTACTGGTATTAAATATGCTTACAATCTAAATGGTATATAGGAGATGCTTTTTCCTAAGAAATCATGAAACTTTAATACAAGTGCCATGGTATACTGATGTATTATAAAACTCACTCTAATACAAGAGGGAGGACATTAGCTGTTACAAATGTAGTGAAAATTGCTTGGTTATGGAAAATTAATGAGACCCCCTGTAGCCAAAGAATTGGGACTTAGTACAGTTTAACCTTCCTTTCAGCTTCTATGAAGATAAATTATTCTCTGACTTGTGGAGTTCTAAATTAAAGTTACTTTTGAGCATATGCTTTAGTGTTTTTTTCTGAGCTATTTAAAAATTTTATAATAAAGCAGTATAAATGCAGCCAAACATTTTGTGATTTATATTAAGCAGTTAAGGAAGTAACGTAGTCTTTGAAAACTTGAAACAAAAACATGGGTGGAAAAGAACAAGCCTTCCTGGGAGAAGAGTGAACGGACACCTTCACCTACAAGGGAAAGAAACCTGGCTCATTCTGGAGGGGGTGGAGACAGTGCGAAGTGTACATTTTTAAGGGGAAATGGTTCAAGTTCTTGATGAATTGAAATTTGTGACAGCTTTTCTATGCCTGGAATTCTCCCCGTCCTAGAAATACTATAGTAAGTTTTTCCTTAAGATTTTGGAGCCTGAGTTGACATCTGTTTTAGTCCTGTTGCTCTTGTCCTTGGAAGTCTTCTGTAGTTCTCTTAATTTCATGCAATGAAACAGTATTTAAGTGCCCCTCTAAATTAAATATTCCTGATATCTGTTCTTCTTGTCAGAAGACTGGATCTCACTGCAATTCACATTCTGCAAGGCTCTCTTTTAGAAAACTGTAAACTGTCTAACAGCCATTGTTACATTCTAGAAGAAAAATTTTGCAGAAAGCAGCAGCAGACACAGTAAATGGATCGTTTCAGAGGCTAGAAAGGATTAAGAAATTCAAGTTTATGGTACATTTATGGATGTGCATCTTATGCCATGTGTAGATTACTGATTTTTTCACCCTGCATCTTTAAGCTTTGCAGATTAAAACTGCCTGTATAATAGCGCATTTCAAAGATTCATATGAAAGTAAGCTTCCATGGAATTCAGCACTAAAGGCTCAGACCTAAATTTGGAAAGAATTAGCTTTTGTTGCTATGGGAACATATACTTCATTTAGTCCTGAAAGAAAAAGAATATACAAATTTACAATAAAAAATAACACTATTAGTCCACTTGGTGGGGCAGGAGGCACTAGAAATAACTATGTAACCTAGGCATATAATATCTCCCTGTTGTATACAGCATGATTACACTGAAAAAAAATCTCCCTGTCAATTTATTACTCCATCATAATCTTTTTTTCTGTAAGTTCACATTTGTTTGCATTGTAAAATAACAAGTAGCACATAAATAAGTGGTTTAGTCATTATTTGCCTCTGTAAGGCATCACTGGGGACGACTATTAATTCTGAGGTGATTATCTTCATTTCTTTGCCTTCATATGAAGCCTAGACTTCAGCATGTTGTTACTCAGCTACCAAAGAGTAAAGGAGAGAAATTTCATGTTGCAATTGAATTTATTCCAAGACACTAGTAATATGAATGTGAAAGTGAGTTCTATTGCTGACTTCTGGCTTTGCTTCTTTTCTTGAGAGACAAGTTTTGCTGACAGTGTAGGAAGAGGTGGCAAATGCCTCACAATTAGACTTTCTTTCCTTGGAGAGTAATAGAGCTGTGGAGAGGTTTTTCCACACTCTTTTCAGCTTTCTTTCCAAATTAAAAAAAAAATCTCTATTATTTCATGAGGAGCCTTAGCTTAAAAATTTATTTGTGGAGTTTAATGCAGAAAAATACTCTTTTTTTAAAGCTTGAAAAAGTTCTAAAGTGAAATTACATGCACTTATTGTGATGTATATGAAAGTTATGGCAAGATTTTTTCTTATTATTTTGGGTGCTATGACCACCATTTTCTCCTCTGTGGCACAAAGAATTCTGATGAGTTTACTTGCAAATGCAAGTAATGCAATTTATACTACCTTTCATGTGCAGCCTTTGTGCAGTTTCATGCAGATATTTATTCTCCTGTTTTTCTAAAACTTGATTTGATTTTCAAGTTTAAATGGCCATGCAAATGTAAAATAAAATATAGTAGAAACTGCAACTATCATGTGATTGCCCAGTCAAATCCTCCAGGGCTGCACTCTTTATAATATTTTGATATAAAAATACTCTCTGCTGCTTCAGGCATGATGTTAGTAATGCTGGGAACATCTACCTTTTAACAAATCCCAACTAACATCTACCCTTTCCAAGAGATGTGTATAAAAAGGGAGAGCAAGAAACAGCAAAACCAAAAAGAGATACAGGCAAATTTACCATAAAAATGGGAAGACATGTAATCTCTCACTTCATCTCTGTAATGGAGAGGAAGCAAAATGCTTTTCATCTTTTGGGAATCCCTAGCCTGACCCAGCATGATCTCCAGTTTTCTCACATGACTTCTGCTTTTTCAGTAAGCAGTAATTTTGCTTTTGTTGAAATGCTGCCATAATCATTTAATCATCAACAATGTAAAATGCTGTGCCCACTTAGCGTCAAGATTGTTCCTTGGCCTAGAAACAAACAGTTAAAGTGATGGTTATGTTTCATTCTTTCAAATAAAATCCTTTTTTCAAGAAATGAACTGGTCAAATGTTTCAGTTAACAAAAACCTTCCACAGCATTTTGTTTTGTTGTGAATAGTATGAAAATGGCCCCAAAATGTCTAATGTTTTCCTAAGTGATACTAATGTGTGCTATTTCTGTTGAGTCTCTCAAAGCTCACCTGCTGAAACCGTTGTGCTCAGGTGGCACTCAACTCTTCAGCAACTGAAAAAGCAGTAGTTTAGTATTCTACAGCAAGGTATGTCTAAATTGCATTTTGGAAGTATTATAGCAACTAGATTTAGGTGATTAAAATGGAAGCAATGTGGCAGTGGCTGTCTGAGAAATCTGCAAACTTTTGTTTACAGCTCTTGTATCAAATGGGTAGAAGATAGCAGGATGGAACTGCATTCCTACATGCTAAATATCAGTACTCATTCATAGAATCATAGAATCATAGAATGGCTCAGGTTGGAAGGGACGTTAAAGATCATCTAGTTCCAATTTATTCAATTTATTTTCCTGGAAATGTTTTACTTTTTTCTTTTTAACTTGATATTTATTCTGCAAAAATTATTGAACATGTGTATGGCTAGTCAAAGCATTCAGGCAGGATTGCAGTAGTAAGAACCTAAGATCACTGTGGTATCCTCTGCAACTGCCTACCTCCTTTCTGTTGAGACAGCAAAATTTATCTTTATTAACAGTTTTAATTCCTGTTGGTTTTATTTATTTTGACTTTTTTTTTCTTTTCTAGGCTTTTCTTGTGAGTCTACTGTTACTGGTTACTGTTTGAAGTCCAGACAGTAGTGTAGGTTCAGGAGTTTCTGATCTATCCAAGATATTTCTAGGACTAAATAAAGAAAATTATCGAGGGAATTAAAGAAATGCTAATTATTATGATATAAGTTAATACATTACAAAAATTAATTGAGCAAGGCTTTGGCTTAGTTTATAATAGAAGAGAGCATGTTTGATAAGCAACAACACAAAACTGTGAGTGTGGAATTAGGTTCTCCAAATCAATCAGCTTTTTTCTTCACAGGTCATAAAATCTCAATTTTTTTTTCATATTCAAAATGTCCATCCTCAGTTTTCTTCATGTACCCAAGAACAACATCTCCAGCCAAGTTTCCGAAGATAAAATATCCTGCATTTTACATACTCTTTGCTTGCAATAACAAATAATCTCTTAGTACTGAGCCAGAGCTTCAGATGGTTTAAATCAACACAGACTTCAATAAAACTGTGTTGATTCTTTTTTTTTTTTTTTTTTTTTTTGACTATTAGATGTTTACATAAAGGAAGCCAAGAAAAATTACTGGCCTACAAAAATTTAACACATTACCAAGTTACCAATATGTTAGAGTATTTCTTTGGAGCAGATTCCTCTGATTAGAAATAGGTTCTAATTAAATTTGCAGTTTCATTTTATGGTAAATAAAGTGAAAATGACCATTTAGTACAACACTTCTCAAAACCATTTTGTGTGACTAACACATCAAAGTCATACAATTAAAAGATTTTTGTTCAAATCCTGTTGTGTTTATACATAAAATATATGCCAATACAACCTCAGATTTTATTTATAGTTTGCATTGCTTGTCTCTTCTTCCAAGATTAGTCAATTTTTATTGTGCTCTGCTTCTTCAGTTCATGCATGGTCTTTCACAGTGAACAAACGTGAATATTCCTTATGAAAGGGTGGGTTGGTTTCTGTGAGAAAAGAAGGTAATCACCATCTTAGAAGTATGTTAAAAATATCAAAATGGATGGGATCTTAATATTCTCAGTATATTTATCAGGAAGAGAATATAAGGATTTGAAGTCTTTTACTGAGTTCTTCATGAGATCACATGTATGTGCTCCAAGTGTAGTTGCTGAATGCAGAGGAGCAGGTGTGCAACCTTTAATGCTGCTGTTTGGCTTCATTCAAACTTTATTTGTAACCACTGCTGGCTTTAAGCCATTTTGATTTTATTTATACTTTTATTTTTGACCTTAACATTTTCTCTTGCTTAGAAATTGAAACATTAGCAGGGCTATCATTGCTGATACTGCTGTTTTAATCATTCTGCAAGGGCACTGTTTTCTGCACTATTTGGTGCCTTTGCCACAAGCATCCTATGTAACTATGAAGAGGTCTTTTAATTGATTTGTTTTGGTGATAAAAATGTCTGTCTTTGTATCTCTGCTCCTTAGACCTTACAATCTTTCATTATATGCATGTATAACATGGCTGTGAAATTAATTGTTTCCCAAATGCCATTTTATATTAAATAAAGAATAAGTATAAATAAATGACAACCACTGGACAGGAACCAGTGAAGCTGGTTCATGGGAAGCTGAGAAGACTGAGTAAGGTTTATCAAAAGGGTTAAAATGGATAGACAAAAACCCCCAACCCATACACAGTTACAACCTTCTAAACCTAAACAGCTGAATAAATTATTTCCAAATTCATCTGTTTCTTTAATGAATTAGAACTTTCTTCTAGTTCTGGACAGAGAAGTATTCTGCAAGAATAGGCAGACAAAATACTAGTTGGACCTGGCATTATTTATTCATTGATATGAATGTAGAGGAACCTTGTATTTTTAAATTTCTTCACCATAGGATACTTTGCCAGGTAGTTTCCTAACCAGTGTTTAAACTTGTGCATGTAAAATGATTTCTTTGTCTTTTCACTGCAGAAATGCTGTTCTGCTTCATGTAGGGACACTGAGGTACTCAGCAAGAGAGGCTATCTTTCCCCCCACCCCACTGCAGCCCCAAAATAATTATGTTTAGGGAAAATTAGGTACTCCAAGAGACTTGTAATTACAGAAGCTGGAATCTGGCCAGGTCACTCAGATTAACATGCCTAAACAACCTCAGTGATCATAAGTGGCCATTAGTTTAGTTTTTCTTCTTATCCGAAAGACAGAGCCTCCTAAAGCGCAGTGCCCTCTGCTATCAAACTCTATGTTTAGTCTCAATTTTGTCCTCTCTCTTTATGGTCTAAATAGAACTTTGTTTTATGAACCAGTTTTGGATGATTTATCTTACAATGGCACTAATTACATAACTATTACTAATGTTTTCTCATATGGAAGATGATGTTTAATGAAGTCTATAGAAAAGAATGTTGGCAAACTTCAGATATTTCCTGTTTAAAAAGCTCTCTGTGTACAAGAGCTCATTCAGTTTTCATTCTTTCTTCCCAAGTTTATATTAAACAGACAATCAAATGTTTTTTGGAGTTGACTTAAAGACTAATTCAAAATAGTAATAATTGTAGTTTTCACTAATCCAGGTAGCATCATTTAGTCGAGATCCAATGTTTTCTGCTAAGAACTGCAAACTGACAAATGCGCTCTCTCTCTGAAATGGAGTTGGAGGGTTTTTTCCTGCTTCCTTTCATTTTCCTAATGTCTAGAGTTTGGAATGAATTCACGTCACTTCATTTTTCCTATTGCTGTAACATTGCCATCCTAAATGGGGAACTCTACATCTTCCACTTGTATGTGGTTTGTGAAGGGATTTTAAATATGCTGGACTAGGTTGACCTTTTCAATACACCATAAGTTGATTAGTTAGCTGGTCCACCTCTCCCCCACAGGTTAATGAAGCTGTAAATAGGAGGAATGGAAATGGCAAGCCAATCAAAAAGGTCAAAGTCCTATAGCACACCACTACAGCTGACAAAATATATGGGGCATTAAAATTTGGATACTTCATTCTTAGTGACAAAGATTGTAATGAGAGCAGAAAAGGTAGCTCTGTGAATCCCTTCACATCATACAGAATGTAATGTGGATTGGAAATGATGCAAACCTGCCACAGTTGTACCATATAATAGTGAAGTTAGGTTAAACTGCAGGTTCCCCAGTGTAGGAACACTCTCTTCAATATTCTGGCTGTTATATCGACAAAAACTGCAAATACACCCTTTCACACTAGTATTTTTCAGAGAAGGGTATACAGTGAGAGGGGTGTGAAAGAGAGTAAGGGAATAGGAAGCTGCTTAGGGTTTATTAGAAAGAATATATGAGCCTGAGAATGTCAAAGTAGATTCTGTCATACGAAATAACTGAAATCCTTCTTACTCTGTTGATATGGTGATCATATTGCTACAATACCATAACTATTTTAAATCAGCAGAATCCTTGAAAAATACACAATAATACTGCATGTAACCACTGCTTAGCTAGAGGATTTGCTGTAGTTAAATTTAAACCATTGTTTAAAAAATGCTCTCTCATATGTTGTCCGTGAGAGGTAATATGACAATGAAGTCAGCAAAGACATTGTGTCTGAAATTTCTATTTCTTTTAATTGCTAAACCGTTTACTAAACACTGCTGTAACAAACCCTGATCTGGAGCAGAGATGTCTCATGCTGATGTGTTACCTGACTATTCTATTCCCCTTGTTTTGAAACATTTCCCTACAACACTGGCTACCCTTATCTCTTCAGGAGGCTAAAGTGTAAAGAGTATTTTCCAGCTAGCTTAAAGGACATCTGTACAAAATTCAAACACTGTGGTGTAAAGGAAGTGTAGCTGGTGAAAGTCCTAGTTAAAAGGGTATGTGCAGCAACTACGTCACAGAATCACAGAATCTCCCGAGTTGGAAGGGACCCACAAGGATCATCGAGTCCAACTCCTATTTAGATACAGGACAACCCCAAATTCACACTATGTCCATGGATTTTAATGCAATTTTTTGTTTGTGAAACTTGCTCTTTTCTGCAAAGAGTGAGGAGTATATATCTATGGGAGAGTAGCTTAAGAGTGTGACTTATTTATGTGGATATATTGCTCTACTCTTGCAGTTTAAGCACATATAGTTAAATGTGGCTTTGATAAATGGCATGGTTTCTCCAGACTCAGAAGGAACCCCAGCCTGGCGGACCCCTCTCTTATGCTGGATATCCATGCTGGCGGGATGAGTTACAGGGAGCTATGCCAAGAGGTGCCTTCTGCTGCACTTTATCACTGACTCTAATCCAGCTGTCTGAAACAGTGCCAACCTAATTAGCTACTTCAGTGCCTGTTATATCAAGAGCCCAAAAAAGCCCAGAGAGGTCACATTTTGAACAGGAGAGAAGTCTTTTCATTTGTCTCTCTGTTCGCATGGGCCTGAGATGGCTCCCATATGGGACAAATCCCAATTAATGCCTCCTATTTAAACTTGTCCTTGCATATTTTAGAATGTTCACCAATTAACAGTAGCATTAAGTTATCAACTACGTTAGTGAGGGTGTTAGTGGAGACAAAGAACCTGTGTTTTTGTGAAGAACATCTAATCTTAGCATGACTTGACTAATACAGGGAAAGCAAAGAAAAGATATACTGAAACCACATCACAGCATTATTAAGCTGTAGGACTTATTATTGCCCAAACTCTGTGGATATAAACACAATCTCTATCCTAAGGCATCCCCTACTTTCTAATCCTAAGTGCAACCAGTGAGGCTAACACCAGACAGGAAAGAAAATTATAATATGATGATAAATACAAGGCAAATGAACAGTGAAAATAAATATTATTGTATGTGGGTAGCTGCTTTCTCAGTTATGTAAGCTTAACTTAAATAGCAAGGTGCTGGCTCACACACGTTTCTGTAGATAATGAAATTACGATGTCTGTCAAGATTACCATAATATCTACCTTAACCAAGTGCAAGGAAAACCACAACATGATATTTTTACTGCTCTATTTAATGAAGTTACATCTTTACTTGACTATGAAAGTGAAGTCCATTTCTTCAGTTGCTTCAAATTAGTTTTCTTCTGACAGTGTACTTTGTGCAATTCAAATCTTTCATAAAATTAGCAAGTTAGAGCAATCAGGCTGATCACAGATCTTTATTTCTGTTAATGAAGCAAAGGAAACTCAGAGAATAATGATATTTACAGATGGTCTCATTTAAAGAGTCATATTCTTTCGGGAACGTATGACTGAAGAATGAATACAAAAGAAAAGCAGGATAGTTTCTCTTTATTTGGGGTATGGGCCCTGTAACCACACACAATCATTTTTATCAGAATATAATATTATTAGTTTTGTCTTAGAATGACAGTGTAAGTGGTTGTTTGAACTTTGAGTGTTGGCACTTTGCTTAAAAGCTGTGTAATGATAAACAGGAGAAAATCTTGGTGAGGCAATTAAAGCAATTCTGAATATTGACTAAAAGAATGCAAAGTGTATATGCATTTGAGATGTTTTTGTCTTCTTGTTAAGAATTCCACCTGGTTAACTAGATTAACAGTTTTACTAGGGTAAGCCAGTTTTTGTAAATACATGCTTATTTCCATGTATGGATAGGTGGATAGACAGGTTTGGTGGAAACAGAAAACTGGCTCTTCCTGAAGCTTTTTCTATGGGGAAGGGGATAGGGCGGAAAGAAGTAATTTGAGGTATTGCTAAATAATAGATAATTAAATATGTATTATCTGTTATTGGGGGAGAAACTTCTCAGCTGGTCAGATTGCAGTAGGACAAGGGGGAACGGATATAAACTGAAGGAGGTGTCCCTTCATAGTACTTCAATGACCAGAGGTTATCCAGATAGTGATACCATGTTTTAGATAGCTCACTAAGTATTTTTGATATGGCAAGCAGAAAGATGTTATTTTCTAACCATGTGAGCTTTCTAGCAGGTTTATGGTCTGATCTTCTGGGTCAGTTCAATTACCAAAAGTATTTTTCCAAGGAATTATTGGAATTATGGAGACTTTTTTTCTCATCACGGTGCAAAAAATATTTCCCTAGCTAAGCACAGTCTGTGTTACTTCTGTATTGAATTACTTCATCCATGAGGGGATTGTGAACCCCAGATACTGCCAGTTTGGAACTTGTTAGAGCTTTCCCATATTCTCAGGGACTGTGTGTTACTAATGGTGGTTATTAATAGCTCAGGCTTGGAGACCTAACACTTAAGCCTTTGGAGAAGCAATCTGCACTGTATTGGCATCAAGTACACCTACTGAAACTAAGAGAAAAAGTATTTGCTTCTGTAAAAACTGCAAGTGGAATGAAGAACTTTTTGGTGCAGTTTTATATACATGGCACCACTCTTTAATAAGACTATTTTAGAAGGACTTGGATGATTTGGAATACAAATGACTAATGCTATACAAGATAATTTTCTTTTATGTATGAAATAAGTACAAAGTTCACCCTGAAAGGATGATAGTTGACAATTTGGTATTTTCACTAGATGCACACATGAAGGCAGCTAACAGGTCACAAGTACACTGCTGTACTTTAAATGCAGCAAATGTGAGGCTGCTTCCTTCCAGATCTTATTATAAAATAAATAAATAAATTAGCTTTGCATCCTGACAGCCTAAAAATTCAAACACTGTGTTCAGTCAGCCAACAGGCTTTTAGGCTAATTCCATATATCATTAGCTATTCCCAGCAATCTATTATTACAGAGGAACCACAAATTAAAAACAAGTGCCTGGCTCACAGCAAGAATCAAGAACATCATGATGCTGGCCAAAACTGAATGTTAAAGCTTAAGGTGCTCCATATGTTTTTCATAACTTTCCAGGTTTACAGTAGAGCAACATTTTCTCATAAATTGCAAAGCAGTCTGTCCATTTACTGGATACAGGATGAGAAGAGCTTAATATTGACAGCCATGTCCACCTGTGCTGAACTGTAATTATACTTAGTGCTCTCTGATACCTTACTTCCTCGATCATATGGATAGAAATAACATTTAGGAATTGAAAAAAAATCTACAAAAGTCAATTTCATGATGAAGAGATATTTTGTGTGAGTTCATCAGTATCTTACCTACAAGCTCACATAACAAGCAGTAAAAGAAACAGCAGAAATACAAAACACATGAAGTTAATGAAGATCTTAGATTTGAATGCAACTCACCTGTAAGGAGAAAACAAAACCTGTAATTTTTCAAAAGGAAGAATCAAGAGTCCATATTACCCTCTGTAGCTGAACATATAAGGTCCTTCTGCTATCTTGTGGACTATTCTAAAATAACTTCTGTTTTGAACCTACTTACCAAGGGCAATATAAACTCTCTTCTAGATTAGTTAGCTGTGATAAAGTAAAATTTGCTTTTGGCCTGACATTCAACATGTGACTTGAGAACAGAGAATGACATTACTGGATCCATCATACTTCTAAATCCAAGCAATACAAAAGTGCTGGATTAGGTTTTAGTATTATTTAATTGTCCTGAACAATTTTACTTGCTGCCTTTTTACTGATTGTATAAATAGAGTACCTACTCAGAACCCTTTTCTGCTGTGCTGTTTAACAGTGTGATTTATTATTTGCTTATTTGTTTGTTTGCATAAGTGTGGGGGATAGCGAGGTACCTTTGCTGGGTGGCAGTTCTGGTTCTTATGTTGTGAGGCAGACAGAGAAGAGACCCTCCTGCTGAGATGCTCTTTCTTTGATTTTGCCCTGATTTTGCCTTTCTGTGCTTCAACCACAGGTGATTTTTATACTTGAAGAATATATTTCTCAAAGCTTGTACTTGTAAAAATACAGTACTAGTTAAAGCTGGAAAGGTTCTATGTTATTTCAAATATGCCTCTTAAAAAAAAAAAGTCAGGCGGGATTTCTAACTTCATTAACCTGTTGTGGCTGAAACGCTCTCCTCTGAATTTCCCAGCTCTGATCTTCAGGAGGGTCCTGCATTCAGCTATATAAAGTTGAGCATCTGTTAGGGGAGGCACCAAAAAGCTACTAAAAGCAATACAAATATAATCTTTGAGCAGAACTCAGATTGCTGCTGAAGAGTCTGTAGATTTATCAGTCTGTCTTGAATTTTTCTCTAGGTGTGGTGGCTGACACATAGCCATATAACCTTTACCCCCTCTTCACCTTGTCTCCACAGTTTCTGGCCACATCGACAGCTGACTTGCTGTGCATAGAGAGGTTGAGAGAAAACATGAGGAGGAGGTGAGGAGACAGTACTTGAGGGCAATTCAGTTTTAGATTGGCTTAAGCTGACCCTGAAACTACCTGCAATGTTTGTGAGAGATATCTCTAAGGAATTCTTTACTATTCACTTCTGAGTGATGGATTTCAAGCAGACTTGTAGGCCAATTCTTGCTATGTGTATTGTGCATATAATGTACATGTGCCTGTTGAGAAAATTATCTTTCCAGTAAAAGGAGAAAAAACATTGCCATTCAACATGTCTACTAAGAGATATGAAGTTGTCACTTGCATAACCTATTTTCTGCAAAAATAAGAGAATTGCAGCTCTATTAACTAAGAATTCAAGGTGAAATGGGTTTTGAGACATCTCTACTTCATGTGGGTTGTTTTTTTTTTCTTCCTGTTAACAATATTATTTAATTTTTTTAGAAGCTTGACTCTGCATTGAGTCAAAAGCACACTAATTTGGTTATTAGCATGTGCATGAAGTGATCCCACTCCACTCATTCAGAAAATAGGAATTAAGATGATTTGACAGCCCTCCAATTTTGCTTTCAATGCTATCGATTCCTTTCATCAAGGCTGTGCTGTTCTGTGCTTGATCTTGCAAAAGGGGCTGATGCCACGCTTGCTCTAATCACATTTCATTGTACATTCACTGCATGTAATAATAAATTTGGCTATCTAGATCAATTTTGGCCCAATTTCCTCTCACAGGATGCAATTCAATGATTGCTTTTTAAATTTCTTTGTAAGGGCCAATGTTTGATCCATAAAGCCTTCTATTTTTACTATCCCAAAAATATTGACTAAAATAAGCTTTAGTAGTATTCTAGACTTCTGTTTATAATTGCTTTGGGAAAAACCTGTGCTTGATTTTGATAAGTCTGAGGTTACTGCTTGGTAAATAATGAGTGATTCTTGTAATGGCTTTCAAAGCATTTCATAGTTCATAGAGCCTTCTTGAGTGAACTGTTTAAATACAAATACTTCCTTATAGAGTACTGTTCAATGCAACTTGCATATGCAAAGGCCTTACTGCATAATTTTGTAAGCAGTATTGTCATGTATCTCAGTATTTCCTGTAATGACCTTATAACAGGATTATTATTAGACAGAGAATAGTGTAGATGAAGTTAACGTATTTTGTATTTTTTTTCCCCGTAGAAATTAGAAATTAAAAGATCTCTTAGGTCAACTAGTTCATTTTCTGCTTTTGATTTTATTATGTCTATTCGTCAGTTCCAAAAACCACTTTACGGTTGCAACTCTGTTTGGAAAAGACAATACTGGACTTGACTACTAGTAGATTTTGCTGGTGAATGTGTGGTGAGCAATAAAACTTTCTCTGACTTGTAACAAACAAAAAAAGCATCTGGAGTTCCTTGGAAGTGAGGAAGGACAATAATTAAAGGCAAAGGAGTGTTAGGTCTGTAGTCAGATCTCAGGCTGTTCCTAATGGAATATAATGCAAATAGCAATTCTTTGGAGCTGGAAGAGTTGATCTTGGATTGAAGATCTGAGGTTTGCAACTAAGCTTCATTTAGCATATAATGAAATAACAGTTGCGTGATCCACACATGTCAAGTAACTAAGTCCATTAACACAGTTGTTAACAGAAATCCTATTAAGCATATGGATTATATATACAAGAGTACGGGAATGGAACTGTTTTCAGTGCATTATATTACATCTAAAGCCCAGCTAAGTATGACTGGAAAAATACAATTGCAAATATATACAGTGACATATACAAAGATTGCTGTGAGCAGAAACTCTGGTCTTACTTTCCCTTAAGGATAAATCGTTATGATATGATCAGAGAAAAATAACAGTGGAAGTGGAAAACACACTTCCTTACTTCCAATTAGGCCTGAATAATTTCAGCCAAAACAAATCTGTCCAGCATGATGGAAAACCTTATATAAATACATTTTAAATAAATAGGTGCAAAAATTTTGAAATTATATTTCTACAGTCTTCTGATTTTTATTTTCAGTTTTTCTTCTCAAAGAAACTTTGACACTGTAATTATTTGCTCTAGAAATTTAAGAAGTCGTCATGTTTGTTGTAGGAAGACCTGCTATGTTATGTGTCCCCACTGATGAGTATGAATTAAGATTCTATGCAGTAATATTATCAGAACCATAAGAACTTGAAAAATCAGTAATTTTCTTCCCCCAAACTACCTGAAAAAAATACTGCTTTATAAATGACACACCTTAAGAAATAATTTGTCTTTTCACTATGACTGGACAGAAAAAGTGCAAATTAAAAAAGCTCCTAGATATTTTGGATTAGCAAATGTATTTTAAGAAAACATGGACTTTTCATTACAGTACTTGTATTTGTTATATGAAAAAAAACAGTAAACATAATCATGTATTAGCAAGGGTGCTTTAGGGTTTTTGCAGTGCTACTTATCTGGAAAAGTAAGTTTATTTTGACAGAATACTTAACAGCATTCACTACACTACAATGAAAGCTATAAGCTATAATGAAACAGGCTTGGCAAATCTGTCTGAGGATGAGCTTCCTTCTCGGGGCTTAACTCTATTTTACTGTTCCCATTTATCTTTCCAGTGAATGGAGGCACCCTTCATGGTCTGACAGATATTCTGTCCTTGCCAGGTAGCTGCTGCTTTTAGGCATTAGCTGCCAAAACAATTCAGAGATTAATGGGAAAACATCCATAAAGTATACTACAACCTCTCCACTTTCACAGTAAATGTAAGATCTTTGGGATGTTTAAATGCTGTAAAATGTCTTAATTTGTTCAGACACTTGCACAATTATTAATAGAGACAGATGCAGAATACACAGACAACTGCATCTAAATTAGCTTTGAGGGGAATTAATACACAAAGCTAGCAAAATACTCCCAGAGAATAAATCAGTGTGATGTTTTATAATGATTTTAACACAAGATTACCAAGTGCATAGCTTAAATATTGGTCTTAAAAACCTGCAAAAGAAAGCTAATATCAAATGATGTAGCCAGTGAAAGCAGAATGGAAAGCTACACCTATTAGTCTCATAGATATACAATAGGAAAGACAACACTTGTCACCCTGAATAAGCCATTAAGTCCATTGTTTTTTCCAAACCTTTAATTACAGTTGGCATCCCCAAGTCTAGCACCTGAGGCATATTACCTCTTCAACTGCTCCCTCAGAGTCAGAAGGGGCAATCTGGTCGCAGCCCGGCCAAGCCCAGCTCGGCATCCACCTCCTTCTTCTCTCTGGGCAGGTGGTAATCCACAGTTTTGCAAAAGAGCCAGCCACTGGTAAGGTGAGAGCAGAGCTCAAACATCTTTCTGAATATTAAAGGACAGAGATCAGGAAATGGAATACTGGAAAGGAAAGATGTGGGGAGATTCAGAACTGATAGGAAACCACAGGGAATCCCAAGAGGAAAGGGCATATAAAAGCTGTCATAGCAGCATTGGTAGAAAATGTCCCCTGTGAGTTCAGCTTGTGGAAAAGGGTATGCTATGAGTTTGGGTCCCATACTAAGTGAGTTAGTTCTATGTGATAAAGGTTGATGGCTAGAATATGAAGATGAAGAGGATGACCTTCTGGGTTTTAGGCTGGAATGAAGCATAAGTTGTTGGTTTTTTTCCTTTTTTATCTCTATCTTAATAATTGACACTGAAAGATATCATAACTGTATATTTTCTGTGTTTTATTTTGTTTAAAAGAAAATAATAATACCTTATTTTGGTTTTACCTTCAGTCTAGTTTGTGTTAAGCTTAAGTGTTCTAGATTAAACAAGAGCAATGGTGATTATGGTGGCCCTTACAGAAGAATGTAGGAGAGCATTTGAGCAATGTCAATACCTTTCTTCAGAATATCCAAAAGACAATAGAATACTTCTGTTGAGTTGTATAGTCCAGTTTTGAAAGTTACAAGAAAGACATGTATATGTTACATGTCCCCAGTATCAGTAGGTTTTTTGAGTTAGTTCCTGCCAAGATGCTTCTGGGAGCATTGCATTCCTGCTGACAGTCTGCTGACCCAGGCTAAAGTTACAGCATAAAGTGACAATGTGACTTAGCTTGCATGTGTAGCAGCCAAGCTAAAGTCTGGTACAGCCAGCCCATCCTTAGGGTGAAGTTCTCCTTCATGCAGCCTGGAACATGGTTTACAGACCCTTCCCTCGCACTGACAACAGCTTCTCTTTTCATGGTGATGGCTCTGAAATGTCATTTAGCCATGCAGTTCTAAACTTCTTATTTAGCAAAATATCTAGAAAAGTGAGGAGGAGTAGAAGAATGCTTCAAGGCCATAAAAAAAAATATATATCCTATTACTTTGTTATGTAGTCCAGCATAATCTGTAGGAGAAATTAATTTTGAGGACAAATTCATATGCAGCAGGACAAAAAAACAGTCACAGTTGTAGAGGGATTAGGGTTAATATTTAGACTTCCTCCTCCAGTTAATTTTAAATAAGAAAGGTTTCACTGAAAATTGTAGCTTTATTTTATCAAATAATATTTTAGCAACATTGATTGATACAATGCATTTTAGTGCAATTCTTAATCTGTAAGTATGTCTGTCCTTGTCCCTTGCCCATTTTTTTTTATGGCATACTTAATTTCAGATTCATGACTTGTGATCTTTAATAGACTTTCTGACAATAGCTATTAGTATAGTGGATGCGCAGTATCAAATTATCAATAACCTCCTTCCCTGAGATAACACTAGTGAATCATCATCCAATAGGGATATTCTGCTTAGAACATTGTTCATTAAGAAATTCACATTTTACACAATAAAACCTGCATTTGCCTTTCTGCCATTTCTCTAGAAAATACTTTAAAATATGTAATGTTTGTTGGTTTTTAGCTTGTAGGTTTTTTTCAATGGGGTTTTGTTTGTTTTTTTTTCTGAAAGCTACAACTGGAAATAGTTTAGCTTGCATAGTCCCTTATTTTCTTTTATGCACTTTCTTGGAACCAAAATCTTCATATGAAGCATTTAAAATGTAACTTAAAGAAACATAAATGAAACCCCTATAATGAACAGTGCCTGAAAAAGCATGAAATTTGTACAATTCTCATTATATTCTGAGAACAAATGGACCTTAAGATCATACTGAAAACCTTTATTAAAAAAGCGTGACTCAAATAGTCTCTTTCAGGCTTATTGACGTTTAATTTAGCATTTGGTATTAACTATCTAAACCCAGATCAGGAAAAATCAAACACTACACTGAGTAGTTTTCAGAGAAAGAGATTTCACATTTTCAACTTCTGTCATTCTGAATGTCTCATTTAGCATATTTTAACGGTCTTTTAGACCTTGCAACATAATCAAATTGTAATAAAATATTCTTCTTTGAGTGCTGAGTGAAATCCTTGCAAACTTGTTTTAATTTCGTTCTCTTTGCCACTATCAAAGATTTGAGAAAGCCTCATTTTAAACAAATTTATATTCTGCTTCAACCCTGCATGGGAGGCATATTAGGGACACTAACTTTCTGCAAAAAAAAGACCAACATAGGTACATTCCTGGCTGGAATTTTCTTAAACCTTTCATTTGTTCAAGTAAGATAGTGTTTGTAGAGATTCTGTTCTTGCAGATTTAGAGAGCAAAAGCTTTTCCTGTAAATTGTATATGAGTTTACTAGATCATACTTTTTTGGCTGAACATTTCTTTCTGCAAGTTTTGCAGAGCTGTGTGTCCACATACTTTCTTTGAAAACATCTCAATGTATCACCACTTCCTTTATGGCTAAGAATTTAATGAGTACCACAAAATAATTACTGTCAGTTGCTGCCTGTTTGCACTTCCCATTGAAGTACTGTTTCTAAAATATGTCATGTGTTGAGCCTGGAATCAAGCAGAACAAAGGAAGAGAGCGGATGCACTCATGGCCACTCCTGCTGCCAGTGATTCCCTGTCATAAAATCTCCTTTATAAACCGCATCAAAACTGTTGGATGGTGATTCATCTGTGTTATCACAAGGAAGGGGATTACTGATAATCTCGCTGGCCTGGTGCACTTGCCTTGTCTCCGAGGAACAGAGCTGAACGGAGGGGAATCAAACAATGTTTCTTCTGCCATGAGACTAGAAGCAGATGCTCCTCGGATGGCTTGCCTACTGATTTTTCCCCTTAAAGGAATGGAGTTGTTTCTGCTAGTTGCCAACTAGAAAGATTCACAGAGCCTTACTCAAACTCATGCTTAATGCACAACAAGTATCTTCCTTAAGGTTTATAGAAGAAACATCTCTAGATCTGTGTCAGAAAAAGCTAACTAGATACAACCTTTAGAAACAGATTGCCCTTTGTCAGGCCACATTCAGTATCAGCTTGTTGCTATATCCTCAGGACACCAATGAGGGATGTTGACCCCAAAAATGAAACTGTTTATATAAGTGAGTTTCCTTTAAAAAAGCCTTCTTTAGAAACTGCAAGTTTAAAATGAGATATTTTCAAGTGGCATATTGGAAAGTACAAAGATAACAGTTTATTCTCTAAGCCATATGGAAGGGTTTTCAATCCCTGTACACAGCTGAGAATGGGAAATCATTTAGAAGACTCTTGTAGGCTAAGTAAAGCAAACTAAATCCTATGCACTTAAGCACTGTTAGAGAATACTTGATGCTACATCACCAGTTTGAGGTGTGAAGGTTGTAATAAATGGAAAAAAAGCATGTTATGAATGATAAGATTAATAATGTAATTGCTGGCTTCAAAAGGCTTATGGGCTTTACCTGAGGTGGTCCCAGATATTGAACCAAGTCAAAATTGGTGATTCCATAATTTTTATCATTATTTATATTATTAAAATAAGCCTTTGTTAAAACAAATCTATATTTACAGAGGAGAGATTGTTTTTAAGTAGAAAGGTACTTATGTTTTCCCTTAATTTTATCGCAGTGTTAAGATCTGCTTGCTTCGTTATGCACCCCGAAATGGTAAAAGCCATCTTTAGCATATTGGTTCTATTTAAATGGCATTTTGCATTTTGCCTCGATAACCCAAAGAAGAAAATGTAATGGTTTGACCCAGGCCTTTTCCTGGTAACCAGTTTGTAACCAGGGAAGTGATCATGTTTACCCAGTATTCCATACGATTTTACATAACTGGGGGTGTAAATAAGGAAGGGGAGAGGCCCTCATTTTCTTTTCCCTTCCAGTGGATCTGAAGACGCAGGTTCTCTGCTATCGGTCTCACCCATGTGGAGGAGTCAAGCCTTGCAGGCCTTGTAGGCCTTGAGAGGCAGCAGTTACAGGCGTCGGTCAGTGTGACTCTGCTATCTTAAGGAGAGTTGTAAGATTCTGTTTTTATTAGTTCTATCCTGGGTTTCGAGTGTACATACCTGTTTTAGTTTCCCTTTTCCGTTTTTCCCCTTTTTTCCCTTTTTCCTTCCCTTTTCCCTTTCCCTTGGGGGGGTTCCCTCTACTGTGTACATAGTATTTTAATTGTATATAACTCATATATATGTAAATATAAATACTTTCAATATAATTCAGGTTGTTTCGGGCTCTTTAGTTTCTCTCGTAGTTTTTTTTCTTAAAACTCTGAGAGGGAAAAGGGGGGAACGATTTCACTATGAGTTTGGGCATTTGGCAGGGAGCCAGGTCCAAACCATCACAGAAAAGAAATAAAAAAACAAAGTAGTTTGTTACATTCCCTTTATATTGCTTACAATTGAATCGTATATGCAGTAAAACCACTTTTTTTCCTCAATAGTTTCTAGTCTGAGGTTGGACTAGATGATCTTTCAAGGTCCCTTCCAGCTCCTAATGTTCTGTGATTTTGTGAATATTGCCTGAACAAATAGGAGGTCACATATTTGCTCCTCCTTTTTTTCACCTTCCTTCCCTCCAAGGGAATGCCAAGCAGTATTTAACTTCCAGATCCCAAACCTCAACTATCACCATATTAGATATTAACCTCTGCTCTAATTTTGGCCTGATATGGGAACCTTTTTAAGCGGGTGGTTTTCAGCATGTTACTGGACTTGTGAAGAAAATGTACAGGATGTGTATGAGATTAATTTCTATTATAAAATAAGGTTTGTTTTCAGATTTAGACAAATTTTTAATTGGAAGTTAAACAAAATTGCAAGTTAATCAAATAGTACAGTAAAAAATGTCATGAAAACACAAAGAAAAAATCCCGAATGATCACATAATAATGGTACTTCACTTTTTACAGCAGACCTACATCCCAAGTATAATTTTAAATACATAAGAAATAGCTTTCAGTGTAACTCAGAAACTAAAAAGCCAAACTGCACAGCCATTGTTAAACACACAGCGTATTCCTGAGAGATGTGTATATGTGTGCACAGCTGCACAGCCACAGACACCATATGCCTGTGTATAAACAGTTGATATCTCTACATGTGTGTATGTGCATGTGAATATTTTATAACCACATTGGCAGGTATGTGGGAAAACCTGAATATAAATCAGACTTTTTCCTAACTCTACATATATTGGTTGAAAAGTGGTTTGGATTAGAAATGAAGTAAGGCAGTTTGGGTCTTCTCTTCGAAACAAGGGGATTAGCATTGAGTGTTCAACTAAAGTAGGTTCAGAGTAGCTTTTTCCAAACTTCAGTCTCTGCCTACGAGACAGATTGCTACTGAAAATGCCAAGCTGACCTCATTCTCTGCTATGCTGTTCAAACTTAGAATATTCTGATTTTATAACAAACGTCTTCATGTAGATGAAGGATTACATCTTTCCAGGACATCAGCTTCCTACAGTTCAAGCTGATTTGATATCTTTCTCTATTCATCTCCAAAATAGTTGAAAAGTCCCCTAAAAACCCCTGTCCTGCCCTTTTTCCCCCTTGCTTTCCCATCCTATTGGAATTTTCTATTGCAATTCATTTCTACACCTTTTTTTAAGTTTTAGAAATGCTATTTCTTGAAGGGACATTATTCACCAAGCCGTATTCTTCTTTTCTATACCCATTTCTACACCCTCAGTTTATGACACATGCTAACCTATGCTATTCAAGTACATCTTTAGTAAGGCTTCTTAATTCAGTCCCCAGGGACCTCCTTCAGAAGTAAGGGAAGCTTTCACATAGGGCAGTAACTCTGTGCTTATTTAAGTAGCATGCTACAATAGGAGATGGCTCCCCGTATTGGGACCATGGGATGTGGACAGGCAACAGACATAAAGAGAATTTCTGGGCAAAACATTGACTGCTTGAACCCAGCAGTATGGGCAACCATCTGAGCCACCTGAAAAGTTTGAGAAGTTGAATTACTGGTTTTCATTGTTTTCAGAGAATCTATGCTATTATTTTATCTGTATTGTAGAAGTATAGAGAGGTACCTGTGAGAGTCGTACTCTTACTTGGAAGAGCTTATTCAAGCAAACACATGAAAAAATGGTTTTCTTGTGGCTACTACTTTACTAATTGTCCATGCTAACATGCATGTCTCAGTCTTCCTATACATTTTGGTGATGCTCTGAAGGGACTGTTACTGTTTCCTCCAAACATAGCCATAGAACTTGATTTTCTTTTTTCATTGTACCTCAAAATGCAACATTCCAGTCAGCATAGTACCAGCTGCATAACTGGGTCAGACGCTTTAGGAACTCATCCCTAAGGTCACTTCATTATTCACAAAGCTTACAGTGAATAGTTTAAAACAACTATTCCTTTGACCTGATGCTGCAGTCATTCTTGACAACAGACAGAATATTTTCTTCCTATGCAATAAGGATTTTTTTATATTCTTCCAATGTGTACCCCTCTGACACCACTGGATAACTAAAATATGCAAACAAGGACACCTGTACACCAGATAAGCAGAGCTCTGGGTGTGCAGCTTCTGGTATGTTTCCAAAACAAACTGACAGGTTGTTTAAGCTAGGGTGAATTAGGAGGAGAAGATGTTACAGAAAGTGGACACCACATAATTAACATTTTTTTCTCTGCATTCTCTCTTCTTACATTTATTTTTGCATTTCGGTTTTGTGCTCTGTATCTGGTTTGAATGAGAAATGTCTAGTCCACCTGATGCTGTCAGTTGCAAGTAATGTCTGTTTACTACATGCATTAAATTAGATAATTAGCTGTTTGTTAAATTTTATTATAATACCTGACTGGCTCTAAAAGCGCTTGATTTACTTTGAGTAATGTTGCTCTGAATATGTAACCATCATCCTGCATCTGCTGATGTGCAAGTATCTTGGAAAAAAAAAAAGAAATAAAAAGTGCTGTGGATTGGAGAGCTATTAGAGGAATGTTTATGAGAAATCATAAAGGAAAGTTCATAGAAACCCCCTTAAGTGATGCTTCTGGTTGCAGTGGTTTCAGAGTTGAGAAATGCTCAAAATTAAAATACAGGCAGCTATAACGAACTGAAACTTTATGTAATGTGAATTCACAAGCATTAAAAAACACCTAAGGTGGCTTAAGTCAGGTTAGTCTGACTGTGTTAATCATTTCTAACTTAAAAGTTGCTTATTACACTCATCCAGTACCAGAGTTAGAGAGGTACACCATGTGGCGGAGGATGAAACCAAATGCAAATCTGTTCTCAGGAAACACACTGGGCCGGATTTGCTGCTGTCACAAGTGGCAGCTTTCCCTTAGTCCCAGCTCCCTAAAAGTGGAGGGAAATAAAAGAGTCTGTTTGAAGACACTTTGCAAGATTGGGTAAAAACTGCCATGTCACAAAATTCATTGACTTTATAGTGTAATAATCAAAGCTAGTATATTTATATCTCCCAAATAAAATATATATCTCTTAATACTTTAAATTACTTGGCAGAGGAAGATTTAAACACAGAAGTGTACTGTTTCTAATTCTCCCCTGGAAGCTGGAAAGATAACTCTCTAATAATTAAACATTTTCAGAAGTTAACTAATAATATAACTTTAATTATATGTTTAATTTTTAAATACAGCAGATGGTTTCTGATGTTTACTGGAACCATTGTACAACGCATTTCATTATTAACAGCATTTTACCTATGATTTGTGCATGCATGTGCCAACAACAATTTTATGTCTCTAAAGAAAGAAAATCACACCTGAATCCCAGCACATGCTTCATATTTTGTTGGATATTTTCTTTTTTTTTCTGTTTTGGGCTTTATGATTTTTAGTTAAATATTTCTAAGAGGCCTTTAAATGTTTCAGCATTTTTAATTAATTTCCTCCAGAGGGAAAAAAAATTCTGGAGAAGCAGGAAGGTGGTTTTGCCAGAATCAGACCCTTGTAAACAAGTCACTTCCTAATTTGAGTTCACAGCCTATTATTTAGCATTCTGAGGGCTGAATTTTGGTCTTGCTTGTGGCTGTAAGCAGTAGAGTGGAATACCTTTGTGTTCGTGCTGTGTAACAAAGCTCAGGGCTGGGCACTGAAGCAGCAGTACTCCCTCCTCTACAAACACAATACAGACTCAAGAGTCCAGCATTCAAGAGTACCTGTTCCTGGTAATTAGGTCATCTTTTTCACCTGCTCAGCAAAAAAATTGAGTGAGACTAGTGCAAAAAAAATGCAGCTCTCTATTACAGTATCAAAGGAAAGCATGATAGATATTCAACAACCTACAATTCAGTGATTAATGAAGCCAGTCAGTGGCAGTACTCTCATATGTTGATGTTGACACTGATTTTTGCTCCTAAATTCTTCAAAGATTCTGGACACCCTTCCTTGACACCCTTTTCCCAGACATATCTCTCTTTTCCAGCCAAAAAGTTTTCTTACTTGTGTTGTAGATCAAGCCGGTTGCTTCCTGACTTCTTCCTTGTGAACATGGAAAATAATTCTAGTTGGTTTAGGACTGTTAGGTTATCCCTCTAAATATACCATTTCCTAGACTAAACAGACCAAATATTTCAGCCTTTTTGTGTGTCATGTTTTCTAAACATTTTATTATTTTTATTGCTGTCCTCTGGACTGTTTGCCATTTGCCTAGGATAAAGCTGGAAACTAAAAACACTTCTCTTGCATTGGTGAATGGAATCAATACCCATGCATCTTCCCAAAACCACTCCTATGAATATGTCCTAACATCAGATCTGCCTTTAAAACATTACGTTGTGGGTTCCTAATGGAACTTTCACCCAGATCTTTTTGTGCATATTCCCTGTTCCTATTATACTCCTTTTGCATTTGAGCATTTAGCTTTGTCTCTCCTAAAAGTACTACTTGATGCATTTGCTATTACTGAATTTTACCTTACTGATTTCAGTTATCCAGAATGCTTGTGACCTAGGGATATCCACAATTCTCCCAATTATGAAGGGAAATAAAGATGTATCTGTGGAATCTCAGTTGAACTTTTAGTTTTCAAAAAAAATAATGAAAAACCTCAAAATATGACTTTTGGCTCTAAGTTCATATATTTTTATGATTTCTGGTCTTTGAAAATTAAAAATATGAAACTCAGTAAGATGATTTCTGTACATAAAACGAAGGATTGATATCTCAACTATGTTCAGTTAAAGTATTGTTGCTTTCTTGAAGTTAAAATTCCTTGAATTTTTGAATGTTCCTTCCTCCAGTAAGACTCAGAATCTTTGAGATTTTAAAACTTTGTATATCACTGCCTCCAGTGCCTACGGGGTTCCAAGTTTAAAGTAGATGTGATCAGTAATGCAGGACAAATGCAGTTTATTGGCTTAGAAAACTTGATAGACTGTAATCTGAACTGGTTTGATTATTTTGACTGTTTTGTCGAACAGACTGAGCTCTTAGTCTTTGTAGACCATGAGATTAGCATTGAGATACAGATCTTTTCAATTTTAGGTTGGACAATTCAGGTATCACCCAAATATGTAATCACACACACGTAACTATGCTAAAGCTGCAAAAGAAGTTAGTTTACTTCTTGTGAACTTGGACATTCCTGAACCGGTTTTAAAATCAGCTTCCCACACAGTCCTCTGACAGTTAGGAATTCTCCTCCTGCAGTGCAGTGTAATTGGCCCAAGCCAGCCCTGCCCTTTTTCTCTTTTGTTTTTGAAATTTTCATTTGATTCTGCTGTGTGGAGTATAGCAGGCTGAGTGTTGAAGAATAGTAATTTGTTTATTTACTTTCTTAAATGGTTGATTTGTGGGATGTAGTTCTGTTAGGACATTAGACCGCAAAACGCTGATTTAAGAAAGTGTGTTTAATCACATTACAGGCCACACTATTCACTTTTCTTAATTTTTTGCAATTCCCTAGGTTGGAGCCATTTTTATAACCCCTTAAAGCTTAATTTGTTCAAAGGTACTCTGGTTTCTTTTTTCTTACATAAATTATGACCCATTAACAACCTTCGGCCCCAGCAAAGAGAATAACAAGCATCAGCTATAGGCAGAGATACCTAGAATCCCTGAGCACAGCAAAAGGGAGTCTCTGTGCTTCTGGCGTTTTCCTGGCATTCTCAATTTTTTCCTACATACTGACACACTGTCTGTTAATCTCTCTTTTTTGTGGATAACAAATTTGAAATGGACAGTCACAAACTGGATGGGTTGTCATTATTTACCTTCAATGTTCCCAGCACACTGGGGTTGGGTTCGTAGCTGAAGAGGCAAGTATTTTCATTTAATTACTTCTGCCTATAAATCCAGTAAAGCTAACTCCATTTTATGTCAACAAACTGTGCATAATAAAATTGTTTTGTGTCTTAAGAGCAGAACTTGTGATCAGAAGAATGTAAAAAAAAAAAAGGAGTAATTCCTGGACCCTATGCTGTTTGAATATATACTAAAATCAGAAGACTGTAAAATCAACACAGAATCAGTGTGATTGGTGAATTAGTTTATTTTCAGTGTGGTTGGTGAATTAGTTTATTTTCAGTGTGATTGGTGAATTAGTTTGTTGTCTGTAATGAGGTCAAAAATTGCAAAAAATATTTAAATAGATCATAATATTTTTCTGCATAGCTTGATCTGTCAGAATGTGGCAGATACTCTCAAAATGGCTGTTGTCATTTCTCTTGTTTTCATTGAACAAAGCACTGCTTTTGAAAAATGAATGAGTGTTTACCCAGAATTTCCACCCAGCAATACAAGAGGAAGATTTGAGGATGTTTTTTGCCAGGAGACTGCCAGCTTGGGAGTTTGTAGACTGCAGCAAAATATCTGAAAGACCCATCAGTAATACCCACCCTGAGACCAAAATCACTTGTTATTACTTTGATTGCTCTGTTCAGCTCATGCTTACCCATGATTCTTTCCTTCTTACATACTCCTTTCTAAAACTTAGAGACTTTAAAGNCCCCCCCCCCAATATTTACTAGTTTTTGAAGGTGACTATAGTTTGACCAGTGCTTATTCCTGCTCTTCCTGTTTATCTCTGCTTGAATTCCACTTTGCAGTCCTGAAGTGCTGAGTCTGGCAGTCATTTTAATGGCCAGATAGATGTCAGAAACACAGCAGTTTAGTTCTTTGGCAGAATGAAACCCAATTAAATGCTTGACTGTAACAAAAAAGCCGTATCATTCAAACACAATCCTCGCAACGACAGCAAAAAGATAAAGCAACCTAGCTGGGATTTCCTTTTGGAGTGGTATAAGAGGATTGTTGAAATTAATGGCATTGAATTAATAGGTTACAGCAAAGACTTACTATAACTTTGTGGAAAACTCCCTTATTATTATGCATGTTGCTGCTTTCTCCTCCTGTAAAAGCAAGCTGCTAAAGCTGTTAAGGTGCCTTGTTACAAGAGCAATGAAGTCAGTTTAACTCAACTAGAGGATGAATCAGTCAGCTGGTATTTGGGGCTGTAGCACAGCTACATTGCTAATTCCTGCGGTGCATTTCCCCAGCCAGTAGCTAAGCACCCATGCAATCAGTCACTCGCTCTACTCTCACAGTGGGACATGGGAGAGAAGAGGAGGAATGAGCAAGAGAACTCTTGGGTCAAAATACAGATTGAAAATCACCTATGGAGTACTGCAGCAGGCAAAACTGACTTCAATTTAACTTTTTTTTTTCCAATTACTATGTATATTTAATTACTGAATTGAGTATTGAGAAACAAGACAAACATTGAAACACCTTTCCTCCCACTTTCACAGGCTCAACTTCAGACTCTTTTCCGTTTTCCTTTCAAGTCTCCACTAGTTTACTTCATACACTGCTCCTCTCTTCCTGTTAATGCCACAGATTACTCTCAATCTGTCCAGTGAGGCTACAAGCAGTTCAGGAGGTCCAAGTCAGTGTGCAGAGATTTCTCTCTACCACTCCTCATTTTTCACTCTTTTCCTGTGATCTGCTATGGGTCCTCCGCAGACATGTGTGTGGTGTGTCTGCTCCAGCATGGTCTCGTTCACAGGCCACGGTCCCTACAGGGAAGTACCTGTTTTGGCATGGCTTCTTTATAGGCTGCAGCCCCTTCAGACTTGTCACACTTCATAATCCTCTACCTTACTATTCCCTCATTCCCTCTGTCATTCCCTCTGTTACCTCTTCCACTCTTGCCATCCTTTCTTATGTACAACTTCCTGGAGGTGTCACCAGCATCGCTGATGGTCTCAGCTGTACCCTGTGGGCCTATTGCAGAGCTGGCTGGAAACAGCCGTGTCACACATGGGGCAGCCCTCCACCCCAGCAGCATTCCTGCTGCCGAAACCTTGACAGGTGCACCCAGTATATTTCCTTTGTGAGCAATTTTGTATTCCTCATTGTTTGTAGTCTGATGTGCCTGATCTTATTCTCAGCTTTCCACTGGTAACATACTGAAGCCAGGTCATACATTTTCAGGCCACTGTTGAGAAAGCAAATTGTATGAAGGGATATTAAGCGGTGAAAAGACATGGATATTAATGTTTACCTTTTGTTTTGCTTCACAGGGAGCATTTAAAACACAGTAGTTATACTAGTAATTTTATATTTTAAGGGTAATGCCCAGATGTCTGTAGTGCTGTAGTTGACACTTGAAATGCCAGATCCTGCATTCTTTTGTACTGCAAGGCAGTCATTAGTGCCTAGCATGATATTCCTTCTCAGTGAGCAGAAGGGACTCAAGCTGTTTGTCTCTACTTAGTATGTAAAAACTGGGACTCTTTCTGTTTCCAGGACAGTTTTCTTCATCTTCTCTTTCCAGGTTTCTCATTCATCTTCTTTGTTTAACCATCACTTTGCTGGATTACACAGGTTATAGGTGGGATAATATGGGAAAATTCTGTCTGTCCGTTTGAGTTCTAAACTTTGTAAGTTTGTGCCTAACTTTCATGAAAATTGAGGAAGGGATACACAACATCTAAATCCTTGTGGGTTTGTAGAAATATCCTGATCAGCAATCACAGAGCCTCCTGCTTCTGGCCAGAGCAAACTTCTTCCTACATTGTTTTTGTCATCAGAAACCATGGTATGTTTTTAGAGAGAAGTTCTTTCCTCTTAGGTATCTGTGCTGATTAATTAATTCTGTGTAAGAGTTTTCTGTTATGTGAGAGAAATTCATTACCCTTTTTCTCTGAAGGAGTTGTTGCATCCTGGGTGAGTGCGCAGTGCTCATGTGTCCTTGGTCCTCATCAAAAGCAACTTGTTCTCTGTCAAGTAATTCTGTGTCTCTTGCTTTCCTCTTACAGACATGGCTACATTTCAGGGTTAATAATACATGGTTTCTGCATTATTTAGGGAAACTTTGAGATGTAGGTTTGATTCAGCCAGCAACTAAATACTAATGTTAGGAGTAGTGTAACATAGTAAAAAATTCCTAATAAAAGGCAGTGAGTTATACTAACAACTAGAATTATTACCTTCTCTGTTAAAAAGGATTTTATATTTCTTCGATTTAATTGGCATCTTATAAATTCTAAGCTTTATATTTGCTTGAATTTCTAGTGAAGCTGCCTTTTTCTTTAGTAAAGAAAAACATTTGGAGCTTTTTTTTTTCCAAAATAACTTCAGTGACTTACAGACCAAAGCTAGCAAAGATTCAGACCTTTCTTCTAGAACCTCATTGTTCATTGGCAAAGACCTAGGTACTTGCCATGGCTTCACTGGCATCACTAGTGATCACTAGTCATCTTTGAGCCTAAGGAGTCTAAATGGTAACTTGAGATCCAAGCTCAACTTATTAAAGCATCTCACCAGGTCTTTACTGAACCTTTGGCCAACTCCTCTTCATTTGTAAGAAAGTAACCTGTGAGCCAGCATGGTACCCGGCTTTGTTACTGTTAAAGAAAAAAAAATAGAGGGGTGGAGGAAGGGAGGAAAGCAAGGGGAAAATAAAAAAAAAAAAATCAGTTCTATCATTATCATAAAATTCAAAGGATTGTTCACATCCAAACAGTAGGAGGTGGACAGATTAAAGTTTTAGAGCAGTAACAACATCTCTCTTTGCGCTGTCTAGTTCAGCAAAGTGAACCTTGTAACTCTTGACATCCATCACAACATTTCCTGCAGTTACCTCTCTGTTACTTAGACCAAATCCCCAATTCTGCCTTGCAGACTATAATTTGGAGACACTAAATGACTGCAATGTGCAAAGTATCTGATAATGTATTGTGCTTTAGAATAATAGAACTACTAAAATTGCAGCTTGGAGAACTAAATCAAATATATAATTATCTGTGTTTGTAGGATTTTGTCTAAGAACATTATGTTGTTTAAGCCATGCCTTCCTTTCTCTTTTGTTAAAACCCCTGTTCTTAGAAAGAGGATCGTGCATTTAAAGATGTTCTTGGCACTTAGCCCTTCTCCCTCCTTTCCTTCCTTCTTGCTGACCCATTACAAATCTTCTGGCTTTGATTTCATTCCACATTCAAAAGCAACGACAGAGGCCTTAATGAAAAAACATCGAAGTGCTCCATTTTATTATCTGCAATTCTCCCACTTAAAGAGTGTCTTAGTGCCAAAATTATTTCATTTTGTTTTTCCTTAGCCTTTATTTTTATATGATAGTTATCTAGGTTTGAGAATAAGCTTGGTGATTGAATGTTTAGAAGCTAGTGACTTCAGGGAACTTCCCAACATAGAATATGTGGTTTCTTTCATTTTATTTTCCTTACCACCAAAAAAAAAAATATTTTACACATTTGGAATCACTGTAGTTATGTTCTACTCTAAAGACATTTTATCCCACCTTTTCATCACCATCAACTCACTGTCATAATCAATTGATTGCTTCCTAGCATATCCCAAAAAGTATTTCTTCAGTATTACATATAATTCTCCCTTGCCCTCTTAGTTTTTAAGGTTGACTGCCCTGCCTGTGCTCTCTCCAGGCAAGGATCCTTTGAGACCAGTGATGAACGACCCTTAAAAGCCTGAAAGCTTATATGTACCTGAGGTCATCAGTCAGCCCTATTTTCTGAGTTTACTGATTCTGTAAAATTGTCCTGGAAATCTCAGGAGGTAACATTTAAAAATGAGCATTCTGGAGGTGTTTCTCCTAGCCCCTCTCGGGAACAGAAAATAGCCTTCAATTGTATCTTCCAGACCCTGATGACTATCCTGAAATTCAAAGGAACAATGTAGGGCTAGGACAATTTAGATTGAATCTTAACTAAAGCTATAATCTTTTGATTTTTCACAGTGGTTTGAATGAGGTGATATGGTCTTATTTTACCTAGCCCAGTTTACACATAGACAGGAGAAAAACTGAATCCATGTGGATAAGTTAACACAGACAATTAATGTCTGCAGTCTGCCAGACTGGACTAACAATTCATCTTTTGCCAGAAGCTAATTGGTGCTAAATTCTTTAGAATTTATTTTTCATTTCAGGAAAAATGCATGTAGGTCTGTGGGTTTCTTTTTGCCATATTACTTTCAGTGATCTACAAAAAGTATTAGTAACCCAGTAAGAATGTATTTGTATCTTTATCAGTGTTGTGTTGAAAAAAAGAAAACGGACAGCATCTAGGTAAAGTCTATATTGTTCAACATCAGAAATGGATATATTATATTTCTGCTTTGGCTGGAATGGGTCATGGCATTATTAGCTTTTCTGTAAGTTAGTACGAGTATTGTGTTTCTCTTAGGTAGAGGAAAGGAAGATAGATCAATGTGCTGTAAGAGATACTGTTTTGGGAAACATCAGATGGAAACCAAATTTAGATTGGCAGGTATACCAGCAAAGCAACAAAAGTCACACTGTACAGTCTAGCTTTATGTAAAAGCTAAAAGAGACTGCCTTGCACATTTTGTTCACTTTTTTTCAAACATATATCCTATCACCTGACTTCTTGAATATATATCTATTTCTGTATTATTCTAAATAGAAAATTTGACTTAACTCCAGAGTACTCAAAAACAGTTTGTGATCAGATTCCAAGAAAATGATGAAATAACTGCAACCAATTGCTGAAATGTGAAGAGACAATCTATATTTGTTCTTATATTTTTGTAATCACAATAAGGATCAAAACAACCAGTAGTTGAAAAGGATGGAATTCTTTATTATCTCTATATTGTTTAACATTTTTTATGTGAACTATCACAAGTGTGTATGAGACAGTCATAATACTGCATTTTCCTCTTGATCATAGCCAGAATGAGTTTAAGAAAAAACAAGGAAAAATACATTCCAGACAAAACTTTCAATAGCCTGAGAAAGAAAAACTGAAATGCTTAACACCAAAAAGAAAACTGTGGATATCATTATGCAAATTTCACTTTTCCTCAGTAACAGGCAAATATTACAGTGATAAACACTGTTGTCTGTGTTCAGTTTTTATAGTTTATGGGTTTTTTCCAAATACCCAGTATGAATTTTAACAGAGAATCTATGACAACTCTGAACAAATGTGTATTAAAGTGCATTTAGCCATTTTCACTGCCATAAAATTATATTTTAGGGTTACATTGGAGTGTTTGAGTACTACAGATTAAATCACAGGTGTGAGGGGAAAATGTTGCATAGCACTTAAAAATATTCCCATTGTTGCCCTTTGGCTGGTCTGTCTTTTTTCCAAGGGGGAGGAAAAATAGTAATCATCATTTCTCTTTTGTAATTGGCAAATGCTCCTGCAGCTAGAGAGAACAATTATGCAGTTGCCTTTTAGCTTCTAGGAAACGCATGCCAATGCACTGTTTCAGAGTGTTTACAGCCTTACTGTTTTTTCTATGTGGAAACATTGTTTTTTCTAAGTTTGTGCCTCAAAAAACAGGAATGGTTGCTGTAGTGCAATAGAATTCTTCTAGCCTTGTTACTTAGCTTTGGCCTTCATAGTCTTTTTTTAAAATAACTGTCTTTGCGGAGTTTCTCCAGGTTCAATATATTACACTTTCCTACTACTACTACTTTTTCTAAGAAATAGATCCTGCATGTTGAATGTGGATTTCTGAATGAGAAAAGAAATCAAGTTCCTCAAGACTTACCATCTAGTTAAACAGAGAGTTTCTCTCTGTGAGAAAATGCCATTAAAATATGATAGACTTTTTCTCTTTTATGTGCTTGTACAGTACTTGATACAAGTGCCTCAGTCAAACACAAAAATCCATTCTATGGTTTGGTTCAAACTGTTTCCAATTAGATTGTAATGCCAACTTGCAATAAAAAAATAATAATTATCAGTATAGCAATACTATAATTTCTCTGTTACCAACTTTAAAACAATTGTCAGAATATTATAGTGGTTCATAGTTATTCATAAGCAGTTAAGCTGTCTATGACCTACAGTGTTATAGAAGAAAATAAGAATTTATCCTCCTCTGTTCCAGCCAGTTATTATTACTCTGTTTACAGGCATTAAACCTCTCTCTTCTGTAGACCTGTGACACAGGCACTTAGAGATCTTGCCAATCTATGTCATTTTAGACTATTAGTTGGGTTTCAGGCCTAAGTCATATATATCCAAACCCACATGCTATTTTGTAGGTGAGATGTACCCTGCCTATTCAACTAACCATGTGAAAGATAAGTATTTTCAAGATTAGATGAAAATGTGAAAGATCAGTTCAGATGATGGTGTTTGACTTTGCAGCTTGTTAATGAGCTCTCTATGACACACTGATATCATAAAAATGGTGAGAACAAAGTTCTTTAGTGGTGGGTGACATCCCTGACCATGGCAGGTGGGTTCGAGCTAGATGATCCTTAAGGTCTCTTTCAACCTGGGCCATTCTGTGATTCTATGATTCTAAATGAGAGGCTAGGTCCTTAACTGTTCAGGGGCAGGTTATATCCCCTTAGTGGTAGTAATATTCTTGGAAATACTTACGTAGTAAGGGAACTAAAGGAATCTAGCCCCAAATTTTCATCATGCATAACAGCATTCTTTCTCATTAAAATCTCACTCTGATTCTAATTAAATTCATAATTGTTCTGTATTTGATGCTATAAAATATTATCTAGTGTGCCTGGGTGCTATGTAACAGATGTCATCATCCCCTCAAGAGGCAGTGATATTTCATTGCTATGTGAATTGATCCTTCAATGTGAAATCTGAACAGGTCCCCAGATAGCCTAGCAAGAAGGGGTATGTTGTGAACTAGCAAGAATGAATAAATGAGGTAACCGATGAGTGTCTCTCAGAATGTAAGAAATGTAATTCCTTGTACTTCAACATATTTTAAAAGAGTAATCCAATTTTCTCCTTCTGTCTTCTATTCATAATAAAGACACAAATTCATACTGGTACTTCAACACCCAGTTCTCAAGCTCAGGCTTATAGATACAGACCAGTTCTCAGACATTTGTATTAATTTTTGGGTTTTTTTCAGTACAGGTTTTCAGAATTTGCTGCAACCATTTTGACTTACAGATACATACACACAGCTGAGAAAGTTAGACTTCTTGCCCTTTTCCAGAACACCACTTTCTTCAACTGTGCTGATTTCATTCACCACCATATCCTCTCCATCTCTGGCAGATATACAGATGGTCTTAACACTCTTCATCCTGTTTGTCTCAGTGTAGTTTTTTTGACTGTTTCTGAATTTATTCTACCATTTTTTCCTGACACCATGCCTAATGTCTACCTGGGAGCTCACCCATATCCATTTCTGATCAGTTTCTTCCAATACAAATTCCCATCTTAGAAAATCCAATAGAAGCCTGTTGATCATCAATCAGACCAGAATTACTTATTTCCTAATTTCTATAAGTCAGACTCAGTATTAGTAAGATGAGCAGGGCCTTATATAAGTTTAAAGAATAAACCACTGACGTACACTGGTCTGAAGGTGCTTTTAAATTGCTTTAGGTTCCTTCCTCAGAGATAGTTATGTTATAAAATGCATGTTAGTATTTACCATATAAACTATCACCAAAAATCATCTCTTCTCTCCCATTCACATGCAAATTCTGAGGAATCTGAACAGAAGAATGTTTCAGAATGTTCTTTTCTAAACATGGACTTCTTCTTAGATTTTAAACTTATTCTCTATCTCTTGCTCACATTAGTCAAAATCAGATATGCCACAGAAAATATTTCCAAATGGTATATATAATTGACTCAACAGATTCAGATAAAATTCTTAGCCATAGGCTACTCATCATAACTGATCAGTATTAGAGGTTACTAATATTATTAGGTATTTGCACCTCATTATGAATTATGAACACTGCCCTACTCTCTGTGGGTGCTGCCATGGTTATTTTTTCAGTAATGTGAAATGTCTTTTTTAAAAACAGAAGGAATTTATGAGGGCTGAAGTCTCCTTGCCTTTCTTTGATAGTGCCTCTAACGAGCTGCTAATTTTAATGTCTTTCTCCTGAAATTCATATTCCTCTCTCAAATTTGGCTAACAGTCAGAAAGACAGGTGATTTTGAGATGCAACAGAGATACAGGTATCTTGTATGCTTATAGGAAACCAGGAAAGAATAATTATTAAAGATTAAAAAGTTAGTGCTAGTTTACTTAGCCAGGCAAATACAAAGGTATGCAATGGATCACTAACTCCTTGTTCACTGTCATTTTTTGAGTATCTATCCATGCTAGCTGCCCCATCGCCTGTTTCTGTTGGCAGCTTGGAGAGCCAGAAGTAATCACAGAGACAGTTCTGTCCTATTTATGCATCACGTGCAGAGTCAGTCTAATTGGTTTGTCTACAAGAAGGCTTGTCCTGGTTAGTGGCTGGTACAATACAGGAACATTTCCAGACTTCTAAGACAGGAATAAGGATTCCTCACAGCTGCCATTTCTTCCCTGTTCTTCATGCAGTTGCAGAATTCACCTCATTTCCTCCTAACCAGGACTTGATAGATTAAATGCTACAAATGGGTAAAATGATGGTGATAATTTAGGTATAGTAATGTTCTGTGTTGCTTCATATCTCTATGTAGTACAGAGTTTTGCTTTTAGTTCCTCAGGGAGACAGACATTAATTTTATATTCAGATTTGATGACTAGAGTTCTTTGCTGCCACGTTTTAGTCAATGAGCCAGCCATTCTTGGGAATTTTCCTTAAGCTCTGAAAGAAAATATTGTACTATTTTGAAGTTGCATGAAATTGGAATAAAACCAGAATATTAGTTTACATAAAAAAGTTTCCATGTTTTGCATGGCCTCAGATATTTTGATGCCACAATAAAGCACAGAAATTTACAGTGGCACACAAGTGAAATAATCAATAAATAAATATTCTTGCTTTGGAAATATCTTGTAATTATGTAGGACATATATGACAGTAACATTAAAAGAGCTTGTCATATCATCAAAATACAGATGGTTCTGATTCACTAGAACAGTTATCTACTTTGTGCCTGATAAACAACTTCAGGAAAAAAGCCCAGTCACACACAATGAAGAAGACAAGATGAGAAAATATGTTATCCTGTGATAAATTAGTCTAGTTAAAATTCTTTGCATGACTGAAATGACCACCTAGGGAATCAATATACCTTTAGAATCTTATCATCAAAAGCACTGTCATCACTAGTTTATTTTAAAAAGAGAAAGGGGGAAAAAAAAAAGAAAAAAAATCCAACAAAACAACCTAAGACAACATCAGCTAAATGAGTAGTTCACGTGGCTTTAAGGCAGTCCCCAATTCTAAAAGGAAAAAAGGTTTTGACAGCTAGAACATTTTGACAAAATAATGTAATCTAAATCTTAACATGATAATCCAGAAACAGCAGAATATGCTGATTCATGTGCTTAAGTGAATGGTTAGAAAATAAATGTTCTTTTGTGTTTGTCCACTGGTATATTTCAGGCATATGTTCTAAACTCATACATTCTATCCTTCAAATAGATTGAGAATCACAGAGTAAATGAGAATGGACAGGACTCTGGAGACTGCCTGGTCCAAACCCTGCTCAAAGCAGACCAAAGCCAAGTTGCCTAAGGCTTTGTCCGCTTATTACATGACTGAACAGGGACTCCGCACATGCTCTGGACACTGGTTACAGTGTCTTCTACCCTCATTATCAATATGTCTCTTCTGTAATACATAATTGGAACTTGAGTCCTTGATTCCACTTGAGTCTACTGCCTCTTATACTGTCACTGTGCATAGTGGCTCCACAGGTGCCTTTTGTCTCATGCATTCTGTGTGAATCTGTTATTTTAAGACCAGACTGTTACAGATCAAACAAATTTGGCAGTTACTGAAATCTAACAGTGATTATCATCGAGGGTAGGGGGGATCATGCTTTCTCACTTTTGTTCATCTTTTGGAGCAGCAGTAATGGAGACATTCTCTCCTCATATTTTTAATTGCATTTACATATCTAAGGCTTAAATTAATAGACTAAGCTTTCGTAAAGTATCTGCCTCAGGCAGTTTTTTTGGTGGAACTCAAGCAAGCATACTTAAATAATTAGAATACTTAAAATATCACAAATGTTATGCAATGATGCAACTGTGATACATGCTGTTAAACAAGTGGCTGAAGTCTGCTTAAGGGTTGGCTCTGATGGCAAATACATCACTGTTGTGTTACCCTGGGTTGTGACATGGGGAAAATAACAACTGCCTTTGACAATGTTGGTTTGGATATGAGCAGAAGCAGCTCATTGAGAACTAGAGTTTAGGAGGTGTTTTCTATAAAAATAGAAGTATTTAATACAAGTGTCTTTTCTGCTGAGCATGCTCTGGACCAAAGGCTTGAGTAGGTTATCCAGAGCACTCTTTGAAGCTGGTGCTGCAGACTGATAAGCTAAGGAGAATATTTCTGCTGTCCTTTCCATACCTCCAATGAGAAATTCTGAGGAGCAAGATACAGCTAAGATGACAGTTCTTGTAGTTTTCATCGTTCCTGTGTAATATGTCTTCATGTCATGATGCCGAATGTCCTCCTTGAGGCAAATACCTCTCTATGTCATGTCTCCAGCCCTAGCTCCTACAGTTATCATCTCGATTTTGTCAGTCTAGTTTTTATTTGAAACATAATCTGAAAAACTTTTGGTTATTCTCTTCATTTCTTTGGTACAGGTTTTTCTAGGTGACTTTGAAAACTGTAGTTTCTCTTCATCCTCTGGTGACCAGCAAGACTCCCTGTGTGATCATTTTCTTTTATGAAAACTGATGATCAAACCTGCTCTAGCACAGTTAAAAGCTTTTTCCCCACATACTGCAAATATTCAATGTCCTTTTGGTTTCTGTGGGGTTTTTTTGTTTGGTTGGTTTGGGGTTTTGGGATTTGTGGTTTGGTTTTTTTTTATTATTGGTTGGTTGGTTTTTTGTTTGTTTGGGGGTTTTTTTTCATCAGAAACCCTGTGCCCACAGAACTTGGCAAAAAACCTGGATGTGCTTCTATGGCCCTTGGCCACTCTTCTGTGTGTCTAAAAAGGAATGTGATATTCAGAGAGTTCAGGAAATGGATCTCTTTTCTGGACAAGATTTCTGATGTAAAAAATGTTCACGCTGACTGCTGAAAATTCCTTTTTTTGTCTTTCTTCATTCATTCATTTGGGCAGAGATAGAGTACTGAGGCAAATCTGCCTTATTAGAAGTTGCTTTCTTCTTAAAATTGTGATTTTACATCCTGGTCCTTCATGCTGGATTGCAAACCATCACAGACCTCCAGCTCTGGAGTATGTGGCTGGCTTCTTGGAGCTCCTTGGAGCTTTTTGATGACATTAGGATTTTTTTGTGGCCACACAACTCTGCAGTCTTTGTGGTTTGTAAAACTTTGGGCTCATTTTCTATTTTCAAGGTGTGGCTTACTTTCCACATTTAGGGGTTTTTTTTACACCCAGAACAAGGTTCATATACTTTTGAACCACAGCATCAAAGTTTAATGTTGAGAATTCCTTGTATATTTTCTCAGTATAAGATCCTAGTTCTTTTCTTAATTTCTTTGTCCTGGCAGTCCCCTAATGATTAAGATGTTTTGCTGAAAGAAAGGGGTTTTTTTAGATTCCATAAGATACTTTGTCATCATTTTCTCTTTTGATCCATTGGCAGTGCTTTCTTGTTCCAATTATTCCATGAAATACGTAGACACAGAAGAAAAAACTCAACAAATGTATTTCAAGTTTTCTTTTATCTTAGTGCTCATCACTAATTCTAAGTGGCGCATGCAGGTAAATCTTGAGTGATGGGTTTCTTTCTGGGACTTCTACCAGCTGAAGTAAAATGCTGTGAACTACCATTCAGGGAAACCATGGCTTTTTTCACTGAAGGTAAATTGAGCAGATTGAGGTTATTAATACCTAGCCAACAATTAAGACTTAATCAGAAATAAAATCAAGGGATTATGAGGTAAGCTAAGTAAAGCTTCTCTCTGGTGAGCAAAAGGCTTATCTGTAGTACACATTTCAAGCGAGGTTGTAAGGGCTCGAAGGGAGCCTGTAAGAGATTTAGGAGCCCACCCCTAACACAGCCGGCCAGTAAAGCAGTAGCAAGCCAGGCAGCAGCAGCTGCACCATTCCCTGCTGCTGCTGTCCAGTGACCAGCCACGGTGGAAAACATACACACCATTCTCACCTTCCAAATAGCAACACCTCTGAAAGGAGCCTTCCTGGGATTGAGAAAAGAAAACATGATCTCCTAACAAAGATGAATGAAAGCCAGGGCAATGACCTCATAACTTCAGTAGCTGTCTTGGGAATATAAAAATAACCATAGCTTGCTTCTTAGCCAGAGCAGTGATCACACTGCTCTTTTTGCCAGAAATAATTTTCTCCTTCCCTCACTTTTATTCATATCCTAAAAGTCAGTTCTCTAAAAAATAAAAACTATTATTAGGTTTCCATGTCATAGTGCCAAGTTAAGGTTTAACTTACTTAACAACTCACTGTTTGAATCCTTGAGTTGTCTTACATTTGCCACAGTATTTCAAATGGTAAAATATTTCATTAAAACGTTTAACTGAGCAAGGTACCCATTGCTGCTTATCACAGCAGAATTTAAATTATAAAGCATTGGGACTCTGCAGAAAGATCCCTGAAGATGGCTATTCATTAGTGCAGATTCCCAATGACTTCTGAGTATCTCTAGCTGGCCTAGCACCTAATATGAAGATACATTGAACCGTATTAGCATTAAATAGTCATTGAAACAGGATGATAGATATGAAGTAAAATCTAGTATTCCATAATATTTCAGGAACTCTGAGCTGCTCTGCTGGCTCTATGCTACATATATATTCATATATATATGTGTACAGTTCAATTTAGAAAGGTACAAAGAGATGTTGTCAGATAATTCATCATGCCAGCCAAACTCCTAGATGCAAATTTTTATCTTATGGAAAATTTTCTTAGCTGATGTAAATAGATCTTTTGGTGCCACAGAATATCAACCTAAATAATGTAAAACCCAGAAAGAGTAGAAACAGTTTTCCAGCTCTCTGAAATACCCTAAACTTACTGCTGTTTTTCAAAAATTTCACTGTATTTGTAGTTTTAAACAAATTGTTTGACTTATTTTCCATTATTTTCTGCTATACAGACAGCTTCATTGCAGTAGTTTATTTTTCAAAAGTATATTGACTATTTGATGAGTTTCATAAATTTTTTACACAAGACTAGACAAATAATTTTTCTTAGTCACCCTGCTTTAATTAGCACATTACGAAGTGATGTTGTCGGGGTTGTGAACATTGTAACATGGGAAAAATAGCTACTGACAGAATGCCTAGATGCATATATTGCAAATGTTCCTATGTCGCTGTCCCCTAATTAAATACAGTCCTTGGGCCACATTATGATTAGTTGTCAAGTGACAGTTTAAGAGGCTAGAAGTACATGTCTGTGCTGAAACTAGACCAGGAGTTCTTTAGTGTTATTCGTACTGTACTGCATGAACAGTGCCTTTAATGACATTTTGACAAGACTTTTGCTGCAATTCAGCAAGAGCATTGCTGTATATAATGTCAGAAATTTCATAATGCAGACTTAGCGTGTAATAAATTTGTTTTCAGTTTATTGAAACAGAAAATCTCACATGAATGCATGTATTGCCAAACACCCACCGAGAAAACAGGTAAGGGTAGTAAAAGGATAAGTAGATTACCAGGAACCACTGGAGGTATGCAGATTTGCCTTGCTTATATAACACAGAGCTTGATGGGAACAGGATAAAAAAACCAATTTGTTATTTGTGGTGGTTTGGGTTTTTTTTAAATGATAGGGTTGTGTGTTCTTTAAAAAGTTATGCATCTTGCTTGTGGTTTTGTTTGGTTTTTTCTTTAAAACATACTTTCATTGGAAAGAAGCCTATGACACTAATTTTAAGGAAAACACATGCACCTACCTAGTCTAGTGACCTTTTTGCTTAGAGGAATCCATTCTGTTACTTTTGCATAATCCAAGTTTAACCAGACTGAAATTTAGAGTGTAATTTTAAACCAGGGTGTATGCTATAAATGTGTGGCAGAAAAGGAGAACCTCCAATCCCTCAGCAGAGATTTATGTTGATTATATAGTCTAGGCATTGGCAGGACTATACAAACAAAGTTTCATATAGGCAAATTTCTTGCTGGATTTATTTTTTTTCTTAGTCTTGCAATGGATTGGTTTACATTAAGCATGCACATAGTATTTTTTCTTGTGGAGTGAAAACAAATGTCTCACAAAATGTATGAATGATATTTCTTTTTTAAAAGGTTTCCTGAGATGCTTTATGACTATTACAGAGTTAATCAATATCAATGACTAGATAAAGAATATGTTTTCCTCTGACCTGCACGATTATATATTTTACTGATATGTTTTCTGCACAACATGAGAGACTGGTTTTGCACTGTTTATAAAATCTCACTTCACAGATTTTGTAATCTGAAGGATTTTTTCAGTTATTGGCAAGAAAAGAAGAACTTGATATTTGAGAATCTTGTATAACTTCATCCTGAAAGCAAAAAAGTATGAGTTCCCAAGTATGGAGGAATCAGTTACAGTTTATAGATTACAACAATTACTAGGTGCATCTTCAATTTGCATAGACAGTACACAAAAACAGTAGATCCATCAGAGCCATCTTGTGTATATATACACAAGGATTCTCAAGTTTATTTACATTTTCAGGACAATAAAGGCAATAGGCAAAAACATTTAAAGCCTTCCTAACATGATATGAAAAAGTACTTTAATTCTAAATGTTGTGGACAAGTTTGTCAGAGGTCACTGGAGAGGCTGTGAATGACAGCCTCTCCAAGACCCCACATTTCTGCCATGCTGCTCTCATCTGAGATGTTAAACTTTGTCCTCAGAACAGGAGCTGCTGTGCAAAGTAGATAACAGCTGGGGTATCGCCTTCTGTCTCCACTACCCACTCAGGACTCCTAAGCCCCCACAGTCATGCTTACACAGGCAGAGAGAGCAGCTTTGCTTTATTGACAAATAAATAAAGACCAGGAGGAATAGCAGGATATGGGTCTACTTTCAATTTCTCCTCCTGCTCCCTTTGCTCCAACAGAGAAGCCTTACTCTTACCTGGAGAACAGGCAAGGTGTTAGGGTAAAGGGAGAAGAAGGGACTCTGGCAAGAAATACAATAGGTTATGAAATGCAGACTATACCAAAGAGGCATGAGCCCTCATTTTTTTTGTTATGCAGTTATGATTCTCTCATGGTACTGGGACTCTGCTTGCTAATAGGCTACAGTGAATTAAAAATGAAATCCTGAAATCTAGAATACTTTCTTCTATATTTTTCCCTTAGTACTCTATACACAAGTAAAGAAAACAAAAATGCAGGATTCACCAGCTTTGTACTTGGACTGGCTACCTATGATAGGAACTTTTAACAGTTCTGATAACCTGTTCAAGCTAGACAAGAAAATATTTTTACACCAGGGTTGTTTTAAATTTATGCATTTTTCTGAAGTACAAAGTCTCTGGTCTGTGAGAGAGAAAAAACAGTATGTTTGTATCCAGTCATTGCTATTTGGATATGTTCTAATGTCATTTTCAAATATGGTTAGAGTTTCCCCTTTTAAAATTGGGTTGATCTCTCCATTATCTGTGAAATCTTTCAGGCTGAATGAACTTAATGTGCTTCCATATGCCAAGAACTGTTTAGCAGATTAAGGACTACAATAAAAGCTGAATAACCTTCTCACTTTACTGGGGACAAGATGATACATGCTTGTTTTCCCCAAGGATATGTCCTGATCCCTGGCCTTTCTCCTATGTAAAAGGTGTTTACAGCACAGAAAGGGCACTTGGGCTTTGGGCAGAGGCCGTACTAGAAATTATGCTAATGTCTAACTCTATATTGCCATAACTACAGGGTTAGCTGGGGAGAGCAGGAGGTCTTCTTCAAATTGGAGGCAAGAAGTATGGTGAAAAGGTTGTTTAGGAAGCCATTGTTTTACAGGAGCTAGATGTGTGTCTATATTTGTAGAAGGTTGATTTGCTTTTTAATTTGCAAAATTAATTTGCAAAAGTTCCAGCTTTCTCAAACCTCAGGACTTGAGCTGTACCTAGGAATGTGTCTGGCCAGTGAATCCTAGAATCAGAGTTTTCAGTCTTCTTTCATCTATAGCTGTAGAAATTAGCTGTGCTGGAGGAACTCTTGTGTTCATATATCCTGAAAGTCATAGAGAAATTTTTATCCATTCCATGTTATACTGATTGCATCTTCAATTAATTTATGAATCTGGATATATTTTTATGTATATATGTAAGCAGAGATAAAATAAGATCTGAAAGATTAAAGGAGGAAGGAGAGTAGAGAGATGAGATGATGCATTATTTACCATATAGGACAAATTCATAGAATAAGAATTCAGTCCTTAGTACTTCATAGTGGCATATTATTCAACAGTGCTTCTAGACAGTAAAGGCTAATCTAAAATCTGTGAAGCAGGAACAAGCAGTAATATTTCACAGTTACAGCCCACTACATCCTTGCTTTATGTGCCTTTCTAGACCTGCATATACCAACTTACTGGATATGAGTGGGATTCTGAATGTTGCTGAGAAGTAATACTTCAACGGCTTATCGGATAAATAGCCACATATCAATATTTCATACAAATCTAATTAAAACTACTATTCACTTTTCATATATGGAGTATGTGTACCCAGGTTTTATGTTGGGATTTGTATGGAATTTATATATGGAATTTATATTGAACTGGAATTATGCATCAAAGAAAAGATTTTCCACATCTAAGGAGCAGGATTAGAGTCATAGTACAATTATTTTCTTATTTCATAATACCAGGTATGTAGGACTGTCTTATCAACTGAAATATAGTGCTCTAGCTTCATGGCAGACAGCTGAAGCAGTGCCATTTTAAAATCAGGGAGTATCTAGCCCAGCACACATTCTTTCTTTTCCTGTAATTTATAAAGAGAATAAAGTTCTTAATCCATCATTCAGCATAGAGAAGAGAAAAATGGAATATAGTATTACCTTGACCTTTATAGCACTCTAATAGTATAATTCCTGAGCACTCATCTTCTTTCAGGAGTTCAGCAACCTGCTAGATAGTAGAGGGTGGGGCCAGACTCTCAAACCACAGAGGGTTCAAAGACTGTAGCATATGTACCATTGTCTAGTGTAACCACACTGGCACTCAAGGAAGTAACACTTGTGAGTTTTCATTACCTCCATAGCCATAACAAACACAGAGTATGCCACAGTACTAATCCATTCTCAAGGACACAACAATAATTGGAAATGGTAAAATTTAAACCCTATTATCTGTTTTCACTGGGGCTTGACTCAAAACACAGAAAAGCAGCCCTGTTGTTTTGCAGTGGGGGAAGAATTACCTGCTTGCACACTCAGTTGAAACAGTCTTACTTTTAAAAAGTGCAAATTTTAAATGCATGCCTTCAGAGGATCTCTCTGTGGTATTTTTTTGGTGCTCTCTGCAACAGCAGGGGTTTAGATATGTTTTTCAAAAGGACAGGTGAACTATTTTCAAAATGTTTCTCACATGGCAAAGTTTAGTAATTAGTGTACTGGCTGTATTGGAATGGCCAATAGGCCAGTCAGGAGTTAGGATAAGCAGTGTTTGGCACTGTACAAATACTGAAGAGGGAATAACCAGAGAAGAAAGACTTAGGACCTTGAATTAAGGATATTAAATGTATGGTTTCAGGATGCACCTGACCTCTAAACACTTTTCCTCTTGTATATTCCTGAACTTGGAAAGGATCTACCTTATTGTAACTGATTTGGTCACTCAGAAGTCAGAAACACTGCAGTTCAGGTGGAACTAAAAAATAATTTTGGGATGTTAGGACTCTGATGTGGAAAAATAGCTGACCACAAAAATTAGCAAATAAGGGAAGCTATTTTATCTGAGCAGTGGTATAGGGTGCTTCCAACCATCCATTCTCCACCCTGTGCATGCTGAATCTGTAGAGCCAGTCACAGCTTTTTCATGGGTCCTTCCCTCTTTTACACCAGTGACAATAAAAGATGTTCATTTTTAGTACAAAACCACTTCTATATGTTGTTAATGTAAGAATAAGCTACAGAATTTCTCAGTCCATTTTAGGTGCTTTACAACTTGAGAATAAAGTCTAGATATCCTTAACTAAATAACATGAATATTTTTAAGTAAAGATGTTTGTAAAATCACTATTGCCATCATTCCTGGGTTGTTAGTATAAACTGCCATAGCTCTGCTGAAGTCAGTCACTGCTCTGAAGCTTCTACCTAACAATGCACAGGATATGCCTCGAAGCACCTGAATGGAAACGTGACAAGTGACTCACACTCAAAGTTTATTTCTTGATCTCAAAAATTAAATTTAAAGACTTATTTCCCCTTGAAGTTTACTGAGGAAGTATTTGATCATAGAAGAACAGGGAGGACAAAAGCCAGTTAAGATGTCTGATATCTATTTAATAAAATATTTAGACAAAGGAACAGATGACTTTGAATGAGACCAGTGCACTAATGCGGTTGACTGCCTTTAACATAGTATGTTCACTGAGGATATTCTAAGAAGAAAGTGCAGTGCAACGGAGTTTGGTTGCATAAGGAATATCACATATGTTTCTCCAGATTAAAGAACAGGATCTAATTTTAATAGTAGGGCACTTACATGCTGACAGATGGAATATATAGTATACTATGTTACATATACTGAGTTAAAACTTTCAAGTAAGTAAGTAGAAAAATACTGAACAGCTTTTATAAAAAGGGAGTATTGTTTAGCTTTTTAAAAAAAAGTGTATTAAATGACCTGTATGTCAACATGGGTAGTACTTTGACAAATTAGTGGACCTCAATGTTTCATTTAAATTCGCAGAGCTACTAATTGAGCTTGACTTTTCTAGTATGATTAACTAAAGGAAAAGAAAATCCAAAGCCTTAAAGAAATCACAAATAGCTAATGCTGCAACATACACTTACCAAAATTTAAAGATTTAAAAACAAACCCAAAATTTAAAGATTTAACAACAAAAGACATTGTCAGATGCTAAATATATCTTAGAAATGGTTAATTATGTGATTTTAGACTGAGCTGCCTTTTGACATTGTTCTACATTGTAGTTTGCTTATTAAAATCTTAAAATAGGCTTAGTTTATCTTTTGGGTCTCTGGACTTACTCTTTTGTGTTTTAAGTTTGATTTGAATCCAAACAAAAAGAAAAGCAATAATCAGAACTGCTTGATATTGTTACTGATGCTAATGGCAAAATGCGATAGGAACAGACAATGTTAAAAAAAACCCAAACAACAAACAAGCCATGGATATGAGGAATGCCACATGTTTACCAAGATGAAGAGATAAAACTATAACATATTAAAAAAAATAAATTAATCTGAGCCAAAACATCAGCTTTTTAAAAATTCAGCCAGAACTTGACTGGGAGAAGTAGGATTAGAAACAGTGGCACAACTCAAAGACACGTGACATTAGAGTCGAGTACAGCATAGATTTTAAAACTCAGAAGATCTAATACTGAATGAAACATGTAACAAAGCCATCCTGTCCTATCTTGGGAAACAATGTCTTCTGTATATCTGTTTTTACTGATATCCCTTGGCTGGTTCAGATTAGCTGTCCTGGCCATGGTCCCCCAGCCACTTGTGCCCCTGCTTGCTGGCAGAGCATGGGAAACTGAAAATTCCTTAACCTAGGATAAGCACTGCTTAGCAACAACTAAAACATCGATGTGTGCTATTAGCATTATTCTCACACTAAAGCCAAAACACAACACTGTACCATTAATTGAATTTATCCCAGCCAAAACCAGGACAGTATCAAAAGCACACTGGTCATCATAAACCAGAAGTTTTCTAACATAAGTAACAGGAATATCATAAAAAACATTGGAATGAACTAGGATTCTTTCCTGGTTTTTTTCAATTTACCCCTCTCCTTTCCTCCTCCCCATCTTACATGATGCTTGTAATGGAAACAGGATAAAGATCATGTCTTTCTAGGCAGGGAGAGAGTTTGCTGAAGCCAAAATATTTCTCTCATTCTTTCCCTTGTTCAAAGATGGGGAGAAGAGGACCCAGATACTTCATAGCTGTGTGCATCCATGTAGATGTGTGTCTGGTAAGGGACAGCCTCTTCCTATTAGTACGTAATCTGCCTTGTTCCATGTGGAAGGAGAGTAGCTTCTCATCCAAAAGCTGTGCTACTATAACTATTGACTAATTATCCCTTTCTACAGGTGAGGATTGTGTCCATTATTTTTCCAGACAGTAACAGAAGCCTGAACATAGTTCTCAGATTTCAAAATCTCAACAGCACGTTCTGTTTGAGTTGTTGGAATAATGGCATTTGACAGGATACAGACCTGTCTGAGGAGGGAGTCAAACTCATACATAGCTTTAATTCATAGTTAAGGCAGTTTAGGGCAACAGTGCACTTAGCAGTGTTCTTTGGCTTTATGTGCAAAACAATTCAGAAATGCTGAACACCCACAACACTTATAACAGTTCCATACCTACAGGGGCTTTCAGCTCCTTTGAAATTCCATGGAAACCTTAGAGATGATTTGAAAGTATTGTCTCCAAATATTTTCCATATTATGCTACAGGGTTAAAAAGCTGGCTTGTTCTTAGTGTTTGCAATGCAATTTCCCCCCTTATTCTGAAGTTAAAAAAACAAACCAAAACAGACTTTTAAATGTTGATCCAAATTTCCCCCCCTTTTTTTCTCTTCCCCACCATGCCCTCTCACCATCTATTTTTTTTTCCTTTTTCTCCTTTCAGCTCTAGTTGACATTTATTAATTTGATGGTCAACTGACAAGGTTTATGAAAAAGATTAGCTACTCAGCTATCAGGAGGATCATGTTTCTGCACAAATCACTGCTTCAGCATACTCCCATCATTTTAATAATGCACATTCTTTTGAGCTGGCAGGTTGCAATTCCACCACCCAGAGCCTCACTCTGAGGTATTTTTATAATGTCACAGTTTTTTATTATAATCCGTGCTAGTTGGCACTATTTGCCACATGCTTCCCTGCAGGCTATTTCTAATCCTATTACTGTGGAAGTGACTCAGTTTGTAGCTTTTTTAGCACATTTGAGGGAACATCTGAGAGACACTTTGTGCTCCATCAAAAATGTCTGCGTTTATCTAGAGTTTCCAGCTGTGTTTAGCTGAAATCCAGTGAGAAAATGTTGTTTTAAAGGTAAAGAGTAGATAAACCAAATTTAACATGTTCACCTTGATAATTAGGAATGCAGTGATGGATGAAAAGCTTCCAGAAGAGTTTCATTGCTTTCAAATGGAAGTATAGATCAGAATTAATCAATCATTTGACTTTTTAAATTCCCACTTGCTCTTCAGGGGTGGGGGGAAGGCTATAATATACATCTGGAATCCCCTGCTGCTCCTAATTGAAGGTTTTGTTTTCTTCTTTAGAAATACATAAAGTATGCTTGTTACTGCAGATTTGTTATTTTTCTTTCTTCTCTGCAGTCTTCAAGATAATTTATAATGAACTATCTTAACCAAATTTTGGGATGTTACAGGATTTCAAACTCTAGGGAAATGGTTCATTTCTAACTTTAAAGAATATATGAACTTCTGTACTGGCTTCAGTTGAAGGTGCAGTTAGACTGGCCTGTTTCGTGTGTGCCCGTTAGCAGATGGTTAGGGAAAGAGTATCAAAACAGAATGATACTTCCTGTGCTATAGCCTTCTGACTTTGATAGTTGCAGTCTTTCCTGAAGCAGAGTTTCATGTTTGAAGTGGAGGTATCCATATCTGTGTGTTATGCTATTCACAGGCCTTTCTGTGAATTCCTTTAACTGTGTTTGAGCACATTAAGTTTCTGTATCCTGAGGAAGAAAATCTTGCATAATTACTCTCCGTATAAATTTTACCAGGTTCCTTGAAATTTTGCTAGAACAGTCAGACATCGCTTGCTCTTTTCCCTAAAGTTATCTGTTTCCCAAAAAATTAAAAAGATTTAAAGTCACAACTTCTATATCAGTTTGTTTAGCTCTTCTTTCCATTTCTTGTATTACTTCTGTGTCATTTATTTAAGTTGGGCTACAAAAGCAATATGTAGCATTAAAAATTCATATATTAAAAGGATTTATCCATTGATATGAAATTTTTGTTTCTTCATTTATTCCTTGTTCCTTTCCTAGTATTTTCCTTCAGGCTGCAACTGAACATAAAATTAATAAGTATGGACAAATGTCCACAAGATCTTTAAAATCTCTTTTTTGAGAGTTGGGAACTGGAGTGGTTTTCCTGCACATTTCTGTAACATTTATCATTTTATTACCAAGGCATCCAGTATCATAAGAATATTCTGTGGCTTCTGATAGTCTGTTTTAGTTTTGACCCACTGTTAGTAAATGCCAGTTTGTTTCTCTCCCTATACACTCTCCTTTCCAGATTATTTATGGTTATGCTGAGCATTAAGATCTCTTTACATAAGAACTCTGCAGGGCTCTTCGAGTAGTAAACATCTCCTCACACTGAATACTGGCTGTCTTGCTTCTTTTGTTTAAATCTCTATTAATTCATGACCTGGCCATACCTCTTGCCTCTTTCATATTTTATTTTCTACAGGAATTTTTAGTGAGGGAGTTTTTCAAAACTGACATGGAAATCCATGTGCTCTATATTGCCCTCATCATACTTGTCTATTCACAGTTACTTTCTCCAAAGAATTCTAGTACAATTTTAAAATTTATTTTCTTCCATAAAAGCTGCTAGTTATTGCTTCCCTAATACATCAAATTTATCTTTTCATCCAGTAATTCTAATCTTTTATAATGTTTTTTATTGATTTGTGTGGTCTGGAAGTAGGACATGTACTTCCACAGACACTGCTGAAGCCCTCCTCACGATGGTTCTATGATCTGCTGTTGCCTCCCCATTCTTGGTTCTGGTGCCAGAGGCTAAGCAGAGGGGCTGTGGAAAAAGGGCACAGGGCCACAGGTAACAAGTAGGTGATAGACAAGGTGTTCTCTGTACCCCAGATAGAGGGGGAGCTTCAGTCCACAGGTGTAGCCAAGGGGGGAGCAGGCAGAATTTGTGGTTAAAGGGTTTTAAAGTAGGGATCCCCTTGACAGTGAAGGCTGGTGGGCTCTGGACCCAGAAGGATGGCTCTTGTCAGCACCTGAGTTGCAAAGAAGGCCTCAGCATCTGTCTCCAGCCAAGGGCATGAGTAGGCTGGGCTCAAGCCACACAGCAGCATTGGAAGAAGTGATGAAACAGTGTGGTTGGCTTTTGGGTTTTAATTTTTTTTTCTGTGATGGATTTTGATGACATTGTGGTTAATACACAGTGTATCCTGGACCCATAATACTATATTTTCAGATACACTCTATGACTTTTACAAAGGTCTCATCTAATTCACTCTTTTCAATTTACTTCTAACATCATTTCTTATTCTTATGTTCTTTCCTTCTTTTAATTTTAATATATTATCATTACATTTTTGCTTTCTTGCTTCTTTGAAGGTGACAGTATCTAGAGTATTTCAGAGTATTTCTTCAATATTTCCATCTTGAACCAGAGGCACTGTGCTTCGCCCAGAACTACACAAAGATTTGCTTTTCCCTTTGTGGTTTCTTTGACAAGTTACTCTTAGAGACAATCAGCTTGGATGAAATGTTAGGTTCCATATCATCACCTCTTGTGACAAATATCAGTTTCTATGGGGCGATTTTCTCAGTATTGTGCCATGAGAATGAGGCACAGATGTACACATGGTCCCACATGTGTTAGCAGGAACCGGGTCAGACAACGTTATCATGCACGTCCAAACAGATACTATCTTACTTAACAGCTCAGATGCTGCCTTCCTGTAAAACTAATGCAAATTTTAAAGCTTGATAAAAGATCTATTTTCACCTTAAATTTATGGGAAATGTTCTTATTTTTAATGAGCTCTAGTTTACACCAGATTGTGGATTATCCCTTTAATACTGACATTACATTACTTGAGCAGAGACAAGTGCTGCTTTGAAGTGTCATTGTGCTATGGAAAATCTGACATTCAGACTTGAATGCAAGATGTAGCACTAAGAAAGTGGAAGATGTATACTCTCAGACAAGTATGTTTCTTGGAATTTTAATACACACCTGTATTTATTCTTCCAGTCTCTCTGATTCAAACATCACAGTATCTGTTTTGCATCAGAGAAATTAGGTCTTCTTTCATTTACAAGTTTCACAGGAAAAGTCAAAAGTGTGTTAGAAGAGAACATAATGTTGTGTTGTGTTTTTCCCTAGTAAAAAGAGAACCACCTTTTATGATTAATATGGTGCCATTCCCTTTTGTGCTAAAAGCTGCCTCTATGTTGGGCCTGCACAGCATGTTCAGATTCTTTGAAAAACTCCAAACTTTACTGAATGGAGAATTTGAGACATTACCAAGACATGCATTGTTTGGGACTTGTTTAAACATGGAAAATAAAGAGATGAAAGCAAATGTAAGAATAAACAGATATATGGGCCATGATATGCTACTTGTCTATTGTATACTAATAAATACTGCAGAGACATCAAACAAATGTAGCTGCAGTATTAAATGACTTTAAAAGAATAATTTAAAAAGCCCAATGTCATCACAATGGGAAAGTTCCTGCTGCATAAGAAAATTTGTCTGTACCTAATACATACTAAAAGGGACATGGTTGAAGAACAATTAAACCTAATTGTTAAAACTCAGGAGTCTGGCAAAGTGAGGTTTATAGTGTTAGTATGATTTATAGAGCCTTTTAATTAAAGTAACTAAGGAATTGCACACCTTTGCAAAAGTTTCACATGAAGAAGAAGAGTAAAGGTTTGCAGTAGTGTTTCCCTGGCGTGGTCATTTGGAGCATTTTGGCAAGAATCAGAATAAGAGAGTCAGAATTTGCAAACTGAGACTATTGATCAATGCACATCTTTTTCTCATGGGACCCTTAATAACAACTCCCCAAATTTCAGTTTAAGCTTGAGTCATCTGAATGACATTGGGGAGGAGAAAGAGATATTTGCAGGAAATGTGAGATTTATCTCCTCCTTTAGGAATTATCCAGTTCTGCACTAGCTGAAATTGTGGCATGTCTATTAGTTGTTCTCTTGGTAAATATAACATAGGTTTTTAAATATATGGTAATACAGCTATTATTTTAACTTAGAAGGACAGTAAGTATAGTAATGTACAGCTGCTGGATCACTTCATCCTCAGTTACCATGCAGTATTTCGAAGATAATATAGAAGCTATTATCTTACTACACTGTGCATCAGAAAATGGAGAACATAGTATTAATTTTCATTTTTTCTGATAATTTATGTTGACAGCATGGAAAGGTCTAGAGACTTAGTCTTTCACTGGTATTAATTATTCCACGTATGTCATTATCATTTATGAATCTAAACTTGATATCTAATGGCACATATTATCAGTACTTAGGAGTCTAGATTTTATATTCAGTGTCAGCAAGGTCCAAATTTGGGGAACTTGATTCCAGCTCTTAATTCATAACCTTGGCAGTTGTCACTATGATTTGTGGCACTTGATCATGCCCGTTATGGAGATCTAAAGCTTCCTTTTCCCTCTGGAAATCCATGTGTGACTACCTTAGCCCATCTCTCTTGTGTTTGTAAGTAACATCTGGAACTGCCTTCAGAGGACTTTTTTATTGACTCAGGGAGCATTAGATTAATTCCTCTTTCTATTTTCTTAAATCCTTATCTGTGTTTGTGTAAATTATTTGGGGGAATATTTAATTATTGACATAAGGAGTAATGTGCATTAACATAGTTTACCTAATGACTGGAGTTAACTGCCATTATGTAAAAACCCATTTACTTAATGGTGCTTTGTTTTTCTTTTTTATTTTCATATTGTTGTCTAGAAAATAGCTTTTTAAATTACTATTCTGAAGTGCTTGATGTGTGTAGAGACTGTAGTGCATAAGCATTCTGGGGAGAAACCCATTGGTAATTAATACACTTCATAGCTTAGAATATTTCTTTACAAGACACTTAGCCTAATGACTGTAGGGATAGGCAAAAAAATGTGCTGTAACTTTCCACTATCTTCTGTTTTGTGTCTTAGACTGTTTACCTGTGTATAGTGAGCTGTAGACTGAGATGATATTGTGTTCAAGACATATATGTGTGGTAATGTATATATTTTTTTAATGTTAGCACTGTCTTTTAACAATCTCGACTGCAGGAAGTAATAATAACAATAATTGTCAGACAAAGAGAATAATTGTCTCCAGCAAACAAAGTATCTGGCTCCCAAATGGGAGTATGAGTGGTAGGGCCAAGACTTTTACCTCTACAATAAAATAAAATAAAAAAAATATATATAAACCAAAAAATTGCCCATCATCTGTTCTGATTATCATGGCTTCAAATACACTACTGTCCTTCAGATACACTTGATTCAGTAAATATGAAGAGCATGATTCAGAAATCACACTCTTCATGTTTACAGTAGAAAAATAGAAATTATTCCTTTAATATTTAACGATCAATAATAACCTATTTCAATGGAAATATTTTCTATATCACACGTTAGCTTTTATTGAGAATGAGAGACATGAAATGCTATCATACTTTATTCAGCCTCAGATAGAGCTTAAGAAACAAATGTTTAACTGAAAAAGTGTTCTTAGTCCCTAGCTAGGAAATGCTCCTGTGGGCTCTTCTGTCAACATTGCACAGGCATCAATACAGAGGTCTGTCTGTGTTGTGAACAATGATGGAAGTAGACATAGTCATGCTACCTTAGTTACCAAAAGTGATTAGTGCTGGTAACTTAGCTGGCCCAGTGTCATTTTACAGTACATTCATTTCAGATTTGCAAACTTTAAATCCTGTTTGCTTTAAAAAATGTATTTTGTGATATTTTCAGAAAGTAAGGTGACTGTGCCTGACATTAAAATTTGGGGAATATGACTGATATAAAATATGACTGCGTTATCAGAAAATTGTTTCTACAGGACCCTTGAAACAGAGGGTTAGTGGAAAAGGTGCAAAATAAATTTCAGCTCTGAATATGCTGTTGAATGTTGTTTACAGGTTTACAAGCTTATCATATACACACGCAGAGATAACTTGGATTTAATATCAATTGTTGAAAGCATGCATGACCTAGTGCACATTAACGTAAGCAGGAAGACATATTCAGACTTTCTGCTTGTAGGAAAATATTACAAGAAGTGAGGACTTTGCTCTTCCATTTTGGAAAGAAGTATGTGAAAGCTTGCCAATCAATATTACACCCACCTCAGACATTGATAAAACTCCTCCAGAGATTATAATTCTACTTCATAGCTTTCTACCAAATGATAACCACTGTTTACTTTCCCCATTTAAGATTTCTAAATGAGTCTGTTTTCCTTTGCCCTCCAATTCGTCTTTGTTTCTGCAAAACTAAGTGATACACAGATATATACCTAAATACTCATCAGACAAGTAAACTCTGAACATTTCTGAAACATGTCAGATGAAAATGGTTTCTTAAAATATTCTTATAAAATATATTGTAGGAGGTTTTTTATATTATGATTAAGTGTTTTTAAAGACATTGTTAGTAGACCTTAAATTCTCTATTAGTAGCTTAATTGAGAATGATAGATAGAGGAGGAACTACTGGAGAGAGTCCAGCAGAGGGCCACAAAGATGACTGGGGGACTCAAGCATCTCTTTTACAAGAAAAGGCTGAGAGACCTGAGTCTGCCTAGCTTAAAGAAGAGAATCTTAAGAGAAGCTTAATACCCTTTTCTCCAGCTTTTGAAAATATGCTCTATCCCAGAGAAGTTTTTCAAGATGGATGCTCTCTAGCTCTCAGGAGTCACATGCCATGAAGGAGACCAAGCATAAGGGAAGTGATTCTTTAGCTTAGCAGATACTTTATATGCATCAGTGGTTCTGGATTTCAATTCTAGGTCTCAAAATTATGTCTGCTTTCACAAATTTAAAATATATAGATACACAGAAAATAAGCCTTAGAGGTGGACCTGTCCTGCTGGCTTTTACCATAACCAGCAGGTAAATAATGTCTCTCTCTGTCCTGTGGAGCATCTTCCATTCCCTAGGCTTCAGTGCCCTAGCCTTATGAGGGAAGTTGCCTTTGTTTTAGAAAGTCCAAAATGTTCATTTTTCTAGGACAACAGGAGGGAGATGCTTGATAAGGTCTGTGCTCAGGTTTAACACAAAGTTGCTCAAGCTTTGGGGAAGGGTGGGATTGCCCTAGACAGTAGCCTGAGTTCTGCTGGTAGCTCTTTGAGTCTTCCTCGTGAAGTTTTACCACCCTACCACATCCATGATGCGGTGCATGAAACCAACCACAATGGAGGAAAGCAAGTGCACTCAGTAGTCCAGCCATATTGTATCACAGGGGAATGGAAGCCCATGCAATGATTCAAACTTACATGGATATCTTCCGAGTTTTTTGGTAAATCTGTACATTGTATACGTTAGATGCCTAATTCTAGGATTTGGCTTTACATTGGGCTGCAGGCACTTAAAATTTTGCTTGCTGCAGCTACCTAAATCTTGATTAATTGAAGAGCAGCCAGCAACACTATTTAGAGCTATCACCATACAGTCTTCTGAGACCAAGGGAGGTGTTCTGGCAAGTAGATTACTCTACCCCATTTGGTACCATATTATGTTTTAAAGTCTGTACTTTCAGTTCAGTGTGACTACGTCTTCATCTTGTACAGAAATTGTCTCTTAAATGTTTCATGCAGTAGATGGAATTGTTTCCCTTTGATGAGTATTTAAAGAACACAGCTGTCCTAGACATGTCTTAAGGAGGAGGGTGGTTCAGAGGAAATACAATGCAGCGACTGCCAATTTGAGAGATCGTAATGTCAGGCATGAAGGAGTTAATGTGGATTTAAATATATCTGAAAGCAAACACACTTAATGATAATGACAAGTACTTATGCAAATTAACTGGTAATACTCATCCAGCCAGAGGTGATTAAGTCTTCTAGGCCAACTGGAGATTTCACCCAGCAGGGACTATGTGGAAGCTGGTAAAACGCAGAAGCTTAAATAACTTCAGGGTTTATAGCTCTAGTGCTGCACTTAAACTGCATTTCCCTGAATTATCCTTTCTTTCATGCCCCTTCTCTCTCCCCAGGAAGGAGGTCACAACTTCACTTACCTTGTAAATCTTTTAACCTATACATTTTAAGGCCTATAAGAGCACAGTAACCTATCCCAGAGGAATATGTTGGTATTAAATAGACTGGAATAATGAGCGGACCTAAGGGATTATCTAATCTGATACTTAATTATGTGGAATAAGATCAAGGGAGAAAATGGAGGAATGACATCTGTCTAACTCCTATAGAGTATGTCCACAGAAAACAATTATTGATACATTTTCATTAAAAGCCTTGTTTCAATGAAAGAAGGCACTATAGGCAGGAGTGAAATTTAGGTCCATATAAAATGGTGAAAAGAGATCGTCAAGTAAAACTAACTATCCAGTCTGAGACAGAGAAAAGAAAAATAATTAGCTGATGGAATTGTATTATAATAGTTCCTTTTTTATTCCAAATACTTCACTTAGTGTATCATTTTTATGTGCTGTTATCATATAGTTGAATGCTATTGGAAGCCAAATAGGTTTCAAATGTTTCAGAGTAATAGAAATGTAAACATTTCAACTGTAATTTTCTCTTTGACCTGTATTCCGTTGGTGAAAAAATGTTTCCTTTCCCTGAAGAGTAAGGTAAAAAAACATCTGTAAGGCAAAACAGTACAAAAGTAGATGAGATTGGTCTAAGAAAACAGATTGGATATTTTTGCAGATATGGAAGATAAAATAGGTTTTTAAGAAGCATCTGTCCTCTTCAGATGTGCATGTCATCCATGCAGATATAAGTATGTATCTTAGAACAAATCATCCGAGATCTATTCTCATATTAAGGGCTATTTTACTGACTATATTTTATAGTTAAGCAGAAACTGGGTGTTTAGTATATACAACTAGTTGAAAAGAAACTGGTTGCTCAAAATTATGATTGTCTGTTTTGTGCTGTTGTGACTGGTATTTCAGAAGAAATAGTTATACAGGCTTATGACTCAACAGCTTTCGGAAAAAGCCAGTAGTTAACAGGTGTTACCAATCACTTCTCAATCTGGTCTTCATAGCTGGGAGAAGAAGATCCAGCTGTCTGAGGTTTTCTGATTAAAAATTCCTTCTTAATAATCACCCAGTCTTTTGCTTGTGCCCACACATGTTTTATACTTTTCTGTGGGTTTGGGGAAATGAATGGATTAGTAGTATCATGCCTCTGAGTCAGTAAGTTAATTAAAGACTGCATGTATAAAATGGAACAATGAATTATTTAGTGGATAACAAACATGATCTAAAATTCCATTTATTCACATTTCAAGTCAATTTTTAGTTTCAGAATTCGTATTCAAAACCTACTATTTTTGCATATTGCTAAAAGTAAATGTTTGCAAACATGTTTGCTAAAGTTTCAACTGGCATTCTCTTGAATGCTTTGTGTTTTTACATTTGGAATGTTTTTTTTCTTTCCTATTCTCTGTCCACAGTGAAATTTCAGGCCACAGTGGGAGGACAGAAAATTGTCTGAAGGTTAGCACTAAATATAATGGGAGGTGTAGATTTGGACCCAAATTGCATGCCCTGTCTTGTTTGGATAATCTCTGTTCAGATTTTGCTATGACTTTATAGTAAGCCATCTGATACTTCAGAGATCAAAACCTTCCAAATCAAGATCTGAGTTTTAAAACACAAAGTATATCTACACTCACTCATCACATCTATGTGCTTCGTTTTCATACATCTAATTAAGGCAACCTGATTTTTTTGTGTGTGCAGAACCCTGTAGCACAAATATTTCTATTGATTTCACTGGGAATTTTGCAAGCCCATGGTAAGCCTAGGCAGAATATTCTCTCTCAAAAGGTTTTTATTCCTTGCCATTTAAAAAGCACTATTGACTGTTTTTACTGTAACATACTTATCTGTGCCTTCATCATCACTTTTAGTACGGAAGGCCCTGTAAATCTGCAAGACTGACTGTCAACAGGGCATTTAACTTATGGTGTCCTAATTAGAAACAACTTCAAAATGTGTCTTTTATTTAGAGATAAAACAGGCTGTTGATCTATTGTTCATCATGACTGACATCAATTTGGCACAAGAGAATGAAATGCCTACTTTCTGAATCTGGTTTATGCAATGTAGTATTTAATAACTGAAATCAATGGTAAATATATAAAGTATCTGACTATATCAGCACTAAACTCCTGCAGATTTTCAACGAGAGCTGGGACTGAGGCCCCTTTGAAAATGGGACCGTGAATTCCTGCTGCACTGCAGATGCTGTCATTCACCCCCTGAGCCCATGGGATCCAGAATAAAGACTTAGATATTGTTCTTAATAGAATCTAGGCTGATAAGACCTACTCTTTATTTTATTACTAAAAATTAACATTAAAAAAAGATTTTAAAAAATAATCAATCACCATTTTCTAAGAACATACTGAATTATGCTAAACTTTTGGAAAGAGAATGTCAGAGGGGCTCTGTCCTCAGATGGGAGCTGTAGACCAGTTCAGGCACACCCAAGCTCAGTGTTTTATAAGTCCAGTGTCACAGAGAGTTGTTCTGAAATTAAGTTTCTCTGCTCATTGTGATCACATCCTCATTCTGATCTCAGTTGGAGGCACCAAACAATCATTATGAAATATGCTTTAACAGCTGTAAATATTCCCTGTGTAAATTGAGTGTCTACATTTACATTCTTCAGCTATTAGTCAAAAATCCTGAATTGCCAAAGACTGGGAAGAGCACAATGTTTTTTCCTTTTGCCCACAGATTTTTCTGAGGATTGAGACTCAAAAGTTTTGCTAGGCTTTAAGAGGCCTGGCTTTTTGAATTGATTTTGAATTTGCACATCTAAAAACTTAACTTCATTAAGAAATTTTAAGCTCTGCACTCCTCACTTCTGAAACTTCCTACTCAAGTTCCTACCCAAGAATGGCAAAAACCTGAATTGCTCTTTGGGGACATCCCCAGCATACTTGAATTTGAAAAGAGACTAGATTGCAGGGTTACATCTGGAAAGCAGCTTGTTGTTATTGTTGTTGTTTTTTAAGGATTCCTTGAAAGATTTTGCAGAACAACTTGTATAATATTTTCTGTTGTGATGTGACAGGTAATCTGTTGTAAGTCCAGGGCAACACATAAAAGCTACTCCTACATGTAATAGCTCTCCCATTTAATGGAAATATCCAATCCTCCTAGTCCTCTTTTTATTCATAAACATTAAAATATACCATATGCTTTTTAGTATGTGCCTTCAGACATTGCCTTCTGATCCTGATGTGCATCAGCTCTTCAAAAACTGATCAGGGAGTTAATCTCATTTTCTGCTTGAATCTAAGAAGTTTCAGTAAACAGAGAGCATAGAAACATATGTATAAAGTGCACACTCCATAGCTGTACTATTCCTTTCCTAAAGAAGACAAAGTCAAAAGCATTTTTTTGGAAGAGAGAGATAAGTATTCTGCTAACCAGCAGACAATAGCATGACTGACGTCAGTACTTTCAATGTTATAAAATGCTTTATTTAATGATATAGCAGGATATAGATGTTCCCAAGCTGAGTAAAGTTCAGAGTTCTTAATTAACTACCTGGTTTGGTTTGGTTTGTGTTTGTTTTTTTTTCAGAAACAGCACTGCAGTTAAAAGGTACATATTTGTAGGTTATAAAGGGCTTTAAAGGCTTCCCCCGACATGCTTCCTGCTCCTTCAGTACTATGAGAATCTACACTGCATTGCACTGGCAGTATTAGCTGTATAATTTTATATGAGGACATGCAGAGTACACATGTACTGTCTTCTGTGCTTAGACATGGATATAAACCATATATATGGGTTCAAAGCCAAATCCCAGATTTGGTGATGTTTACATGATTATTTAATCTTTGTGTTGAGGGTCAGGGCTTCAGCCACTGAAGAGCAAGAAAAGAGGAAAAAGGAACTGACCCTCAGTTTTCTATTGAATATGATATATATGGAGTGGAATATTTAGTTGGTCAATTTAGGGTCGCCTGTCCTGTCCACTCCACCCTGAAAGTGTAGTTTTTACTCTGCACCCCCCAACGTGAAACACAAGACTTAGCAGTGACCTGGCTTTGCATACCAATTCCTGGTAGTAAATCTAAACATTAGGTCTTATCACTGCTAGAAGCAGGCAGTGTCTGTAAAAAATGCTGTTAGTTTCAGAAAGTGCAGTTACTTAAACGAGCTTTAGATGAAAAGTAAAATCACTGAACAGAATTAGTTCTGTTTTAACCCAAATCAGGACACTGTCATGTAAGGGAGCTAATAAAATGTGATTCAGAATTCAACTTTTGATTCCAAACGAGAATGCCATGCAAATTAAAGTGCATCTTCCTTCATTTCTGTCCTAATAAGGGTATATCAGCTTTGCATAGAAAATGATAGAATTCTAAGTCTCTGTCGTTTGATGCTGAAGCAGAAACAAGAAACAAAATATCAGAATCACAGATCATTAGGAGTTGGAAGGGACCTTGAAAGATCATCTAGTCCAACCCCCCTGCCACAGCAGGATTGCCTAGACCAGGTCACACAGAAGCGCGTACAGCTGGGTTTTGAATATCTCCATAGAAGGAGACTCCCCAGCCTTTCTGGGCAGTCTGTGCCAGTGCTCTGGCACCTGAACTGGGAAAAATTTTTTCTTTCAAGTGTAGTGGTATCTTCTTTCCTTCCAATATTTCCTCTGCTAAAGCATTCTAGAAATGGTTCAATTTTGCCTAAACACATAATTACCTACTTTTTATAGTTATTTAACACTTAAGAATTAATAGTAGTCTTAATAGTGATGGTAAGCATGAAAAATGCTAATTCTTTTAAATTAAAAATGTTTCTGTATATTTATTGAAGATCCTGTAATAAGAGAGATTAGTTCATAGGTAATGAACATATGAATCTCAAGCTTTTTTTTTTTTTTAACAATTTATATTCCTCATCATGCAGGAAAAATGAGTGTAGGCTGAGCCGAACTTTCATAAGAAGGTGGAGTTTTTGTCAGCTTTTATTCCTCCAGAGGAAGTGTCTGGGGAAAATGGATAATTACAATGCCAATTTTTATTATCAAAATAATGTGCAAAATTTATGACCTGATAAATCTGTCCTTGGATGGAGATTCTCATTTTGATAATCCCCCTAAAATGAGTAATAAAGCACCTCTGATAGTAATAAACCATTTTTCTTTGACATTTCATGATAAATGTAACAACAAATAAAGAAGGAACTTGACTGCTTACTTCAAAAGCTCTATAAAGTCCATTTGAATAAAATCCATGACTTTCATAAAAGTGGTGTTGAAAATGTCATGAATTAAATTAATGGTCTACATCTCTTTGCTTCATATTGTCTGTATTTTAATCATAATTTATTCTTCAGCACATCCTGCATGTTGTTGATTGAAGGAAATATTAAATCCAGCTGAGCTTTAAGCAATTTTAAAAGGAATGAATGAATATAATTATACATGTTAATAGTCCTGAATCTGGTTTTTTATTTGCTGCTGTCTGTCATATAACAGATCAGTAAGCTTTGCTTTTTATAACTATCATTAATCTTTCACAAAGATTCAAAAAAACATAACATTTGATAGTTACTTTGTTTTAGTTTTCTTACTATAGCCTTGTTTTAACGATTGTACTGTGTCAGGAAAGTGAACCGCTGATGATTTGATCAACTTCTGGAAAAAAGAATCAATTTTTCCTAATAATAATTTGAAAAATAAATTAATGTTCTATTTGCAAAGAAAGTCTCAGCTGAGAATAGATAGAATTGACTCTGAAAGCCATCTTTTGAGAAGATAGTATTGTTTACTTGATAGTTAAGTCCTATCCCTCTTCAGGCTCTATACATTTGGAGTTTCAGTCCAGTTTCACATCAGGAGAAAAGTCTTTAACAAATATGTGTTTTGAAATTCAGTGTGTTCATAAATATCAATGTGGGCAGAAAATATTTTTTTTAAAATATGTATCTTAAAGAAAGCATCTTAGCAGAGAATAGACCCCAGTGAGGAGGACCAATAGTGGAAGTGTTTGTTCATTGGTCACAATGAATGGGGGGAAAAAGGGATCCTGCCTGGGGGAGACAACCGGTTCCTTGGAGTACTTGCTCTGTTACACATTGGTGAATCTCATAATGAATCATGATTGTCAGGGAAGCAATCTTCTCCAGTTGTCCAGATTTAAGTTCCTTCAGCATTTTCACTGGCAAGAAGTTTGTCTCTGTATTTCTATGAGAGTAACAGCAAGCTCCATCAGGACAAAGGGTGAATAATGGCAGGACGAGCAGGGAGGTGAAGTGACCACCTCAGGGCTGACTCACTGAATCATTGGGATCACTGTTTTGCTGCTGTTAATGAAAAGCAGATTTTCTAATTCTTTCATGTATGGTGCTACCTGAGTTTCTGAACCTGGGGCCGCACTAACTGTGTGAGATACTAGACAATATATGAGCAATGTGTGTTATATTCCATTGCATACCTACCATAATAAAAAGGCAAATCCTTTTTTTTTGTTTTGTTTGTGTAGGATACATAATCCTATGCAGGATTCCAGATCTATTTCACTAATCTTCTTCCCTCCCAATCTGTCCTGTTATTTTTAATTCATTTTTTTCTCATGTGTAATTACTGGTGCCAATGGTGTTTTTCTTTTTCAAGTCTTAATTTTATCTCAAGTGATAAAAGTGGAAAGAAAACCTCAATTGCATAAGAATGCTAGGTTACACTGTAACAAAACTAGTCCTGTGTTATTTTTTAATAACAGATACATTTTCTCTCTAAGACTGACCTTGTAATTTATCTACTGGGGAGCTAGTTAATACAACTGCACCCCTTTGAGATGATAATTATTGCTGCAGAAATGTTGGACAGATATCTATCTGTGAACATTTATGTTAAGCAGCTTGATATTGTCCTTCCCCAGAACGAACTGATATTTTAATACAGTATTCTCAAGCCATATTTCTGTTAACTGTATAAACTTTACACTAATTTCTGCAGAATTTATATTCAGCAAGAGAAGTTCCCTGAAGAAACCCCAACCATGTAAATACGGTAACTGAATCCTTGTAGTTAAGCTACAGAGTGGTGATACACCAATGCCTGAATATTTCTTTGAGATCACATTGGTTTCCTCTTGGGGTAGCTGAAAAAGGTCAAGAAGCATGTCAAAGAGGGAATAACAATTAAGGAAACTGATCCCATATGTCACCAAATAACCTTTCCTATTCTTATGTGGCTCTTTTAAATTAATATGGTCAGATGTGAACATAAACATGCCCGTGTTTTTCTAGCAAGACTGCCAACTTTTATTTTAAGCTTTGTTACACTACAGGTACCCTTTTTGTCTCTGAATTCAACAGTACTAAATACTGCTTTGTGTGCCATTGAAAAAGCCTGTCAGCCTTTTTGTTTAGCCTAAACTCTACTCCAAATATATTGTGGATGAGATGCAGAGGTGAAGAAGGGAGTGAAGGATGGTAGTTTGCAGCATGGATACATACACTGTAAGGAAGTTTCCGGTTTCCAAGGAAGTTCTTGACAAATGTCTCAAACAATATTTCCCACAAAATCTTAGAAATGTGATAACCTAAAGAGAAACCTTTTTTTTTTTAAAATATATGCTGTCTCAGTTATGATTTCTCCTTTAATTTTTGTAATACAGTTTGTGTCCACAAATTTAATTTGTTTATATTTTGCAGAAAGCATGAGGGCGTAAATGCGAAGCATAGACTCATAAATGACAAAGGGCTTGTAAGGGTAATTCCTAGGATATTTTTATGGTTTTAATTTTATATATATTTATTTATGTAATAGATGCAGGAAACATTTATTTGAAAAGTAAGATATTTTGTACAATCAGGTGTTTAAAATTAAAGATGTTAGCACTTGAAGTAACATAAACTTTTCATTCTACTCCGTAGTATTCTGCCAGCATCATTTCGTATGTGATGGTCCTTCAAAGGAAAAAAAAACCCTTGAGAAAACACTGAAATGAACTAACAAAAAATGTGCCTTCAAGTGCCAGGAGTGGCTTTTTAATAGGTATCTACATTATATAATTCAGACTTTTGTACTCTATACTGACTCTGACTTTTTATAAAGCAGAAAGGAATTGTGAAATAGTGGATTTATTGTCATACTTCATTATGTAAAATTAGGCATATTTTAGATGACTGACATTGTTTTTTCAAGTTTGAAACTTTGGCTCTGTATGTTTACTTTTGATAGGCTCTGAATGGAGAGAAAATGAGAAGAATTTCATACTCCTTCATTTACAATTTATAAAGAGATACATGCCAAGAAAACAAATAAGTGGGAAAGAGTGATGAGTATAAAAACAAAGAATCCAGAAAAGGAGTACTTGAGTAAAAATTGCTGAAGTGCATTCATGCATCTTATATCATTACAGAGAGGCAAATCTTGATTTTTAAAACTTCTGCCATTTTAAGGATGAGTGTTGAACTCTTAAATGACACAGACTCACTTGTTAAGTTTAAATTAGAATAGAAAATTTTACTATGCTTTTCACATGTAGATGAAATGTCATGAGGAGAAACTTCAGCCTGAATTGATGTAAATTGTATGCAAGTAAGCAAACCTGAGAAGTGCTCAGATTCAAGTTTTTTGCAAATGCAATAGCCTAACCATGAGCCAGATTAATACTGTGATACTGTGTGTTGAGCCATCTCTGCAAAATGCACAGCAAAGCTGAAATGTATTATTGTCAGATAGCACTAGTTAGCACAGATCTTGGAATAATATTAACCTATGGTTAACTAATGGATACCATGATCTCTGTGAATGTTCTGCTTATGAGTAAATGTCTTTCTAAACACAATAATTAAAAATTAGCTTAAAGCTATATTGTCACTATTAGCTTTACTTGACTGTGAGCATTGGTATCAAAATATTGCCTCATTAGGTGATAGTAAATACAATTTTGCATGCCTCTCCCAGTTTCTATACCATGACTGATCAAGGTCAGCAAGGATTGTGAGAAAATGTTCTTTCAAATGGTGAAGGTTTAGTTATTTTAGGCAGAAATAATGTTCCTCTTATAATGTGCTTGCAGTATTAACCATTCTAGAGTTTTAATGATCAGTCTTAAAAACAGGAAAGACATTGCAACAATTGAATAAAATATTAAAACTCCTTGTGTTTGACAGTGGGCAGAAAACAGAAATAGGTTCAGAAATTAAATAGGCAGAAAATGCAGAAATTAAATAGGTTCAGAAATTAAATAGCAAGAGGAACACATACCAAAGGGGCATGCAGGAGTAGGAGATGTGCTCTGGTGACCCCTGGCAACCTCTTCCATCCCTGCTTTGCTGTGTCACCTCCCACACGTGCTTCAGAGCTGACAGCTATCTGCATCGTAATTCATATATGGATTAAACTACTCCGAGGTTTTATGAGAGGTCATAGTAAACAGCCAAAAGAAGAGATGCTTAACACACCTGTAATGACCAAGGATTTATAGCTCTGCATAAAAGAAAAATGTTGGTTTGTGATAGTAAAGGACAGAAGAGCAAAGGGCAGTAAGGAAGCCTGGTATGACATATTGTATACAAAGTAAGCATGATGGATGCCTATGTAGTGTATTCATTTAATTACTAATACATAAGTATATGTCTTGGAATATTATTTGAAATCGTAATGAGAAACCAAAATTGATGAAGATCTATTTTAGAGATTTAAGGTTTAATTTGATTTGCACAAAAGAGATAAAATTCACACATATCACTTAAGTTGATTTTTCCACCTTCTCTCTTTCCTTCTAACTGAGCTAAAATACTGGCTTTTGGTAAATACAAAATACATTGTTTGTTGGGGTTTTTTTGAAATTAATTCCTAAGTAACAAATTATAGAAGTAAAAGTCTGGACCTGGTGAAGCTGAGATTTTTTTCCAATAAAACCTGGATTTATGGTTTCAACTTTTTGTGTTTTAAACCTGATGCAAGACACTGTGGCAATGTGTATATTGCTAAATAAGAAGACAAGGAACAAATCCCTGATCTCAGTGGTGAGCATACTGACTGGTTTGTATTCACAGTACTGGAGAATTAAGCCCCTGTTAAAATACCTCCTCTGTAAAAATATTTGATTTGGGCAGAAAAACCTTAAGTGACTCAAACAGAGCTAGTGAGTTGTTTGACCAGTGTAGACAATCAGGGGCTCAGACCTCGGAGGCCTTACCCCCCCAAGGCCTCTTTTATTTGGCAGTATAGACACCATGCAAAATATCACCTGCTGTGCTCTGTGCTGTGGATGTTTTACCAACAAGTACTGGAAAGTTTTCAGTCACTTAACTGTGATACTTCTGGAAAATCGTTCTTTTGACTAGGTTATGACTGAATTTTCCCCAGGAATTAGGTGCCTATTTAGGTGACTCAGATCAGGGTGATTGGACTAGATGATCTCCAGAGGTCCCTTCCAATCCCTAACATTCTGTGATTCGGTGAGTCTGTGAAATATGGTAGAGAATAATCTTGAAATAGCCTTGCATGTAGGCAGAATGTAATAGTCATATGGATCTGCAACACACTGTCCCTTAAGAAAAATGGTATGTTTTGGGGGAGGAGGGTAGGGGAAGTGTCATATGGTAAGTGTATCTAAAGACAAAAGTCATTGTGCTACCCAGGAGGAAAGTAGGCCCAAAGATGAGTGTAAAACATAAGTCAGAGGCCATTTTAGATTTCTCTTGCTTTATGATAGTCACAGTGAGGTTTTATTTTGGTTTATTTTTAATGTATTGTTTAATTTATTGTTAACATTGTCCAGACTTTTAAGTTTGGGGTTTTTTTTTCACAATTTTAAATCCTGTGTGAACATGAAATCCTGAGTACATTTACTCAGCTTTGCAGTTTAATTCTCCACAACCCCAGGCAAACCCTAAGCATGTTAGGTCTGTGGCAGAGAGAGTTCTTTGTTGCCATTTAGGCAGATTTTTACCAGTAGAGTTAGGCATAAAGCTTAGCTCCTCAGAGCTGTGTTCTGATCCAATCCCACTCCGTGCATCAAGGTATTATATTCCTAATTGCATGTTTGGAATTGCACTTTTAGCAAATGTAAAGGAATTTAAAATCTTATACAATCTGTATTTACCTATATCTAATTACCAGACCAGTGTGCCCCATATTCCCTCAGATATGCTTTCTTTTTCTCTTTACAAATGAGTCGATCTTTACTGCTACTTACACCTACTGAGACACCACCCATAGGTTCTTATGGGTGAAATGAAGGAAAAGGATTTCAGACCTCAGAAGGGGCTGGCTGGCCATAACAGCAGGATTCAGTGATGTGACTAGATATCCAGGAAAGATGATTTTGTGCAAATGCAGCCCTTTGAACTTGAACTCCTCTTCTTGATAACTTAAACCACAAAAAAACCCGAAACAAACAAACAAGCTCCTCAACAGACAACAGCAGTTTATTTTCAGATCCACTGGCCTGTGGCATCCTCTTTCTGCTAGCAGAGCAGATATTATTTTGACTATTCTCTTTTTTCTTTTTTGCTACAAACTTCTCCCTCAAATCCTCTGTGCTCCATTTCCTTGTTAGAAATACAATAGATTTGCTTTCTTTTGCAAATGACATAACTAATCAGATTCTGAGAGGAAAAAATTGAGACAGCAAACACATATTCATTACCGTAAGTGTTGTGCAGGCTGCATTTTTTTCTTCACAAGATTGATTAATTAAATATTTATGAAAGAGAAACACCTGGCATACTTCCATAAACAAATAGGTCTCCTGTGGGTTTGGAACAGCTGAGGAGAGTTTTGAGGGACCACAGGGATCTCAGGGTAAAGACTTCCTCACAGCTTGAGTTCTTACACATTGCTGTTTCTCATAAATATGCACCAACACACAAATAATTTCTGTTTTGAAGACAGAAAGTGCAATATCAACAGATGAAATCCAAAAGACAGCCAAAGAGGAAGGTAAAGATTAAGCAGAAAAGTACTGTATGTGGGGAAAATGGCTCATTTTTATTTATTTAAGAAAGGTCTAATGCTAAGGAGGCTCAGGCAACTGAGGCCTCTTTTTTAAGGTATTTGTATAGGGCTGCTAGTTAAATAGTGGAAGCCTTATACTGAAGAGTTCTGTTGAAATCTAAGGGCAAGGGTTAAGAAATTATGCAAGACACCTAAAAGTGGGAAATTCATTCTGTTCACTATTTCATCTGCTCTTCCAGATGGATCTGCTTTATAGATACTTCCCTGACTCTTCATCTTCAGTGGAATGTTGTCACTGGTATGTTGTTGCTTTAAAAATAAAAATAATTGTACCACTGACTTCTCTTACAATTTAGCTGGCATGATTGCTTTTATCGACCACTGCTTTACTGTGGCCAGTTTTCCACAACTGATTGTTTTAGTTCTTGGAAATGGATGTAATGTAGTTATTAGTGTCAACTTCTTGTGCAATATCTTTTACATAAGCTTACATGCCATGTGTTTTCTGTATGTTGTATACTTTATCATGTTGCAGATATGATTTTTTGTTGGGAAACCTTAGAAACTGGCCAGCTGTACTGAAGCTCAGAAGTTGTAAGGTTCAGTCTATCTGGGGAATGATCAGGATATATTAACTGTATTGTGTTTCTAAGGCCAACCTCTCAAATTAGTTCTTCTGATGAGAGTTTCTGATATTGGTCAAATGTTAATTCCTCAGCTTCTGGCACAGCAAAATATATAAGTTTAAAAATTTTCTAATGCCATTTTAAAAACAAATATTTAAATTTAGTTTTATTCTTTATCAAGGCTGGATAAATATAAGAAAAAATCCTGTGTCATTTGGCATTTTTAAATTCTGAACCAGAAAAAGTTGTTTATAAGAAGGAAAAAGGCGTTTCTGAAAGTTCGAATGGTTAATCATTGAAATAACACGAATCAAACTTTGGGTGTTTGTTTATTTGTTTGAGAGATTTTTGGTCGAGAGTTTTTCTTTCAGTCAGTATATTATTTGAATGGAGTATTTCTGAACTGTGAATTGTTTTAAAGATTAAAATTGAGAGGATCATAAACATGTCAGTATATTTAGGAAAAGAAAAGGTGAAGGGTTTTTGATTAAGTTCTGCAAATGCAACTGATTTGAAGTGATATAGTCCAGTGATGTGTATAATAATGTGGAAATAAAGCAGCATTGTGTTTAGTATTGAGTAGGTAATATTTTGTCTTCTAGGTGACCTCCATAAGGTGAAATGGTTTTGTTGCTAATCCTATGAAATTTGGTCAGAAAGCTAATGAAACAAATTGAAGCTTTTCCATGAGCCGCAATATACCAGAGATGAGGTTTTACATACTTTTACTCTATAAATTTGTGGGGAGGATTTACTAGTAGAGAATGCAGAATCACCTTTTACATGCAGTCACTTTTTGCCATGTTAATTTCTTTTGTATTTATTTTCATGTTTTTCCAGAAATAAGCATTAATTTGCAGTACAGCTCAATGTAATATATTTTCAGTGCATGGTTACAGACTTATTTAATTAGAGCAGACTTCTTATATACCTGCAGTTTCCTTTGGCTTTCCTTAGGCATCTATAATAACATAATGCATTCCAGGTTTAATCTGTTTCTTTAATTAAGGTGTTGAGCCCACATTCTGTAAAAATCTAAAATCACTCTTTGAAATTCATGTGAATACTAGATGTCTGAGGGTTGGAGAACTCAGTCTCTAGCCATCAAAAATGTATTGTAATTGTATATGATGAAGGTCTTAAATGTCCTGACTATGAAGAATATTAATACCAAGTAGTAGCATATATGTCTCGATTTAATAAAATGTCTTTATTTCCTGCTAACCTAAAATGATCACAGGATGGTTTAAAAAGGATGAAACATTGAAATCACCTTGTTAGATATAAATAGTTAATAGTATCTATTATAATGAGATAAAAAGTAATGGTTGTGAGGTCAAGTATGAGAAGGAGAGAGTTCAAAGACAGTGTAGACCCTTCAACATAATATAACCCATCTTTGAAAGGGAGAGAGGAAACACATTGCTTGATGAGAAGAAAAGCCTCATGTAAGCTTGATAAATATTCAGGGTTTGTGTGTAATGAGAAATGGAATCTGATGAATGAAATGTCATAGCAAAATCATTTTAATCAATAATGGAATGTGACATTTTTCAGGCCATAGTAATATGTCTTCTCCCTTTTATTCTTTCCCAGTAGTATGCTTTCCTTCCTTTTTATTTTATTTTCTTTAAAAATAGTTTTGGAATTGGTGGATTTTTTGTACGTAGTTTTGTGTGTGGAGGTTTTCTTATTGGTTTTGTTTTGTTAACTCAAGATTGGTTATGCTAATACAATGTTGTTACAGTTCTCTGCAGCTAAAATACTGAGTGTGTAATGTTAAAATTCTAGACATAAACCTACAAACAAGTAGTATATGAAGGCACAGTGCTTTCTAGGAATATTTATGTATTCAAAAAATAATTTGCCTTTTCACCCTCCCACCCGACTGATACTTTAATCAAGTCCCAATTTTATAGTTTACAGTAGGTGTAGTGTATGGAGGGGATGCTTGTTCAGACTCCTGGGTAATGTAACAGTGACCCCAGGGTAAATAACTGGATACAATTATACACTGTTGAATTCTAGTTGTCATTTCCTTTGTTGCAATGTTTGCTTTAGTATAATAAAATGAGACCTTTATTTTTCATTATTGAGATCTTGTGTTGTGGCAGTAAATATGATGATGTTATAATGCCTCCTGATGATAATGTTTTATCATCCTTATGGACTCTTTTTTCTGAAAATGCTGAAGTCCATTTTGAACATCAAGCAGATTGTCAATTTGCCTTCATAATTATGTAGAAAGTGATTGAGAGAAATCACTGTAACACAAGGCTTGTTTTTTGCAAAACCCACACTATGTTCTCTTGACTCCTACTTTTGGTCCCAACACTGTCTTACTGTAGACCTTTGTGGGCCACCCAGCTCAGATTCTGGAGTGTGGAAGTCCTGCATATTGCATTCTTTTTCAACTATTTGTAAGCTTTCTACAAGTCTTGGTGATGAGCAAAAGCAGCCAACCTGGAAGCACTGCAAAGTGAATGACCCTAATAGAAAATACTATTCCTTACTACTGAAAACCCACCATGCCTTTAGAACATCATATATATTGAGTTTAGAAAAATAGATCAAGACAAAAATCTTTCAAGAACCTTTAACTGTTGTCATTTATGCTGAAATCAAACTAGGAGAAGTAATACACAAAACTTCTAAAGCAGGACAGGGAAAACCTTATCCTTCTGTTACTCTATTTTTGGGGTATTGTTGTTGTACTTGTTCTTTGAAAGTCACCTATCTTTTCCTATAATCTTGGGGGGAAAAAAGTCTTTTTATCTATGTCGTCTTTGATTGTTAGTAGCTTACTATTTGGCAATGCTGGAATGGATCCTTTTCCTCTACTATAGCAACAGCACAGACTGAATATAGCCTGTGTATTAATATCAAGTGTTTATTTTTTTTTGGCTCATTTTGTCTTAATGTCATTCATATCATTAACATTTTGCAGAAATAATATTGATGGAAGTTATTGATCCCTCTTGCAGAAGCCATTGTATCAGTTGTGCTGAAAGCTTACAAATGTTTGATCTTGCATTAGCCACAAAAATTTTTTGATATAGCCTGTGGACTCAACACAGCCAAACCCAAATTATTGTTGATTGAGACACTGGGTAACAAAACCCAGACCCAGGAATGAATTTTGAAATATTGTGCTTCAGTAAGCAGGCTGCCAGCCTCCTCAGGTGCTGTACCTTTTTCCTGTGCCAATTTTGCTGTAGAAGGCACCAAAAAATAGCATTAACCAGGCTCCACATTGGTAGCTATTTTGGCACCTCCAGTTTTTTACCTTTGTACAAACCGTTCTTTATTCCTAGGTTTTAGAAATGGTAGCACAGCTAGCACAGTTCTCCTTTCCCTTCTCTTTCTGTCCATTCTGGCCTAAATTATTTTCCCTCACTGCAATAACAGTAAAGAGAGGTGATAGTGGCAGACTGTTTCAGTGGGAAGAAAGGAAGGAGAGGTGAAAAAGATGCCCCTGCCTCCCCTCTGTGGAGGTGCCCTGTCTGAGCTCCAGAGAAGAGGAAGGGCATCCCATAGCTGACCTCTTTCCCAGAATTCACTACTTCCTTTTGGATTACAAAATCTAGTCCTTCCTATTTCTACCTGATAAAACAGTTGTTTCTGTCTTCACTGCCCGTGTGCTGGCACTGGGATGGTTGCATTTGCAAGTATACATATTTTTATATATTTCATGAATATATCATTCTATGTAGACACACAAATGCAAAGTAAAATCTCAGTTTTAGAGGTGTACAACAATTCAGTGTCCCAGAGGGGTACAACAATATTGTTAGTTGGCTAGCACAGAAATTGCAGTGTCCATGCTGTGGTAAATCAGCATGCTGTTCATGCCTTAACGGTACTATACGGACCACTAAAAATTTGCTTTGTATTTTCTGACTTTGGACAAGTATCTTAGGTTTATTTATAGCTGCAGCTTCAATGTTTCTATTAAGAGAATATGGTGTGTTTTGGGGTTTTTTAAGGTTGCAGATTAAGAACCATGTAACTTGAAGATTCTTTTCACAAAGCAAGACAGAGCAACAAATATTGATATAGGAATCCTCATGCTATTTTGCTGCAGGGATACTTAAAAATTGAACCTTGCTGAAGGTCTCAGTTCTCCAGAAACTCAGTTATTGATGATCCTTAGGTCAACTAGGATGTCATGATGCAACTATACCTATTGCTCCATGATGGTATTACTTTTTTCCTTTCTTATAGGGGGGTAGGCCACAAAGAAATGAAATCAACTTTCATTGTTAGGAGGCAAGTATGATTTCTTCAAGTTCTTTTTATTACATGAAAAGTCATTTGTGATGTACAAGAAGCATGAAAGTCTAACTTTAAACTATAATTTGTTAAAATTTAAAATGTTTTTCATATTATGCATGGCTCTCCTGTTTCAGCTGTGGCAGTTTTAGAAAGCAGTGCAAATGAAGTAATTGCATATTAAGACTTCTGTTTAAAGTTAGTCTGCAGAAAAGCTAGGAAGTATTCAAGAGTAGCTTTAAATACTTGTTTGTGTAGGCACTAAGGAGTGCTGTTTATCCATATTTTTAAAAAAAATTAAGTCAGAGCTCTTATAAGGGTACCTGTTTAAACACTAATAAGTATATGTATTAAAGAGAAGGGGACAACATACTAAGTGTATGTTTGTGTATTTCAGTGTTGGAACGTTAGGCTTGTAATATGGTACAAATTGAATTTTCTCCCCTTTACCTAACCAAAACAAATCCTTTCTTAAAACTGTGAATGATTTTAGCTAGTGTGTTCACAACTGATAATCAGCTATCAACTGCTCCAGTTTATAGAACTGTTTGATTCAAAAAGTTGCCTTAATCAAGATGCATGAGCCCTTAAGCTTTTCTGTTGTAATTAAGTATCTTCAGTGCTACCAGAAATACTTTAACGGGAAGATGTATTGTAATTACATTCTTTTTTTAAGTAAATGCAAGAGAAGTTAGTGTGGCATTGGGACTTATGGCAGTTTTAGCATAAAACAAGAAATCTACAGTGACTGAGAAGTGTGATCAGAATTCTAATATGTGCTTAACTGCTCACTGTTAGTTTCAATGAGTATGAAATAGCACTTACTTTATAAAGGACATAGGTGTTACTACATACAGGAACAAAAAACTCTTTGGATTCCTTATGCAATTTACCAACTGCTATCAAAGATTACTGAGTTCTATTTTTTTATCAATATTAAGTTCTGTGTTAAAGTTGGGGGTTTGTTATCTTAGTTCTTCAGAACACAAATACTGTATGTGATGTGATAACACCTTCAGGTTGTACTCCTGAAAGAAACATCCAGCTGGCTTCACAGAACTGTGTCAGAGCAGCTCCTTGCCTAAAGACAACCAGCTGTTAATCAAACATTCTCAGTGACAAGTTAATAATAAAAGAGCCTATTTTGGTTTCTTTCATTTTCCAGTATGCTCATGTTGTGATTAAAATATTGAAGGTGGGCCAACAAGTGTCAGTGTCTAGGGTACTAAAAGCAGTGCTAAAACATGATGGATATCTAGTAACACGTTATTGCTCTCTATTATCTGCTCTTGGCTAAATGAGTGATTTGTTCTTGGCTTCAAAATAAATAATGCAAGAGGATCCAAAGAGGCCATCTCACAGTTCCTGAATCTAACTTGAAACTGTGATGAACACAGATATTACTGGTTGTTGTTGTTCTTTTTTAAGTAACAAAAAATAGGTCAGAATTAGAATTTGCTGCCTTTTTGTTGAAAGTGGAACAGTTTGGGGAATAAAGATTAGTTGTACTAAGCTCCTCAGCGTGAGAACCAAAAAAACCAGAGCTAATTAAGGTATTTTTCAAATTGACTATTATATATTTCAAAACTCAAAAGAACTCCTTTCAAAACTTTCTATTATTTTTTAAAATGAACAATGGAAACATTACTCTGAACAAAATACCCTTTCTTCTCATGTGACTATGAAAAATCAGTTATTTGCACTGTTCTGTATGATTTCTTTTAAACAAGGTCTTTCTGATTTATATGCTTAGTTAACCTAGGTAATATGAGAGTAACAGGGTTTACTATTTTGTTCCTCAACTGACAGACTGATCTTATATATGACTGCCTGCCTTTGTGACAGCTTTTTTATTAAGGAGTGGAGTAACAGATAAAATAGGCTGCTAATTTGAAGACTAACCAGGCTCTTCAGAAAATCAAGTTGCTCTGTTTTGTTGTCTCACCTGACCTTTAATATTTGTTTACAGATGAGCAAGCAAATTGCCATAGATTAAGAAAGGAATATAAAACCCCCCAAAATTACAATGGTACTCACATACATACCCCTCCCTACCCTCACCCTAAAAACCAACCACTTTTCCTGAGGTTTTTGACCAACTATGTTTCTGCTCCATATGTTTGGGTTTTATTTTCAAAGGGGTTTTAAGGCACAGGAGAGCAATATGACTTAAAGAGTAGCAAAATACTTCAATAATTTAAAGAGAAGATTTCTGATATTAAGCAATTTTTAAAGATATTTATTCTCTTTTGGTTTAGAAGACCCAAATATTTAGTACCATTTAGTATCTTATTGAGACTCCAATCACCCTTCAGAGTTAGAAAGGAGGTTCAGCTTAGCCAAAACTATTGAGTCTACATATTTAACATAAACAAAAGCTATTCACCATGAGTAACATGGTGCCTGGTAGGAGTTAAAATCAAGTGACATTAAAATTAAAAAAAAATCCATTATGTCTAGCACAAACAATGCAGGCAATTCCAGCCCAGGGAACACTTCTTGGGTATTAGTTGTAAAATGCTCTCTACAGAACTGAGCAGCCCAGTACGGGGAGACTTTTTTATATAGAGGATGTAGTATAGACAAAAGTATGGTATCTGCTTTTTGTTCCTTCTAATGTCAGATTTTAATTTTGAGGTTTTTACCTATGAAATACAATTATTGTAATTAGTACACTAAAAGCCTTACAAAACTTAGACTGATGTGAAAGCTCCTTTGCTGTTTTTCTCAACAAAATCCCAAATTCTTGAGAATATAGAGAGAATTTATGTTTGGGAGGAATGACATTTTTTTAAAATAAGATTGCAAGTAGATATGCAAAGTAAGTCATTCCCACTGCCTAATTTCTTCTCACTTTTCCTCCCACCTGGTGGAATTTTAAAATATAGACTAATTCTTACTGCAAGTATTTTACAAATTCTTATGGTTAACTTTATATAAAATTTTCAAAACAGAAAGTAGTAAGAACCATAGAATCAGTTCTCTCTTTCTCTCTGGTCTCCAAGAAATTTGGAAGATTTCATTTTCATGTTTACAATCTGTTTACTTTCTTGACAAACTTTATAGGAGTGTTTCTTATGTAAATAATTGACTTAAATAAAATTATCTTGTTCAGTGCAGCTCTCGAGACTCAGTAGGAATTTTGTTTTAAATGAGTGCAATGCTGGATTCCCATGAAATCCCATTAACATGGGAATGGTTGAAACTGCCTTAAGGGAAGAGTTGTGGGTGACCTCACCCCCAACATGCCATGCTGCTTGTTTAGAGTCCTTATCCCAAAATGGTGGCAGCAACAAGAATAACGTTCCATGCATTCAGAAGAAATAAATTGTGCAGCCTGTCTGGCTGATTTCTTGGCTTACAATACAACTTTCAACATAGCATTGAAAACTCTTCATTTTGTTATAGCAGAATTTTAAATGGAGAATTTTACACCACAGCAAATATAAGCAAAAAACTGTTCCTCATAAAATTCAGAAAAATATCAGTGATTTAGCTGAACTGGTTTTGTAGAATCATAGATTTATTATGCATGTCATAGTGAGCAATCTGATAATGCTAACAGCTTCCTGCAATGCAGAGGCTATATAATTTCACAGAGGAATTTTTTCATCAGGCCAATAACTTCCTGTGTAGTCAAAGTATATCCACAAGAAGAGAATGACTCTAGGGATTTCAGCTGCTGTCATGCTTCTAGGAAATGTTTTACTGTGTTTTTAACTCTCTTAGAACCTAAGCTTATCTAATTTTTCAGCTTGTAAATGCTGGATCCCTGCTAACTTTGTATTTCGGGTTGAAAACTTTTGCATTATTAGAAAGGCTGTGTTCTCTCTACCCAGCATGGATAACGGTGAAAGAATGAGGCAGGATTTAGTGATTTAATCTGTTCCACTGATGTGCAGCATGGGAGATCAGGAAGGACTGCTTAATGATGACGACAGGTTTCTTAAACTTGCATACCTTTGATATACAATTGATTCTTTGTCAGGTAATGGGTGATGCATCTGTTTTTCTGGTATGCTTATGAAAGATTTTCAAAGATTCCCTGAATGGATGCTCATTGTAAACAGTAGCATATGGAAAGGATAGATGGATGGTGTGAGATGGAAAGGATGGGTAGATGATGAAAGTAGGTTAAAACAATTAAAATAATAAATAAACAATAATTTTGAAAAAATAAAAATCATTACTATTTTCTAATATGTAGGCAATGAAATATCCTGCCTAAAAAAATTAAAACAAAATTTGACTGGTGTACTTTTGTAACTACTTCATGACACAGCCACCAGGCAACAGTACTGGTGTTTCTATCCTTTCTGAAGGTAAAATTTGTATTTTCCCCAAATTAGGTCACATTCATAATGAAATAGGAAACCTGTGCCACAGCCACTATTCTAATAACATCCATCTGTAAAGTTGCTCCTCTGTTGTTATAACTGTGTCTTGGCTCAGAAGTTTGTGAAAATCACACACTCAAAATAAGTAATAAGGTTATCAAAAGATGGGAGGAGATGCTGCTTGGAAAGAAACACACACAGGAGCTAATCCAATGCCAATGCATCTGTTAAAATGCTGTTAATTTCAGGACAATGCTTACAGGAAAGCAAAGCAAATAATTGCAGCAGATGTGTATATATGTTAATTTTTTTTAGCAATTGTGTCAAAATTTTTGTTATATTTTATTAGTGAATGAATTCCTTAAAATTAGCACCCTGGGCTTTACCAAATAAGCAAAAGTAGATTGAATGTCATTTGCAAGCAATAAGCATTTCAGCAGAGGACAAAAATCCATGCATCGATGTGTTATTTTGGAAACCACCCTGCTTTATTCCTGTGTTCTTGGTGATATCTATGAAGGCCAATCAACAATTTTTCAGCTGTGGATGAAGTGGATCTGCAAGGATGCTTGCAGGCAGCCCCTCCTCTTCTCTCATGAGCTTTATTTCAGCACAGAATTGTGCAGATTTATGCCAGATCTGGCTGTATTCCCAGACTGAGGCAGTGAGCTCTTTGAAGGAAAACCTTGCCACAGTATTCACAGGAGTACATATACTCAAGATCCTGAATGTATGCATGAGCATATGTCTTTGGAAGCTTTCATGTGTTACATGGAAGCAAGTATGCAAGTAATTTTCACTTGTTTTTACAGGTGAGGAACTAGTATATGTCTACCTCAGTAGGTGAGGTGGTTAGACTTTTGCCTTGTCCCTACTAAAGGCTTTCATTGAAGCCTGCCGTAAGTACGCAGAAGTTTAGACTTGCTCCCAAAAGAATACAAATAATTTATCTCAGCCAGGAGCAAATCCAAGATCTCTTAATTTCTATTCTGTGTTATTAATGTCTTGCAGATATCTGTCATGTCAAACTTTCCAGGAAGCCCAGGAGTTGAGTTCGGTTTTTAATAGCAGCTATTACTCTGATTTCTTAGAATTAGCATTAATCATTTTAGAAGAGCTGTACAGCAATCTGAAATGTCATCCTAATGCAATATTTTGATATAGCTCTCTCATGGCATATATGTTAACTCTTAGCTGCAGGCACAAGCAAGAACAGCCAAAAGAGAGAGGAAAAAAAACAAAACCACCACAAAACTTTTTCATCTACCCTGTCTCCAAACATTTAAATTGTCCTTTGAGCTGATTTGCAATTCAAAAATAATAATTAAAAAATAATCTTGAATTAACTTTCTACATAAGATGGCAATCACACTTCTAAGAAGGTATATAAAATCATTTACCTCAAGAAAATAGTGAGATGGCCAGATACAAATGAAAAAATAAGATGCTTCAATCTGTGAAGCAGATGAAAGCATGGAGCAATACATGTAAATTAATGAGCATCTTACGTTAGTTCTGAAATGCATTTGATCACTGAATATACTGTGAATTAAAACTCACTTTTCTACAAACTTCACCTATACATTCATGTCATTCATATCATATTACAAGAACAGTGACAAAGGCATGTGCATTATACAGTAAGTGAAAGTAAAATGCATTTCAAAATTATTTGGCCAATAAAACCAACATCAAGTCATCAAGCTTGTTTGTCCAGTAAAGACTGGGAAGACACCTTTTATCTGCTATGAAAACTAATTGTTTTCTGCCTTTGCTTCTTTTTGCACCACAGGTTTCTCTTGAAAATTAGTTCTCACTCATAATGTTTTCAGTCCCAGCTGTGTTTGTCCTTGAAATCAGCCTACTGTATACAAGTATTTTGGACTGAAAAACATACATTTCTTCCTTCAATTTAATTTTTAAAAAATCCTTCTCGGTTTATTGATAGACCATGATGCAGGCTTCACAGATCCACTCATTGATAAGAACACCTACTGATAAATTTTATTAGCCTCCCACTTTGAATTCTTATTAAATAATGAAAATAGTTAGACTACAAAAGGTTATAAAAACGTGTATTTTAAACTGTTCTCTTAGTACCTGCTGCTGATGATTTTATTTCTGCTTTTGGCAATTGTGGTATGTATAGTACTTTGTCCAACTGTACTTGAACAGATCACTGTTTGAGACCTGAACACCTAGCCTTCTGCAAATAATCTCGTAGTAGATGTTGGTTTTGTTCGTAGTCTTTTGAGTTTATGATTAATTCAGGAAAACCTAGAAAGTGTTCACTAAGTAATCAGAATTACTTTCTAGAAATTATTTCTCAATTCAAACCAAATATTTTCTCTCCACGGCACAGTCACAAGGACAATAACACTGCAGTCTTGGTCACTCACAAAAGGGAAACGGAGCTGGTTAAGACACCTATGGCTGGATTCTAATTAATGGAATTAGCTTATCTGGAATGTTGCTTGGTTTCTATATTTCTCAAACTTGTTTTAGTGGTTAGGCTGCATCATCAAGAATATTTGCCATTTCATTTATCTCTGCTCCTGTGGAAGGCAAGAATTGAACTCACTCTCTGGTGGCTTTTGCATCTGAAAGGGCTAGGATTGAAAAGCCATTTACTTGGACATATGTTGAATCTGAGCTTCAGTCTGTTCAGACCTTTTTCTACCAGAAAGAGAAATAGGAAAATTTGCTCTTATCTCTTTAGAGGTGGCTAGGAATTTAAAATGTTGGAAGTAATATTAAAATTTGTCATTGCGGTTTGGAACAACTGCTCTGTAACAGGAGAGACGTGTATTGGTGTCACACCAAGAAGGGTGAATGGCACTTTCTTAGTACCTGATCTTTAGGTACTAGATATACAGAAAATACATACCTACTACAAACACATCTGGCTTCTTATGTAAAACTCTGACATCAGTTGCATTATGCATGAGAAATATTTGGCCTAATCATGACATAATATTTTTATTAAAATGAATTCCTTGAAACAAATCCTCTGACATAGTATTTCTTTGAAAGGTGAGGGAATCAAGCTTCACATAAAGTACTGATAAAATATCATGGAAAATATGCCACTAAGCTAATGTGAAACACAAGAAGGTGCCTTGTGTTGTTTAGAATACAATTACATGAGTATTAAACGCTGCATATTAGCATACAGAGAACTCGACAGTGTTGTGCATTCTCCAACTTTTCTTTTAAATAATCTTTCATCTTTAGGTGGTTTTGAGAGACCTAGATATAAAAATCTTTAATCAGTAACTTTTCTACAGAGCCTGAGGGCCATGAATTCAAATAAATAGATATGTTGAATAGAATATGTTGAGAATACTTTTTTTAAAAACATCCTTGATATCTCCTCTGTCTACCTTAGTTTATTTTTTTGAACCTAGCTTTTATAGTTTAAACTAATGTCACTTCCCATTTGTTTTCAAAAAGCAAACCAGACTGCCAAAGACAATATGACAAAAAGGGTCTGGGGAAAAAAGATCCATCTCATCTACATATCTATACACACATACACAAAATGAGTAGAGATACAAAGGGGGAAATCGTATTTTACCAACTCTACTTAAAATATTGCTTTTAGGCTCAGGTTTGGTTTGCTGACTCCTAACCAAGACTTCATTTTTATCTTTGGCATATAAACCCGCGAAATCAGGGGCTGGGAATGAAAATGATAAGACATTTTACTGTAGCAGCACAACCAGACACCACTGTAATATTTTATTATGATAACCTATGAAGAGAATTCACTGTTAACTTGGGACCATACATAATGAAATACAAACACAGATAATGATTTTAACTCCTTTGCTTTGTAGAGTGAAGATTATAGTAGCAAAGAAAGAGCAGTCTGGACTGATTGTCAGAAAAGTGTTCTTTCCAAATGACCTGGTGACCCATCAATTTAGTTTTATTTTGTTTAAATTAAATGTATTGAGATTCTAGCCATGAAATTGATTACATAATGGCACTCCCCCTTAGCCCAGGGGAGTCCTACAGAAGAAGGGATGGTGGAATATGCCCAGGCTTTTGTGGGTTTGGAACCATAAATAGCAGCAGAGCTTACAGCAGTTCATACTGCCAAGGAATTTCAGTATCTTGTTTCTGCATCTCAGGTTATTTATTGTTATTTTATTTCTGAGGATTGCATCTTAGGAAGCATGGCTCTCAGTCAGAGAAGATCTTTAAGGTAGAACAGGCCAAATCCAGTGAGCCTTTATTGATTTAGTGCTTATAGGGGAGGGAATATAGTGTCTGCTGTCAGCAAGTGATGAGATAGAAAGGCTGCGTACTCCTATGTAATGAGCTGTAACAAACTAGAACCCTTTCTAAGTCTCCTTTCATCTCATGTGTTATGATGCAGTACCCAAGTACACAGAGGGTAGTATACGGATTAGATTGACTGGGTTCACAGACATTAGAGAAGTTTATATTCCCTTGGCCCATTAGCAGGTGGAGGAACAATAAATAATAGGTATGAGGTATTTGGTGCTGTCCATCTTACTATATCCTCTTAGTCTGAACTATATATGATCACCTTTCAGCATCAAAAGGGTTCTTCTCATGTGATGTCTGCATTTTCCCATTTGCTAAGAAAGACAAAAGATTTATGTGTACTGCTATCTGAGCTGTGAGAGAATAGAGAAATTCATATGTGAAATCACTGATCTCTGTCCATTGAAAATGGAGTACTGGGGAACTAATTTTATTTCATTGTATGAGATTTTGTGGCTGATTTTACTATTCTTGTCTCTATGCTTTTGTTTCATGTGTTTTGACTATCAAAACCTATAAAATCTGTATTACCTCTGTGTCACTCTTCAAGTGACTTAGCAGTCTACCTGAATATATAGAAATAGGTAGTTTTCCCCATTTGTTGAATTATGTCTTTCCCTACCTTATCTTAAAAAAAGTAAACATTTATTATATGGCAGGAAAGGAGACTAGGAGCAGTTTCAAGGTTTTCTTCACAGAACAAGGCTACAAAGTCTGATTAACAGCAACAGTGATGGCCTTTAAAAACAAATAAGTAGCTTGATGCTTTCCAGCTGTCCAGGAATATCTTCAGGCAAGAGGACAAGCAGGTTCTTCTCAGTGTCACTACTGAAACTAGATGGCTCCAGTGATCATTAAGATTTATGTAGGTAATTAATTCAAATCTGATTTATGTTGTCCCCTTAAAGCTCTTTTTGGCCACGTTAGATTCAATGAAGTAGTAGCCTATGTAGTTTCCTACTGGAAAAACTGAGACTGTTCATATCACACACACAAAAGAAAAAAAAGTGCTGGCTGAGGAAAACTGAATAAGCCTTTAAACTGAGACCTGCAATTTTTCCTCTTTTCCCCTCTGTTTGAGTCATTTTTCTAGTGTTTGTTCTGTCTTCCAGAACAGTAGACAACAAAGCTGTGGTGTTGAAATGCTTTGTGATAATATAATGCTTTACCTTGCAGTAAAGCCTGGGCAAGATCGTTATGTAAAACCTAATAATAAAGAAAAACTGTTGAAAGGCCTTAAGATTACTGGAAATCATCATAGTCATTTTGAAGGTGAAATTAGTGAGAATCAGGGCGTGAAGAGTAAGCAATTTCTTGGTTTTGACTGGGTGTGGGTTTGGGATTTTTGTTGTTTTGAGTTTTATAGTATATGTGTAGTATGTAATGTAAAGGAAATAGGTGTTCCTCCCACCATCCCAACCAGGGAAGAAAACGCCCACTTGTCTTTTTGGGAATCAGTATCACACTGGTTGCCTGCATCCATCAATTCAAGGATGAGCAAATGCTGTAGTAGAAGAATGAACTTACTTGAGATGAGTACTGAGGAAGATAAGCCCTGTTGCTTTTTACCGTTTTCTGTGGCATTAAGCGACAACTTCAAGCCAGAGTCTGACAGGACTGTTTTCTTTCAGTGTTGGAGGTCTGACTGATAAGGATTTTCTGCTACAGCCATTTCCCCTTCTTTTAACTTTTGTATCGGTTCCTTTGTTTTTCATTAATTTAGTCTGGTGAATCAGAACTTCTGTGAAGAATTTTGGCAACACAATCACTGAGCTACTTGGTCTAGCTTTTTGGCATCCATTG